>OZ038423.1:10084266-10760390 GCA_964036155.1 Diploscapter coronatus
TCATCAGGTTATAACACTTCTCGAAATTATGCTAAAAACATTTAGATCCTATTTTCACATTACTTTATTGATACTTTGATCATTTTTGAAATTATCCCAGCCGATTTTGAACTTCTATACTTAAATATAGGACGAGAGATTCGTTTTTTTTGTTGCAAATACTGGAAAGTAGGTAAGAAAAATTCCTATGCGTTTGCTCGAATATTGAATTCCTCTATATACGCTTAGCGGGGTTTACATAATGAATATTTATGCGGGCATGAGGTACTTATTGGCCCCAAGAAAACGTTGAAAAATGCACTCATAATGAGAGAAGGAAAGACGCGGAGGAAAGCGGAAGAGTAGAAATTTTCGAGGATAAAAGAAGTAGAGAAAGAAAATAGTAGGAGAAAAGTGGCAGAAAAGCTGAAGAAAAACAGTATAGGAAAATATTGGAAAAAGATTGAGAAAGTGAGAAATATTACAGAATAACTAGAGAGAAAGACACATAGACACTTTCTATTCCTTCCTCTTCAGTATACTTTCATAATTTTACCTAGTCGAACCGAATCGCGACTATAACTATGAATAACTCTAATTAAGGTACCGCGCTCGGGACTAATAATCCAAGTCAAACGCTTATAGGCATTTCATTAGAAATTGTTAGAAGTTATACGTACAATAATAGATACAGCTTTAGTGATCAGGATTTATGCAGTTTGTTGATATTTTTGTAAGAAAGGATTTTATAGGTTTTAAGATATGGTTGGATTTTTACACGATGCTTACTAGTTAGTAGACCTATTGTCTTCATTGATTATAATTTATCAAGAACTAAAAAATATGCACCTGAGAATTTTCCTTCTGAATTTCTCGGAAAGTGGTTTGAAATATGTTTCGAAAATGACTTTTCTAATATCTCTAGATTCCTATGCACTATTCATTTTTCTTAGTCATGATAATTGAAAAAAAACATTGCAAGAAATCAATAATTCCCCTACATCCCACCAATGAGTTATTCATCTATAAGCAGAATTTTCTATTTTGTGCTTTATCACAAGCATCCATATTTATGTCTTTTCTCACTGCGTGAGTGTCTCGGCATTTTTCGCACATATTCCAAAGCCCTCACTTCCCCTCTGCCATATTATTGATCTCTTTCTCGCCTTCAAGCGGCTTACATCTTTCGCCCTTTTCTCTCTCCATTTCTCATATTGTTTCTTCTTCTCTAACCCCCTTTCTAACGCTATTTCTTTTTCTTTGACTCTTTTCCTTCTCTTTCCAAATGCTATTTCGTCGTTTTCTAACTCTCTAATCAATAGTATTTCCCGGATTTCCAAGTCTTGAGCTCTTACTTTTCTGCGCTTTTTCGGCAGGATTAAAGAATCACACTAAAATGCGAAATAGTACGGTCAAATGAAGAGGTGAAAGAGAGAAAAGGATAAAAAGGCTCTAGGACTTTTACTTGTGCTTTTCCCCGCGCTTTCCCCTTCCTTGCTTTTCGCCGTTTCGCGTCTTCCTGTGTTCCTAGTTCCGAGTTGCGTATTTCACCTAGTGGCTAAAGATATAATCGGAAACTTGGATGAAATAAGGCATAATATTTTTGAGATTTCAATTTATTTTTTCTTTTATATTTTGCCTGTGTTTAGGAATAGAATTTGAAACTTGGATGAAATACGAAAAAAATATTGTCGAAATTTTCCCATTTCCTATTAGTATATTTCGTCTATGGATAAGAGTATAATTGACAAACACGGCTGGAATTTCGTGCAAACAATGGGGATTTTTATTGCGTCATTATTCGATGATTACATCAGTTTATGCGTGAACGACGAGAGGTAAATATTTACTTAGCGTGAGAAAAAAGTGAATTTTGAACGCAGTTTATGAATTTTTTGATTTTTTTCTGAAACTTACCATTTTTGCGAAGTTCTCTAGTTTTCGAATGAAACATTCTACTCTTTTTGATAACTCTGAACTTTGCATTCATTTTTAACATCTACTTTTCAAGTTATTTCTGAAAGAAATATACCTTTTCAATGTTATCATTTTTGCAAAATGCCAGTCTTCCGAAATTTCACTCTCTCTCTCTCTTTCACCACATTTTTGACCGAATTTTCGAAATAAGCTTCTTTAATCATCAGGTACGGATATGTGTGCTAGTTTCACGTGCGTTATCAATTATCAGTTCTCATCTCTAAACTATTCTTTTTCATACTTGTTTGCCAATTTTTTAACCATCGATTTTCATGGAAATTTGATTTTTCTCGAAAATTAGATCATGAACTTACCCTTTCTGTATGCTAATCCTTAGACTTCTAGCCTATTTTCTCTCGAATTGAAAAACTATAGTTTGATCTTATGCATTTTGCTGGAAATTAACCTGTTAAACAAGTAATTTGCAAGGTTGACTAAACTATAATTTCTGCGCAAAAAGTTAAGTTTCGGTCAATTTGAATTTAGAAATTTTTATCGCCAGTTTATTATTGGCCCCTTTCTATTTAGAAACTCTTATCATCACCTTTTGAGTGGTTACCAGCTTTGAAATTATTCTAGTCGGTTTTTGTGGCCATGTTTTAACGTGGAGCTAGAGATTTGCCGCTAAATGGTTATCAATTCCCATAATCCAGCGAAAATCGGGGCGCGTTTTCACGATTTTTACGGCTTCACATAAAACTCTGCCGATGTTTTCCATGTTTTTCAAAGTTGAACTTCATTTTTTTCTTTATTTTGAGCTAATCATAAGTAAGACATAGGTAGGAAACATTTAAATACGGCATACGATACCTGGCTTTTAAGCTATTGAAAATGTTTTATTGGTTATTTTTGCCTGGAAAAGTTGTTTTGAATCGAAAATGCCGTAATTTTCGATCGGTAATTTTGCGAATCAAACAGACAAATATCACATTTGTTAGAGGGATTAGTGCGATTATCTATTTTAAGGTAAAGTTTGAATTTCTCGGAAAGATTTTACCCGTTTTCTTTTCGATATTTTCCCCGTGTTGGGGGATAGGATAGAAATATTGTCTGGTATATTTTGAACATTTCTTACAAGGAAGCGTAATTTTATGCGTACACATGGTAGAAGATCAAGCTTACTCCAGAAACATGTGCAAAATATTACGTGAAAGTGGAGAGAGATAGTGGGTAAAATCGATCGATCGATCTATCTTGGATTTGTAGAATTAGCATTACTTTGAATGTTGATATGTTTCAAAGAGTCCTATATTATTCTCTGGTTTATTACCTATTGATTGGTGGTGCATGCGAATTAAACATACAAAAATCCAAAAACTCAATCTTCTCTAAAGATTCAATATTCTTCACTCAGTACTTTAATTTGTTTACCAAAGAGTGACCTTGAATTGCTCAATTTTACACAACATTTTCAACACTAAATCGATGATATTGATATTGATATTTTCCCTGTAAAACTTGATGGATTATCACGAGTAGAAACGGGAGATTTGCATATTTGTTGTCACTGACAGGACTGATAATCAAGAGATTTGAGGTATTCGAAGTGAGAGTGATGATTTACCCGATTTTACTCAGGTTGGAAAGTCTGAAATGGAAAATTTTTGGGACTATCGATTGATATTGATCGGCTATTTTTCACATTTACTGGGTTTTCTGAGGTGCGCAGTTGCGCGAAGCGTCAATATCGCTTTTGAAAATTGCCTTGATTTAGGAAATTCTTTTAAACCTACTTGATTTTCAAGAAATCTGAAAATTTTGGTTTCCCCTAAAACTTGCAATTATAGACTAAAGGACCATTAGATTATCTATAATTCGGACTTCCTGAATCTAAAACATGCGAACTTATTCATATCTTATCTCCTTTTTCTTTTTGCCCTCTTGTTTTTTAATGATATTTCCCAAAGTTTAGTCTTCTAGCGTGTATTACAGCACTTTGGCAAAATTCTGTCCGCATTCAGGGTTTTTTTTCTTATTTTTTCGCTCTTTATCTTTCTCCTTTTTTCGCCCCCTCCCTGATATCATTACTCTTGCTCCCTCTATTGCCAATTTACCATTGAGAGGCTCCTTCTCCGTTGAACTTGAGCTAAATCAACACAAAAATTTATCTTTCAATTACAAGTTTATTGGTGTACTTTGGGAAAAGTCGTAGCGTTCTTTTTAATTTAGTAAAATTCTCTAAGAACACTATGATTTTCACAATTTATAACCCAAATTTAGTCGTAGTTTTACTTAGAGACTGCAAACTTCGCCCCTTGCATTTTTCGTTTTGATTCAAAAAGTGGTCATTAGAAACTCCAAAATGGAAAGTAACTACCCTTTAAAGTGGTAGACATAAGAGACATGATCTAATTCAATCACCTACCCAAATAAAACGGCTCTGTACCAAAAATCAGTATGAAATTCGCATGCTCATTCGTGCTTATTTTTGGCTTGAATTTAGGTGCACTCTAAAAAATCACGTAGATTTCTCAATTTTTGATCTAGTTTTATCCGTTCTCTATCAAACTGCGTAGTATTTTAAAATCTACAAAACGAAAATCGCTGCACACAAGTATTTGTTTTGGATTGTGTCTTTCATTCGGGCGATCATTTTTGGACAAAAAGTGAGAAGTTCTGCATAAAAATGCTTTGTATATGAAAAATGAGAAATAGGCTTTGAAAGTAAGAGAGGGGAAAAGAAAAAGAAACAAAAACAAAGAAGCTTTCTCTTTCTCTCCTTTTGGAATTTCACGCTATAAATAGACATTTTTTTCATAATTTTTCATCTTTATTTTCTCATTTTCATATGCTATTTAATGAAATTCATTATCTTTTTTCTATTATTTTAAAGTACTATTTTTTCTTTCTGTATCCTTCCTTCTCTAATTTTGGTATGCTATTCTTGTGTCTTTTTCTAGCTCCGAATGAGTCAATTTGTATGCCTTTTGAAGCTCAATTTTTTGCTCGCTCCCTCGAATTCTGACTCTTTCGGATCTTTTGTTTTCATGCAATTTCTCTTATTTCTAGTTCTTTGACTCTCTTGCCTTCACGAGCCACTTCTATAATTTTAAATCTTTAAGCCTCGCATTTTTTAATGCTATATCTCTCGGCGTTCGCAGACCACCTATTTTTTATGTAAGGACCGCCCTTAATATTTCAATTGCGCGAAATGAACAATAAAATAAAATGAAATTGATGAAATGAAGATGAAAAACTCTGAAGAGCGCTTTCTTTTGATATTTCTCTTTTTTCGCCTTTGATAATTCGTTATTTCATGCGTCCTAGCTTATTCTTCAATGAATTTCCATTGCCTTATTAATTTTTGAAGCGGTTCAACAAAAATTTGTCGATCGATTTTTGAGAAAATTGAAATGATTCAATGGCGTTTCAGAATTTTTCACATCTTACTTTTAAGTTTATCCTTTTGATCGTTAAAGACCATATCGTCGTCTTATTATAATAGGAAATCGACTTTCAACGAACTCTTTTGCAAATTTCAAGAACTCTGTACACTACCCAACGTTTACTTTCGCTAATTTGAGCGGACTATCACAATATAGTAATTACTACAAATTTGGTTTTTCTTTAAATTAGAACGAAAACGTCCTAAACTCAGGCACATACTTTGATCGCATTGCATTTCATTATTTATCACTTTAAAAGTTCTCGAAAATGAGAAGAAATGGTTTTCCCATCGTCACAATATTTGTATAAAAATGATTGATATTGCCTAATTCGTCTGTTCATTTCCAAAAGTATGGCGATATTTCTCGAACTATCATATTTTCATCACCCTTATCATAACAAAAACATCCTAAAAATGACCATAACGTTAAAGCATAGGCTTACAAATCGTTTTTGATACTGCACATCATATTTGGGAAGTCCACCTTTTTATCATTTTATACAATTTTATAAAGATGTCGATATTTCGTCGAACTATCACATTTCCATCACCCTTATCATAACAATCATATCGAATCTTCAAACTAATCAATCATTTTGGCTTATCTCCTCGCTTTCGGCGAACCACTTTGCACTATCGTCGCGACTTTGATTAAACAACCCGAACTTCAAACGCCGAAACGGCGAAACTCTAAAAGTCGGGACCATTTTTGAAAAATTTTAGAACATCAAATTTGTATAAATGCAGTCTATTCTCTAATGGTTTTCTTAATTTATATTTTTATACCAGCCTCAATGAAAACGTAATCACTTTATTTCATGTCAAAGATTTCGATATCAACTCCTCTGAAACCTAGGTAATTTTTGGTTTCTCAAAATTTCTCCAATTTTTCTACTTTCTTAAAAAATTCCCTATCAAAACGTGATTTGAGAGTATGAGTATGTTGCCAAAATAGTAATTATCATCGAAGTTTTTTTCTTTCGAATCTTTCCACGTCTTTTCTCATTTCTCGAGAATTTCTGGCGATAAGTCAGAAATTATTGCCGAATGTTTTTGATTGAACATGAACACAAGAATTGTCATATTTTGCCGTGCTTTGGAAAACGACGTAGGAAAATATTACTTTTAAAATTTTCCTCGTGATCATTTTTCTTCTATTGAAATTCGGATTTTTAGGGTCTAAAATTTTTTTTTAATTTTCAAATCTAAAATAATCTTGATTTTTTAAAACTTTTGTTCTTTCGTTACCTCTAAATTATTGTGATCAGAAAGTAAATTTTTCGTTATTTTCGTAAAAAGCTTTGAAAATCGTGAATTCCAAACATTTTCTAAAATTCGCGTTTTTTGACCAACTTTTCTCTAGTCTTCGTCATTTCACAATGGGAAACAATGGTTGGTGGAGTAAAAAGTATTTCTTTAACTTTTCTTCTTTTTAGTGGACTGATTGGACTCTGACCCTCTTAACTCTAACCCCATATCTTAAAGAGCAAGTTAGAGACGCAGAGTATTTTTCTTGGATCTCTAGAAAAAGGATCACATAAAAAGCCTTTCCTGTCTAGCTTTTTCGTCACTGGTGTTCTTTTTCATAGAAAAATGAAAGAAATGAATTGTCTTCGAATTTTTTACTTTATTTTTATTTCGTGAAATTTCTAAACTTTTCTAATATGGTAATTTTTTAGTACATTATGATTGTTAAAAATCTGATTTTCATCGAAATAAGGAAATCTTTTCACGCCTGAGAGGATATTTTTGAAATTCAAAGAAATTTCGTTCGGTTATATCGAGGTTTTTTTTATTTTTGGGAATATGAAAGAATTGGAGACTCTCGTCATACGTTTAAAAGTAAAACGCTGAAAACGGCTGGGGTAATTTCATTTCTCAAGGCAATTAGCATTTCAGATAGCTTTCTAATTAGCATATTTATCATTTGCCAGGCTATCTCTTCTTGAACTTTACTTTTCAAAGTTTATAATAGGAATTGAATTTTCTAAATATTTGTATAGGTTTCAAGGAAATTTTTATGAGTCTTCGATTTCTTATAAAATGATAGTTGACACCCAGTCTCTGCATAATTTCAAAACTAAATTAGGATATATCCAAAAGTATGCCACGATTCTTGATCATTTTTCCTTTAGTTTCTCGCAGGACGATAAAAGCTGGATTGTTATTGGTAGAAATTTTAGTTTTCTAGATCCTCCCAAAACCATTCACCCATGATCTATATAGGAGGTGAGTTTGAGTGAGGAGCTTCGAGTTAATGTCGGGAGTTGTCGTCATTGTAGTTCAAAGTGCTAATTATCGTCCTGTGAGCGTTTCTGAAATCTCCTATTTTTTGGGAAGTTCAGAATCTCATAAAGTCATCCTGATTTTTCTAAAAATAAAATTCCTATCATCGAAAAATGCCCTAGCCGTTTTACGCTTATATCCTTTGACATGTGAGAAATATTTTGTCGAGCTTCCTGATTTCTCCGTAACATTTTTCGACATCAAGTGCTCGCTTTCTTTACTAAATCATTTCATTTAATTTGGATAAAGAATTTTATGATCTTCTGCAGCGTCCGATCATCATTCATCGAAAATCGTTTATTCTTTAGGGTTTTGGAATCTATCTATTTAAAAGCTAAAATATCAAATTTCCCCAGCTCCTAAAGTTAGACTAGACTTTCTTTAGGCGCTAAATAAATGAGATTTCGGGCTCATTTTTCTCAGATTTTTCGATTTTCCCGGATTTGCTTACGTAATTTCTTTCTATCTGCGAAAGAATATTATCATCAAAAAATCTCGCCTTTTTCTGAAAAGCTCTTGTCTATGAGGGGGCATGAAAAAGATAATGAGGATTTTAGAGGTTTTAAGAAAAATAAAAGCGAGATAGCGTGGAGAAGTAGAGAAGGAAAGATAGAGCAATAGTACGGGAAGAAGAGGTAAGAAAAGAAACAAAATTCTGCCATTAACCGCGCTTTTCGATGCTTTTTTCGTTAGAAGATGCGCTCCTGCTTTCGACACGTCTAAAATGAGCCATCCTCATGCATATATGAGAAATCCTCTTAAGTCCTATGCTTAAGCATAGGCGACTAAAACCGGCTGGATATTCAGAAATTAGAGAGACAGAAAAACCTCTAGGGATATGATAAAGCATAGGCGAGAAATGATGGTTGGTGTATGCTTTGAAGATAGCCTTCTTTGAGCAACGGACAGAAAGGGGCTTGCAAGGTTAATATTGACGATTTATTTTTGCCACCACTAGCTAAATCTCGTTCGTATTTCGAGATTTTTAGTTGGGATCAGTTTAGACAACTCTAATTCGATTAATTAGACACACCCCAGAAATTTTTACTAAATTCGAAAATTATCTCAGCCTGTTTTCAACTTGTTTCTCTCATCACTAGACGATATTTGAGAGGAGGTTAATAGCGAAATTGATACGTTCAGCCTAATTTCTTCTTGACGACTAATTTCGGTTGATTTTCAAATTCATCGACCAAACACTCGTTAAATTTGAAATCACTAAACTCTTTTTAATGAAGATCAACTTTTAGGTTTGATCTGAAAACTGAGTTTGTAAAGTTATTTTGTGTATAAATAAATCCTCAACACATTAACACTACTGCCTAGAGACGGTTTCTATAATCTTTTAAAGCTGTAACTCATTTGAACTATTTATTTGAAAATTTGTATTACCTCTTCATTTGGTTATCTAAATCATCAATTTCTATTCAAAATCTGGCCCTGAGATTTATTTCGATAAATTTCTAGAAAGTTAAATTTTCATGCAAATTTCTTCTAATTTTCACGTGAACCTCACGAATTTTCGAATTAGATCGAATCCTTCAGTTTTACTGCAAAATCATCATTTCCCCGGACATTCAATAAAATATCATGCAAAGCTACGAGAGAAAGATAATCGAGAAATAGAAGGACAATCGAGAGTGGAAAAGAGGTAGAGAAATTATGAGGCTGACACCAAATTTGCATAAAACGCACATATTCATGAGCTTACTGATGAAGCAATATTAAATATTGAGTGAACTTAGAGAAAGAGAAAACTTCCCTCTCAACTTCATAATTTACCCTTTACCTACTCTGTCTATACCTAAATTTTGATATTTCTTGAGAATTATCTCATACTGTCTTCTATCTCTATTCTATAACATACGAAAAAGATTTTTTTAATAGTAGGCGAGGCTAAAATGAAGTCCAGCTTGAGTATTTATCCTAGACACTCAAATCCAAAATCTACTCTATCTTCGATCTTAATTTGGCCTTTTCTAAAATTGTTTACCCCACTCTCCATTTTCCCGGAAATCATATTGGATTTTACTCGCTTGTTATATTACGATTTCGCTCGTTTTTATGTCGTAATTATCGTAAACTCCGTTGTTTTAAATGATGGTTTTCAAGGAACCCAACAACAACTGTCCGATTTCTTGCCATTTCTACGCACACATTCCATACTCCTCGACTTGCCCTAATTAATTACGTATAACTGCCCTAATTATCACCTTAATTCCCTCCTAATTAACTCGAGATAATTACCTCGGACTTATTCTAATGCAGAGTTTCTGAATTCAACAAATTAATTGGACGAAAAATCGATATTTTTGACGAAATTTGATTAACTTGGAAGAAATCGACTAAATTGTGAAGAAATATGCTGAAATTTCTGAAACCCAAATCATCCGACGAAGGCAGCTCCAAGGATACTAAAGCCGCCGCCAACAGTTAGTAAATTTATGCTAATTTTTTAATCTTTTCTGTTAAATCGAAATTTTTATACTAATTCCTAGCGTTTTTCATTGAACTTTTTTATTAGAACGTGACTGATTGAAGATCGTCTTATACTCTTTTTAAAGTTAGCATTTTATCCTAGTTTCTAGCAAATTTGCTAAATTTTAACGTGATTGATCTATTTTTACCGAGTTTTATCGAATTGTGAAGATTTACACGTATACTTTGAATTTGCATATTAGCGTCTGTTAGGTAAAAAGTGAACCTAAAATTAAACTCTTTTTGAGAGAGAGAAGGGCAGATTACTTGAAAACCAACCAACCGTTATCAAATCAGGACTAGACTGAGTTTTTCGAATTTTCTGAAAATAGTGTTCCAGAGAAAAATTGATCAGTGAACTTTGAATTTTCGAATGTAAAAAGTTTTAGTTTTTATTGTTTTGACTTTTAAAATTCTTCGCCATTCTAATAGCAACTAAGATGTAGAGGTTTTCTACACTTCAATAATACTTGTAACTTACTTCATAAATTTAGCTGATTTTGCTAAACTTTTCTTCGAAAATGTTCAAATTTCCCAAGTTTCCCAATTTTCCTAATCCGACTTACCTTTCATGATGCCAGAATTGGCTAATTGGGGAAGCGTCTGCCTTCCTCTTTGACATTTAATTTGCGCTTCAGTCCAGTGACATTTTGTTACATTTTAGCCGAAAAGGCATTTTTTCGCCGTCTAACTTATCCTCAATTTTTCATGATATTTCTTTAATAGAACTTTTTCTTTTTAATATCCAATTTTTAAATGTATTTTTTCAATTCTCTTTTGACATATAATTTTCTCATACTATTTCTTTAAACCCTCTAATTTTCTTTTTTCTCTCGACGCTCTCTCGAAATCTCGTTATCTATAGTTTGCATGCTTTTTAATGCAATAAGAGTAGCCGTTTTATGTATCGAGCAAGAAAAATAGCGCCGCACCGAGGACAAAGCTACTTGGAAATTTATTTATTTGTGAATTTCTTTCTTTTTCCTCTAACTTTTCGGTACTATTTATCTTCTTTCTGTCCCTTTTTATCTCTCATTTCGAAACGCTATTTCTCTTTATCGTTTTCTAAAGCGTGTAAAAACATAAAATCTGCTCATCTGCATCTTTTTCTATCTGTCTGAAATTTAAAGATCTCTTTTTTCTTTGAAACTCTCATAATTGACCAATCTTTGAATTTTTATCCATTTTCTGAAAACCTATAGTTTTTTTTTATTTCTCTAGCCCCTATTATTTTTACGCGTTCCCTAATTTTCTGCTTCACTAAAAGTCTACGCATGCCTTTCCACTATGAGTCTCACTTTCCAATTGGTTTATCTTTACTAGCCTCCTGCTTCTTTCTGATCTCTTCAGATTGCATCATCTCTCATCCTTCTTCCCATCTTTCATCATACTATTTTTCTTCTTTCTCTATCTTTCCGTTTCTTTCATAAAAGCTTTCTCTTCTCGATTTTCCGCTGATATATTAGTTTACTATTGGCACTTCTAAACAATTGCATCATATCATTTTCGATCGCCTTTTTACTATTTTCAAAGAATGGAATGATTTGAAATGTTCTATTTTGCTATTTTTTCATGTTTCAAATTTTCAGCATCTTAAATCAAACACTTTTAGAATTAATTACTCTCCTCATAGCAAATTTGTTTAAAAAAACTAGGACAAAAAATTTTAATTTTTTCAAAAATCTAAAAATCAAGCTCCGCCCTTTCCGGCTAAATCTTCTAAAATCCTCGAGAATCGATAAATCTTGCTTCCTTCGCGAAAATCCCTGGAATCCTGAAAATTACCAGCCCTCGCCCGCACAAAATTGGTTTACGGACGGCCATTTTCCTGGAGGCTTTTAGTCAATTTGTCGAGAATTTGGATTCTCCCACAGAAAGAAAAAGAAGGACAATTGCAGTAGGGAATTTCGTTTATCATGGTCAGGGGAAGGTATGGACGAGAATTACAAAATGTGTTCCTTAGGTCCCACCCATTTTTCCATGCACAAGTTGGAATTTTCACTTCATATGGAGGTTTCGATATTCAAAAGAACTGTTTGAGACCATAAAATGAACAGGGTAGGAGAAAAACGACATCCCCGTTCCTCCATATATGAAAAGAGCATTCAATTCGCGAGATATATTCCAACGGCCGAATGGCTCATATGCGAACTTGTTTTCTGAGTCTCTTCGGTCTCTCGAAATCACATACTATTTCTTTTTCTCCATCTTTCGCTTTCCAAAATTCGATACTATTTCTTTTCCCTTTGAATGGCAGGAAATAGTTTTGAATAACGAGAAGAAACAAGATAATGAACGAGAAATAGTATGAAAAATAGAGAGGGCGGAAAAGATACAGAGTGAACGCTCAGCACACGAGGGTCCTCCAACCAAAGAGATGAGTTGATTTCCCTCTAGGGAAATGACGACTGAAAGAGAAATAGTATGGAAAAAAGATGAGGGAAAAATAAGCAGGAAAGAGAAATAGTAAGGGGAATTGAGATAGAAAAGAAAGAAATTAAAGGAGAAATAGTAGATTAGAGGAAGAGAAATGGTGCTCTAAGACAGAGAAGGGGTAACGAGAATAAGATGAGTAGGAGAGAGTTTTATAGAGAGGCGGAAAATACCCCCAGGCGTTTTCGGGAAGGAAGATTTCTATCATTCTTTAGATTTATGGGTTTGTAGCACTATTTCTCGACGTTTTCAATCTTTTCTCTCTTAAAAATGCATACTATTTCTCGTTACTCACTTTTTATTATCCATCTTTATTGATCTCGAACTTTTTTCCAACTCTGCTTCTTTTATCTAACTTTTAAGTACTATTTTCATTTTTCCATGTCCTTTTCAATACTATTTCTTTTTCTGCATCTTTTTTCACGATTTCTAATACAATTTCTCGTTTTCTCTTCCTCTGTCAAGTATTCCCTCCCTTCCTGCATATATTCGTGTCCTCAAGCTAGTTGCCTTTTCTGTGCCATAATTGTTCGCACTTTCATTTTAGATCGAAAAATGCGACGCGCTCATCGGTGTTTTAGGCAAAAACAACGTTGTTTCTTAATTGTTCTAATTTTTGCACGCAAATCAAAAATCTTGAAAATTTCTGACTAAAAAAGCATTTTAAAAGAGGTTGGATGAATCCCAAAGTGAAGATCATCTTTAACTTTTTTATTCTTTATGATCAAAAATGATCTGTTTCATCATTTTCATGTATCACTTCTTTCTAGCCTACTTTTATTCCTCTTTCCACGTCCTTAAGTCTTATCAAATTATCAAATTTATACAATTTTATACAATCTTATCGTCCGAACTCGACTAATTCAAAGCTATCTACAAAATCCTAGGATCTCTCATAACTAGCAATAGTTTGTATTTAAATGCTAGCCTCTAGTCTATTCTTCGGTAAATCGTTGAAGGACAAGGGCGGAAGCGGGTCCTCTTCGAGCAGTTCGTCGTTCCGATCACACTCGCTCACACCGGCCTACCTATTATTTCGTAAGATTTTTAAGGGTATTATTGATTTTTTCATAGGGACTTTTCTGGACTTATGATTTTTGTGAATTTACCGATTTTTTTCAATTTCAAGAAAGTTTTGAACTTTTGGGCTTATTACTTTTCAACTTTACTTCATTTAAAAGCTATTTACTCTTCAAGCGAAAATCAATATTTTTGAAGTTGGACCTATCAGATAGAATTTTTCCATCGTTGGACTTCACTACCGACTTTATCGCTCTATCTTAGAACGTCTTTTGATAACTTTTTCATTCAAGTCTGCCAATTCTAAAGATCGCGTTTTAGCATTGCTAAATAGCAGAACTGATTTTTTAATATCGACTTTCACTTGATAAGGCAGAATCTTTATCTTTTATCTTATCTTTCTCTCTCTTATCCCTATAACTATCTTTGACTGTCGTGCGTCATCATTACTTACATCAGGCTTCTGGTTCTCAAACACTTGTAAAATTTAAATACCTCAACCTGCTTTCAGTTTCTAGTCTTTATCATTAGACTAGAAAAGGCGAATCTTAAATTATTCCAGACGCCTTTGAAGCTCTATACTTTATTACGGAGCGAGACAAAACCAAGCATTTTTGCAAGTAGCTTATTCATTTCGCCTTAATCAACCAAGACCTAAACCCCCTGAGGCCATTTCCGGTCTTTTTTCTCTTGGACTCCTTAGTTTATCCACTATTTTTCACTCTTAATTCTTTTTCTTCAAGAAAAGTTCTATCTCTAAGGGCCCGTTCATACTTAGTTGCAGTTGCATGCAACTTGCAACTCGCTCAAAATAGCGCGGAAAATGAAGAGAGAATGAATGGACAAAATTGCATGCAACTTGCTGCAATTTGGCCGCTCTCCGCGTTTCTCATACTATTTCGCCGAGTTGCACGCGAATTGCAAGTTGCATGCAACTAAGTATGAACGCGCCCTAACTTTTTTAGCTTCTTTAGAACTCTCAATTTTAGTACATGAAAAACATCTCTAGTCCTTCAGCTCCTTTTTTCTATTTTATAGAGGAAAAGCTTACCTCTAAAGGGTTGATAGAGAAAAACCGTGGGCGATAAAGATATCTCTAGGAGGAAAAGCGTATAAGTCTTAATTGCGTACCGATTTAATTTGATAACGAATAATAAATGAATTGATTAAGTGATATGATTTGCAAGCCAGATGTATTCCAGTCATATTTTGCACATGATAATGGGAGTTGAAAATTGAAAATTTGTTTTAAAATTCTTATAATTTTTGCTATCACTGGAATAATTAGGTCTAAATATTTTGATAGGTTTCACAATTTCCATTTTAGCACATAAAAATCTTTCCCCTGGCGTGAGAGCAGATTCGGCTAAAAATGACAAAAAAAACTCTGAAAAACAAAAACTGGTTTGGCATGTAAAATTTATCATATCATGAAAATCGTGAAAATCACTTGACGTTGTTTATTTCCCATCTAGACGTTTTCGCGTAAACACCTATTTTTAGCCAAAATCTGAAGGTTTTCCAAAAAGTGTCGCAAAACTTTTCGAAGAAACCAAGATAAACTCTAGTCTAACTCTCAACCGTTACATTGACGCGTTCTTTACCTTTACCTGTGCGCATCTTTTTCCTCTCTTTCTTTTCTCTCTATCCACTTCACTCTGTTTCTTTGTCAGCCTCTTGACACCCCTCCTTAGAATCGTTTTCCACAGTCAATCGAATTGTCTTTGGTGTGTAATCCCGACATTTATAAGTATTTCCGTGCCAAATTCTGTATCCTTTTCGATTGCGTACTTACGACTATTTGGAACATCCCGTATCGATAATTCAATAAGGAAAGGTAGTGATTAACGATGTAAAAATCGATATTTTTCACATTTTATGTTAATTTGTCACGAAAATATATGTATTTACATTGCTAAGTCGCTACCTTTCAGACCACTACTCAGAAACACCTGGTTTTACGTCATTTCATGAAGAAAAACCTCGTCGAAACTGAAAATTCTCGTAAAAATCACGGATTTTCATCTTTTACGGCAAAAATGACGAGAAAAACGCTGAGGCAAATGTTTTCGCTGAAGTCTTCGAAATCGTCGGAGGCGATTCCGATAAATTCCGGTAGGAAATCGATCCAAACCGGGTCAGAAAAAGACGAAAAGTCGGACGAATCGGTTAGAAGAAGCGAGCATTCACTAGTTTCCACGAACTCTGGCACATCATCTAGCGCTACATACGTCTACGATTTCTTTCTGGAGTATTGTGAGTTTTGGAAATAGTATTTAAATTTTTTATTTGCTTATGGTTTAATTAATATCTCGGACGCTCAACTTCTAACTTCTAAAATTTTATAATAGCGCTAATCGTTTCGTTTGGCGATTCTTCGTGATTTTCTTGTTTTTCGATAGGATAACTAATTTTTCATCATCATTATTGAACTTTTTTATCAATCAATTTCCAACCCGCCTATTCTCCACTTTACTCCAATCTTCTTATCGGTAAATTGATCAATATCACATACCACTTCATTATTTTTATCACTAGCCCACCCCTCAATAATTACGTCATTAAACTCGCAAATTAGGAAGCGTATGCCCGTTTTCAGGCGAATTTCTATGACGAATGCAAAAATAGGCGACTATTATTTAGCTGCTCATATGATTTCGAAATTTAGTTATAGAAATTGATATTTCAGCGCAATTTTATGTTTCTTCGAAAATTTGACAATTTTTAGAGCTGTATCGAAAAACGAATCATTAGAAACGATTTTATTTATTACTTGAGATTTTTTGAAATATATACAAATAAAAGAGCTGATTCGTCAACTAAAAACCATTTTTAAAACATATTTCAAGCTTTAAAGTCCGATCTTTAAAATCTGCGATATTGACTCTAGAATCAAGATTTCCTCTAAAAATATCTGAAATCTCTTTATCTCAACTGAAATACTGGGGAATATCTCGTGGGTTGTTTGATCTAAATCTTCACACTGAATCGACTGGTTGCAATGGGAGTTGAGGACTATGAACGCTTTTCTGCTTTACAATAAATTTGAGGCTCAAAGGATGATGATAAAAACGCAAATAAGAAAAATGATATGATGAACCTTGTTTTCGGGAATGAAAAACCGATAGCCACTTTTCTTGACGCTAATATTTTCTAGAGCTAATTATTTTTAGCCGGAACTTCGTTTATTTAAACTACGATTTTGATAATAAAAATACAATATTTTTCATCGTTAAAAACGATTTCTTCGGGATTACTTTTGACTAATAATAGAAATTAACTTTTTTATTCTGGGCGCTAATATTTACTAGACCTTACATATTTCTATGAAAAGATTATGATTAGGATTCTGATAGAAGGTAGAAAATAAAACTTGTTTTATATTTTGGACTTTATGCTTTCAAGGACTACTTTATCATAATCCTATCAAGAATGTGATATTTTTTCAAAAATAATCTTGTTATCAAAATTTCTAATATCATTCAAGTTTCCATGAACCACCCTAAATTTTGAAAATACATCAACAAGGAGCTACCTTAGGTTATCACACCAATCAAAATGTTTTGATAAACTATTTCATAATCCTGTTAAGAATTTTGAACCTTCGATTTTTACCTTTCCAGACCTATCTAAATTTACTAAAAATGTAAACACAAGGACTTATCCCCTATCCTTATCACCCAAATGCTCGCATTTTCGCCCTCTTCATTGTCAATTCGCCCTAGGTTCAACAAGCGACGTTTTTTCGCGTGCGTGCAAAATTCAGCGCCAAAAAAAGCGTGGTTTTCACGGAAAAATTTTGTCGCAAACCTCGGAAAACTCTAGACGCATTAAATCATGTCAGTCTGCTTTGTGAACATATGCTTTAACATTGAATAAGAGAGGAGATGGTTACGCAAAACTTTGTACACAAAAAGTGAGAAGCTTCAGACAAATGGAGACCCACTTACAGAGACTAAAATCGACAAGCAAAGTACAGGAAACAATACATATGTTTGGAAATTATTAGATCAAGTAGTTCAAAATATAAAATTTAAACTTTTGTTCCTAAAACTTAGAAACATTTGTTGAAAATTTTGCTAGCATGATCCTTTTGGCACTAAATTTATTTGGGTTGACTTTTCTAAAATTTCATTTAAGTTAAAAATGACTTAAAGAGAGTTCACTTTTCAGTATTCATTTAGCTTTTTCTCATAATTTAAAAAATCATATAAGAATTCGTTGAAAATCGAAAACTGACGCAATTTTCACTGTTTTCAATTACACAATCTCAACTGTCGACACGTTTTGTTTATCGTTTGGGATTTAGCGATAAAGGATAAGCGTTTATCAGTGATTATCCAATAGAAACCCATGGGCCCTGGTCGATATTTTGCACGGAAACAGCCGGTTGGGGAGAGATCATGCGAAATATAGGGAGGAAAAGAAAAATAAACAAGAAATAGTATGGAAAAATTAGAGAGAAAGAGGTAGAGAAAATGAAAAATAGTATTCAAAAATCTGAAAGTTAGAGAAAAAGAAACCGAGAAAAATAGCACTAACGCAATCAGTTCATCACGTCAGCTGCTTCATGTTTTCTCTGTCTTCTTCTCTCGATTTTCCAACTATTTCTCGATTTTCTAGCTTCTCTAACTTTTTTCTTCTTTTTCTCTCAAACATCGCTTATCTGCTACTATTTTCTAACTCTTTAACTATCTAAGCTTTCGATGATCTCTCTAACCGAAAGGTTTTCGTTCAACTCGGGTCCAGGCCTTGCTGCTTAGCAAAAGCAGCGAGAGAGCTCTATCATTATCAATAGCTCTCCGGCCCTAACATCGACCCACATCTGATATCGGAGATATTTTCGATCCCCGAGATAATTTGATTTCTATCACCTCGTAAATCCCTAAACTTTCTCAATTTTCCTGACCACTTCAAACTGTTTTTCCTGGAAATTGAACTAGAAAGATCCTCCATTCAAAGAGCTACAAAAGGACTATAATTCTACCATACTTGAACCTTACTCGATAACTGAAAAGGGCGTCATTTTGACGTCGAATTCGGGAGAATTTGTTGTCGAGGTCGGAGAGTCTGAAGCCAGGCCACGATGCCGAACATCGACGTCGTCGGAAACCTTTGTTGGAACGCGACAACAGATGACGACGATGATAACTATGTCAACGATGAGAACGACGAAACCGACGTCACAGCGTCGTTCGTCGTAAATTTCAATATTCCCACAGCTAAACCCTGCTCTTCAGCATCGGATAAATTTTGTAAGTCACGAAAAATTAGAAATTTTCCTAGCATTTTAATTGACTTCTATGTTTCAAGGACCTTTCAAATTTGGACTTCTTGGATTTCTATTGACACATTTTATGTTCCTTCATTGATATTTTAATAGTGACTTAAAACAAATATTCCTATCTCTACAAGTTAGCACCCCCGAAATTTCCTAATTTTCTTTGAAATTTCTGCCGAAATCTTATCATTCCCTCAAAATGCTCATTTTTTAGACTTATTGGATTATTTCAAGAGACGCGTGCGCTCTATGCTAAAGACCACCTGATAATAAGGTCGATTTCAAATATTTCAAATTTATGCCAGCCTATTTTTAAGCCTATCTTAGAACATGTGACTAGAGATTCTTTCCTTTTGAAGGAAATTTGAAATTCTCAGGCTGTTTGCCTTTCTATTCTTCAACATGTGACTAGGGATTTTTGCAATGTTTCTCTAAACTCCTTTACATTTTTGAATGGCTCATGATGCGGATTCAAATTTCACAAAGATACATGTCAAATTGTAAAGAAAACGCTGAATTTTTGCGAAACTATAAAGTTTTCAAAATAACAAAAGTAAAAAAATCTGAAATGTCTTTGCATTCTTCGACCTTACCTAAATTTTTGAAGAAATTTCACAAGTTATTTGAGAATTCCAAGAAAACTAGATTCATTTGATGCGAATTTCCTCGAAAACATATGATACAGGTCATATTTTTCGGATAGTACAAGGATTTTCGACCAGAAATACGAAAATTGGCTGAAATTTTCCCATCCACCCTCTTGGTCGCGCGCTTTTTCATATTTTCGTCTAGCCCAAAACGAAACATTCCTATTCACGTATTATATTATTTTAGCCTCTGAAGTATCGTGTTATCATTGATTTTTTCCAAAATTGGGCGGAGCTAGAAATTAACAGTCATCGCTAATTCATTATCAGAATATTGCTAATTTTTGCTATTTTTTCGCCGAGATGACGCAATAGTAGGCTATTTCATTAATATGGACAATGGAATATGCGCTATTTTACTGGATTACTGTACTTATTCTAATTTTATTTGCTATTCCTTTATTATGGAGCCCAGTTGCGGATAAGATAAGGAAGTACGGTACAAAAATGTTTGTTCATTTGGTATCGTCGTCGAATTTCGTGACGAATTTGGTCCAGTCGATTTTGCCCATAAGGTCCTCGGCCCATCAAGTCTTGCTAAAAGTTTTGGAGCAGGAGTCTCGTAAGATTTCGATTTTTCGAGCATTTTTAAATTATCATTCTCGGATTTTTATTTGCCTTTTGTAGAATTTCGCATTAGGGAAGTTCCTAATGTGTCCGTCTTCGATTGGACTAATTTTCACACCGGTGGTGTATTTGGCGACGCTGATCACGATGTTCACGTCTATTTTTCCTCCGTAAACCAAGAAATACGGAAAACTGCTTTACGACGCAAAGAAAAATAGCATGTCAAAGTTAGAGTTTTGAGAAAATTAAAAAACGACATACTTTAATTCTCTTGATTCGCATGCTATTTGGCTATTTTCTCACATTGCAAGGTAGTTTTCCGCATTTCCTGCACGTAACCGACCTTAATGGGAAAAAATGAACTTGAGCATCGTGATCAGCGCCATGAAATACCCCTACGATATGAAAATCAGCCCAATCGGAGACAGACACATGAAAAACTTCGTTAGTCAGCTAGGTTTCACAAATTTCTAAAATTTGAATACTAGAAACGGCTTTAGTGGGCTTTCATCATTTTCAATATCTATCTTTCAAAAAATCGCGAAATCTAAATTTCAATAAGTCCATGAAATTTTCATAGCCTGTAAAATAGTTTCGCTTTACTGAAGTCTCAGCTTGTCTCGGATTATCAAAAGGTTTTCTTTTCTAAATTAAAAAAAAAATTTATGGTTTCACATATCAATCAAATTCTAATCAAACAGCAAGAAATTCTATTTCTTTTGTCACGAATTTCCTAATTCTTGAAATTGATCAAAGGGGAAAATAATTCTTATTTTAGACAAAAACTCACAAGCTCGCTAAAAATAGCCCTATTTATTGTCATTCGTCATCGCATTTCTATTTTTCCAATTTATTCTAGCCTTTTTTCGGCTTCACACTTTATCATGTGATGATGAATGATGCAATTTCGAGATATGGGCGTAAACAGAGAGATAAGATTAACGAAGAAAGTTCCGATAGTTGGAGAAGGAAAGGAGTACCAGAGTTGAGAAAGAAAAGAAATTTACAGATTAGAGAAAAATAACTTATCAGAAATAGTATGAGCATTAAGATAGAGCGAAAAGATTAACAGAAATTAGAAATATTGGGAAATAGTATGAAAGTAAGAGAGAAGGAAAGATTTTATCAGAAAGAAATAGTGCTGAATTTTGAGAGACAAGGAAGAACTCCATGATTCGTCGCTAAGGAAATAAAGAAAAACGTTTTCGGCCAGACCCTTTTCATATTAGGCAGCAAATTTATTGAATCTTCAAAACTTCAGGCATTTTTATCGATCATTTTGAATTGTTAACCTGAAAATTCGACGTCATAAACTCGAATTATCGATTTTCTAGATCTTTCATGAAATGACAAAATAATTACTATGCTACTAAACAAAATGCCCCTGATTTCGCGAAAACCTTCAGGTAAAGTAGGTTTCAAGAGTACTCATATAATTTGGAAATTTTTTATTTCCTTGATACGAGCTGATTATGGACTATGAATTTTTAAACATCGAATACGATATGTTTCAAGGATTAGTTTCTCGAGAAAGCTCTTATATCTTTGCTAAATATGTGTTATGGACCATTATTTTTTAAATCATCAGCTATGTTTCAAAAAATTATTTCTACAAGTATTTCTAGTTTTGACAGAATAATGATTCTCGAGCTAAATATTTTCTAAAAAATAGTTCTCTTAAAATTGATAATATCTGTGCGAATGTAAATAAGCCACTTCTCGGAGCAATAGAGACCAATTTTCCAAGCTTCTTTTCGAACATATGCGAAATTAATCTATGATGATCTGTTTAAACTAAACATTTATGACTTAAATACATCATATTCTAAAAATTCCTATTTAAGACTAATCATTAGGCTATGAATTTTGAAAAATATCGACCTTTTCCTGGATAATGTAGGATTTCCTAGTTTTATGATAGAATAGTGATTAAGTGATAGTTTTTTCTCGAAATAGTTAGAGAAAATTAGAGACAGAAGATATTTGAGAGAGGAAAAGATAAATAATCCTTGTTTAACCTAGAGAAACACGACGAGCATTCAAGGTTTTTGTGCATCGCGGAAAGAGTAACAACTGACAAGGTCTGACGACAAAGGAGCGATAAAAGAGGAAGATTTTAACCCTCGACTTTTGTACTTGAGGAAAACATTTACATTTGAAACTTAGACAAGTCTCAGAAAGCTGGACTTCACGAAAATTATCCAAAATCAATAGTAGTACTTTCTTGAAAAAGGGAAAAGTAATTGAAAATTATAATTTTCCGTGATTTTCAAGTTTTGCAAGAAAAATGTGCTGAGCAAGTGTTGAAAATTAATCATTGGAACAGACTCAAAAAGCCTTCGGCCATGTGCCCTTTTATCTCTTTGTCTCTCAGATATATTCTTTTGATCGATAGGACAAAATCCCTTCGAAAATGTTGAGTTTGATCAATCTCCCTGTTTTTCTGGATATATCAAGTTAGAGAAGCTAGGAATTTCTCTCACCACATCTTAAAACATACAAACCTAATCCCAGCTGGCATAATCAAACGATTTGTTGATAGAATTAGAGAAACGAGAAAATCTATCGACTAGTGCATTAAGATGGGCGTTTGGAAGGCGGCTGATACTTTTCGAAAGTGATAAGTTTTTTCTAACTAATCCACTTGTTATATTATCATTCGATGATAACCGGCCTACCGACGTTAATGCTATTTCTAGCGAACAAGAGTACCTTCGTCGTTAATAATAATGGAAATTATTATAAGTCAGGTAAATTTAGCTCATTTTTGCGTCATATCCTAACTTTTACCTAAATTTTAGTCTGAATTCATTACGCATTAAGCTAAAGCCTTTGAACTATTATCCGAAAACAATTATGCTAGAAGAGACTTTGTTTATAAGAATCTCGAAAAAAAACCCTTCCAGATTCGAAAGACTTGATATCTTTTTCTATACTATTTCCTATTTTTCATTTTAGCAAAAATCTAAACAAAGTGATAATTGATAGTAAAATACAGATAAAGTTGAAGATCAGAGAATTTTCTAGTCTATTGGGTCTGAACTTTCAGATTTCAAATATCATGTTTTCCAACTTCATTAAGCCAGACAAAAGTATACTCTTTACTCAAGATAGGTTTCAATTTGAAAAGATAAGAAGTTTATTTTGGAGGCTAAAGTTAGACAACGAGTGGAACATTTTTGAGATTCTTCGATTTCTGAACGCTTGAAATTTTATACTTTTTGAAAAATGAACTTACGTCTTCTGATTTTTAGCAAAGTTTCAGGAATTAATTTCTGAAAAGGCTATTTTCCAAACCCCTTTTTATTTTTATTTCTTTAGCCTCTCGTTAATCAGTTTCTTGGCTGTTTTGCATACACGCTAGGGCTCATTTTGCGTCGCCTTTCCCCTCTTAATTTCCCGTACAATTTCTCGATTTTCTGCTCCTCTAGCTCTAGCTTTTTAGTATTATTTATATTTCTTTCTTCACTCTCAATTTTCAATGCTATTTTTGTTTTATGCTTCTCTTCTTTCAAGTCTATATTTGACATCTAGAAAGCTAAAAATAGCTCCTCGAGTCGGATACGCACTAGAGAGCGAGTAAAATTGTCGATTTGCCAGACACTATGAATACTCTATTCTTATAGTCAAAGATACTAAATGAAAAACTGCCTGAGATAATCGGAAACTCTATTTTCCTGAAGCATTTGAATACTCGGGAATTGTAAAACGAGCACGCACTTTATGGGTATTTACTCAAACTATGTGCCTAAATATGAATTCGGAATGAGATATCAAAAAGTATGAAAGAAACATGAAAAAGTTACAAAACTTTAAACTGTTTCTTCCGGTAGTGATATCAATTGAAATGGTTGTATACTTCATTTGAAATTCCGTGAAACATACACTTGAAAACTTGAAATGAAAGTTGATCTTCACCTATATTTTCTGATCCTATTTTAATCCCAACTAATCTGAAGATCAGCCCTATTTATCCCCTGCTTAAAAATAGAGCTTCCCCGGGATAATTTTCCGCTAGTCTCTATAAATTCAGCGCTTAACCTCGATTACTCGAGTTTTCCAACTAACCTATTCTCCCCAGCCCTGCTAGTGACATGCTTCTAGGCGTTTTCTGGGGAAGTGTCGTCGTTCGACCGCACCGCAAGACCCAACGCGACGCGGTCACGCGAATTAGGCTTGCCATTTTGCCCTAAGGCTCTTTCCCAAAGAAGGAAAAAGCGCTAGCGGCACTCTTTTTCTCTAACTTCTCCATTTTGTAAGAATATTTCGCGCTTTTACTCTTTCTCTTATTCTAGATCTTTTCGATCTCGTATTTTCAAACGTTATTTTTCTTTGGCAATTTCCTTGTGTCTCTATTTTTCGCGCGCTATTTTCTTTCGAGTTCTTTCTCTAAATCCACGGGCTCCAGCGTTATATCGCAAGTGGTTTTCCTTCTTTGCGCACCCTCCAGAATGTGAGTGCCATATCTCTGCCGAGTTTCCATCTTTCTCTCCCCTAACGGCTCTCAACGCTCTCTCCCACTCACCCAGCGTCACACAAGCGCCACATCGCTTTACTTCTGAAGCCACTCCGACGTCGCATCGTCAAATGGATTCCGAAGTCTAACGACGCCCAATTTACTGGGCAATTAACTTCTATACTTTTAATTGAGCAATTACCTTATTTATCCTCCTAGTTAACTAGCTAATTAGGCACTTTATTACTCATTCCATGACGTCTAGCACCAACAAAAAGTTACAGATCAAGTTTTGTAGGTTTTAAGATTCATAAATCCAGACTTCTAACTGCAAGTTTCTGCTAAAAGCTAATTTCTCGATTTTCAACACAAAAATCCGAGTGCCGTGTTATTTAGTGGTTAGAGCTTTCATTCAATCAGTCACGTTCTAAAGGATAGAGGGTTCAGAAAGTTCAAGAACTAGAATTTTTGCCAAAAATGTTGCAATGACTAGAAAATGATTGAAAATTGTATGTAAAATAAGGTCATTGCGGAGTTTTTTCTTGAAAAAATATAAAATTTAAACATTTTAGAAATCGAAGATTTTAATTTTCTTAATTTCAGTCAAGGAGTTCCTCGACAAAGCGCGCGAAGATTTCAAGCAACGATGGGAGAACCCAGCCCAGGTACGTCGAAATTTCTTTACCTACTTACCTAAAAGCTGTATTATCCAGGTTCAAGCTATCTAATTTTTGACATAATTTAGAAAAAGTTACATATTTCGAGTAAATTTTTACATCAACTTGCCAGAAACACCAAGATTTTACCTTTTTTAACAAAATTCCAAGTATTTCTGGACAGAGTAAAAAGGGGAACCCCTAATTTATCATCCATTCCTTCGCCATATTTTTCACTTTTGCAAGTCTGGGATCATTTGTAACTTCTAGGACTAAATCTCTAGCAATATTTTGGATTTATATATAAGACGGTTTTAGAGGACTATGCTTATAATGGGATGAGAGAGTTGTACAATGCGTATGCGGCTTACTCACAAAATACGCATAAACATAAAACTACGAAAGTACGCCATGCGCATTTTCGAAAGTTCTCTGGGGAATTGAGAGTTCATGTTTTGTATGAGGAATACTCATCACTTGTTGAAGTTTAGGATGAGGTTTATGATTTAAGAGAAGATTTATCATAATACACGTTCTTTGTAAGTGTCGAATTTAGCTGGTACCCAAATCTGTCATATGATAGACTAAACCGGGTGCCAGTTCATTTTTGTTGCTGAATTCTGTTCTTGCAAATAACGTATCATGATGTAGATAAAGTCTCTGAATGAAATTATAGATTTCGATTAAAATTTTAACGCAATTAATAAAGAACGCGATCATGTTTTTGCGCTAATATACTATCCCACATACTGACGTTGAAAAGAAAAAGAAAGGAGGCATATATTAGCGAACTACTAGAACATAACAACCAATTGAATTTTCTAAACACCCTTACTTTTAAATTCTTTTGAAGCATCTAAAATTTTAAAATTATGGACTTTTCGACGAATAACCTTCAAATTATCAAATTTTAATATTATATATTTCTGAGCGAAATGTGACTATCAACATTATCAGGAATGCTCTTTCTTTTGATTTTTTAAAACTTACCTAAACTATCATCTTCAAACCCTTATCTAATTTATTCATTTGTCAAGGATTTCACAGGTCTTTCGAAATTCGCTTAGATTAGTTGAATTTGTGCCTGGATATCGCTCTTCTCAAAGAACGCGCACACCAAATTTGGAGGGGAATTTGTGAGAGTATTTCTTTTTCCCTCTTTTTATTTCTTTCTCTCCTCATTTTACTTATCTCTCGCCATCTCTCCAGAATTGCGTGCCACACTCAGCGGCTCTATCCAATAAAGCCCTCTCTTAGGGAGGCTCGAAATAGTATTCAAAAATTAGAGAGATATAGAAAGATATATAACCAGCGAAATAGTATGACATTTTTGAGGACGTAGTGAAAAAGAGATTTTGAAAAAGACAGCGTTTAAGCCGTTTTCTACTTATGAGGGAATTTTGTCGATTTCTCTGGGATCTCTTATTTTCCCATACTGCTCTCATATTCTCTTTCTCTAGACTTTATACTTTGAGTTGTCTCTCTTTCTATATCTCATTTTCTTTCTCTCTTCCTCTAAACTCTTCTATATCTTCTCTTCATCTCTAACATGACTTTCCATCTTTTCTTTCTCCAAAATTCTAGCGCTATTTCATCGTTCATCTCAAAATGGACGTCGTTTTCTGGGTTGGGGAACTTTTCAAAAGTAACCTAACGAGCCGAGCGCCGATGAAAAGAAAGGGGTTCGGGCTGCGCTTTTCCATTCCTTTTGTTCGGGCTTTGTCTGGGTTCGCTTATTTTTCTAACATCATTTCTTCTAATCTTTCAGATTTTTCATTCTTTATCATTTATCTTAAAGAGAAAAAAAAACGAAAAACTTACCTTCTTCTTTCTTCTTATGCATTATTTAATATTTTACCGAAAAAATCTTTCGTTATTTTTTTCCTCTCATATTCTTTTACATCATTATTTCTTATTTTTCCCACGTCTCCTAAGGGTTTGCCCTTTCCCTCATTCTATCAGTCAGAAAATTATCATATTTTGCATTCGACGACACGCAAAGTCGCATGCCCGTGCGATTTTCTGAGAATTGACGAAAAATGAGGATGCACAAATGCGCAAATCAATAGGCAAAAGAAAGAATCAAAAAGATAACATAAAATAATTTTAACAAATAGAACCTATCAGATCATCGGAAACGCGTTCTTTCCGCAATGAGTGCACACGGAAAAATGGAAGAGGGAGGAAAAGAAAACCTCAGTGTGGCTAAAATCCCCTTCCTATTTTGATGCCCCACCCATTCTTCGTGACCCTTGCACAAAAAAATTCGTATCACCGACAGTCTGATACACATAATAATTAACGTGAATTAGGGTAATTACTAAATATCTTTTCAAAACAGTGCTCAAATTAATAAATAATAGTAACGACGCTTTAATGTTTAATTCATTGTTAAAAACATCAGCTAATTAGATCAATTATGATAATTAACTGCCCAATATCTCTTTATCAAATCTCTAAAAATCTACTTTTTGATAGTTCATGTTCATCTTGCCGTTTTTCCACTTGGAAAAGGAATTCTGAATCGCATGATAATTAGCTACTTTTCTTCTCTGAGGTCTCTCAGATTCTTTCTATCTCTAATTTTTCTAGGCCTCTTTCTGAAAGCTGAGTCGATTTCGGGAAAAGGCGTTTTTTCCTGTTTTCTTTCTCCATCTTCTTTTTCTTTACTATTTTGTTTTTCTGTGTTTCTTTCTTTATTCTCTTTTTCTGTATTATTTCTCTTTAGAGAAGGCTCAAAATGGGAAAATGTAACAGCTCAACGGCTAATTAAATTTAAAAAATGAAACGCGGCATTCCTTTTCAAAGAAGCAGAAAAACCAGAATTGCAATGCAAAATTTCATTTTTTATGTGAGAGGTCAAAAGATAGAAAAATGAAGTTTGTTTTGGTAAGCGATAGCTTGCATGAACTTTTCTATGAACCATCGGAAAAAGATGAATAGGTTCCAAGCTAATACGAAATTTGTTTGTTTGATGTCAATAATATTGGAGGCAGATCGCTCAAAGATGATCTAAATTAATAATAAAAGATTGATCAGTGATTTATTTGGTCGTTTTATATTAACCCCTAAATGATGTTTTATGGAGTACTCATGGCTTGGATCTATTCGAAACAATATTCAACACAAATGTATCCATCTGAAATAAAGAACAAAATTTGTACCTGCCAAATTGGTATTTTTCAAAAATTGCCCATTTTGATGGGCTATTTTGATAGCTACAATTTACCCTTTTCATATTTGTATTATTAGTTAGCGTCAATTTTTGTAGTGATCGACAGAAATAGCGTGCGCGCGAAATGCGAAAAAATTCTAGTACAATTTATGGTGAAATATGAAAAACGTCATTAATAGAACCGTCCTTGATTTTGCGTAGTAGTAACGTAAATTTACGATTTTACACATTTCCTAAAATAGAATTTGAAGTTTATTTTTATGTTCTGAAAATATAGGCTTTATCTGATCAAAGATCGTACATTATACAAAATCTTAAAATTTTTAAATTTCGTCAAGCTTCGAATGATATTAAAATTTTTGCAAGTTTTATCTTATCACAACTAGTGCAGAGGCGTAACACACTTCGATGATAGATTGATTTGCACGGAAATTTTTTTGATGACTGTTCAGAAATATCAAATTTTTCTCCACAACCTGCAATAAAATCTGATACACGGAAACTTTCACTATTACATCACGAATATAAATCTAAATTTCCTAATTTTCAATCGACCTGACCCCGCATCAAATCAAATAAAAAATGATTCCAGCGTGTCTTTGAACTCTACACTCTAACACAGGATGAAATTTCTAAAACAATTATTCAATCACATTTTTGCCTGATTTAGATGCGTTTTGTTAGCTCATATGTATTGCTTATTACGTGGAAAACTCGACATCTGGAAATTTCAAATTCAAAAGTTCAAAATGCTGCAACTCCTAAAGTTTCTACAATTCGACTTTCAAAAGTGTCATGTAATGGTAAAGAATACTCCTGAAAACAGGCTAATATATTATTTGTGATGTTTTGAAAATGATAGTATCGGGATGATTTCTAAAAACCTTCGCTCTCGATCATTAAAAATGTCCAGTTTCAATGTTATTCTCGCTCCATTAGCGAATTATTACGAGATAGTATGAAAAATTTTGATGCGCAAAGAAAGAGACGGGAAAATAGTACTGATTTTTCGAGGGTGCAGAGACGCAGAAAACCATCATCGCAGGCATCCCCCGGCGACGACGATTTTTGCTGTGTTTTCAGCCATCATTTCTTACCTGCGTCTGTTTCCCCGCGCTCTCTAATATTTTATAGACTATCTCGCCTGTCCCCTTTACCCTTTCCCTACTCTCCTTCTCGTGCCCCAAAAGAGGCCTTTGCTTAGCATTGATCAATCGAATTCAATTGTACTGAATGTATTCGTGAATTCTTACCTAGTCTAAAGTCGACTATATTCCGCGAAAACTCGAAAATTTCACGTGTGATCCCCGAAATCCGGCAAAATTTCGGCGGTCTGTAAGAATTTCGTTCTCGAAAACGCCCCACCAAGCGGCGGGCAGGCGGGCCAAATCCAGATAAAACGGGACAAGTGCATGGTATTTTTATTTTTATTTTAGAAATATGCAACTTTTGGTACTTTCAAAAGAAATTGTTCGATTTTTTAAACATTTTTGAATTTTTTCTGACCTTGAAGTTCTCAGGCTTGCAAATTCTATAGCAATGCACATCCCACAGATGCGCAAATATGCCCCCATTAGGAATTGCAATACTCCTTACGTCAAATTTGGGCTGAATCTAGTCAGCGATTGAAAACAATTAGCGAATTTCCTAGATGATGAAGTAGACCTTTACAAATAATCCAATTCAATCCCACCATTGTTTTGAAGTTGTGACTTTACAAATATGTTTCACGAAAATAGCAAATTCCAATGAGAAGAGTCTACTTTGCGAGTTTGGTTTGAATATATTAAAACCAAAATAAAATAAACCTAAATTTTCATAATTACTTGAAACCTACTTGAAAGCAAATGATATTGCACTTTTACAAGCAAATTTAACAATGCTTGTAAGAAACCAAGCACTCTTAACTCAACTTTTTGCTATTCCTGTTTTCAATAGTGGCAACTCGCTTAATTCGCTGAAACCTAAATTTCACGCCCATTTTTAGCAAATTTTTACAGAACTTTCAAAACGAATTTAAGAGTTCGAGCAGCATTTTGCTAAATTTGAAAATTTCCAGAGAAATTTTAAGGGGTTTCAACCTAAAATGAATACTGGTTTAGGTTTATAGGTTTGGTGAAGAAATTTGTTAAAATTTGTCGCGCAGCGCGATTTTGCCCGAGTGCTCAAGGTTTCTCCCAACTATTTTCTATTTTCGGTTTTCAGTTCAAAGTCATCGAGTCCCTCTCCACCCACGCGCTCCTCTACACTATTTTCATCCAAAATCATTTTTGAAAATAACGCTGTAAAGGGAGAGCGCGAAAGGAGATTTTATTTGCACTCGTGTAATTGGCACTGTTTAGGTTCAACAATTTAATCCCAGATTTTTCAAAGATCATCGAATTTTCTCTCGAACCAAGTGATGGCGTAATAAATGAAAATCGATATCGTTGTTTACAAAATACGTTGGTTGTCTAATTAAATTAATTAACTAAGGGGAAATAGTATTCCATTTCAGGAGATCTAAAGAAATTATTGCAATTTTTGTGAGACATGGGCAAATTTCAAATTGAATTGATTTCGTTACTTCATTACTTCGCCTTCAGTTATCATTGGTGGAATTCTCCAAATCACTGTTGAGTATTTTATAGAACACTTCCGGTTAACTTTCATCTTTTTACCTCCGATTTTTCTTGCTATCTCTTTTTCTCGCTCTTCGCTGTCTCTCAACTTTCAATGGTCTCTCTCGCTCTTATCATTTTTGTCAATTCCTTTTCAAGTTTCGCTATCATCAGGTGACTGAATCGAATGCTAAAAATAGTCGAATTACCGTAGTTTACGACTTCAACATGCCAGAGACAAAATGTCATTAAAATACCATCAGATTAAAGTTCAAAAATAATCCCGCCTCAGTTTTGCAAAAAACTTATCCTACCTCACCCAAATTTTTAGGCAAACTTGAATGAAAATGTGCGTTGATCAGAAAATGATATATTTTTCGTGATTTCGCGAATTTCAAATTTAACAAACGAGGATTTCCGGCGCATTTTTATAATTCGGGAAGTGATAATCGGGGCATTTAAAAATGATATTTTCGGGAAAATTGATCTCGTTATCATCCATCGTCCTTATGAAAATCACGCAGATAATCGCTATTTTTGACTATTGAAGAATAGGGGAAGACATTGTCAATTTGCCGAGAAATAGTATGGAAAATGCAGAGAAAAGTGAGGGGGAAATAGCGCGCAATTTGAGGAGGGACGTTGGAAACAAATTGACGGAAACGAGTTTGACAACGACGACACGGTTCTTCATCTTATTTCATTCCCTTCCTTAAAATTCTTCTTTGCTTCCCCAACCAGCGCTATTTTCACCATCTCCTAAAATTGTCTAATTCTTCGTAATCTCTTATTTTCCTGGACTGTTCCTCATCCATTCATCCTTGAATCAGCCAGAAAAATGTGAATGAAAATGCTGTAGAAAAAAGCACGGCAGAAATAATAACTCTGCAGAAAATGATATTGTTTTCGAAAATCATATGCTCTAAAAATAGATGTGCTAGCAGATCCTAAATCACATGAAACTTATTTTGCGTGTAGAAAAGTGCATTGCTAGCCATATCGAAAAATCTGACGCCAACAAATTCCCACTAAAGTATGAAACCTAATTAAACGATGCCTCTAAAGTTTCTGAAATTTGCTTTTGAACTTTCAAGAACCTGCACAAATTCTCGAAGTTTGACTCGACAAACCTTTGGGCGTAAATTTTCCCCCGAGAGTCCCAGTCCCTGCTGTTTCAGCCTTGGATTGTTGTGTCATTTCTCCTGGAACTTTTTGCCGTCGTCGCCGCTGCGCGGCCAAAGTCTGTGTCCAATTTCTATTTTGCGCTCCCCTCCCAACGACCGAACCACTATTTTTCTCGCCATCACGCTATTTTCGTCTCCACTTTTTCTCTTATCCCTCTTTTTGCGCCTTATCTTTTTCCGCTATTATGTTTTCGCAGTCCTATTTCCCATTTCTGTTTTCTCTCGCCGTATCTCAGCCGGTTTCTAAAAATATCCCCCGCTCGCCTCGGCCCGCTTTTATTTCTTTCTCGCTAACGGCTGCTCTTTCTCAGTGCCCTCTTGAAAAGGAGCACTCTCTCGACAGAGCCTTTTCGTTATTTTGGATGGCTGAAATATCACCAGGAAAGAGGAGTTTGAAAGAAACAGAAAACCGAATAAATAGCGTTTGAAACCGAGAGATCGGACTCTAAACACGTGCGTATGAGTGTCTCGCTGACAGAACCGTACAGTTCTATTCAGTGTCGCTTCCCTCTCGACACTCCTTTCTTTCAACACTCTCTAGACACCTGCGATCGGAAAAGACGGGCAGTCAGAGGCGGTCTGTTCAGACCACGCCCACTTTTCTGTGCCCGTTTCTCCCGCTCTCTGCGCCCTCCCCTCCTTCGGCACTGCCTCGCCCCCTCTTCAAGCCTGTTTCTCTTTTTCTCCTGCCCTCTTTTTTCTCTAGTCTCTCTGCGTATGTTTGAGCGCACACAGTCAATTCTTCGACAATTTCGTCGTCTCTCTCTCTCCCACCCCACCAACTATACTCCTGATTCTAATTTTCTCGATTATTTATTCCGAATCATAAATATCTTCATGCCGTATCCAATCCGTTTTTAATTCCAACCTATTCTTCATCATTTATCAGATTTCTATCCGCCAGTCATACCGTCGAACACGCTGCTACCCGCCTACTATACGGCAGCGGACATCGGCGACGGGCGCGAAGCCGACTGCCGTCGTCAGGATTCTGACACCTGCGACGCGGTTCCCACGACTTCGTCCGGAGTTACCTCAACTATGCCATCTGCAGCGGTGACAACATCTAATTCGTCGTCCAACCTCCAGAACCAACAGCGATCCGCTTCAACATCGACGACATCCTTCGAGGACTCGGAATTCGGCAGCATCATGAGGACTTCGACTCTGCACAGTTCATCTACAAGTCCATGTTCACTTTCGTCTGCAAGCTACGAATCCGACGTTCATCAGAACGCTCATGACAAGGCGGATCATGACAATGGAAATCATCAGCCGATGAAGATTGTCGCCGGCTTTCCCGTGTTTCCGCTGTGCCGAGCCGGATTGCTGAAAGGGCCAGCGAGCGGACAGTTCTCCGGTGGCCTGACCTCTGGACAGCCGTTGGTCAAGAAACGGCGGAGCTCTTCGTCTCCCGAGGATGGCGCTTGTCGGAGCGAAAAATGGCCGCATTTGGCAAAAGATTCGAGTCCGACCAAGTCTAACTCATCGACGGACGATCTTGCTCCAACCACGAGCTCGGGCTCTACCTCTGCCCTAGCATCGATTCTATCGCTGAGGAATCGGCGAGATGCTGCGACCACGCCGAGCACCCCCTCAACAAGCTCGTCTTCACCATTTCAATCTCTAGCGAATCTGAAGAATATTGTTAGCAGCAGATCTAACGAGAAGGACGTTAATTTGACGGCCGAATTATTCTGGCTGAAAACTCAACTTTCCGATCACTGGTCCATGAAATGGATGTGGCAGGTACACTCTTACGAACTTATCGATTTTTCTGTCACTTATTTCGGGGACTTTTCTTTGATTAGTATCTTCTGCTTTATGATTGATTACATTGATTCTATTCTACTGGGCGCATTTCCTGATTTTACATTAGCCGGTTGTGTGGGGCAAGGTTTTTCGAGGTTTTACGGGGGTTTTTCGAAGAGCGAGAGCGCGCGAGATGCGGATCGGCGGGCAGCCGACGTGTGTTTGCATATGGCGAAAAATGCCGGCCGATTGCGACCGAGAAAAGTACCGGTAGTAAGTTTTTCACCGAGGTAGACCCAAGGGAAATCATCATCACTACTTGTAGGCGAGTGCGCGCGCACGTAGCGGACCACTTCATGAGGTTATAGATTACAACGACAGATACGTCGTGTAGCATTGATTTTATCTGAACCGTTTTCGACTAGAAGTAAATTTTGAGCAAATAGGTTTCAAAGAATCGCTTAATGAATGAAAAATTGTCAACTGGTGAAACTTCGTATGAGTAAATGCTATATAGCTATATCAAAATCTCTAATTCATTGATCACCGAATGTAACTTCTGAAACTCGCCGCCATGTCTATTTTCGTCATCTGCTGCAAATGCTATGTGTGTATCCCTGATATATCACGCAACTTTCTCTCCGTCTCCCGAGCTATTTTTGACTTCTCTCCCCTCTTTGTTCACAAATCATAGTTAATGCGATTCGGTCTTATGCCCTACAAACCGCCGAGCGCGATCAACAATGGTTGTCGGTCGTCGAGAAAACAGTTACTTATGTGGAATTTTCCCTATCATCAGCATTGCTTGCTTTCGTCCAAAATATCTTTGGAAAAACACGAGTATCTGGCTAAACTCGACTAAAATAAGCGCCTTTCTCGGACTTTAACCTGATAAACATGAGTGCACGTTATCAAAGCACGCGAACTTCTATTCGTGTATGGAGGAATTTTGATCATATCTGAAAATAGTTGATAAGTGTAGAGTGATAAAATGGGAAACACTTCTCGCGCTGCATTTTTGATGGTAAAAACGCGGCGAAGCCTCACGCGATAGTTTCAAATTTTCACCTATCGATCGAAGAAAACGTAACATCTAAATTGCAAAATGTCTCTCGCAAAAACTCGGTGAAAATTAAATTATCCATGTGGATAACATAAACTGAAGGCAGTTATCCTGCTATTTTCGCTACAACTTTTTACTATTTCTGACGGGGAAGTTATGCGCAGCTATTCTTTTAGAAAAAGCTAACGAATAAATGTATTTTGGTACGAAATTATACGGCTATTTTAGCTTTTCTTCCTCGCGAAAACTATAAAATTTGCCACACGGTTGAGCGGATTAGGGGAGTCTTTGTGGAATTCGATTTGAATTTGGCGCTTCTAAAAATAGACGCATTTTTGTCTGAGCTAGGTTTTTGCCTGGAGATGATTTCATCAAGTGTATTTCCGCAATTGATGCTAATCTTTGGTGGCCTATTATTGCAGAATTCTAAGCATTTTTGCGCTAAGAACTAAGCATATCCCCTCCGCGTTTTCTGAAGAATGCGACTTTAAACGTGTTCCGCAAAAGTCGACATAGCGTTCTCTGGCTGCCCGCTTCATTAGATTTCAATTTGTTTCTGCTTCAAAGAAGCACGAATTCCTTTCTCAGTGAAGTAAGGCTATTCAAATAAATTATAACTCTTTTAAGGAAGTTTTACAATTTCTGCAATTGACGTTGAAAATTCTGCGGTGTGAATAACAACTTTGAGGTCACATTTTGAATACTTGAACAACAAACTGTCATACGATGTCAAAATTTCTTAACATGACAAGGTTTGTTGTCTAAATTTAAAACTGCGTCATTTCCACCTCTCCTCGGATCAATAAATAGAGTAGATTTACGACGAAGATACGGAAAAAAAAAACGTATGAAGTAATCCCCAGGCAAACACTCGTAGGCCTAGTCCCGCTGCCCGCCCTAATTTCAATATACCCCCGGGCTATTTTCGGCTCGCTCAATGCCTCGGGGGAACGGGCCTCGACAAGAGCACGCGCAAAAATAACCCCATCCACTCCTAGCGGACCCTCGGAGTGCGGGCGCAAAAAATGCCGTCCGATGTCATGTTCGGGGATGATAATTGCATATTGAGGCACTCGGGTGCAAGAGAGGCATAAAATTGTTCCCAAGCCATTTTTAAGGATGGGAAATAAAAACATCCTCAGATATTCTCCCCGAACCTAATTCCCATATTCGGTAAAAGCTTCTTAGACTCAGACGCTGTTTTATCACCAATTTAGCTTTAGTCGGCGAAAATATGCTTGGCACTAAATTATAGATCTCTGGGATAAAATAGAAAGGTTTAGAGCTTAGATTGAAAGTTACAAGCCTCGCGAATCGAAAACAAAAACAATTTGTATCCAAGAAAATTTCTCTAAGCAAGACTATAAAATGTATGGAGACTATTTGAAAATAAGGGGAAAATTCCGCGTGTGAACTTTAGTCGAGAGTTTTTGAAGCTACAAAATTCTCTGCATTTTTAAAGTCGACTATTTTTAGCAATAAAAATCTTTTTGAAACCTTAGAATCACTTCTGTTGTAAAAATGAAGAAAGGTTTGAGTTTCAGAAAATTATGAAGGAAAATTAGATACTTCGGCAAAATATGTTATTTTAAAACATTTTCTGAATCAGGTTTTTTCTAAATCTTTTTCGATTAGATATTTTGAGTTTGTCACGTTGGGATTTGGGCTAATTTTGCCACTTCTCACATTTTTCCTCTCTGCTTTTTTCGCCTCTCAACTTTACACAAAAGTCGAGACTTCTTGCTTTCAAGAGGCTTTTCCAATCCAATCGCAAGCAACTTCGAAAATCAATCATTAGAAAATAAATCCAGATCTTGGAAAATTAATGTAATTCCGTAAGAAAATGTTTATATTTTCATCAAAACTAAAAATCTAACCACTGTACAGAGTCATTTGAAATGAAATGCGTAGATATTCTTGAGAAATCCCAATTTTGAGGCATAACTCGGATTAAACTATAGATAATAGAAATCATTTCCTTGTCAAATTACACACATACACACACACACACAACTTAATTTTTGCCGGCATGTAATTAAATCTACGAGATTTGGTGAAAATTAGCGGAAACCACTGAAAATTGGCAGCTAAAACCAGTTTTCCGTCAACAAATTTGAAATAAAATTTGCCCACGATTCCTGGCGACTTTTTTGCTATTTTTGGAGGGTCGCGGAAATTTTATCGATAGTTTCAAATTCGCCCCCTCCGTCACTTTTGAAATTTCTCTAAATTGTGAAATTGAAATTCGTAAAATTTAGGAGAAAGCGAAATGGAAATAAGTATCCTACGTACAACTTTTTCAATTGGAGTGCCAGTTTTAGCGCGCCGCCGACTTTTTCCTTTATAATTTACTACTAACGTGTGAGTCTGGCGTAAAATTAAAAATAAACTTAAAATCTTTTATTATTGACTTTTAGCTTTGATTAGAACTTTTACAATTGTATTGACTTCGTGAAATTTAAAATGAACTAACTTATAAGATTAGTTTTGGTTCCGATGATTTTTCTTTTCGGAAGTTCTAAATTTTCGTTTAAATCCGCGTGTCTAAAGTCGGTAGGAGATTTTTCAACAAACCGGAAAAATTTCAGCGATTTTGGTCAGCAGGTGCGCAAATATGAAAATTTCTGGAAAGAGTCTGATTTTTATTTAAAGCACCGAAAACGTTCTAGTCAAAAATTGCAAAAACTTTTTAAATATAACTCCTACAAAGAGTTGTTTAGTTGTATTTGTAATTAATTCAATCATGGCTTCAGGACTTAGGTTTAGGTTTCTCGGAAGCGTTTTTTCGAGTAAATTAGGCCAAACCTCGTGATGAACATGCAGACTCATTCTAAAACAGCTTTCTTCGTTAATTTACTCGCAGAAACCCATTTTTATATCCCAGCCTTTTCTGCAAATCTATCCTAAAGCACAGCAAAAAGGCTCCTTTATAAGCCTGTCTGTCTGTGTCTACCTCTAACTTTGTTTCCTATCGCGCTTTATAGCCCCAGGACATGCTGAATTATTTGGGATATGTCTTTTCGCCACTCCAAATTTCATGTTATTTCTTATTTTCCTCTTAAACCCTCCTTAATCCACGTGCTATTTCTTCGAATTTCTCTAAAACAACTTTCCCCCAGGGTGTTCTATTTTGAGTTTTCGGCCTAAAATCTACTGGAAAAGTTGGATAAGGAGCAAACATGCTTGAAAAATCTTTCATCACGTGTTATAACATAGGCAAAAAACTGGCTGACAGTTTCTAAATCCATATTTAGAATATGGGACTTTCGAATCACGTAATAGAAATATTATTCTGCAAAATATGAAACTTTTTTTCGTTCCGGAGGCGTCATGAAAACCTTTCGAAGTACGAATATAATTATTGGATGAGTTTGCAGCGACTTATTTACGAAATAATGAATAACATCTAATTTATCCACGACTCTTCCTAATCTTCGTTCTTTCTATTTCCGGAGTTTCTCTGGTTTGAACCGGTAAATAAGCGTAATTTGACGAAATAACGTTGCTTAAAAAGCATACATTGGCGAATAGCTTTGGCAATGAATGTTTCCGAAATTAAATTAGGTGTGGGTGTGCGCGTGTACATTTAGAGACATTAGGGATGCCCGCTTGCATACTCTTGAGAACGAAGTAGGACGTTTATTTTGAGCCATGGGAAGTTCTAAATTCGGATTTCTCGGTAATTATATAGGGTGCCTGAGAATACAAATAATTCATGGGTTCAGATAGTCATATACTACGATTAAATCTAAACTTTTGATACTTTAAATTGCACCTTATCATTTTAGAACTTGAAATTACTTCGAGAAATTGAATTTCTAAACTTGTTGGTCTTAAATCATAAAATGGGTTCATAATTTGATTTTTCGACCTAACACTTCGAATTTTCTAGGTATTATAAAACTCCTTTCATTGTCTTATTATTTCTCTTCATCTAATGACGCTTTTAAACTAGCCTCGTTAGAAAAGCAGCCTCGTTATCATCACGAGGTCTCGAATATTTCAAAGAAAGGAGGAAGCCTTGCGAGAAGAGAAAGAAAAGAGAAAATTGATGCTAAAAATAGGCGCACAAAGATCGATATCTATGACATGCTTTTGCAATGAAGAATGGCTGTATTATGAAAAATTGAATTGAAAAAAACATGAAAATAGATCGCTTGATTCTATTGACATTGCAAAACATACTGTATTTTTCTATGAAATTTCATTTCTCAACCGAAAAAACTAATAATAGTCTTCCTCTTAATTTTTCAATTTATCAGTTTCTGAAACGCAAGATTTGAGGGGGTTTGATAGTTATCCCAGCAGATATTTTGATATCCTCCAGTTCTCCTAATCCCAAATTCCCATTTACTAAAGCTTAGCTTGGATTTATCCATAAAAGGCTAAATTTAGGAGGAGATAAATCTCGGTTGCCCAGAGCGATGAGAGTATTTATCTCTTGTCAGAGCCGTCGAGAGTTGATTGTTATTTTTCTTTTCCTCTTCAATTTCCATACTATTTTCCTGCTTCTCGGTCTTTCGCCTCTTTCATTTTTCACGCTATTTCCGGCGGCCGCTTCCTGAAGCCATCTTTTAGTAACATATCGACACACCACGACCATAATGCTACTGGGGCCCTTTTAGCTCTCGCTCTCTGACTCTAACCATCTCTCGCTCTTTAACGCAATAATATCCCCATAATATTTCGTCCTCTCTAACCATTTATTTTTCTCTAGCCTCTCTCATCCCATACTATTTCTCCCTCTATAATCCATCCTGCAATATAGCTACATCTTTATATATTCACTTTTATCCTTCCGAGTACCGGCCTATTTTTATCGAATCTATGAAATATCGATGTCAATGTCATCAGAAGTCGATGAGACGTTGATTCTTGAAGACGTTGAAGAGGACGACGCGATCGACGTCGATGAGGATTTTGAACCCGCACAACGACGACGCTCGACGATGACCTCGGATTCTGGAGTCCTCACGCCAGAATCGAGGAGGAAAGCCAGGGAGGCTCTGGATGACTCTCTAGCGGGCATCGGCCCGTCTGTAAGCCTACTCATACCTGTAAATTTTCGAGGATCTTGTATATACTTCTAAACTTCTTATATCTGCATAATTTTCCATTTTTATTCAGAAAGACTAAATTAACTTCAATTTAGCGTTTTTAAATTCATTTCAAAATAGCTATAAATTCGACGAAATCCATATTTTTAATTTGTGTAAAGTGTCGACATCTAAATCTCTCCGACTGAATAGTTCGACGTAATTTTTAATCGTGTCTCAGAATTAGTAAATGCCGAGATAAATCTCATTAAAATTATCAGCGTTATATTTTGGGAATGCTCTAAAAATATGGAATATCTGTGACTCATGCGAAGATAATTTCAAGGCTATAGACTAGACGAAGGATTAAAAAGGAGAGGGAATGAAAAATTCACGTGGGAATGTTACAAACTCTAAAAATGAAAATTAAAAAAGAAGAAACTTGGCTATGATTCAAAACTTGCACATAGTAATTAATTATTTGCTTTGCGAACTTTACTTCATACTTCACCTTACAAAAAATTCTATGAGTAGTTGAAGTTTGAACCTGGATCACTTATGAAGTTATGAGTCAGGAAGAAAATATTTCATAGAACAAACTTTAAATCATTTTTCGACGAAGATCAGTCTTTTTTCTAAAATAATAATTATGACTCAAATTTATAAAAGAAAAAATTAAATTCAAATGACAAAATCATAATTTCCAGAACACGGCTTCGCTGGATGACTTCGACCGCATTAAAACCCTCGGCACGGGTTCGTTCGGCCGCGTGATGCTCGTCAAGCACAAGCAATCAGGCAACTACTTCGCCATGAAAATTCTCGATAAACAAAAGGTTCGATTCTTGTACATTGTTTGGAAAGTTTTAGGTGACGTTTCAATGAAACCACTCTAAGCGATATCGACTTCAGTTCCAAACCATTGTGCTTCTCGAATACACAAAACTAAGCGTGAAATTTAGAAATTCGAATGGGCACGATGAAATTTTTAAATATGCTAATTTTTGAGCTAAAATAAGGAATATATTTCAGGTGGTGAAATTGAAACAAGTGGAGCACACGCTGAACGAGAAGCGCATTCTGCAGGCGATCGACTTCCCCTTCCTCGTCAACATGCAGTATTCTTTCAAGGTGAGTAAAATTTGCTTTCCCCTGAGATTTTAAATAGTACATCAGATCAAATATCTTCATATTGAAAAAAAGATTTTGAAGCGTGCAGTTTTTAAACTTTGCGATTTCATTAACGAATATGTGAGAAAAATTGTAGTTTTCATCGGTTTCTCATGAAAACGAAAATTCGTAGCGTTGAGGATATCTTTGGAAATTCGAATTAAAATGTTATGTTTCAAGTGTTCCAATACAATACTGAATCTAAAATTAGTTTGAAGATATCTCCAAATTATAAAGCCTAACAAATGTGTTTATTGATTTCTACACGATGACTCATTCTTCAGGCAAGTTTGTGGCGAAAATCGATATTTCTCGCCTCTTTTAACAAGATGAGAAATAGTGAGGTGAATAGAAGAGATTCGAAAGAATCAGGACAGAAATCGGAGGCTAGATATGTCGTTGCATTGTTGACAGTCCGTATTGCGGAAGGGGGAAATAATATGGGGAAATGAGAGAGGGGAAAAGAAGTTGGAGAAAGAAAGAACGGACCAAACAATTCCTGATCGAAGTCCTTTGCAGAAAGAGAGTTTTTTTCTTTATTTCTCTTTTTCCCATACTATTTCCCTGCTTTCGTCAGAGCCCCGAAATGGTCACCATCCAAAAATAGAGCCTCACGAATAGAAGAAAGCGTCTACAAAAGTTGCAAAAGAGGATAAAATACAAAATTTTGGGATTTTTGGGAGAAATTCGAGATTTTCATTGAAATCTAAAATTTATCTGAATTTTCTAGCATCCCGGAAAGATAGTTGCGTCATTTGTAATTTTCAAGAATTCCATCATCTTTACTATTCGGTTTATTTTTGGATTGTGTAAATTCTTTACTAATCTGGGAATAACTTGGAAGGGGGAATGATGAAAACTTACAAATATTCAATATTCACATCTCTTTCATGTAAAGATTATTCCTTCTCGCAATCTTGCATAATTTCTTTCAGTTCTCATACTATTTCTCAGTTTTATTTATCTTTTTGTTTCTCACTCCTAATAGAGACTCAAGGATTTTTATGTTGTTCCTTCCTATTTCTGGATTAATCGCAGGCTTTGTTGCAAGCTTTCTTTACCTTTGGATTTGAGGGAATATTATGGAAAAGTAAGAAAGAAAAGGAAATAATATTGAAAGGTTAGTGAGAAAAAGAAATGAGATAAAAATACACAGTGCGCTCGATAGCGAGAGCGGTTTTGAACGAGATGAACAGCGGGAGGACAAAGAATTGGAACGAACGAATTAAATAATGGGAAACAATGCGAAAACAGCATTCGGAAGTAGAAAATCGATCGCAAAACAACATTACAGCGAAAAGACAAGGAATTTCGTTGAAATTTTTGAAACAAAGCTGGAGGAAACATGTTCGAATTTTAAAACATCTAAATAGTTTCGAAAGCCAATTGGAAAAGATAATTGCCTAATTAGGATACTTAACTACCCTAATTATCCAGATAATTGTCCTAATAGATCATTTTCAGGACAATTCCAATCTGTACATGGTGTTGGAGTTCATTTCCGGCGGTGAGATGTTCTCGCACCTGAGACGTATCGGTCGATTTTCCGAGCCACACTCCAGATTTTACGCAGCTCAAATCGTCCTCGCTTTCGAATACCTGCACTCGTTAGATCTCATTTACAGGTTAGCTAAAATACGATTCAAGAAAATTTTGTGATATAGTAGCAAAGGATTGAGCTTCGGCATATTTCTTTCCCGAACTTGATGAATTTGTCCATTTACAAGAAGCTGATCTTTATTGAACAAAAACAATATTCCCTTGTGGAATTTAGCCATTTTTATTGATGAAAAACTGATCTTCATGAAGTAAAAAGAGAATGTATTGCAATGAAGATCAGCTTTTCCAAATCAGCAGAAGAAAAAACGAATAGTTGAACATATGAAACCGCATTAAATCCGAACTTTCAGAGACTTAAAACCTGAGAATCTGCTGATCGACAGCACCGGCTATTTGAAGATCACGGACTTCGGGTTCGCCAAGCGGGTCAAAGGCCGGACTTGGACTCTATGTGGGACGCCCGAGTATTTGGCTCCAGAAATCATCCTCTCAAAGGTGAGGACTATGTATATGGGTCTCAAATAATCGCCTAATTAAATGCGACTTTTATAATATCGATGCGATAGCTTTTCCAACGTCAACTTCATAGAATCTTACAATTGTTGAAGATTATCGAGCATTTTTCACACTTAAAGATCGAATTTAGTTTCAAATTTTCTATAAGGATATTCATCAAATGTATTGATTAGTTTAGTGACTGTTTGCGTATGAAAAAAGAATGAGATGAAATGAAACTTCCAGGGCTACAACAAAGCAGTCGACTGGTGGGCTCTCGGTGTGCTGATCTATGAGATGGCAGCCGGCTATCCCCCGTTCTTCGCCGATCAACCCATTCAGATATACGAGAAAATCGTATCAGGAAAGGTAAAAGATACTGAAATTTATTACTATGTTTCGGCAAATATGTTCAAGTTTACACTCGTTGCTGTTTCATTGAATTACCTTTGTTCATACTCTTCGCATCTTTAATACGGAAAAATAATGAAAGTGCTTCAAGTTCATATTAAATCTAATATATCATTATTCCAATTCAGTTAGTCAGAGGCTCCGATAAACATTTGTAAAATCTGAAAGAATAATAGAAAAATTTAGGTAAAATTCCCGTCGCACTTCTCGAACGAGCTGAAGGATCTGCTGAAGAACCTGCTGCAGGTGGATTTGACGAAGAGATTCGGAAATCTGAAAAATGGCGTCGCCGACATCAAAAACCATAAATGGTTTGGCTCCACTGACTGGATCGCCATCTATCAGAGAAAGGTACGAGAAATATTTGAATTTTCATTTACTTTTCTAAATGAAAATCTATACTAATATCATCAAATTGGCCAAGTTAGCTATTTTCAATATGTTTTTTACCTATGGCTATCATGTACTACTTCTGAAATTTATGACCTAAAATATGTCATTTTTGAAGCGTACACGAAAATTTGTTGACCAGATGATGGGTAATTTGATGATATGAATGAGTTTAAAAGTTGAATCAGAAGTGCAATTTCATCCCTAATACTAACGATAAAGCATGACGCTGTATTTTCTCCTCTTTCCTAGTGAAGTAAAAAGAATGAATTTTCTTCTACGAAAACTATCTTTTGCTTGGTTTTTTTGAAATCAAAAATTAGTTTTTCGCATACATAAAATGTCTTAGTTTTTGCATGAAAATGCGCATTTTCAAGTTTAGTTTCTTTCAGCGTATTCAAGTTGTAATGGTTCTATACTTTTTCTTAAATAGCAAAAATCGTGTCGCACTTGCAAAAATCCTTATTTTGCAAATGCGGTGCGGTCTATTAATTTCGAGAATGTCGTGAAATAGCGTGTGTTGTGAATTGCAGATAACTCCGCCCTCGTTCGTCAAAGGCGACTCTTCGGGGCGACTTTTTGAGGCTCTATACCCGAGGGTGGATGGCCCTGCGGATACTCGTCATTTTGTCGAGGAAGTTACCGAGGAAGCAGAAATGATCATTTCTGATACCTGTCATTTCGGGGACCAATTCGCTGAATTTTGAAACAAGTCTCAGCTCGTCGGACGAAGTTCAAAAGTTCGGATTCTGCATCCGCTTTCTTCTATATTAGAAATGGACCTCTACGCATTAGGATTTAGGAGACTTCTATTCTATCCCCTTATTTATACTTGACACTTTTCACTTCAACGAGATATGCATATTGTGAGTGGTTTGTGATTTTTTACGCTTTATTTTCCTAGTTTGAATTAGCACGTTTTGATATTTTGAAATGAAATGCAAGAGTTTCAGTTGGAATGACGAAATTTTGAGCGATGATTTGAATTGAATGCAAGATATTTTACGTGATGATGATTTTGGTTGAAAAAATGAAAAAATCGAAAAAAAACGATAAAACGATAAAAATCGATAATTATTGGTTTTTAGGTTGAGGCGCCGTTTTTGCCGAAATGCCGTGGGCCGGGTGACGCGTCGAACTTCGACGACTACGAGGAGGAGCCGCTCCGAATTTCTGGCACCGAAAAATGCGCCAAGGAGTTCGCAGAATTCTAATTTTAGCCCAAATTTGTCGATTCCGTCCCCGTTTTGGATAATTTAACCATTTCGGCAACTTTACCCCTATTTTGGCGTTCCTACGACAATATACGTATAACTTATCTAGTCACTTCAGCCAAAAACATTTGAATTTTGCAAGGTTGCCCCTAATGTTGTAGCGTAGAGAAAAGTCATAGATTTTACACGACATTGAATATTTGATGGAGCAATTTTGTAAATTTTCATATCTACTTCATAAAAAGTTATTTTCATGCCCGGTTTCAAAATATTTTCGAATACCTAAACCCACCTCTATTCGCTGATTTACTTCTCTTCCCGGTATTATATCTAAAAATGTGCATCATTTTTCCTATAATCTTCATTCACACAAACTCGGTGTTATAAGTTCGTTCAAAGTTGACGACAATTATCGATATTTAATTGGGGATAATTAGCATGATTAGAATATGATATTCTATTCACAAAACATCGCGCTACTTGCCGCTTAAAAATTCTTATTTTCGATGATATTCTTGTGCATCAATATTTCATTCATAGTCTTGACACGATATCTGTGACCCTCGTGAAGAGAATTCTTGTCAGATTTTTTTTCAGACAACGTCATTTCGCAGAATATACTTAAAATATGATCACTTTATTTGAAATGACGTCCTAATTTTATTATATTGCATCGTATTTGTAGAAATTGAATTGTTTTCATGTTTTGGTAATACGTCTGATCTAGTCCATCTTTTCATGCAAATTTTGACTGAAGATTAGAAGAACGAAAAAGGCTCGATTTTTAAACACTTTCTAATCTTCATCCCTTTTTCTCGTTATAAGATTCACTTGTCATTGAAATTTTTATTATTTAAATTCAAATCTTGTAAAATTTCTATTTCCCCCTTCAAATTTTGCGCTCCCAATTTTCATCGTTCTAGTCTCGCCGAAAAATCGCGTAAATAGTCTCCAGGATTAAAATGTGTGGTTCCTAAAATAGTAATTATTTTGTAGGTCGATTGTTTGAAGTTTAATATTTCTTGCAAACCCCGCTCTACGGATCTTTGAATTTAACAAATTTTATATCCTAAATCTATTATTTAGCGCGTATAAATATACTTATAGTTTAGGTAGCTAAGATATACTATTCATGATATATAAGCAACTGATTCTAGATATGTTAATTATTGCTTATATATTTTAACACAACGAGATTTGGCGTTACTTGCGCGCTTTTCACAGAACTATTTTCCATTTTTATTATGATAATAAATCTTATATGTGTAATATTGTAATGACTTTATATACTATTTTCGATGATGATGATATATATTGAAGTTTCTAGCCATTTTTTCTATTCAAAATATGTGGTGTGTCTCTCGTGCGGTTTTTAATGTATTCAAAATCAGCCAATGTCGATTTTTAATTCTTAAATCTTAAATATAAATCTACAAAACCACTCCTCAGGCTAGCTGTCTATGTTAATTTGATTATATTTAGGTGATTCAATATTTCGCATCTCTTTCTGCATGCCAATATATAGTCGATTTCGCGTATATTTAGGATAAAGTATCGTCTGGATATAATTTAGAGATTTAGTATAACGATATTTTATCTATAGTTTGCAAGAAATGCTCGACATTATTATCTAATTAAATATATATTTTCAGAAATAGCTTTAAATTGTTGAATATTTTATTATATGTCCATCCGTTCCAATTTCATCTTTCTCTTCATCTGATTTTTCTCGCATCGCACCCGTTGATGATGTATACGTATTTTTATTTTATTATATAAAAAGAATTTTAATTATCTTTATTCTGGTTAAGTGTAAAAGCCGCATGAACTCGAAAATAGGGCAATTATTAACACAATATAAAAATGCAAACTAAACAATAGAGTTATTATTATGACTAAAATACATAAGTTATTATTTGGTATTTTAACCAAGTTATAAAATTTGCAGTTTTCGGATGGGCAGCGTTCTTCAGTTCCACTTTGATTGTCCTTATAGCCCCACGCCTCTATAGAGATTTGTCCATGAGAACGATATTCTTCGATTTATTGCAACAATAATTTACCTTAATGAATCCTCGAAGTAGTAGGAATAATGTTGTCGTTTGGAGCATTGGGCCATTAAAGTATAAAATTGCAACAGTTGTCTAAAATGTGCGAATCATTTCGGATTATATTTTCAAATTATGTGATTGATCAAATTAAACTAACAAGGAAGGTACCTGAAGTGCCAATTTTGGAATTGTCCAAATTTGGTCTTAAAATTATCCTCCCATCCTAGGAAGTATTCTAGTAAAGTTTTACCGGCTGATATCCACTTTTACCCAAGTTACGGATAAAGATAGGTCGAAATTTTGCAAGGTTGTAAACTTTTAAAAATTCATAACTTTTCATGCGTGCATTATTTCGACATGGTTCTTTTGGTAAAAATACTCGCTTTGTTCTCCTCTATCGATTGATACCCATTTTAGGACATTTTAAGGAAAATCGATTTTTTCGATTTTTAAAACTTTTTTTGCAGGCTTACCTCCGGGTTGAAAATTTTCGAAAAAATCGATTTTTCTCGAAATGTCCCAAAATGGGTATCAACCGATAGAGGAGATCGAACTGAGTATTTTTACCAAAAGAACCGTGTCGAAATAATGCATGCATGAAAAGTTATGAATTTTTTAAAATCAGCTTCTTAACTATGGGAATGACCTAACTTTTCCCATAACTTGGGTAAAAGTGGATATCAGCCGGTAAAACTTTACCAGAATGCTTTCTAGGATGGGAGGATAATTTTAAGACCAAATTTGGTCAATTTCGAAATTGGCACTTCAAGTACCTTCCTTGTAAGAAAGAAGAAAGATGCTACATTCATCTTCACTTATGTTATAGGATCTTGAAACAACATTTTACGAACTACAACTACCGTCATAGCTAATAGTTTACCGACAATTTTGCTCGTATTTATACTTTACAATAGACACGCATGTGTGCATAATAATGGATATTATTATCGATAATGTCTTAAGGACATTATATGAGATGCCAGTCAATCGTCTAGGATGAAATAAGAACCGAGGCCCAATATGTGACAAACTATTTAGATTGTATGTTACTTTTGTGCGATTTTAAAAATCGATGTAATTACACTATACAATTTATAGCAAAGATCAACTTACATAGTAATTATTACAATCTACTTTGAATTTCAAACAAAATCTTGTAATTCAGATAATTGCGATGTTATCAGTTTATGTTCTGATATCTTATAAAATTTCTGTCATGATGCATTCAGGAATGTTATATTTTATCTTCCATTAATAAATAACCGAGAATAATTTTTAAATTCCAAATAAAGAATAATGAAACTGCATATGCATTGATCAACTCTTATCAATGAACTAATACGATATAAACTCGCCTTAATAGACACATAATGAAGAATGTAAATATATATCAGCCAGTCTAATAAATCTATCTTTAAGCATGTAGAATTCTTCATGGACCTAAAACTGAGTGGAAATACCCCTGACAAGGGAAGGTTTTACCCTCGTCCTGGCGATATGAGACGAGAGTACCCACATCTTTCTCCCCGTGACCTGAGGATTCCAAATATGCAAAAAAAAACTCTTTTAGGTTGGAAATAAGTTTTGCAAAAAAATAATTATTCTAAATGAAATAAAAAAGTGAATAGTGATAGATAATAAAACAGCATAGTATCCTTATGACCAACTCTATACCACTACGTTACGATTACATTTCTCACCTTCCCTTCTTTCCGGCTGAGGAGAGTAAGGAGTGTAAAATAGAAGAAATTCGACACCCTCGGGGCGGGTGTATTTTTAGGAGCGGGCAAAAATTTTTTACATATTTGGAATCCTCAGGTCATGGGGAGAAAGATGTGGGTACTCTCGTCTCATATCGCCAGGACGAGGGTAAAACCTTCCCTTGTGAGACGTCTACATTATCATATCAGCGCTTACCAATAGAATTTGGCACTATCAATTAAATTGCAAATGTTTCGAAGATTGGAGAGAATAAAAATACGTTTAAAGGCAATAAAGCTTGTTGGCAATGATAATCCCATTAAATTGTGTCTCCAGCCAAATTGGATGCACAGAATATAACTAAATGTGCATTTCTTTTTCAATTATAGTTGTTGCGTTTTTTAGTTTGATATTTTTACTGTTTAAATATCAAATTTATATTGTCGATTGTAAATGAGGTGACCATTGCTTAGTGCCCTTCGCAACAGGTAGGTGCGAAACGCGTCGCGTTCTCATGCGTTGCGGCTTTCATTGTGAAAAGCATTTTCACACAAAATTCTCGTTATTTTTTGATTTTCTGTCGAATTTCTCAATCATCCGCTAATTGATAGCAATTAGCGCTAATTATGATTAGATTATCGATTTGTTGAGTAGAAATTTGCTTTTATTTCGTTTTTTAGCGATTTCTAGATTTCTAGACGAGTAGCAGGTGAACTTAAACGAAAGGGTGACGCTGGTTTGGAGGGGCTCGTTGCAGGACGGCACGCAACTGGCCGGACTTGCCCATGCCTGAAAATTATGCTCAAGGAATCATTTTATCGAAAAACAAGGCAAAAAACTCGCGAAAAATTACGAAAAAAATGGGAAAAACACGGAATAAGACGAAATTGAAATCTGTGTCTGTAAGTATTCCCTAAATATCCACCAATTATCGATAATTTTAAAATTTCTGTAGAGGAAAATCATTAAAAATGTTTCAATTTCAATAAATCGTCTAACAATCGCTAAAAACGAAATAAAGAGCAAATTTCCACTCAACAATCGATCATTTAATCATAATTGGCGCTAATTGCCATTAATTAGCGGATGATTGAAAAATTCGACAGAAAATCAAAAAATAACGAGAATTTTGTGTGAAAATGCTTTTCACAATGGAAGCCGCAACGCATGAGGACGCGACGCGTTTCGCGCCTACCTGTTGCGAAGGGCACTAAGCAATGGTCACCTCATTTACAATCGACAATATTATTTTTTACTTTATTCATGTTTGTTTTAAAACTAATGGGATTTGTTCTTAGAAATCCGATAAGTTTAATAAAAAAAATACCTAATCTTGGTTCATTTTAATTTTTATGCTATGAATAGAGCCATAAGCTCGCCCCTTGGCAAAAGAATACGTTTCATAGTAGAAACGTAATAGCTTGAGATAAAAATTTTGGGAAGGAAGTGCCCTTCAAACCTAAAATCTTTCAAAACCCTACCTAGATCACTGACAACTGATAAAATGGTTCTGTGCAAAAAATCAAGACAGAATAGCCACATACAACCATGCATAAGCAATCTTTCATCTGCGAAAATGTATTCATTTTGGGTGACGGATTTTTCGATCAGAAAATTTGTAATTTTTACTTTTTCTTCGCAGAAATCTTATTTAAAACCCAGATCATTTTCATGTGCAAAAAATTTATCCAAAAGTGAAATTTGGCATATTCACTTGGGGACTCTAGCTATGAAATTACTAGCTCTTTATGAGTATGCCATTAATAAACGTTATGTGAGATTATTTTGCATTCAAAGTATAATCGTCGGATCAATTTTATCAATAATAGCGATGGCTGTTAAAAGGTGTTAAAAGTTAGAAACCCATCATATTTTAACATTTGCATTCAATTGCGCTCAATATTTTAACTAATAATCTCTAACGAAAGCATTTTGTATTACTAGTTGCTATTTGACAATTATTTCGCCCACAAAGGCAATAAACACAATCAAAATGCACCCCCCGCCCGGAGCGTGAGTAATATGGCTAAATGATAAATAATTTTAAAATATAGTTTATTCTGAGTAAGTGAATACTGCATACATTTTGCAACTTCGCTTGCTCAGGCTCCGCCCACTTTTTCCTGCCCTGCGAATTGCGTCATCCCCCATTTTCAGACGAGTTTCGCAATTTTTTCGAGTTTTCTTGATATTTTCACGAGAAATCTTTATAATTATATCCTAATTATCTCTCTGATTGACCAATTAACCCTCTTTAATGTTTGCTGTTCATTTTTCTTGTTTTTTAGCGATTTTTTCTCTCAAATCAGAACCCATTTTCATCGAGTCAATTGTCGATTCCTCCAAGATGCAGATGTTGTCGCCGTCATCAGGTCATTCGAATTGCAAGTTGCTGGACAAACAATCGCTGATCAGACGTCTTTTTTATGAAAATGATCAAATTTGCACGGAAAAATACGAAATTTACGATCAAAAAATGAACAGGAAACGCTAAAGAGCTAATTGGTCAATTATCTGGTTAATTAGGTGCAATATTCAATTAGTTAGAAACGATAAACTAACGACTTTTCGTCTTCAAACTTGAAAAATTAAAAACATTTCTGACTATAAAATGGCTCAAAACGATGAAGCATCGCTCTACAGAGTTAATTGGTCAATTAGAGAGATAATTAGGATATAATTATAAAGATTTCTCGTGAAAATATCAAGAAAACTCGAAAAAATTGCGAAACTCGTCTGAAAATGGGGGATGACGCAATTCGCAGGGCAGGAAAAAGTGGGCGGAGCCTGAGCAAGCGAAGTTGCAAAATGTATGCAGTATTCACTTACTCAGAATAAACTATATAATGATTATAATAAGGATTAAAAATTGAGTGAGTAATCGATAAAATACTTTTTATCCTGATCTTCAATATAGTTATTTTGCGTTTTTCTTATTTATTAATTTCAAAAATTTCATAAATATTTTAAGGATGCCCAACTTCGCTGGGAGCATCGGCTCTTACATCACCCAAATCCAGACATTATCCTCATACGATGATGATTCAGTGGATCGATTAAACTATGTAAATTTAAACCTAAAATTATTATTTCTGAAATAATAAATACTTAGGTCTATACAACCTACATTTTATTGTCATTAACTTTAACTTTATTCGCGACAAATTACGTCGGAGAACCTTTGCAATGTTGGGTATGCTTTTTCATATATTGAGCTTAGGTTGAATACTGAAAAACTGTAGTAGAAGTTCCCCTGTAATACATAGAAGCAGAGCTCTGGAAATGCCAAAATCAATCTATTACCGAACTCAAGTCATTTCAGAATTAGCTTTATACTACTTTTTAGATCATTTAGAGTTGATTTACTTTAATTTCAAGTGAATACGATGCATAGATGATGAATTATGCGATTCGAAATTTTTCAAAAATTGAGGGGTTGAAAAATAGATGCCCAGGAACTTCTAATACAGTTTTTTACGGTGTGTAATAATGTTATAACTTTCAGGTGCCAAAGCAATTCACTGTATGAAATGGTTTTAGTCTATAATTTTTTAATTTAATTTCTAATTCTATTTTTGCAAATTTAACTGCTAAATATTAGAATCTAGAGGAAGTAGCTGCAATAGCAGCATAATTTCTTTCGAAATGGTTCAAAAGTTATTTTTCTCTCACGAAATCCTATCATACTTCACGTGTAATGATGCTACGATGCAGCTACTTTTTTAATTCTTCTAAATATTTTTTTTTTTTCGATTTTTAGGACATCTGGGAGGCGTTCGCAGAATCATACTGCTTCGTTGAAAACACGTATTTCGTTCCAATGAACGATACAAACTTGCCTTTAGCTTATACCCGAGAAGATCGAGAAATGATTTATTATCAGGTCGATATTTTATTTTAAATATATATTTTTTAAATACGTCAGGTTTAGTGGGTACCATTTATTCTATTAGTAATGGGATTTTTCTTCTGGCTACCTAGGACTTTCTGGAAGATTTTCGCCACTTACCGGGGTTAGCTTTGAATTATTCCTTTTTTTATTTTTAAAAGTTTAAAATTTTAGGATTGGCTATCGCCGATTTGGTAAGCACCGCGAAGAGCGCGGCCAAAGATTTTGCTGATACGAAGAAAATTGACGAACTTGGTAACATTGAATACATCCTTTCTATTTTTAGTCTAAAATTTAAACTTGTTTAGACAAAGCACGGTACGCGTTTAATCACACGTTGTTCGTGGCCCAGGAAGTTTCTCGAACTAAAATGACCAAATATGGCTCCCAATTGTATAATCTATTCATCATTAAAAAAGTGGATATATTGAATTGGACATTTATTTAGAATATAAGAAAGAATTCAGATTTTAATATTGATAAATCTAGTCCTTCAATTCTTCCTGATAAATCAGTACTTGGGTACGGCGTACACTTTCTGGGGAGCCGGAATTTTTTGGGATATGTTGAACGGTAGACAGTGGCAGGAGTCGGGCCATTTTCCGAGGGTAAATATTTTTTTATCATGAATATAATTTAAAAATTTATAATTTAGGTGGCGTTCTGCGATTTTACCGTGAGAGAATTGGGCAATGTGAACAATTGGACGGTGCAGTGTGTTTTGATGGTAATAAATTTCAATGCTACTGAAAGATAACATCCTAAATACAATATACTTTGGTAGCTTTTATTTCGTTCAATATTTATTATGATAGATACTAGAGAATAATAGAATACACTGAAAGGAAAATATTTTAATTTAGGTAAACATGTTCAACGAGAAAATCTTCATTTTCCTATGGTTCTGGTTCGCCGCGTTGTTAATCATCACATTTATGAACACGCTAATTTGGTTGCATCGAAGAATGAGCAGCGAAAACCGCCATGAATTCCTTGTGGCACTTTTGGTACGCATTTAATTTAGTTGAAATAATATTTAATTGAAAGGGCTATTATATTTTCTTTTATGAGCTTAAAAATATCCATTTAATGATAAATGTAATTTCAGTTGTTTTATGATAATCATCTAAGTTTTACATTTTTATCCTAAAATTAGTTTAACTTAAACCGAGTTTATTTACACATTTTCAAATATAAATTCATTTTTAATTTTCCAGAGCTTCGCGCAAGCCCAAGGCCACGAGGACGGAAGCGCAGTGGATTCATTCTATCAAAAAGTACTCAACAATGACGGAGTACTTGTTTTGAGATTGATGGATTCGAATAGCGGAAGGTTCTTAACAGCAGATTTTGCGAAGAAGTTATGGTACGCTAGCCACCCGATGTTGGGTAAGTTGATTTTTTCCTAATTTTAGAAAAGTTATCGTCATTTTTGGCGCAAATTTTATATTTCAACATTACTTTCCAAATATATAACTTATGGAATTAGATTAACGATTATTATTGTGCTAAAGTCATATTAGATTATAATGGCTAGGTTTCCGAGTTATGCACAATAGGATCAAAAATAAATTATGATCTGATTATGCATGCATAGTGCAGTGCTTGTAGTTTAGATTCTAGAATTTTTTGTGCGAAAAATCGATTTTATGGAAAATTTTAGCGTCACCAAACCAGTCAACTGAATTAGCAAATGAGGAGACGTCGAGAAAGGAAGTATGAGTCAATAGTTTTGCAGGTAACCGTAAAAAATCGGCCGATGAAATATTAGACCATAAATTTTTCACTTTGATGGACTGATAAATGAAAAATTTCGACGGAAATGACTAACTTTGAAAATTCTTTTGAGCCCACTTCTTATGAGCGATTTTCCGTGGAAAATTCTATCCTTTTGACGAGTTTTCTTGATAATTAGCATAGTTTGTCCATCACCGATAGTTACATTAATTACTTAATTACCCTTAAAACTTTACCCAGGCACTGCGCTATGCATGAGGTTTGTGCATGAAAAATCAAGGCAGGAATTTTTAGATGATGGCACTTCAAATGAAGCTGAAATAGAGTCGCCGAAAATTCAGGCTCAAACCGTTTCGGGGAAAAGACAACTTCCGCAATATGGTAAACAAATTTGTTTGAGAATTTATGACATGCCTAACATTAGCCAAACTTTTATCACTAATCAATGTTAGTGCCTAAAAATTTATGGCCACATATTCCCTCTGTAGTTTTCCTCTATTGAAAGTGTTCGTTTTCTAAAATATCCGAAAATTTCATCTTTAGCCAACCTACCACTCATGCCGTATATTGACGAAGACATCGAAACTGACGACTAAAATTAATAAATCCATAATTCCAACAAATATTCCCTTTCTATTTCTTGTTTTAGGAATAAATATTCGTCACCTCATCTAATATTTGCGTTCTTATTCGGTTCTAAACCATCTAATATCTACGAATTTTGATTTTTTAGGATTTGAATGATGGATGATGATATAGTTGAGGAGCCTGAATTAGCCGGCTACGAAGAGGAAGAGGAATATTGTTTTGAGGGTCAAGGAAATCAGCCAGATCAAGAAGAAGAAGAAGAGCACCTGGTATATTTTAGGGGCTATTCAGAAATGACATTCCGAGCCTAGAATAAGTTTGTTAGGGAAACTTGGTCTTTGAGTTTTCCATATTATTCTACTGTTGTTGGAATTTGGGTATTTTGGTACGTCGTAACCCCTTTTCCGAGTTGTTTATTCAAGAGCTGAATAATTATAATTTTAATTTGTCGCCGTAAATCTAAATGTAAGCTATAATTATCATATTTGTAGGATTACAAAATGTCGTTCATCCTAATGGAAATATTCGAGAAAGTCTCGAAATCGGTGAACGTCGACCCCAAATACGACGTCGACTTTACCGATCGGTAGGGAGTCAATAAATTTTGAAAAATGATAAAAATCCAGATTGAAATACTTTTATACGCCTTGGATGCTAGTAGTTAATGCTGCGTTTATTTTCGGGAAAAATTACGTCGGCGAATCGGTGCAATGTTGGACGCCAGCGCAGTTTTCGGTAGTTTGAGATCATGTATTTTGTTTCAATTGCCAACAAATATTTTATGAGTATTTTTCTTGACTCGATTTTTGAAAAGATCCTAAAATAATACTGTGTCATAATAATCATCGTTGATAATGTCAAATATAAACTTTACTGGCTGGTTTTAGGATGCCTGGGAGCAATATGTTGAAAAATATTGCCTGATAGAAAACACGTACTTCGTGCCGATGAACGGTACAAATCTACCTGCAGCTGAAAAACGAGAAAATCTAGAAATGAGATATTATCAGGTTAACTTTTAGTATTTTTTCCTAATTTAGGCAAAATTTTAGTGGGTTCCATTTATTCTATCTGTCATGGCGGCAACATTGTATCTTCCGCGTTTATTCTGGAGAGCTATGCAAAATATAAGCGGTAAGTAATACCAAACTTTGAAAGCCTATCAGGGTTTACCTTAAAAAATTTACAGCTTGCCATAACCCATAATAAGATATTCAAGTTTTAAATCTTTTTAACTTAGAAAAAATATCTAATGATTACTTTAGGAGCCAGTATCTCCGTGGTTACTATGACTCTGATAAAGGATGCCATCGACAATTTAGCAGATAATGACGAAGTTCGACAAGGGAAAATCATCAAGAAATACGTCACTAAGAGGAAGAAATATGACGAAGGTATGAACGAATTATTAGTGTATCTGATATCTCTTTCCGAAATTGGAGAATTAGCATACAAGCTTCCTTCACTTGTCTTTTGTAGACGTAGTAGAAATTTCATTGATGTCCGAAAACTTGAGTTTTTTCTACTTCCACGACTTTAGTGGATGATTTTTAAATAAAAATATCTTCAGATGTAAGACCCTATGAAGGCCTACTAACCCTATCGCTTCTGGTTATGAAATTCTTAGCGATCACGGTGATCATCGTCCAAATGGCTTTTCTCGATTTTTTCATGGGATTAGGACCGTTTTTCGGTTATAAGGTGAGAAATTTCGGTGTAATTTTAAGCAAATATTAAATTTAGGTGGTAGCGGATTTAATTTCTGGACACCAATGGCCTGAGAGTGGCAGTTTTCCAAGGGTTAGCTTGATTATTTTCAAAGTTGCCATGAAGAGTCGCTGACTTCGATTGAATGGAGGGCAATGTGCTATGGAGTTTTCTCGAAACACATCTAAAAATTTAGGTAACGTTTTGCGATTTTTCAATAAGAGAGCTAGGACAAGTTCAAAATTGGAGTCTACAATGCGTTTTGATGGTAAATTTTCGAACAAACATTCCAAGAAATATCCCTATCATGATCTAAGCTTAACTTTCGAAAACTATTTCTTCGAATTACAACCTTCGATAAACTGCCCTTAAAATTTTAAAAATCAGGTAAACATGTTCAACGAAAAAGTCTTCGTCTTTTTCTGGTGGTGGTATTTGTTGATGTTGATTGTTTCTTTTCTCAATTTGATCAAATGGATATTCCGACTGAGCAGATCGGCACAGATCAATTATATCAAACAAGTCTTGGTATGTTTCAAATAAAAATTAATTCCTCATAAAAAATCACACATTTTTCCTTAATCAGTACGAATTAGACAAAAGAATTTTAAGTGGTCCATCTCTGATATGACATGTATTTGAAATTGAATGACCTAACTCTATTTCTGAACTGATATAATTTCACCATCGAGAATATGTTTTAGAAAATTAGCGGTGCCAACGAAGATGACGTGTCCGACGCTAACGTCCGAGATTTTTACCGACGAAAATTCAAAATGGATGGATGCATTTTGCTGTGGTTAATCGATAGTAATGCCACTATTTTCCAGGTAAAAAATAAAAAATTGAAAAATAGATTTTTAAAAAATCTTAGGCCGCTGAATTTGTACGACCGCTATTTGAGCAGTATATTCATTCGAAAAATGATTGAATTAAAAAGAATAAAGTTTTTAGGATCTCGCTTTAATGAAATTTATGTAAGCATGATGACAATAAATAGGAGTTTTCATGATAATTGCGTTAATACGTGATTAGTGCATTTAATCGTATTAAATTTAGGCGTAAAATCTTACGTCTCACCATTATAAAAGCGAACTATTTCATTGGTTCAAAGGAAACATTTTATGCATAGATTTTTTCCTATTTGGTGCTCAATTTGGGAAAATCGATTTTGCATACCTCTCTAAACATGAATAATGTCGGGTGTAGAATATAATAGCCACTCGTTATTTTTACGCCATGCCATGAAATAGCCTGTTTGCATATTATTTCGCAAATATTCTCCATATTTTCTAGAAAGTTTCATGATTTTAATCACTCTTTCCTGAACACTTTTATAATAATTATTTTATTCTTCGCTTTTTCCGCGTTATTCGAATAAACAAATGTTTTGAGAATTATAAAAATGTCGGACGCCGAAGAAGAAATATCCATGGAGCGAGTCGAGCATTTCTCCTCCGCTCACCGATTGCATTCTTTAAATTTGACCGACGACGAAAACAAGAAAACCTACGGAAAATGCAACAATCCGAATGGACACGGACATAACTATGTGTGGAGGGTAAGAAATTGAAAGAAAAATAAAAGTAAGGATAAACGCTGATTTTCGACTATTTTCTATTGAATTTTGGGCCCTATCATGCAATTTTCGGTCGCTTTTCAGATTTCTAAGCAGACTTATTGAGTCTTAAACAATCTTGGCCGAATATTGTGACGATTTATTCAAATTTTAGGCCATCTTATCCGGCCCTATCCACCCGATCACCGGAATGGTATTCGATCTAGCCATAGTGAAAAAAGCGATGGCCGAAATCAACGATATCGTTGACCATAAAAATCTCGACAAGGACGTCGAGTTTTTCAAGGTATTATTTTTGGACTCACTATAAACACCAAGACATTATGATATTGCACATGGAAGAATAGTATGATAAAAAATCATATCTAGCATTTCATAGCCCTGTTTATGTCTATGTTTCTTGTCATGCAATTCACAGATCTTCTTGTTTAAAATGCTTTTCATAGAATACGGTTAGCACCTCCGAAAACCTCGCAAAATTCCTCTATTTGGAATTGGAAAAGCGGCTCCCGGAAGAGGGACGACGATTGCTGAAGAAAGTCGTTCTAGAAGAAACTCCGAGAAATATCTTCACTTATCGAAAGAAAAATTGCTGATTTTTTATTTAAATTTTTGAAAAATAAATGTTTTTCCAAGAAGATTTATTCAAATCACCAAGTCTGAGATGAGAATTGTAGACAGATCTTCCTTGGGCTGCTCGTGATGGGACCTGAAAAAATTCACTTTAAAGCTTTCCTATTTTCCTATCATGAAATTTTTAATGAACTCAAAAGCGAACGATTTTATTATGGCAATCATATTTGTTATCTTGTTAAAAAATCATAATTCAAAATAATGATGCTCGTCTTTTTTCACTTTCTCTATACCAAATATCGAACTCCGCTATTTCATAGCTTCAGAATTTCTTTCGGAAATCCAGTTTATTGGTAGCGTATGAAGATTTACAGGGGGATGATGGTCGCACGTGCATTGTTGGATGTGTGTGTGTGAAGAGGTGCCCGGGAATTCGACAGGTGGTTGCAACAAGTGATTGTCTCATCTGATCATTATTCGGCACTGGCACTTTGGCTGGGACTCCCTTCTTCCAACTTCTGGGCAGGCTTCTCCGTGCCGTCGCGGCCCTTCTTCGACAGCTCGTTCCTCGCGTCGCGCCAAATGAGCCACGCGAACAGCGCGATCAACAGGTTGCCTGCAATAATGCATATCATCACTCATGCGATTTCACACTTCATGAATCATTATAGTTGGTCTTCATAAAGTTACTGTTTCTGTATGTGGTCATCAAAATATCGCAAGTTTTCAAATCATACGAAATAAGATAGAAAACAGTTTCTCACTCTTGAGATAGATACCATTTCCTTTACACCTAACAATAAGGGAAGTGCACAGATCGAAACTCACAGATCTTGGTAAAAATTTTACCAACGAGGGATTTTCAATGGCGGGGATCACACGTTGGTAAAGTCAAAATCCGTCAAATAGGGACTTAGAAGCAGGAAATTGGTAGAAATCCTCGATTTCTCACTTCTACTCTTCTATTAGTGAATTTGCAAATTCGTATGCACACTTTTGACAGGCGAATTTGATCATTTCTCACGCAAAATAAGAGCAAAACGGCTGCGAATGTCCGATTTTCAAGCTGATCTTCAGCCAGAATCAATCGATTGTACATGTTTGACGCTCTCTTGGCTTACAGATGACGGTGGCAACATTGGGGAGCGAGACGATGAGCATCGCGATATGCATATAGCTCTCCGCGTCTGCACACTTGCTCAACGACTCCCAGCCATTCCAGTAGCCCCAGTAGCCTTGATCTGCAGATGCATGCACAATATAGAGAAAAAGGTGTATTTGGGTATCGGGCAATGTGTCCGGAGATCCCACGAACGACTGGGAAAGCTCCCAATAGTTCCCAGTGTGAGCTCCCCCTAAATCTGTGAGTGAGGCTCATCACACCAGAAGCGCTTCCAGTCTTTTTTCGTGGATCCGACCATCGGTTTAGAGATAGCATCCATCCGTACTGTAAAATTCCCAGCATTTGGCGGTAAGGAATATGAAGTAGCCCAGGGAGCCGCACTCGATGAGCAAGACGACCACGTCGTAGATGGCGATGCAGAAGATGAGCATTGGGCAGGCCCACATGACCAGCGTCGCCAGGTTGACGACGCCCGTGAACAGGATCAGTGAGGCGTTCAGGTATACCGCCCAGTATCCGTTGCTCACCGTCGCATTCAGCGCGATCCACATGATGCCCAGCAAGATGTACGGAACGACGAAGTAAACCATCAAGCACTGCAGGAAAAATATGATTCTTATGAAGCGATGTGAACAAACTAAGCGGTGTACAATGCCCGAGAACTTATGAGGCATCCGGAGGTTCTACCGTAACGCCCTTTCGACAGGAAAGTTTCGGAAGAAATCTCCGATTCCCTCATGAATTCGGGGGCGCTGGAGAGTTCTCAGAATTGTAATTTCGTGGTTTTGTCCAGGATTGCAAATTTGAGACCCGACATAATATAAGAGACAGAAAACGACAAAGTAGCATAAGGAGCATAGAGTGCAAAAGAAGCGCGAAGGAGCGAGAGAAGAAGCCGATTGGATTTTTCGGGCGTAAAAGCCCGATCGGGTTTTACTCGGGTCTAAATTTGCAACTCTGGTTTTATCAATATCACGTAAACTAACCTTGATGCAGGCGGAGTCTGAAAACATGAAGGCTATTCTCGATTTTTCAATTTTTGGATGACTTTTGACGGAAATTTTTTTATGAATCTTTCAAATTGTTTTTTGAGGATCTTTAAAGAATTTTCGAATTTTTCGTCGATTTCGAGGTCTCACCCATGGTGTTTCGTGATGGTTGGTGTCTAGAGGCGAATTCGTTGAGATGCGAACAAGTAATGAGAAGCCAGGTGGGAAATTGACAATGCCAACTCGAAGAAAATTTCAAATTTTAGATTCAAATATTGTATCGAACCAATAACGCGTGGTTCTTGTTGCACACTTCTGACGAGGGAAGTGCACAGATTGGGGCTCACGAATCTTGGTGAAACTTTCCAAATAAGAGCAAACTTCTCAAAACTCGATTCGCATAAAAAATAGTATATCGTTTCGAGAGGGAAAAAGACAGCATGTTCTTTTCCTCTCTTAATATGACACTATTTTTCTGTGAAAGAGAAAGAAAAAAAAAGATCTTTTCAAAGTTTTTTTTATCCATCAGAGAATTGGATTTTGATTTAATGGGTGAGTTTTTGGTAGGATAGCTGGTTCGAAAAAGTGGGAGATTTTGATGGGGAACTCGAGATACTGTAATCCTCAACCGGATTTGATTTGGATTTACTTATGGGTCCTCCCGAGGTTGCTTCGGGTTCTCTTCGTCCACACCCTTCGCCTTGCGCGTTCCCAACTCGCCCACGCGTTTGTTCTCCTAAATTTTCCCCAAAATTTCATTATTTTGTTGTTGCTATTTTATAATTTCTTTTCAAGTAGTAAAAATTGATTATTTTTTCAGGTACACATTTGAAAGGTTTAATTTTCCAAGAAACTATCGATTGTTTCAAAGAACACGAAAATTTCTTATAGGTGGAAATCATAAAATTCCAATTTTTCTATCTCGCCAACCTTCTCGATCTTCCTCCTGCCCTCGTGCTTCATGTCGAATTGGCATCGATGCTCCTCGGGGTTTCTGTGCTTGGGGCAGTAGGCGTGTCCGCAGCGGCACGCCATTGCCTGGTCGACCGGACGCAGTTTGCGGTGACACTCCTGGAAAAAATCCCTTTTTGCTTGGATTTGGCAAAATTGGGCAGTTTTCAATTTTCAATAAATTAACTTCTGTAGATTTTGAATATGATGATAATTTCACGGTAGAACTCGAATAAAAATGTACTTGGATAATAATTTAGAAGAAAATTGCAAAATCATTTCTTCGAGTTATGCAAGAAAAAGCTTTCAGTCGATTCTGATGAAAATGGGCGCGCTTTTGATAGTTAAGCATCTGTACACTCACAAGGCATTTGTTCTTGGACTCGGTGCGATTGCGCTCCTTAAGCTGCTCGAGTTCGGCCGCATTTTGAGGTGGAAGGCACCAATTCGAGTGGATCCGATGGTACTCCTCTTTCGTCTCCGGTGGCAGGAAGAACGCCTCAAAATAACGATGAAATAATCTTCTCGTCATTAGAGGTCAAAGATTTATCAAAATTATCCACTTACAGAAGATTTTATCTTTTTTCAAATATTAAAAATTTTGTACAAAATATGGGTCCTGCGATTGGCCCACAAGCAAATTTGAATACATCATCTCCTTGGTCCCCCAATGATCTAACCCAAATTAGCTCACATCAAGCAATCACCCAATCCAAACAATCAACATTGAGTTTTCATTGACGGAACTTCGAAGTATTTATAAGTATAATTATCGAGTTAATTAGGCGTCTTAAACCGGTCCAAAATAAAAATTTCGTTTTGATTAGAACATTCGAACGGTCCAGCAATATTTCTGCAAGCCTTATATTCCACCAATATCAAATTCGGATACATAATATCCCAAAAAGGTATATATGAAATGTCAAATGAAAGGAAGATGTCCAAAATGCTTCCTTTTCTAACCGAACCTTCAACTCCTTGTCAGTGACGACTTCAGCGGGGTCAACGATGACCATATCGATCGAAGAGGTCGCGCTCACGGAAGTGTTGCTCTCGGACGACGACGTCACGTGCGCCATTTGAGGGCTGGAAAATCTCGATGATTCTTTTAATTTTTGCTTCAAAATGGATGGCCTTTTCAAAACGGAGAATTTGTTTAGTACTATTTGAAGAAGAAAAATGCTTATTTAGTGAAAATTCTGTTGGAAAATAAAGAACAAGACGTACTTCCCCTCGCTGCCGACCCCATCGACGTTCTTCTTTTTCTTCCTGAGGAGTTCCTGAAATCAAAAAGAATATTTTATTCTTCTACAAATTTCGAAATTTTGTTTTTTGAAAAAAAATTGGCCGTATCTTCATTTTGGACCTGGCCTTGTCCATCTCTTTCTGCTTCTCGGCCGTCCACTTGTCGTCTCCCAAGGTCGATGGGACGCGTTTCTTCTTTTTGCGACGATTCCTGGACAATTACTTGGTCTTTTTTAATTTTTAAATCTTCAGTCTTTTGTTCAATTTTCCTTTTCAAATTTCATGATTCTTTAACTCTACAGAGCTGGACATGAATTCGAACTTCGGAAAATTTTCAAGTTTCACTAAAGTGGTGATTCGTTTGAGCGTACTGAAGACTGTCCATGCCGCGAATGATCTTCTTGAGTTCGTCTTCGGATTCTGGAAGGACGATCGGCTGGAAGAAGATCGTCTCCATTATCTCCGATGGGACGTTGTTCGTGCGCATCACTCCAGTGGACATCTGGACGCTGAGCGAGATGACCGCCTCGTCCCTGACGCCGTACTCCGTGATCAACTTCTCGTCATCCCTGAAAAATTTGAATTTAAAGACAAATTTTTTTGGTCTATGAATATTATTCACGAAGTTGAACTAACAAGGAGCACAACACAGTGTGTTACTCGCAGATCCTGCTCGAAATTGTAGAAAAGTCAATTCGAGTACGCTGATGACGAATATCATGTTGAAAAGTGCTCACTATGCACTCTGGTTTCAGAGTTTTTCATCAAAATTGGCTTCTTTCTTTGCTTTGCAAAATTTCAAATGCGAAATTAGCTTACATCCCAAAACACTCATTAACATTACCATTACTAACAAAGGAGATTATTCGTTGCAGTAGCAGTGAGTTCAAAAGAAAAACTTCAATACCAAATTCTGAAACCTGAGTGCACGGTGGTCACTTTTCAACAGGATATTCGTTATCAGCGTACTCGAATTGACTTACCTATAAATTTTAAGTAGGCTCTGTGATTAACATACCGCTTATGTTCCTTTTAAAAGCAGAATTGAAATCTCCTCCGAATTCTTCGTTATTCATTTTTCCGCAAATGTCATCCTTTTTTGCACTTTTCTTTCCCCACAAGTTGACGACACACATTTACAAATATAGACGGTAAAAATATGACAAATCCAAAGAGTCGAAATTCGTAAAGATAACCCACTTGAGTTCCTGTCCGTTGCAGAGAAGCAGCTGGGAGTAGGGCGGCACGCCGGTCATCTTCTCCACTTCGATCTTCAGCTGGAACACCGTCGACGACATCAGCACGTATATCACCTGGAAAATCCATTATTTTCTTGGAAAAAATCTCTACGTTTGAAATTATACACCTTTTTTTGGAAATTTTGCACGTTTCTCATAAAATTTTCATTATGTTTTCTCTGGAAGATGAACTTCATGATTTTCGTGAAGTGCACCCTTTTCAAAATAAAAGCCTAACTCGTTTTTTTCCGAAATAACATGATTTTTCAGGGATGACCTTATCGCCCTGTCCCGAGACGGTGGGTCGGACGGTGACTTTGAAGCAGTTCTGCGGCGTCTGGAATACGTGTGGGGAGACGGGAGTCGGTACGTTCGGCGATGGTGAGCCTTGTCCCTGTCCTTGCCCTGCTTGCTGCTGCGCGGGCGAAGATCCATTTTTGCCGGCTTCTGAAGATCCACTTCCCTTTGAGGGCTGCATTTTGGTAAAGATTTCTTGAAAATCGGGAAAACATAACGCAATTCCGTTTAAATTCTAATTTCGTGTGGAAGATAAAAATTGACGAGAAAGTCCAATTAAAAAGCAAACAAATTATCGAAACTTTTTGAAAACCTTTATTTTTACAGGGCATTTTATTCAGTTTAGAAACAAGTTCGTGTTCAGAAAGAGCACTTCATATAAAACGACAACTTATTCAGATAAAATTAGGAACCCGCTCGACGTTTAAAAATTAGAATAATTGAACTTCAAATATCCCAGTCGATTTGATGGTTCTATGTTTAAAAATAGGCTAAGATTTTTGAACTTCAATTACAGTAATTTATTAAAATTAAAATACAACATTTTTGATAAGCATAAATAAATAAAATCAATTACAAAGACGACTTTAGAGTCATGATAATAAGGTGAATACGATATGACGAGGATTAGGGGATGAGCTAGTAAAAATTAACTAACCCGTCTTAAAAATAATCAACTCAAATTACGAGATCAGCAAATTATAAACATTATCCATATTCTTATAAAATTGAGATCAAACAAAATAAAATTATTACCGAAATTAGAGGATAGAAGACGCTTTATAAACAAAAATGATTAGATGGTGATAAGAATAATACAAAGAAAAAGTAACAAAATTAAAATAGGAAAAATACATTATATCAGAAATGATATATTAGGGTAAAAATAACTTTTAAGGAAGTAAATAAACAATTTTGAGGATAAAATGGGCAATTTTGAAGACCCCAAATTTGGCAGGTAGGTGAATTTACCTATTTCCAACAGGAGGGATTTAGAGCGGTTGATCAGATTGACCGTCCGCGAACTGGATGCCGTTCGCGCCGCGTCGCTTGCGGCCGTCGATCACCTGAACATTTTTATGGGTGGTTCATCGATTCTTATGGTTATCTTTTGTGAACATTAATTTTGAAAGGTACTTGCTTCCTGTTTTTAGTTTTCTATAACCCTTTTTATTCCCAGTCGCGTTTTTTAAAAGGGGAGTTTGCAGTCCTTAACTATTTTTTTTTCGAAATGATAAGCTTAAAATCCAAAGTAAAAAACTTATCATTGAAAAATAAAAGCTTCAAAATTTAAATACAAGTCTTTCCCTCAAGGTTTCCACGAGTTTTGTTTTAATTTTGCTTACCGTGTACATCTTGCATTCCTCCCTGAAACAGCTCTGCTTCTGGTGCTTGGTGAGGTAGGAGCGCAGCGCGAAACGCTTGCCGCACTTCAAGCAGTCGAACGGTTTGACCTCTGAAAAAATTGCATTTTTAAAAGCCCGATTTCAATTTATCTAAATCATGAAACATGTTCTTCATTTTATATTGCGCAATTTTTTATGCCAATCGACTAGTCATATGATCAAATTAGAAAACTTTCCTAGTCATTTTATCGAATTTTCGAAACCTATCCAAATAAAAAACGTGATCTAAAAATTCAAAACAATTCTCCCTCGAGCTTACCAGAATGTGTGGCCATGTGGGCGCGGAGATTGGACTTGTCCGAGAAGGCCTTGCCGCACGCTTCGCACTCGAACGGCTTCTCGCCAGCTACAAAAAGATACATCGATTTTTCAAAAATTAGGCCTAGCTTCCCTTTCAGATTGATTTCAACGAGTTTTACTACAAACTCGTCTACGACCAGAATATCACAATTCCCATTTTCTTTTTCGTAAAACATTCTTTTAAACATAATAACATCTTTCAAACACACACACGTCCCTACTGTAAATTCTAAATTGACTTCGAAGATTCAAAGTTTCAAGTAATGCATTGTACAACCCTTTCCCCCTATATGATACTACGACGCCAATTTTTCAGATCGAGTTCATTTTTCTTTCAGTTTCAAAATCACCCTGCTCCATTTTTAAAATCAAACTTGGAAACTCACTGTGCGATCTGATATGGTTCTTGAGGAGCCACAGGCGTTTGAAGTGCTGTCCGCAAATGTCGCACACCGCGGGGCCGATGCCCGGCCTGCCAGGCTTCGCACGAGGCTTCTGCGGGGTCCGAGGTCGCGACGGGCTCGAGCCGGCAACAGGACTGACCGCGGCAGAGGAACGAGATGCTGGGCGCGAGTGAGTAGGGACGCTAAAATACAGGGGGTGTTCCACGATGATTTTACTACTTATTCGTGGTCCTAAATTTATTCTCAAAGCGACTGACGGGACCTTGTTTACATCGGTGGGGCGCGCGTTCATGAAAATGCTTGGTTTTACCCACTTTCCATTTATGGGTAGACCTGGGCATATCTTTTCTGGAGAAATTCGATGAAGAATGTGCAGAATTTTATGCTGACTCCGAATATGAAAACCGATTCTAGTTTGCATCAATACAAAGTGTGATTTGTGCTCGGAAAATCGCAGGCCCGATATCAAAGAGAAACTTAGAAATTTTATCCCCGCCATCGGTATATATGTCCAGGTCTGTCCATAAATGGAAAGTGGACAAACCACGCATTTTCATTAATGCCCCATTGATCTAAATAGGATCCCTGTTGACCGTTTTCAAAAATAAATTATCGTGAAACACCTTGTACTATCCTTTAACAATGTAATTTTCTTTATTTTTTGAATAAAATACTGGGCTCGAATCACTACGAAGAGATTGTTAGATGATTTACGGCTTTTTTGAAGCTTATCAAGTATTTGTTTCTGAAAATTCACCTGTAAGGAGCGTAGTACATCTGATTGTTGGAAGGATGGTACTTGACCTCTGGCTTCTGCTCCCAGTCCTCCCAGTTATCATAGCCGGATTGGTAGTGCGCCTGGCTCATCATCATCTGGTTATTGTGGCCGTAGTACTGGTTCAAGTTGGTCAGACTGAACAGATGTTTGTCAAAATTCGAGGTTTATAAATTTTCATATCAAAAATTCACTAAAATCTTCACTCCTCCTTCAAAATCCTAGAAACATCATATCATTTCATCGAAATTTTCGTTGTCTTTCAGCAAAATTTCAGAAAGTCGTACTATCTCTATAGAAGCTGATAAAATTTCGCTAAATGCATTTTCTTCCAGGTCTCAAACTCAAAATCCCCTACCCAATATCATTTGGGTTGCTGTAGTTGCACTTGTAGGGCTGATTGACCATGTGGTATTGTTCGCCCATTTTGGCCTTGTTCCAGACTTGCGGCTCCGTCTCGCAGCATTCGGCCTCCTGCTTCGGCTCAAACCCACCCAGGCACGACGGGCCTATGTACTCCACCTGGAAAACGAACCAAATGATCACTTTGGTAATCTGATTTTAAAAAATTTTTTTTTAGTTCTTATTGAAAATGCACGAAGACTTAGAATAGTCTAGAATTTAGAGAATAGCTGAAACGTATTCAAAGCGCCCAAGTCTAAAAATAGTAAAATCTTAGTTGAAAGCTAGCTAATCACGGAATACCAACTTCAATTCTTTCTCATTATCACTCACATGAAACTTATTTCATCCTTCTTCAATCACATAACCAATTCGAAGATCTTTTCCTTCATTTTTCATTGAAGTATCTCATTTTATATGTGTTCTCTCAGAAATTCTGATCTAGAATAGATTTTCACCATTTGATCAACCTCAAACTCATAAATACTGCAATTTTTTGTTATAGAAAATATCCCAAACTGACCTTGTAATTGGGGCTTTCCAGGAGCTCCTTGGGGAGGTCGCTCAGGTAGTAGATGGGCAATTCGGGAAGCCCATTCAGAGCCGGGTGGGGGTCCCACACCGAGCTACTTGCCTGATAGGACTGCATTGAGTGGCCCATCTGCGACTGCTCCATCTGGCAGGGGGTACCACCGAAATGACCCTGCTGCTGGGGATGAATGGGCTGGGACGTGCTCATCGAGTGGTACACCGGCGGCGCGTCGTAGGCCATCAGCTGGGGAATGGTCATCTGAAAATGGAATCAAAATTCCCAAAATGTTGTCATTTTATTGATTTTTTGTTCAAAAGTCTCAACTTCCCCAAACCAACCTCCTTCTGTCCTCCTGGAGTACTCTGAGTCTCGGCCGCCCGTTGATTTTCCTCAGTCACTTCCTCCTCATACAGAGGGACGTCCAGGCGGAGCGAGCTACCGTAATCCACTTCTTCAGAGAACAGCTCTGTCTTCACTTTGTCATCCAGCACCTGAAACGTAGCAATATGTATCTTGTTCTAAAAGCAAACTATCATCGATCATTTCCTTTTTTAAACCCTCCGATTTCAAGTTTTCTTGAAACTTATTTAAAACCTTTTAAGTGTTTCTCTAAATCTTTTTCACAACAAACTTCGCAATTCTAGAAAATTCCCAGTTCCAGAATTTTGAGAACTTCTCCCTCACCTCGTTGCAGCTAGAGGGTGATGACGGAAGGGTGTGGTATCCGTTGCTGGTCGAGCCGGCTGGAGAGGACCCATTCTTCCAGGGGGTGGTCGAGAAGAACTCGCCCAAAATCTCGATGTCAGCCTCGGAGTCGGAGTGGAACACCATTGCCTGATTCGGGCTAGAGGGCAGATCGGCATCCATGGAGTGAAGAGCCGGAGGTGGACTGGGTTGCTGGAAAAAATGAATTAACACAAGTTTGAAGAAGTTTATTTTGGAGAATCTTCCGAGGATTAGATAAATCGCAATTTAACGAAAATGACTTTATTGTTCCACAGATCGGTGTTGCCTAGCCACTCTGCGTCTATAACATGCAAGACGCGCGCATTGGGACTAGGGAAAAATAAGAGCAGAGTCACATAGTTAAGGCTCTCTGACCTGCGAGACAATGGAGTATTTAGAAAGATTAAAATTTTTAGAAACGCTTCAAAATATTTCGAAAAACTCAAAATTTGTCCTACAATACTACTTGTTTCTTGTGTAGAAAGAGAATTAAATTTTACCAAAACTTCAATGTTGAGAATTATTAGAAAGTCGTGAAATAAATTTCAAAAATCTTTAAAGCCTTAAAACATTTTCACTATCAATGTTGAAGTTTTCATTCAGGCCATTTGAAATGAAAAGTTTGACCCAATTTCTCCCATTTGATAAATCTGATAGAATGAGCTACCATGGAATATCTCTGCTGTTTGTGAATGCCATGACTTGCGTAGGTCGGGAAAGTCTCGGTGATGTTTTCCAACATTATAGCCTGAGCTAGGATGTTCATTTTAGGAAATCACCAAATCAGACTAGCAAATCTGAGAAATAATGACGGGAATCGATTCAACCTTACAGCTCGTGTAAGTGGTAGTGGATATGCAACTAGACTTTTAGTGTTTTGTGAGAAATCGATTTTTGACAGTGAGAAAGGTTCGATTTTACAAGCAAACAAATCGTTAATCCAACCACTGCTGATGGTCTTTTTGATTCTCTAAGATCTTGTTATCTCATTCTTTCTAGATCTTTCTTCCTCTCAAGAAAACCAATGTCCAAGAATGGATGCTTTGCCAAGTCGTTGTTTCAAAAGGTGTGAAAAATGTTTCAACCCGAAAGTGATAGAGCCATGCTTATAAGGGGAGAAAAGTGCCAAAACAAACTGCACCAAGCAACACAGGGTTCAAGCTAAAGTTAAAGCCCACAAACTAAACTTCACGTCAATTCGGCTCAAAATAAACTTTATTGTCTCCATATATTTTCCAAGTATACATTAGATTTCATTAAGCCTAGAGTATGTTTTAAAGAATAGTTTTCACATCGAATTTACAGCCATTTGAATCGTTGATTTACACGTATTTAGCGGCGGGGTTTTGAATTTGAATGAATAGATTTTAGGAATATTTTGAGATCTCCAAATAGTTGGTCAACTCTTGTTGGACCATCACTAAAAATGTTCATCTTACTTGAATTTTTGATAACAAGTTTCATCCTAATCAAGGAAGGAAACTACTTCAAAATTTTAGAAGCCTATTCTAGTGGTGAAGAATCGACTTGAGAAATTCTGAAACCGTCGAATTTAATTTCCGTTTACCCTATTGGTAGTCATTCCAAGATGGCCGGTGGGTTGCTGGGGGATGGGCACCTGGATCTGCTGGGGGTGAGGAGCGTGGCCATGAGAAGGGGGCGGGGCCTGCTGCTGCAAGTGATGAGCATGGGCGTTTTGCCTCTGAAGTCATCAGTTTATTCATTTGAATCATTTGATCTTTTATTTCTAGCAATTTTATTTGAGATCACTAACAGATAGAAGATTGCCCCTTACGAGTCGAAGAATAAAAACCAGAACTTCTATTAGGGGATTACGGTATTCATTTTACAAGTCCCCGAGTTTTATTCAATACCTGCTGTTGCTCGATCTGCTTGAGGATCTCCTTCTCACGCACCAGTTCTCGTTCGCGCGTCTGCAGCGTCGTCAGCACGTCCTTCAGCGCTTGTTCTTCCTGAGAAGCCTTTTCAGAATTTCGATTAGCGAAAGATATTATCAGAAAAGACGAATTTTCAGTTTTTCAAGAATGGCACTTCCTTCTGTATTCAAGTTAGTTTTAAAGCCATACCCCGAATATTTTAGTTTTTTATTTCAAATGAGCCGACTTTAGAAGATTTATCAATGTTTTTTCTCCAATTTCAGCATCTTTCAAAAGGTTCGATTTTCTGCACTTTGTCCCCAACTCACAAGTCTCAGATTAGTGAGCTGTATATCGTAGTGGACGGCCTTGGCTGGAGGTCTTTCTGGCTGTCTCGGCTGAGGAGCGCGACCGGAGATTGCCTCGCCCGCGGCAGCGACTGCCAAAGGAGCGTCGAACTCGTCGATGATCGCGTCGTACGGCCAGGGCTCTGGAATAGGCTGTCTTGAAAATTATTGGCTTTTTTTTTAGAATTCTAGAAGTTATTTTCTGGAAGTTTAGTATTTTCAGGAATTTGATCGATTTTATTAATGTTTAAGCATTCTCATTTTCCCAACCTGCCATCATCTGGTCGATGATCGGCGCGTCCATGTCGAGCACGTCGTTGAGCGACTGAAATTTCAAATTTCTCGAAGTTTCCAGAATTTGTATCAAATTCCAGAACTCCAAATAAAGTTTCCTAAACGTTTCGAAGTTTGAGCAACTTCTCTCCGACTTCCTTGTCGCACCTGAATGTCAGTAGGATGGGGTGCCTGTCCGGGTTGGGGCATGCCCTGTCGGCTTCTGGTCTGCATTGTCTGCATTCCAGCCACAGAGCTCATTCCTTCCTCCTCCCTGCTTGTACCGGGCACATAACGACGCGGCGTCCTCTTGGCAACCATCTGACCGGGACTCATCAACTTGGAGGGCGTGGGGCCAGCCATTCCTTTCTTAAATTTAAAACTATTCTTTTATTGAAAATCTCAGAACTGCTAGCTTTTCATAGATGGAAAAGATGGCTCTTGAGGTGTTCTAGAAAAATCAATTTCTTCTAGAATTTTGGAGATGTTTTTAAAAAAAATTTAGACTTGTTTCCGAATTTTCAAGGATGTTCTAGAAAATCTCGTTTTGTTTCACAAGCTCTAGAACTTTCCAGAACCTTCTTGGCAGCCATCCTCTTGCCGGGCGTCTTGTCCATGTCTGTGTTGGATCGTTTCGCCATTGCACTGATCGGGGTTGCTCACAAACCACCTGCTGGGAGCAAACTTGAGATCTGCAAAGATAAACTTATAATTTTCGGAAAAATTTTCGACGCTCTTTCGGAAGAGAATAAAAATTCGGGTATATTACAGAAGTAGAAAATTTTAGGAGATGACAAAAAATAGGAAATTTGAGCAAAATTTTGTCAAAATTGGCAAATTGCTCCATGATTTTGAGGGGATATGCTAATTTGATCGATTACGGAAAATTTGAGAAAGAAAAGCTCAACAAATTCAAGAAGCTTCCGAAAATTTTTGGGAAATTACGAAATTCGGGAGCATGAGCGGAAATGAATTTTGGCGCCAAATAAATGCACGATGAGAATTGCGTAAACGCAGTACATAGTCGAATGAAGGAAAAAATGTTTGCCTCTCATCTGGCTTGCTGTATTATACATCGCCAGTACACCGACGCCGTCTGTATTAGGCACCGGATTTTAGGGTGAGAGAGTGTAGACAAAGGGGAGAAATAAGAAAAAGAGCCGATGTCTTTTACAGACCGTGTCGGCTATCTGGATTTGTCGCGATGACACGACCTGTTTTCGGGAATGTCGCGACATGTTGTAAAGTATATTCGATCCGGAGTTATTCCAACATAAACGTGCCATTAAAATACGTCGCGACAAATCCAGAAACAAGTCGCGTCATCGCGACATCTAAATTGCCGACAGTGTCGGTGTTCCGGCGGTCTAGAATACAGGAGGCCGACTCTTCGAGTAGAAATATTTAAAAAGTTCGAAACTTTTTGGGTTCTCTTGAATTACAAGTAGTGACACAGCTTTATTCGATAAAAAATGTAATTACTTTCTGCAAAAATGAATGAAATTCATATTTTTACCAGAAGTTATCATTAAATGATGAAGTCAAAGTTCTATACAAATAAGATTCGATTTCAAGGATAAAAAAGCGTTTTGATTGATAAAAAGCTAAATCTCTAGGAAACTAGTTCTATCAATCAAAAGCCCTTAAAAATAAATATATCCGAAAGATCAAATAAATCCATTTTCAAAGATACAAATTTCGGAAAAGTTATGATATCTCGACATTTTAAAACTGAAAGTCGCATACCAAAGTCAAAACAAAGAAATTACTTTTCAATGCTTTCAATGTCATTTTCATCTCGATATCATGAATTTCCGATGATTTTCAAATCCTCAAAAATTAGCGCCGGCTGCTTCTGTCTCTTGATCTGCTGGACTTGGGGGATCTGGATCTGCTTCTGGATCTCGATCTCGACCTGGATCTGGAGCTCGAACTTCTGGCCCTCTTCCTCTTTTCCCTATCTCTTTCGCGCTCTTTCTCCTTTTTCCGGTCCTTTTCCTTCTTGTCTTTCTTCTTCTTTTTCTTCTCTTTCGTCTCGACCTCACCTCCGCCCAGGGTAGATGCCATCAGTTTCCTGAAGATTAGACTTTAAATACCTATTTTGGGGATATTTTTCAACATTTTCTACAGGAAAAGATAATCAAAATTTATTTATTTTATCTCAAAATTCCTACTTCATCAATTTCTTCTTCTTCTTATCGGACATAGAGGCGAAGAACTCAGCGATCTGTTCGTTTTCAGTCTTCAGCTTGCTTCCAGACACATTCGCAACCATAGTTCGGACCTGCTCTTCAGTACGAATCGCTGAAATTTCATTTTTTAAAATTATATTTATCTTTTCAATTTCTTTAAAATAAAAAAAAATTAATTTAATCTTTCTAAAACCACAAATTAGGATTTCCTAGTATCGGTGTAATACTACGGTATCGATTTGAGCATGTTTATAAAAAAAAAGTAAAGCAATACAGTAGTCCTTGAAACAAGATGTAAGCATGTAAACCCTACAATGAAAAGCGTTGGCCTTGAGTTTGAGTCCGTGCTCTTCGCGCATTTCGCTCTCGAGCGTCGACGCGTCCACCCATTCGTCCGGATTGTTATCTCTTCTGGAAATTGGCATAATTGAAATTTAGCATAAGTACTAAAAATTTATACTTTTCTTTTAAAAAGTAACATTTCCCTCAAAATCTTGGATTTATCATGCATTCGTTTTTTTCAGTAAAATAATCCTTACCTATCCACCGGTTTTCCCGACTTTTCGACCTCGCCGTTCTTCTCCGCGAGACGCTGTTTTCGCAACTCCTTGATCAGATCGGAAGGGTTGTTAGCGTCTGAAAAGAAAAAATTTGAATTTGAAAAATATCCTTTTCAAAAAATTCAATTATTTTAGGTTTTTGTTCATAAATAAGCAATGCTTAAGAAAATTCGTTGTAAAAATAAATTGAAAAATCCTTACATCCAGGGTCATCATAATTTCCCGACTTTCCATACAAAGGGCATTCCGAGTCCGTGTTTACGTGGCCCCACTTGTGACACTTGCAGCAGCGCACGTTCCGAACCTAAATTTAGAAATTGATTCTCTTTTGATTTTTTAAGTTTCAATAAAGCTATCCAGAATCAAAGGTTCACTTTAAAATATAAAAAGAAGATTCTGTGAAAGTTATTAGTTGAATTTTTAAATTCGTTGAACTTCCTTACCTACCAATCTTGTCAATATGGTACAACTTTTACAACTTTAGTAAAAAATCGTCTTTTCAAATTGGCAATATCTCGGAATACGTCAAGTCAACAACTGATAACACCAGAATCTATCGTTTGTATTGAGATTTCAAAGTTTCATGAAACGTATAATAGATTTTTGAAATTTTTTTTAGAAGAATACGAACCTGAATCCCGAAAGGCTGATCCATGATTTCCGTGTTCTGCTTGGCCCAGTCCTCTCGAGGTGCCTGGTACTTTCGCTGCCATTCGAATTTGGGCTCTTCCTGAAAATTTAATAATAATAATATTTTTTATACTCCAAGAAAATCATAAATAAGAAAAGTTATAGATCTGACAATGGTTGATCTATATGACAGGTAAATAGAAGTCTCGTTTTCCGAGATTTTCAAAGATAAACTGTCTAGGTTTCAGGAAGTCACGAAAAAGTTTTATTTGGCAATATCTAACCGATACCGCTCCTTTGCTATTGAAGAATCTGATATTTTCCCCAGTTTTTCACTCTTTCGCAGATAAATAATGGAAAAAACTGCATCTTTTTTAGCAAGGCTAATACGAATTTCTATTTCTTGTGAATTATAAAAAATATTTTAAAAATAAATTTCTTTTAGAAAGAAGAATGTTACCTTCGGCTCTTCCCTTTTGCTCATGCCGGCCGGTGCGTTGTACATGAAAGAGAGGCCCATCTTTGCTTTTTCGTCTCCGAGGAGGGCTCTGGAAAATTATATTTTTAGAAAAATAGATAAATAAAAATATCACTTGTTATTTAGAATTTCCTGCTCCTTCTCGTAGGCAACTCTCAGTTCTTCTTGCCGCTTTTCCTCCAAAGCCTTCTTCTGCTCAGCTTCCCAGACCTGAACAAGTTGAAATTAAATTTTGTAGGTTTCAAAAGATGGGCAAATTCGTCTATATCGAAGATTTTTAATCTCCCGGTAATTCTGAGAGTTATTATAGGAAATAGTTATTTATGAAATATGGAATCAAGGTTTTCGATACGCTTCAATGCTATCTAGCTTCCAAAATAATGTCTTTGAAATTTTTTAAAAAAGAATTTAAATACTTTTCATACGTTTCAGATTGTTTTTATTTTCTTCTTTCTCTAATAGATTTTAGTGCATGATAGTCATTTCGAGAAAATTAGAATAAAGACCCTACCCTTTTCAAATTTTGCCATGCGGACGGGTGGAAGTCCTTTTTGGACATGAAATTCTGGAATCCCTTGCCCATTTTCGGTTCTTCTCTTGATTGTTCAAGTCACCAAAATATTCTGAAAATCGAAAATTTTAATTTTAATTTTAAAAATTAGCTTAAAGATATTTCAAGGTTTTTGAACCTCGTAATTTGCAACTTTTCTTTCAAAAATGTTAATTTTATAAATTCTAAAAAAAAAACCAACGAAAACAATGAAAAGTAACAACAAAGGTTTAGAAAAAAAATGATAAAATCAACAAATAACAATCGTTCAAGTAGTTGGATCTCTGCCAAAATGAATGGAAAAATGAATTTTGGCAAAATCGAAACCGGAATGTGGGTTGAACTTTAGACTTCTTAGGTAGAATAGACTTTGACGGTGCTATCCACTGAGCCACTCGCAATCCGTCCGTCCTCGCCCCACGCACAACAGAGCACTCGATCCTCGTGACCGTGCAGATCGAATAGGGAGGTTTTGGAAGATCTCAAAATAAAAAATATAATTTATTTTTCTAGAATTTTTAGCTATGCTTCAGAGATATGAAAAAATGATAGATAAGGTATGAAGGAAAAGATTTCATAAACAAAGGTTTTCGACACTGTTCTCAAACTCATCTTTCATTGGTTATCTTTAGCATTTCTTCAAACTTACCTACTTTGAAAGAAAAATAAATAAAAACAATTCAAACTCACCGAATATCCCACATCTTCAAAGATTTGTCGAATGAAGCAGAAACGAAGCAACGCTCGTCGTTGGGGTTCCATCTGACCTGAGACACCCAGCCTTTATGACCGATGAATGACTGCTTCACGAGGTTGCCTTCTGAAAAATATTCGATTTTCAGACATTTTCGAATTTTGAGAAGAATGCTCCAGAAATTCTAGAAGTCCATACTTCCTTCTAAGAAATTGATCGAAATGTTTCGAATTTAACATTTCTATGAATTCTTTTCGAATCTTCAAAGAAACGATAAACCGTATCCCGAATTTAAATTCAATAAACTATTTTTCAAATTTTCATTGTTTGTTCATGCATTCTAGTTGAATGGTTGCGATTGACTGATAAACTTATAAAGAAATGAAACATTTAAATTGCTCGAATTTCCTACCCTTACTCCTCGGATCATAGAGCCTGGGCACGGCATCCGTGTTGCTCGCCACCACCAGTCCAGTCTTTCGATTCAAATCGATCGATGTGAACGCGCGCTGACCACGGATGCGAGAAATTTCACCTGCTGAAATCTTTATTTAATTTATTTTCTTAACTTTTGTTAAAGTTTTATCCTCCAGATGTTTAATTGGCAACATTTGCAAAGAAGCATCACAATTTACTTATTTTTTTACATTTCCATCTCTGGGTATTTAGAAGCAATTGATGGGTGTGAGAAAATTAAAATAAAAAACGAGAAATTAAAATTTTTGAAACCCACCCAACTCGAGATCCCACTCGATGATGCTGTTATCCCAGCTGGCGGACAGGATGTGGGCGGGGTTCCAAATGCACCACTGGATTGACACGACTGCGTCAGAATGTCCAGACAAAGTGACCATAGGGATCTGAAATTCATTTTTATGAACTTTTTCAAAACAAGTTTCAAATAACCTTCAAATATGGCAAAAATATCTTGGGAATTAGTTCTAAGATTATAGCGTAAATTTTCTAAAAAATGCACCTTGGTCACGAAATTCTCCTTCCTCTTTTTTGCTTTCGAGTTGTCGCCTCCACCATTGACGTTGTCTTTTTCGAATACCGTGCTTTGGTCAGATTCTAAAAATTATTTTTTGAAAAAAATAAAAAATATTTAGAAAAAATCCCCACCTTCCAAATTCCATATTTTGATGAACGAGTCAAATGCTCCGGAAGCCATTCGCTTCGCATCGTCACTGATCGCAACGCATTCGACGCTTCGATTGTGGCCGCGGAAAACCGTCTGGAAGCATTTCGAGTAATTTGTTTTAAAATAGAAATTAAAAAAGAATCAAAGTGTTCTAGCCAAAAAAAACGAGTATTAACCTTAAAGCATGTTCGAAATTTGACGTCTTCCAAAAAATTCCCTATCTAAGTTTCAAAATCCATTCATTTTCTAAGGGTATTTATGTTATTTTATTCATCGAGTTTCCCCAAAATTAAAACAAAAAATCCCACCTGCGGTTGCAAGACTCCTTTCTCCGCTCTGAATAAAGTCAGGGCTTGGTTGTCGCCACTTGCGATAATTTCGAAACCCTCCAATTTTTTGGTTTCTGAAATGTATAAAATTAAAAAAAAAAAAAAGAATAAATTGAAAAACTCGTACGTTTCAAAATAGCACTGCATTTGTAAGTGGTTCCCCGGTCGCGGTCCCCGAGAATTTGCTCTTTTTCGCCTTTTTTGTTCCAGAAAATGATCTCGCCGTTGTAAGTCGTGGAGATGATTCTAAAAAAAGTAATTTTATATATATATTTTTTTTTCAAAGAAAATGTTTAGATTTCCTCTCTATAACAGATGCTGAATGAATACGAAAAAGTTCGATATTTCAAATAAGACTCTTCTATCGATTTTCAATGTCCTAAAAATGTTCGAAATTTCAGCATACCGATCCTCAATGACGTGCACTGACGAGACCCAGTCTGGAGTGGGCAAATCGTGCAACGGCTTCGGCGCCTCGAGACCCAGCACACACTCAATTTTGACCACGGTTTCCTGAAAGTGGAATAATGTTTTAAAGTAAGTTTCAGGTTTCTTTCAAAAGAAAGTTAGAAAAGTAGCAGCGATAACAAACAAATCCTAAATAAATCCCTTAAAACTTGTCTCTTAACAAAAATATTTAAGGTACGTTTCAATAAATCTATAGTTAGAAATGGAAGGCAAATCAAGAATATTCTAAATTTTCGAAAAAAAGATTATTTGCATAATTACCGTATCCAACTCGAACTCGCGAATGAAGTCGTCCAACGTCGAGCGGACGAATGTCTCTCCGATCAGGAACTCGAATCGTTTCGTTTCCCATTTTTCTGAGCATCGTGATTTAAAAGCTTTCTAGATATGCTTCACAAAATGCTCATTATCGAAAGTTTAAAACCTGACTAATTAAATAAGGTACAAATTAGTGATATTGTTGGGTTTTATGAGTGTTTGATGCAGCAAAGGTTTCAACTGTGTTTCAGAGAATTATGACAAAAGCTTTCAATTTGGAGATGAGAGTGTTTGCAAATAATTTTTTTGTTCGTAAAAGAGGGAAAATATTACCATTTTCCGCCTGAATGGCCCCGTTGACAAGTGCGTTGAGATTTTCGCAAGTGGCCGTCGTCGGAATGTCGTAGGCATTCGAAGGCACGACAACGCTGAAAATTTGATTTTTTAGAATTAGAAAAATATTTCAAAAATCTCTCAAAACAATCACTCTCGAATTTTTCATTCTGCTGAATGTTTTTCCGACAAAAATATCAACAAAAGTCATTTTTTAGTTTCGATAAATCTTTCCAAGTGGTTTCGAAGAATTCATACAAGTCAGTTAGGACAGTTGGGAAAAGCTAATTAATAAAGTCAGTACAAAGGAAGCTAGATCTCGATAATCGCCTAGCTCAGGTTAATTAGATGTATTTAATTGCCCAATTAACTCACTCCTTTTCGTTGGCATAGAACGAAGCTTGGATGTAGTTTGCCGTGGTCGACGGCTCGTCCTCCATGTCTTCGACCGCCATAATTAGCTGCAAGTAACAAGTTAATTATCGACTAATTAACGCTAATTAAATCTGAATTAACGAGCACGACAATAATCGATAACAAACGAAAATCGAAATGCAAAAACGCGCGGGACCTTTGCATTTCTTTCGAAAAGGGGCGTGGTCAATATTTACGTCAACTTGGCCTAGAAAAAAGGTAAAGAATGTCTACTTTCGAACTTTTTTTAAGTTAGTAGGTATTCCATTGTTATGAAACAAACATCCTGAAAAATATTTTAAAAATCGACCTTATCATTTATTGACAACAAAAAATCGCAAAAATACATATATTTTTAGGGGTGTGGGATTACGATAATTTGCGAATTACGGTCATCTTTACGAGTAGGAGGTGCGATCATGTTACATGTGTTGGAAAGTCCATGAACATGAGGGTGGTTTTAAAAATTGAATGAATAGGTAAAAATAGATAAAACGACGATGAAGAACCCAATGGGAAAAGAGGAGCATCGAGAAAAACACTAGTTTTCAGAGTGGGCCCAAATCGAATTTTTGGGGGCGATTTTTCGAAATAGTGCATTATTTGAGGAAAATCTTCGCATATAAAAGCACTGAAATTCCCCCCCAAACGATCACTTTGACCCCAAAATTCACGAAAAACGATCAAATTCTCAACGATAATAATGAAAATGATAAAAAAAATGTGTGATGTTATCAATTAATGACTGTAAAAATTTGTTGGATAGTGGTAGAATGAAAAGTCATATATGAATCAATTGGAAAACTACGAAATGACACCGCTAAAATCAGGGAGTCGTAGAGGGGGACAGGAACAATAGGAAAAAACGAATAATAATACCAAAAATGAGGATGGAAAAGTACTGAATCAATACTTTTTTCCGAAAAAAATGAAAGAAATCAGTACTTTCCAAAAAAAAAAACAAAAAAACTAAATCGAGGATGATCGAAAGGGGAAATGATAAAATACCATAAATCCCGGTTGATTTCCAGAAAAGGGGGTGGATTTTTTTAAATTTACAGTACCCCCTCCAATTTCTTGGAAAGTATTCCCGAAATGAATGAATAAAAACGAGACTCTGCACAAAAATAAATTCGGACTCAAGTCTATTTTATTTTAGGTGTAATTTGAGTAAATAGCGTTGAAAAACGGTCAACTTGAGCCCTATTTTCTTCAGAAAATAATAACAAACACACAGTGGATCGCAAGTTAAAAATAAAATGAAAAAATCGACTTTTGGGGGGAAAAAATCAGACTTGAAGGCTATGTAGACACACTATATAAAGTAACGGTTGAATATTTTCAAGTCCGATTTCAACTACATTTAAATTTGTAGGAAAAATAAAGAATACAAATAATTACTTTCAAAGTTCCGCGCACTTCCGACGGCCAATTTTACGATAAACTGGTGGGGCTCTGAAACCAAAGATTTCTGTACACAAGTTCGAGCATTGAAGAGAGAAAAATTCCATTTTGAGGAAGTTTTGAAGAATACTTTTTGAATCTTCTCCCTATCAACAAAAAGTAAATCAGGTTTTAGGATTCTTTTGGTTAATTGCATCTTTGACACTCTATGTACTAATAGAGGAAAGAAAAAACGGTTTCGATATCCCTCTCGAGAAACATTCGAATTATTTTAATTTTAGATTTTCAACATCAAAATCGAAAACTCAGTAAATATCATCAAGATATCATCCCTTTGAAAACTATCTAAAAAATAACCAAAAGATCCAAAAAGAAATATTTTAGAAAAGGTGGTGTAAAATAAGCACTCTTCATATAGAAAATCACATTCCGACGAAAACTTTGTCACATACTTTAGAAAATTGGGGCTCTCGAAAAAAATCATCATCCAGGATAAATCAAAAATTTAGAGGGATTTGGATAACATCGACTTCAAATATGGGAGGTTCTTGAAAAAAAAAGAAAAAAGGACGCTGCACGATACGTGCGAAATACAATTATTATTATACCGATAAAAATCTAGAGAGAAAATAAAGTTTTTACAAAATTTTCGAACCTCCCATTATGAGGAAATCATGGAATATCACTAGTGAAAATGACAATTTAAAATTCCTTTGAAAAGATTCATCTTACACTACTGACATTCAAAACTCTGATATTTCTCGAAATGATAAAAGTCAAATCCTTGTTTTGCATAAAATCTCAATCTCTACTTTCATTTTGGAAAAATTATTTTAAATTTAAAAAAAACATAATATGAGAAATTTATCAATTTGGTTCCTTTCCAAAATGCCTGTAAACTTAAAAATCAGTAAAAAAAAATAACCTTTCTTCTCTACGCGTTGGCTTCTTGATTTGAGGAGGATGCGGAGTCTGCATTGGACTGTATATCTGACTGCTCTGTATGTCCGCTACTGCCCTGCAGCGATCCCCCCAAAGTCGACGCCCCCGAGGCCTCGGCATCAGTCTCCAAGTGCGGCAGGGAACGGCCGGACGGCAGTCGAGTGTCCGCGTTGCGCAGCTCGTCGAAGAACGCGTGGCGGCACGCCTGCATTTTTTCAAATTTATTTTCTTGATCTTTTTCCATAAAAACTTTAAAATGCTCATTTCTGATCATTTTTGGCCGTATTTAATTTTTTTTTTAAATGATACTACTGCCAAGTTTCAGTAAGCATTCAAATATCTTTTTCGAAAGAGCCTGCAATCTTGTTTTAATCGAGTTGCTAAACTTTAAAAATCAAACGGAATAATACGAATAAAACCTAAAATATTGTTTCAAATAAAATTTAAATAAGGAGTTTTTTGCATCAATAATGATCAAAACAGCCAAGTTAAAATATTAAAATAGTTTCAAAATAGAAATAAATTTTTTCCTAACCTGCTGAGGCGTAGGCCTCGCGGTCGGTGTGTACTCGATGATTTGCGAGATCAAATCAATCGCCTCTGGCGGAGTGTGCGTTCGGAACACCTAAAAAATGCCGTATTCTCAGAAAGGGAGAACAAATTAATATTTCGAAGAACGAATTATTCCTAGTATCACTTTATAATTTTATCGTATTCAAGAAAAAATGTAAAAAGCAATATCTTTAAAGTAATACCTAATACTACTTGTAAGAAAATGCCGTTATCCCAAACAAGTAAAGAAAAAAACAAGATTTAAAAGAATCACTCCTAATAGCTACCTAATAGAGGTAGTTAGAAGAAGTAATGTGTAAGTCATTCTTAATGTAAAAAAGCAAAACCGTTAAAATCATTCCTAATAGTCCTAATATCTCACCTTACGAGAATTACCATAATCTTCAAACATCTAGAAACTTATTTCTAATTCGTCTTCCTATGATAAAGATTAGTTCGAAGAAATAGATATTTTATTTTAATTTCTCGAAATTCTAAAAATTAGCCAACCTTAACCCATGGGTGCGCCTTGATTTGGGGGAACTTGAACTCCTTGTAGTTGGGGTTCATGCTCTGGATCTGCTCTTTCGTGGGCGTGCCAAGGACCTGAAAAGTCGAAACGTCAAAATAAGAGAAAATTCTATCAAAGTAGCCTGATCTTGCGTCTTTTAAAAATTAACCAAAAGAAAAACGCCAAATAATAAATCGAGGAAAGTCGTAATTTGAAATTTTTCACTTTAAATTCAACGATAAAATTTCACTTTTTCCTCCAAAATGGCGAAGTAACTTAGACAAAATTCACCATTTTCATACAAACTACAATAATTTCCCTAAATTATTATTTCTTATATATTCCTTATAATAATAATATAAGGACGAAATTCAGCTACGCCGTACTTTTTTATTATAACTACAGTAATTCCTAACCTTAATAATCTCAACTAGCTGATCGACTCCCGAGTCGCCCGGGAAGATGGGCTGTCCGAGGAGAAGCTCTGCCATCACCGTGCCTGCCGACCACACATCGATCGAGTTCGTGTAGTTCGTCGCTCCGAAGATCAGTTCGGGAGCGCGGTAGTAGCGCGAACAGATGTATGACACGTTCGGCTCGTTCTGCAAGAGGATTTTTATTTTTTTCTTTTTAGTTCAGGGAAGAGTAACTACTAAATGTTGTCAGGAAAGGGAAATATCTGAAACTCAGAAATTTTTGTAGAAAAGAAATATCTAGAAGCGAATATAATTCCTGAAATGGAAATCAATTTTAGACTTTAGAAGAACTTGGTCACGACCTATCAAGTTAAGCGCATTCTATAATATTAATAAGCCAATTTGATTTCGTAAGAGTTCGCTTTCAGAAAGGAGAAATAAAGAAAAATTCTCGAACCTTAACGAGATACTTGGCAGACCCGAAGTCGCATAGCTTGAGCACACCACTCTCGGGGTCGATGAGCAGGTTCTGGGGCTTGATGTCGCGATGGCAGATCCCGATCCCGTGGATGTAGGCCAGAGAGCGGAACAACTAAAAATCGATAATCGATAAAGTCTCCAAGAAAATAGTGATCTTTCCTCCATTGTAACAAGTTTGGAAGGATTTCCAAAATCAGCGCTTATCAATTTGTGATGAGATAAACAACGAATAATTAACAAAATTGAAAAGTAATTTGATTCGAATTTAAAACTTGTCGAAAATCTCTTTAATTTCTACCTGATACATGTAGAGCTTGACGTAGATGAGCGGGATGCTTTGTCGCTGCTTAGAGTAGTGGCGAGCGACGCTGAAAATTATAATTTCATCAAAAAGTTCCTAAAAAATTTTTTAAAAAGATTTTCAAAATTTCTCTTCTAATATTTTTCCAATCTCATCCTTCGTCTTCGAGCATTCCTTTAAAACTGTTTCATTCCGAACTTCTTTTTTTCAAAAATTGATTTTAAAACTTACCGATAGACGGTCTCCGGAACGTACTCCAGGATGAGGTTGAGGTAGAGCTCGTCTTTCTTCTCGCCACCCGAATAGAAGAAGTATCTGAAGTTTTTCTTTCAAAATTTGAAGTGTTTCGAAAATTCTTCATTTAGAATACATTTTCTAGATAAGCGCGTTTGACGTATGATATTAATTATGTAATAAGATGAATAGTCATATTATTAAGAAAAGAAAGGTATCTTTGAAAGTAAAACTGCAGGATTGGAAAAAAAACTCACTTCAGCTTGACGATGTTGGGATGGTTGAGCTTGCGCATGATCTGGAAAGTTCAAATTTTAAATTTAATAAACTAGGAAATAGTATAATGGAAGATCCCCTCAATTCAAACTCGTTCAATTATGAATACTCAATTTTTGGATTCATAAAAAATGAACCTGAAGTTCTCGATTCTTGAATCGTTTGTCCTGGAGAACTTTCTTGATGGCGACCATCTCGTTGTTGTCCGACAGCTTCGCCAGAAACACCACGCCGAACGAGCCATTCCCGATCACCTTCTGATCGAAGTAAGAGACTTCCACCTGAAAAGATGAACTTCTGATCTATTTTTGAATAGTTTAATCTCTTCAGGAAAATTGATCTCGCTTGTAAAGATATTTTCTGGATTTGTTTCAGTTGTTCCTAGAATATTTCTGATTTTTGACTACTACCATGTTCTGAAACCTATTTTTGTACTCGATACAAACTTATAAAAGCTAATCAATCAATTAACGAACAACTAGTAAAGAAAGGTGTGAGGGGAAGGAAAATGTTACTACCAGCTTTACACTTTATCAGAAACTAGTTCTTTCTAAAAATGGCATAATGATAAATAAATAATAAGAAAATTAACCAAAACAAAGCATAGCATTAATTAATGAAATCATTAGTTATTTCGAAAATCGGCTTTCCGGGGAGTTGTTCGAATTTTGTCTGTCTTTCATAGGGCTGTCCAAGAAATGGGGTTTCATAAATGATGCATCAGAAAATAGAGGCGGAAAGGCGGTTGAATCATATGATCATTTTATTGGAAGTTGAACATTTCAATGAATTCATAGAAACGCGATGAGGTTTCTCAGTGAAAAGGCCTAGTTTGTAAAACTCATTAAATGACGAGGAAAGGTCTTCTCTTGCAAAAATGATTATGTCAGAAAGTATAATTTCATTGCCTATTTTAGGGTAATTCAAGGAAGGATTGTTTTTCGTTATAAGTAATGCATCAACCAAGATAGGCTAAATTGAATCAGGGAGTATCAAATTCCACATAATCTATTTCTTAGTTTCCGCTATACCATACTTGTTTGCTTTAAACGTCAAAGTTCAGGTTCCAAATATTGCCGAATGGCGCAAAATAACTAAAACTGTGATTTTATCAATTTTCAAGGTTGCAATAAACATATTAACACCGCGTCGTGATTGGTTTATCAATAATCACTACGAAAAACGCGCGTTAGGCCTCAAAAATTATGCCAGAATAATAACGAATAACAAGAAAGAGCAATTCAACTTTGGGTATATTTCAAGAGTTTAGAAAAAAGGGGAGATCATTTTGAAGGTTCAATAAGAAAATATCAAGTCTCTTACAAAATATCAATGCTTTACAAAAATCAAAATCATATCGGATATGTCTTCAAAATTCATTGGAATGTAATAAACAGTTCAAAACTTTTGATGAACAGGAAGCAAAATTTAGGGAAAAATTATACTATCCAATAAATCAATAACGCCCACCTGCTGATCAACGCCGTCGGTGGCGACAGAGGCTACGACAGTCGTCACTTGGCGACCGCCCTTCAGAGAGCACGTCAGGAGCTGCTTGTTCATTCTCAAATAAAATATTTTAAAATTCAAATTTGTTTCACATAATTTATTTTAGTTTTCTTTTTATAGTCAAAAATTGTCGAAGTTTTGAAACAACTGTTTAGAATACGTTTCACAAAATCGCTGTAATTGCGAAATATTCGCGACTTTCAATAGCAGTTTTTTCCCGGGATATAACTAAAATTTAGAAGAGAAAAAATAAAGCTCACTTGTTTGCCAGTTCAGTAACCTTTTTATGGTGTGTGATGTCGAGTTGGTTGGGCGAATCCTCAAGCCGTACAAATTTGGAGACGAATCACAGCAACTTGAAGGAGGATAGGTCCAAATTCGAGGCGAGCGGCCAGAGGTCCGATCCGATCAGTCAGCAGCCGGCACACAGGGAGAACGGCCAACAAACCAGAAGCACCCGCAGCGATCACGAATCTGGAAGACTGAAATTTTGATCTTTGAAAAAAAACTAAATTGACTTCGAGATTTGTGAACAAAACTTACGATTTCGATATTTTTAATATTTTAGAAAATAAGATTTTCCTCGAAAATTTTGAGGATTCCGTAATAAAAAAGGCGATAAACTTATGAAAATCTGTGTAAAAATAAAAATCGATAATTTTGTGATGATAAAGACGAGCGTAAAAACGTACAAGAAGATTAGGCAACGCTACCCATTTCGGAAAGTGGTAGGGGAAAAGAAAGTAAAAATATCAGCGAGAAAGCGAATTTTAGGGATTCTTCGGAAAAAAAGCGAAAAATAATTGAATTTTTCGAGAAAGAAATGAATGCGAAGATTGGAGAAAAATCGATAAGCGAGAGGGGAGAGATGCAGAGGGACGATCAGGAGATCACGTGTAATGAAGCACCTAGAACACCGGAAATCGGAGAAAATAGATCCATGAAAACTGAAAAGTTAGAAAACAAACGGTAAAAATGAAAAATAAAAAAAAAAAAATTTTTGAGAAAAGTCCAAAAAATAGAAAATTTATGAAAATTTAAGAATTTTATCAATAAAAATAGAGCGCAAAAACTAGATTTCAAGACCAAAGTGTATCAATAAGTACATTGATAAAAGGCAGGAAAAACGGAAAAGGCAATACGAAAAGAACGGCAGGATAGGGAAAATGAACGATTACTCTGACGCCGATTACTCGCTGGCTATCATCATGCGGTTAGACTGACCGACTCCTGATTCTACTCATTTCTTCTCTACCCTGATAAGTTCACAAGTCATTTGATAAGCGAGAAAAACGCGCTGCGCGAAAATCCGAAATTCAATCGATTTTCGCACGTTTTTTACATGTGATTTTCAAAGAATCAAGAAAAAATCGATATTGTGCGCTGTTTATGCCTAAAGTTTGAAAAATGCGGTGCGGAAATGACACTCTAGTGAGCAGATTGTTCGTTGCGTTTGAATTAATGCTTATCACGATTTTTCGCCGAATTATCAAGTGATTATAGGCGTAGTGTGGGACAGGGAGCAACTCAATTACCGGTCGATTTCCGGTTTTCCGGGGACACAGCCGGGAAAAGTTGGGGAAAAACGGGGGAAAGGGGCGAATCACCGGAGCGAACGCGTGTAAACACTCCAACCTACACCGCACATCGAGAGCAGCATAAATATTGATAGGGTTTCCCGAAAGTCACCTTACCACCCTTTTTAAAATTATCACAGGAAAACAACCTTTCCTGTTTTCAAGGTAAAGGACGGTGAAATTTCGAAAAGTCGGCGAAAACTGGTGGAATTTCATTGAAAAACGAGGGTTTCATCACATTTTGCGAGGTGACTTGCGTGATTTTTGGCCGGAATTATTTATGAAAAACGGGGATATCATAGAGCCGGGGGCGTAGACAAGTGATGAAAAATACGAGGTTGGGCTAAAGCCTTATAGGGGCGAGAAGGGAAGACGAGAGTCCAGGCTGAAAAGGAGGGGTCCTCTATCTCTACGTCTCACATGTCTCTATAGACAGGACGAGAGACTACAGCAAATCATGAGAGCGAGAAAAGATGCAGACAGCACGCTGTCGGGCAGAATGTGGGCAAAATAACACATAAATTGGAGAGGCGGAAAAGAAAAATAGAGGGTGAGAAATAGCGTGAGAAGGCGAGAGAATCGCCCACTCTTTTGGCGTTAGAGCGCGCTAACCGCGAAAATCAATCGGGCCCTCTTTCCCCTTTTCTTCTCCCTCTCTTCTAAAGTACAGACTATTTCTCCCGAACAGGGAAGAGAGAAATAGTATGGGGAAAAGAGAAATTCTTTCCCGTATCCCAGCCGTGTTTTCGAGGCTTCTTCATAGCTTAGGGCTTTCTCGCCGTAGGGTGCATTTTGGGAATTTAGGAATGGGGCGCGTTTCCCAGTGCTGTTCAAAAATCTCCACATAATAATGGGTACATCCTATCAATTAGGGGCTTATTTATGAGTAAAATCATAGCCCAGACATTTTTCAAGAGGTATTCTTTAACATGGAAGCGGAAACGATAATTTCTCATATAGGAATGAGAGAAATGATCAGTTTTCGTCGCGCTTCTTGGGGTGTGAAAGTAATTTCCTTCTTCAAGGAGTGAAAGTGATAAAAAAGTGGAAAAACACGTGAACTTTTCATCGATTGAATCCAGGGTTTCTCAGAGTAGAGAAAATTAGACCGGAAAAATACCTGCACCTAGAAATTATGCGCTAAAATTCCTGGTTGAATTTGGAAAAGTACGGCATTTTTATCGATGTTGAAAAATTCAGCTGCCACGACGCGGTCCCGTCGGCTCATTTCTTTGGTGCTTTGGGTGACCTACTCGCCAGGTTGGTAAACAAGTTATCCCAGACGATTTTCTGGCAGTATCTTTCAACATGGAGATGGAAACTCAGGAATTGCAGTAAGACTCCTGGCAACGTCATCTGGATTCTATACACCGACGTCGGCGAGTTCTGGAGATTGCACGGCGACTTCGAAGCTCAACAAAATGGTCGGCATCGTCGCGACCAAGGATGTGCTTTTTATCGGGTAACTTTTAAATTTTTTCTTAAAAATAGAAAAGTACTGTTTTTTCATAAAATCTTTTGCAAAATTTACCTTGCATAGTAAAACTCGATTGTTATTGTAGCTTTTCATTCATTAAAAAATTCAAAAACAATTCTTTCTTTTAAATAAAATTGCCGCAATTTTTCAAGAATTACGAATTTTCAGCCAAGAACTAGCCGCCCAAATCGACCAGGAACTGTTCAACGACTACGGGTTCAAAGTCGAGCAGCTCATGGAAATCGCAGGTCTTGCTGCGGCCAAAGCCGTCTTCGCTCAGTATCCTAAAGGTCTGGGAACTTTTTTAAATAATTTTTTGTTTAAAGAAAACGACTTTCTGTAAAATTCAGCAGTTCACCATGATCAACATCTTTAAAATTCATTAGGGTTTAGGGCTGAGTATAGGAAAAAGAAAAGAACTAGCGAATTTTACAGGAGGCCAAGAAAACATTGATCAGAAAAATATTAGTGACTGAAATTCTTAGAAGTTTTATGAGTTTCGCAAAACTTATTATTCCTAAGTTGTTTTTTTTTCTAAAAAAATCTAGAGCTGAATTTTATGAGCCTTAAAATTTCTTAAATTTTATTAATTCGCTGAAGCTATCATATCAAATAACTTTTTCTTTCGAATTACCAGTTACGTGAAAATCAACTATTCAAGAATCTTGGTATTTAAAAACCTTTTGAAACTTATTCCTCAAAACTGGAAGAATGGAATCATCATATATTGTGTTGCTCTATCATTTTGCACCGTTTCGTTCAGTTTAGCCACTGCCCCTCCACACTAATTTGCATAAACCTCGCCCATCTACGTCAATCGCAAAATGAGTATATCAGGCGTTTTACTCTCCTATTCTTTAACAGTAGAATAGAGATTGTCTGCTCTTTCGAACTTCAGAAGGAATAATCAACCAGAAAGTACGCTATAGAACGCACGTCAGATAACTTTCACGATCGGGAAAATACATTTTTGAAGGGGAACTTGGGAAAATAGAAAATTCGTGAACATTTTAAAATTAACTTCAAAATAGTTTTTTTTTTATAATTAATGAAACTTTAGAAAATTTACAACAAGATCTTTCTTTAACTTTTCTTTCGATATACAACTTTACCACGTATTGTTCAAATTTGTCGAAAGATCAGGAAAATCGTGTTTGCAAGAAATTACGAAAAATGAAACGAATGTTTGTTGATTCAGGCTCGGTGCTAGTTTTGGCAGGCCCTGGGAATAATGGAGGCGACGGTTTCGTTTGCGCCCGACATTTGCAACAATTCGTGAGTTTCAGAAACTTCCCTGAAAAATATGACTTTACAAGAAGAATGAGTTTTTCAATGGAAGAATTTAGGAAACAAACATGTCTGGCTCGCTGTAGTTGTCACTCACCTGCCTTCGCCCCTTATTTGTAATTACCACTCAGTTTTAGAGTGATCATTCCATAAACTGAATGGCAGCTGCTATAGTTGAGAGGCGGAGGCAAATGAGCGACAACTACAAGTGATCTATAAATCTAAGGAAGGCTACATCTTTAATAAGGCTCAAAAATGAAAAGACTAGAGGAAGTTGAATAATTGTAATTTGTAGAAAAGTCTGAAGCATATTTTTCCTTTTAAATTTCAGAGCTTCAAACCGACTATCGTTTACCCGAAAGAGGGGAAAGCTGAACTCATGCAGGTCCTCAAAAAGCAGTGCGAAAAATTGGGTTGGTAAATTTTTTCCTCTTAATTCAACGACCAAATTTATCATGGATCAGCCTTATTTTCTGACAGGCTTTTATAAGTTTATTTTAGAACCTAAAAAAATGAAAATATAAATTTTGAGATTTTTGCTAAAGTTAACATTTTTAGAAATTCCCGTCCTCACCTCTCTACCATCTAACCTATCTGAATATTCGCTGGTCGTGGATGCATTTTTCGGATTCTCCTTCAAACCGCCTGTTAGAGAGCCGTTCGGAGCAATTATTGAAGAGATAACGAAATCCAACATCAAAGTCTTTGCGATTGATATTCCTAGTGGTAGGTTTAAGGAAATTTCTAAAATGGAGATTTTTAAACTTGTTCTCTCTTGTAATTTGGTATTCAAGTCTTTCGAGAATTCTAAGTATACATTTTTTAAATTCGATATTGAAAAAGTTGTTTGAAATGATATCCAGAATCTGAATTCGTTCACAAAACTATAGGTTGGGACGTAGAAAGAGGTCCGCCTTCTGAAGGACCCTACATCCGACCGCACGCTCTGATCTCCCTGACCGCCCCGAAAAAGTGCATGCAGAATTTCACGGGACCGCATTTCCTGGGTAAATTTTGAAACTCGAAAAAAAACCAAATCATTCTTTATCTGCCATCAGCATTTGTATTTGCAACTCGTTAATTTTATTTCCTCCACACTTTCTATTCTAAAATTTGTAACAAATACAAGAAGTCAAAAATCGTCATTTTTAAACTATTAGGTGGACGCTTTGTGCCTTCTTCATTGGCTGCTAAGCACTCGCTTTCGATGCCGAAATACCCGGATGCAGATCAAATCGTGAAAATCGATGATATTTATTCGTGAATTTCCGAAAGATAACAAATTTCAGGTCATTTCTTCGAGTTACGTTATTTTTACGCCTTTTTGCATTTTTTAGAATTTTTTGTCGAACTAAAATAGGGTAATTTTAGTTCTACAAAAAATTTCGTCACTTTGTAAATACTCTTTCTTCATTTCCAAGGCCAGTATGTGATTAGGAGCTTTATCTAGCTGAAACTCTAGTGAACTGAATCAAAACGCACTGCGAAATTTCATCAGGGACCATATGAATTTGTTCATTTTCATCGAATGTGTAAGAATTTGAATAAACTTTCTTCGGGAGATTTAGGGTTATTACTGGTGTTTGAGCGATCGTAGAAGTCGAATAATGATTTCGATCGACACTAAACAGGTCACTGACTTGGTCAGCGAAGATCGATGGTGGGAATTTTTGTCGTTCCATTTTGCCGTTACTTGAAAGTTCATCGTTGAAAAGAATCATGAATGACGACGTGGAAAGATGGCGAGACTTGTCTTTCCCCAGTTTCTTCCTACATTCAGCTTTTCTCTATTCCTAACTAAAGTCTCGTCATTCCGTCATCTCGCCATTACTTCAAAATTGCCAGTGAATTTGTATCGGAGGCCGAAATTTAATGATGAAATTTGAAAAGACCAGACTACTATAGTGCTGATTGAAAAAAATCGTTTATTAAATATTACGGTATCTTTTCTCAGGTACATAAAGATCATCTACTTCGTGGGTGATAATTGGATCGCGCTGTTGCTCGCCGTCATTCTCTTTGCACTCGCTAACACGCTCTTCAACAAGTGGGCCGTGCCCTATCTTTACGAACTCTTCAGTGTGTCATTTTTTATAGAGAAACAATAAGTTGAGATTTCGCAACTTCAAACAGGCCTCGAATTTTTGTGCACAGCTGCCATAGATAATTGAATCATAAGTAGGGACCGCAAATGGTGTTGCAAAATTGATATACTGCGGTAGTTTTTAGCTCCAACAGATCAATTGCGATTTAGCTTTCTTCTGTCAAAATTTACTTTGCATGCTAAAGTGGTGCCAAAAAACTCATTTGGTTTTGCTTCAGGCTTGCATTTCTTTCTTGGACCTTGAAAATTTTCGTATCGAGACGCCTTAAGCAGTCCAATTCCTCCTCTCGGACGCCGAAAGGCAATCTGACCAAACTCATTCAAACTCCCTACCGGCTATTATCCAATAACCTGTACGCTTGTAGGCTCCTCTGCTAGCTACAGGAATGGACAAAGGGTTTTTGGATAAAACGTGCTGGGAAGGAACTTGTTAAATTTGTTGAAAAAACTCCATCTGTGAAAACGAATGGTCAATTTGAAATAAAACTTGGGACTTTCAGAGAGAATCCTCGGTTATGAATCGACGCTCGAAGAAATGCGATCGCTTCTGGAGCACGATTACGGCGATCTCTGGCAGGAGAAGAAGCTCATCATCGAGTATCTCAAGGTTCGCGAATTCTAGCAAATAATTAATTTACCATTACTGGAAATTTTCAAATTAATTCAAACTTTAAAGTGTTCATTTTATCACTTCCTGTAATGTAAAGTCTCCTCTTGAACAAATTCTAGTTCGTTATTTTTTAAATTAAAACTACTAGATTTCAGCTGAACAAAGCCTACGTGAACTTCCTGAACGTGGCGTGCTCGGATCACAAAGACCGCACACGTCCTGTGTCCTTGTATAATCAATTCAGAGACGTTCAAGTTGCGAAGTAAAGAAGTTCAGCTTTCAACTATCCTCCCGAAATCATCAATCTTTTAATACTACGAACAAACAGTATCCAAAAATCGAGAATTTTTTGAGACAATAAACATTCCACTTACAAACTGCTTGGAAGAGAAGGATTTCTCAGTATTATCTAGTAGAAGAATTCCTCAGTAACGACATCAAATTTGATTTTGTCTAGAAGGATCTCTTACGGCATTTTTTCCAGAAAATATATGAAATTCCTAAAGAGCTCTCTTGAAAATTTGATATAACCCAGAATCCAGAAAAGATCTCCTTCTGTAGATTAATTTATTCATCACATATCCAGTCTCATTGTTATTATCTGAGGATAGGAAGAGATGGCTCTGCAACCTCTTTTGTGCTCATTTTGCAGCTCATTCGATTCATTCGATAAGTGCCGATTAACCAGTCAATAGGCCGAAAGACAATACACGCTCAACTAGATCGAATAGAGTACTGTAAGTTATTTTATCCAGAGCTATTTTTCAAATAAGTTTAGAGAGTTCTTATATTTTCGAATCTAAATCTTTTTGACTTAGTCTAAGGGCTATAATAAGATAACTTCACTTTCATCTAATGATAGTGGTGATATTAAGCGTTCTGTGAAACATAGAAAAATCCCGACACGAAAGTTTGAATGTTAGTGTTGCAGTCCTACTAGAAATTCGATATTCCAGTAAATTGCACTTGTTTGAATTCGGTGAAATAAACCCGAAAATTGTCGATTTTCACGTTCGAAAAGAGACTCCGCCCATTACCATCTTAGGGAATTGTCAGTGTCTCATTTCTTCTGCTTCTTTTCCTCTCTCCATTTCTTCCCATCTAATCTGCCTATTAGCATTCGTTTACCTAATTTGTCAATTATCGTCTAACCGCAAATGAACAGCCTGCTTCCAACTTCAAGTCCAACAAATACGGTAATCTTTTGGAACTTTCAGCTTTATGTTTCTGAAAACATTTTGGAACTTGAACTATAGTTTCTGGAAGCCTATTATTATATTTTAGGAGCTTTTTCAATTTAGTCTAATTTCAGAGAACCAACATGGACGAAGATATCGAGCCCTACGTAAGAAGGAAGAAGGGAGAAGGCACAAATCGAAGGAAAATGGAAACGCTCAATGAAGACGTAAATTCTAGGCTATTTCTTAAAAATTCAACTTGAATTCAGGAGCAAAACGTCCTGAGAAACGCTATCAATTCGAGAGAAAGAAAGCGAATGCATGAACTGAACGACGAGTTTGATGCGTTACGGTACTTTTTTTTTAAGGAAAACTGAAGAGGATAGTGATTTTAGAAACTGCCTACCGTACTCGAATGATACGTCGGTAAGGAGGATGAGTAAAGCGAATACTCTGTTACTGGCGACTAACTGGTGATTTTTAATTTATCTTCATTTTTATAAGATTTGGTGGATATCTACGAAAGTGACAAGTGGATAAGCTATGATTATTTATTCTTTTCGAGACTTATTTAAATTTACATGGCCTTATTTTAGGATTCTAAATCTGAAGAACACCAATGCCAATCTATTAGCGGAAAATACTATGCTGAAGGCTCAGGTAAAACAAATTTGGGAAAAAATCGATAATTTGAAATATCAGATCAACTTTCTCATGAGCCAATCGGCAGCTGGCACCAATTCGTCTACAGTACCTCAGCCGAGTTTTCCGCCTTCGCACCGTCCGTGTTACTGTGTGAATTGCATCATCAAAGAGCAACAACGGAATAATGGAGAAGGAGAAGAGAACGGGAATGATCAGTAATTAAGTAGTTAATTAGATAATATCTCAATTCTCTAATAATTTAAGATTTTGTGCTGACTCGGAATAAATGAATTAGGTCTTTTAATGAATTGTAAGAACTTCAACCTGAATTTCCCATAACCTAAAGAGATATACTATTATTAGAATACCATTTCCTCCTATACTAAAACCGTGATTTACAGTGAGAAAATAGCGTTGGAAAAGAAGAAAAGCGAATTTAGATTTGGAAATGAATTGCAAGTGTTGATAGGCTCGCAGTAGGGCGCCGCTCTTTGAAATTCTATTTCTTTCTTTCTCTTAAAATGCCGTACTATTTTCTATTTTTCTCTACCAAAATACCGTAATCTCTTCCAACCACCTGTTCTGGAGTTAATCCCTTTATATCAACTGTGAGTAATACGAACTGAAACAGATATGGGTATTTTCTCTAACTCTCTAACTTTCCTGCGATTTTTCTTAATCCTCATTTACCTCACTCCAAATTAGGCGAAGTAATAGGTGGAAACTGAACCCACTTCACTTCATTAAAGGATTAGAAAGGTGTTTTTCATTAGGACAAGCTTCAGGAAAATAATCTAAAAAGAACTTTGAAAATGACAATGGTTTGAATCAAATAAGAAATCCTGTCTTAAAATTATTGAATTAATTTTTAGTAAGAAAAGTGACAGTAATCCTTTTCTATATTTGAAAACGATTCTTGATGACACGATAATATGTCTCATATGGACTTTTCATACCGTCTGTTACCAATTTTAATAGCCACCTTTTGCCCTCTCAAAGTATATTTTACAAATCCTCGAAATCTCCCATTTCCATAGAAAATATGCGCATTTTTGACAGATGTCAAAATCCCCCGATTATTTCTCTTAGTCTCTAGAAATCAGGTGCTATTTCTTATGAACAACTAACCATAGACTGTATTCGAGGTTACGCAATTCACACCATCATGATGAAACCATAAATTTAGTTAGGTGACCATGTTTTGAACAATATTCAGAGTATATTAGCCTATTTTCTAATTTGCGTATGTTTCATACAGACTTTGAATTGAAAATTGTTTTTCATGCGTTGGAATTTAGACTGTAAGATTCAAAATATCAAAACGTTTCAAACTTGTATAGATCTTTGAAACACATCCAAAATTTCATTCAACAAACGTACTTTATTTTCATCTGCTACACACGAGAAAGTCACTATAAAATCGGTTTATTCTACTACTCAAAATGATAGTTTTACCACAGAATATTCAGTAAAAATGACGCGCTTTACAATTACCTACAACTTGAGAAAATATCGATTTTTCTGAGAAAAAAATAGAATTCTTTGCAGAAAAATCGATAAAAAATACCAGAAGTTGAATTTACTTAGCCCAAAAATCCACTACTCCAACGACGAAATCGACGCAAAGGCAGTTACGAAAAAATCAGTCGAAGAAAAATTAGTAAGTCGTTTTATCGACTCACAATCAAATCAATGAAAAATATCAACCGCAAGCTACTCGAAGAGTCATTTTACAATTTGGCTGTTTTTGATGATTTTTTATTTTTCAATTTGGAAATAGGCTATTTTAATTTTTTCGATTATTTGAAAAATTCGCCGTTATTTCAGAAAATTCTGGCCGTTCAAGAAAACCTTCATATTTCAAATTTCTTTGAAACCATTTTAAATGAAAGAAAGAAAAAATTTTCAAATAATAGTAAAAAACCAAATAGCCCAAAAATATTTTACAAATTTAGAAAATTAACTTGCGGCCGAATAGAATGAAAGAAATGGGGCGTCTGACGTCGATCTCAGTCGTGAGTTGGTGGGTGGAAATTTGGGGGAAAAGAGGAAAGTCAAAGAAGAAAAACGGCCCGGAGATGAAGAGGACAACAGAAGAAACACGATGCGCGTGGACTATTGCTGAAAATAAAAATTTTAGTTTTAGAACATGCTCCAGAAACTCCAGATAAAAAGGTTCCAAAATCGTTAACATTACTTGCTTGGTCTTGATTCTGAATGAAATTCAAAATCAACAATGTTACTCATAAAAATAAAATATTTCTCAGAACACTGAATCGAAAATAATCTCAACTTTCTATTTTCCACTTTTCAATTCCGAAACCTGCATGAAAATTGTGAAAGGCATTGTAAAAGACATGTGAGAGAATAGAGAAATAGATAGGGATAAGGTTAGTTAGGTAGGCTAATTTTCGTCGAGAAAAGTTCAACTTATTGTGCTCAACTTTCTAGATCAAAAACAGCCTATTTTGCCCTATCCCCGACCCTTTTAAGAAGTTATAAGATTTCTAAGGTGTATGTCTTTTACACGAATATGCCTGTATGTCTTTAATAAGAAACCTTTTGAAATAATAAAATCTCGTACCTATAACTTGATCTACGAGTCTTTATGGCATTTATTTCCATTGTTTCTTCTCGTAGTCGAAGTGGGCAGCGGGGCCGAGGAACTGGCCCTTCTCGAGAGTGAGCATCTTGTCGATCACCGCCTCCTTGTACTCGTTCTGGAACGTCGGTGGCAGAGGCGGGTACACTGAAAGATACTTTTTGGTTAGAAAAAGGAATGATATTCAAGAGGATAATTTATAATTTTGATAATTGACTTGATTTTTTAAAATTTAGCATACTTAGTGCTTCAAGTAAAGTAGAAATAATTACCGTAGACGTGAAGGAAGATGGCGTAGAACGTGGCCAAACTGATGATCGCCATCACACCGGCGGTGATTGGCTGAAAATGGCGAGTTATTTCAGGAAAGCTCAAATCTACTAATTTATTTCGACCTTCCAATATCCTCGCGGAGCCTCGAATTCAGACAACGTCTGGCGGAACGAGTAGCGGTAAACTGAAAAATGAAAGATAATCTTCCAAGCTTTTTGCATCCGTTTTTTCAATTTCAACAAATAGAAAGGCTAGTTTTGAATCTTTAGGCTTTAAAATCATATTTCAAACATTATCCCTATGTTATCGCTCTGATATTCCTCTCTAATGTTAGTTGTAGTTTTGAGGAAGAAGTAGAATTTTTGAAAATAAAAAAAAAAACGAACGAATTTTCTTATCCTCGAGACTGAGGTTCTTCCAGTCGCCCTTCTCCTTCTCACGCAGCGGACGCGAAACATCGTCCTCCTTGCGGAAGCGGATCGCCGGGTACCAGTAGTCAAGGCGATCCTGGTAGGTCTGTAAATTGGACATTTTTGGAAAAATCATTTTTCAAAATTTTTATTAGGATTTTTTAAAGAAAATTTAGAGTCCTTACATTATCACCATTGGATCCGTATCCAACCAGCTCGCGCCCAGCGGCCTTTTCCGGGCCCCACCTGGAAAATAATCGTTGCATAACTTGAAAAGTCAAAGAATAAAATGGGCTTTTCTCAGAATTAAAAAAAAGATCCGAGCTTGTTGAGTTAATTTGTTCAAGTTTTAGTTGTTTTCATACCAGTGCTCGATGTGGTGTCCGCTGTTGGCGGCGGCCGACGTTTGAATCGAGCGGACGGCCAAGCGGGGCAGTGCCAGTTGACGCGAAAGCATACCTGCAAAAGAAAAATGGTTTTTCCGAAAATGAAAAAGAAAAATTTCGAAAAATCGTCAAAAATTTTACGAGTTTTTAAAGATTTTTTGAAGCATATTTTTCGAGACAACTGGATGAATAATTAGCGGATAAAATGGGTTAATTATCGCGGTAATTATCGGAGAAATGGAAATTTTACGGAAGGTAAAAGTGGGATAAGAAAAGTACAGGAATTTTGACCTAATAAAAGTGGAAAAGCTAAAGGATTTAGAATTTGTCTAGGAGATAGAAGTGCAAGGCTAATTGAAGGAATAATTAGGCAAGTTAATTGGTGGGTAATTAACGACGAAGATCGATAATTTTAGGTGAAAATCGATGGAACGTGCGAAATTGAAAACGACTTGAGCGTAAACGCGAGGTTTTCTCGAACGCAAATATGCGCATTTGACGGGCGTAAAGTGCATGCACGTTGAAAATCAATGCCATTGGCTCCCTGTCGTTATCAGTTTTCGTCAATTTCCACCTAGAAAAAGTGATCAGCCCTTATCAAATCAGCGAAATCCTGCAAATTTCATGCAGACAAGTGGTTTTTGAAAACTCCATTAATTTGGAAGGGCAACTAATTATACCAACCGGTCTTTCGCACTATGCTTCAACATTTGGAACTAGTTTTTCGGTTGTAGTTATGGAATTTGATATTTTATTGCTTCTTCAAAATCAACGCTATAACATTTTTGAACTCAGGCAATTGAATATTCGATAGAAAACAACGAAAAACATCGTTAATTGGGATGAAACTAAAGGGAAAAATACGGGGAAAGCTATTGAAATCTTCCGAAAATCGAAGATACTTGGTCAATTAACGACATTTTTAAATAGATAATTAGATATCTAGGGCAGTGTTAGAGTCTGGCGGCAGTTCTCACGTCAGAGGCCGCTTGAGATCTTCTTTAAATCTGTCAACGTCGTCCAAGCCGGGCGCTTGCGGTGAAACGGGTGAGGTTAGCGCGGCGTCACTGCGCTGAAAGTTAGTTTCGTAAAATCTGGTGGAAAACTGCCTATTTTACGGTTTTTGGGAGACAAATTGAAATTTTTCGCTATTTTTTTCGATTTCCCTAATCTACCTGCTTCTCCTCATCCAGGTGTTTCTCCCAGAGGGAAGCGATCAAATCGGCGCAAATGATGTCGCCCGCGTTCTTCGAGATCAGCTTCACGACGAGCACGCCGTCCGAGCGCAGTTTGTTGTTCACGAATCGGTTCAGCGCTCGAGATGCTAAAATTGATCAATTTTTGATTCATAGCCACTGGAAACACGTGGCTTCAAAATTGTCTTTGTTACGAGAAACGCAATTGTTATCACTTTTATTTCCTTACTTGACACATTATCGTCGTCGTAATATCCGAAAATCCTCAGATATTTAGCAATCGATTCCCTCCTTTGTTCGCCCGAGAAGATGTGACGACACCAGATGAAGAAGTTCACGATTGTCACGACAAGAACGAACACCAGCCAGAACCACACGAACACGAACACCTGATTACGGTAATTCGATTTATGCTAGTTTCGAAACGATTACTTTTTCTGTGAACATATTGATCATCAAAACGCATTGAAGCGTGTATCGTTGCTTATTAGCCAGAGCTCGCACTTCGAAGTCGCACATCGTCACTCTGGAAGTTCAAGTTGTTTCCTGGGTTTCTTTGTATTTTTTACGACTAATTAATTTGTCTCTCAAAGATTGAAATGAATAGCTTCATCCCAGAAATGAGCGCTTTTCTCTGAGACTTGTATAAGAAGATATATTCGTTAGCAAAGTATTCATGTGGAAAAGTACTTGCAACTGATTTCGACATTTTTTTCCTAATATTCCCCTATCTTCCCAATTTCCCATATTCAGCCCCCAAACTCTCTCCAGCCGTCTGCAGTTAATTTGAGGTTGTCCTTCACCATCGATTTGTCTTTCTCAATATGCGCACTGCCTTGCCCTACGCCCTTTGCCTCAGAGAAGAAAGGTGGTGTGTATTGTCATCCTCCAAATGACCTTCCCGGCGGTTCTTCAGAATAGGCGTATTTCACTAATCGGGCGAAATGAAAGCGAAATTTGAGCGAGCCATAAAATTGCAAGATAATTTCTTGGATCAAGGATATTACTTTCCTTCTTTTGTTTATGTGGGTTTCACTAATTCATTATCTCTGAAAGGTATCGATATTTTTGCTATCAGTATAACGATATATTAAAAAGCATTCTCAATAATGCATTTTTGTAAAAGGGTTGTGGTTTTTGAAACCTATCCAAAAATTTCCCTCGTTTAACCCTTCGAGATTTCATCGATTTTCTTACTATTTATGTCTGGTTGCGCTGCGCATTCCCCTCTCCAACAAACATTACATGAAAGTAACCGTACAAATAGCAAATAATCAAACATTATGAGAGTGTCGGGAATTTTATGGCGCCGTCGCGCTAAACTTCTTCACTTGCAAGAATTACTCTCCTGTACTTATTTGGGCATTTCTATCTGAAAAGTACTTGACGCAAACAATATGTCATGAGGTTGCAAAGTGTGATTGAACCTTTGATTTGTAGATATTTCAAAACACGGTGACCACTAAAGTTAGCATAATCTTTTGCTCCGAATTTAGCATTTATGCGATTTTTCAAAATGAATTGTCCAAAGATAAAATGATCAAACCGAAAATCGATTTCCGATTTTGCGTCCCTCGCGCTTCCTCTGATAATGCGATTTGTATGCTAGGCGTGTTTTTGTCGAGTTAATGTGTGTATGTCTCATACAATTGCATCACTCACTGCTTCTCTTAACCCTATCAAAATTTCCCTATCTCTAAATTTCTCCATCTTTTGCGTACAAAAATAAAATACTCTCTCGACTTATTGCCCATTAAACTACTGAACCACGCGGCGAAGACGCAGAAAGGAATTATAGTAAATTCGCAAATAGAAGAAAACAACCTTTGGCAGAAACCAAATAGTTCAAAGAAAACAACATTTTTAAAAATTGGAAGGTAATTCTTTCGCAAATCTAGCAACTTAACAACTCGGCGAAATATTATGTAGAACCATTAGACGGTAGGGAAATTGCCTAACTTTTGCATACTATCTCTACAAGTTCCCAGGTTGCGAAATTTTCAAACTATCAAACAATACCTACCTCGGAAAATGCCCACTTTCTTGCCACTCTCTGCCTGAGGCCACATCCATCAAAATACCGACTCCCCACAAGGTATAATGTGGAGACAAGATACTGAAATTTTCAAAGTGATTGTTTTTAAAATTGACTAAATTCTTACTGATTCAATAAGAACAACTGCATGAAGACTTGCACGACGTAGAGCAATTTGACGATCAAATATAGCATCGAAAGATATCCTCCACTGTAGACGAAGGAGATCATTCGGCCTGAGTTTTTATGCTAATTTGAAAAAGAAAGAAAATTACTTTGCTTCGCCATTTTATGCTGCATCGAAAAGGCGTCGTGAATGTGAGCGCCGACAACTCTAACGGATTCCTAAAATTTTCTTGGATAGTATGAACTAAATTATTTTAGCTCCAAGACTAACGACAAAATAATAAAAATAAATTAGAAAGTGATTTCGTTATAGAAGAAATATAGTCGAAAAAGAAGAGACTCATTAACTTTCCAAGTTGCTAAGAAAAAATTTCAGAAAAGAAATCTCGATGAGAACCAACCTTCTTCTTGTCGACGTCCATGTTCGAGGTGTCCTTCGCCATTTTGACAATGGATTTGATGGCGACGCCCGAGTGCCAATTGAACATGCGCCAAATCAAATTTGGTAGGTAGAAGAGGATTGCTTGGATGCCCAGAATGAACGGCACCCATTGGTAATATCCTAAATTTTTGGTAAATTTACCATTTTCTCATTTTTCAAATTGGTAATCTCATACAGACTTTGCAAAATTGAAACGTTTTCTTTCATTTCTCAGAAGATCTTTGCCAATTTCAGAAAAGAAACTACAATTTTCGGATGATCTCGATATGGTGTATTGGTACTTTCGCAAAATATCGATAGGTTTCAAGAAAGTTTAAAACATCAGCCGACTTTAAAAGGGTGGATCAGTGTTTACGTGATATCTTGATACTTTAAAAACTTTGTAAAAATAATATTTGCAAACAAGTGACAGTCCCCTCAAATTTCATCATGGGATTACCACAGAACGAATTCGACAGCAAAATTTTATCCTCTTTGTCTCTGCGTCTTTCCACTCTCATATCATTTTAAACTATTTCTCTGCGACTGTTCATCTCCTTTCAAAGTCCTTTGTCCGCAGAGTTGTGGGTGGAAAAACGCATTTGAATAAGAAATGAGAAATAGTATGGCTTAGAGAAAATGGTTTACGATCAGAACAAAATTTACGTATAGTAAATATTTCTGATCTAAAAAACTAATACAAAATAACGGAAAAGAATCTTCTGAAACTTACCAATTTCTGCGGCTTTTCGGTCATCGATATTATCCGGAACGTATTCTTTCGGATTGACAAAGTATGTGTTTTGCACGAAGCAATAGTTTTCTGAGTATTGCTCCCAAGCACCTGAAATTGAGCATTTTGAACAGTTTTTTTATCTCTTTAGAAAATGTTTGGTCTCTTTTTGAAACATTCATTTTCCACGAAAGTTCCCCAACTTCACGCTCAATTGCATAGTGTTTTCAGAGCGTATCGCGAAGATACAACCGTCCCTCCGATCAATTTTCACATTTGCACGCCAAATTTGGCTGATTTCGCCTTCTCTGAATCCCTCAACTCCAACGCTATTTCTCGATTTTCTGACTCACTAAATCCTCTTGTTTTCCCGTTTTCTCTAACGCAATCATTCCCGATTATGCTAATCGAAACGGACATTCGAGAGAATTTTTGTCTGACTCTTTGTCTCTGTGATTTTCGAGTTATCTTTGGCTTTACATATTTCGATGCAGGAAATTTCGAAATTCGTGTACCTGTAAATTGAGCCGGGATCCAACATTGTATAGGCTGACCGACGTATCTGAAATAATAAAAATTAGCACAATTTCAAAATTTACTAAAATTAACTCTTATCAAATCCCTCCAAAATTTTTATATAACTGATATGTTTTGAGACTCAAAATTCATATGGATGTGTATCTGTTCTCAATTCAATGATTCAAATATGAGATCCCAGTTTTTCATCAGATATTTTTATTTCAAATAGTAAAAAATACTCCAGTCCCCGAAACTACGAAAAAATGCATTTTTTCGCATTTTGTTATTGTTTTGTTTTCTAAAACACAAAGATGCAGGAGAAGCGCTTTTTCTGAGAAAATTCTTCTAGGGCTTGCATCGCAGTCATCGCGCACTTTTGATTTGGCCTTTTCATCTCATTTTTCTCGTTAGTTTTTCAAAAAGCGCTTTTGATGAAGAATAGTTCAATTGATTGGCAAGAGAATCATAATCAAAGCGAACTTATCTAATTTTTGGAGATCACAAAATTCTTTTCTCACGATCTTTGATCTAAGAAATTTTTACGTCAAAAAGCCAAAAATAATTGAAATGTTTGCTATTCAAGACTAGAAAGAATCAGAAACTAATTAAAAAGGGCCGAGAAGGAAATTTAAAACATTGATTTAAATATTTGAAAAATACTAACTGTTTAGCACTCAATGTAAGTGAGAATATGACGAGAACCATCGGAGTGAAATAATAATTCAACCGGTCGACGGCATCGTCGTCGAACTGAGGCTTTAAGCCTTTCAAAAACGCGTCCAAGAAGAACATCTATAGACGCGACTTTCGATGTGATCACTGAAATTTTAATCGATATTTAAAAATTTCCCTATTTTTTTATCGTTCTGGAAAATATCGTTAAATTTTATGGCTACTAGAAATCAAATTGAGCGAAATTCAATCACAGCACAATATCAGTTCTTTTTAAAATGTTTGAAACACATACAAGATATTTTTGAATTACTAGAATCTACACATATGGTAAAAATTAGTCATGGCAAAAAATTTATAAGTTTTTCTGACTTATCTGCAAAATATCTAAAAAAAATTCCTGCAAAATGAGGTAAACTAAGAAAAAGTGGAAGTTTTTCAACCAAGTCAAGCAGCTTAATGACCAATCAGAAAAAATCTCAAGAGGATCTCTTTCCTAACTAAAGTGGATTTATGATACACAAGTTTCACATCATGCAAATCGATTTCAATCACCAAATCTTGCCTTATCGATCGTCCTTATCGTTAATTGGGCAATTAACTTGACGTAATTATCGTAAATTGACTAATTAAATATAGAATGGGAGGAGTCTTCGTTGTGCGTAAAATCGGAGAGTCTAGAGACGCAGAGGAAGAGTGGAAAACGCGTTGGAAAGAGGACCGGGAAAGGAAGCGACTGAGAGAATTAGAGATGGAAAATTCGTTTTAGGAAAGAAATAGTACGGTAAACTGAGAGACGAAAATGTATCGTTATGTGTCTTGACGTACTGTAGCCGGTTTTCGCTAACTATCTTTCAGTGCTATTGCCTCTAGCCCTTGCTATTTTCCATATTTCTGATTCTTTTGGTCTCGTAAAATTATATGGTATCTCTCGCTATTTCTCCTGACAGTCCCGCCCTTTTAACCTTCATACCCCTCCCTTCTACTACTGACAGACCCTTTCACTATTTTCTGAATCTCTCGTTCTCTCGATTCGGAACACTACTTCTTTTTCCATGTATCTTTTCCAAGGCTATTTTCTTCTCATTTCTTTCTAGCTATCACTTTCGCATACTATTTCTAGGCAATCGTGCCTTGACACGAATTAGTCGTTTTGGCAGGCGCAGGCGCCAAAAAGGACAAGGTTTTCGAGACGAGAAATAGTACGGAAATAGCTAGAGATAAAAAGAAATAGTATGGCAGAAAGAAAATATAACCGATGATGCAATTTTTGTGAAATCCCAAAACATGCAATCATTGAGAGTCGTGAATGTCAATCAAAACATATCTGACCTGATTCATGAAAACGCGGATATTTTGAAATGACGCTATTCTGGTTTTGCTGTTGTTGAAATAGCAACAATCTTCGAAACATTACTTTTGTCTTACTTCAAGTAAGAAACGTCGAAAATACTAATCCACCAGCATATTTTCGTGACGGATTAAGGACAAACTTTTAAACCTACATCATTATTTTCATATTTGTACTTTTTCGTATAGACCTGCCACCTACCTACTTTCGATAGCTCATCAATCTGGGTAATCCTCTGAAAGTGCGATTCTTCACTGAATTAGCCTACTTTCACTCCATGAGCGTGGTTTTGACAAGCTTCCAAAAAAGTAAAATTTTATTTCAATTGAAATTTTTCTCATTCCTCCTAAAATGAGATCACAGGGCCGTCCAATATCAACAAATTTCAGTGAATAAAGATAGCTATTTGGGGTAAGTCATTGCGATTTGAAAAGCAATAGAAGTTTTTTTCTTTAGATCAAAATTCCTATCACTTTTCAACAAACTTTGCACCAATTTTAAAGTATCTTGAGGATAATCAAACTACCGTCATTTTACAAGAAAATATCGTGATCAGCTTGGAAGTTAAACCGTATTTCGTAAAATGACTTTTGTTAAAAATCTAGTAATCTAGAGACTCGACTCGTCGTCGTCGTCGTTGTTTCCCTTGATTCCCTTCATGAGAAGAGGCTCGGCGTATTGAGGCGGTTGGCGTCGTTTCGAGATGAATTCTTCCCAGCACGTCTTCAGAAGCGCGCAAGTCACCATGTCGCCGTGATTGGATTCTGGAGAAGATTGCTGTAGTCAATTAGAGCACTTATTTTTTCTATGTTCCCGAACAGAATTTTGAGAACATTGAAGAGATTTTATTTAGTTCCGGAAATAGATTTTTCCCAGTAATTACTGACTTACCGACTAATCGCGCTATGAACAACCCATCAGCTCTCAGATATTCCGTCACGAACTGCTGAACATGCCCACGCATATCGGAACGACGAACGTCCTTGTCGATTTTGGTGAGGTATTTCTCCACGAAGCGTCTTCCATTCGAAGATCCAAAACTGAGGGCGAGCCATTTCAGGAAGCTTATGGTGCTGAAATAAAAATTGCACTTTCCATTAATAAGTTGCTAGTCGGTGCTTAATTTACATGAAGATTAACCTATTCTGATTATCTGAGGTTTAATGGTAGAAAAGTGTGCAAGTTTGGAAGATTATTGCGAGTAGAATAAAGAAATAACCTGACTACGACGATAAACAGAAGCCAGAACCAAACGCCAACGAAGATCACCTCGTTGAAGAGATTGATCAGCAACACACACTGAACGGTGTGGCGATGTAGATTGTGCTCGACTCGGACCTCGTAGTCGCAATATGTTACTCTTAAGAGCCCATTCAGACTTAGTTGAAATGCAACTCGCAGCTCGCTCGAAATAGCATGAAAGATGAAGAGAGCGCGACTGCATCAGATTGCATAATTTATTGTGCTTTCTTGATTTTCCATGCTATTTCAAGCGAGTTGCAACTAAGTCTGAACGGTCCCTAAAATTTAGCCATCACTTCCAAATCGCATTACTTTTCATATTCAAATTTCATTCCTGGTTGAAATGTGTTTCAAACGTTTCTAATATGCTATCGAAATTGATATTTTATGAGAAAGCTACTTTACCAGATTTCAATAAAACCAAAAATTTTATAAAATGCGAGTTGAGTGGGCAAAATCTGAAACCTACCTCGGAAAATTTCCGGTCTGAGGCCATTCCCGTCCATTCAGCAAATCCGTTGCGACGACGAACCCCCAGAAAAACGTCTTGACGCCCAAAAGTCCCTTGAGCAGGGCGAATTGAAACACAGCGTTCGCAACGTAGATGAATTTGATGGCCTAGAAATATCTCTACATTTGTCAAAAGCAAAATTCTTACTTACCAGGTAGGTTAGCACAAGATAAGTTCCAGAGGAAACACGATTCTTCCAATGGCTCTTTCGACTGTTTTGGGAGTAGATCGTGTGCTCCTAAATTAGAATTTAAAAATTGATTAATTGGATTTATAGTCATGAAAACAGTGATCCTGCAAAAATTTGAAAAAAAACGAACTTGCACTAGAAACGCGGAGATCTTTTTCATGTTGCTCTTCCTAGTTTCCTCGTTCATATTCCCTGACATTGAACAAGTATCGCAGATCGTTCTGACTTTATAGCCTAAAAAGTCTTGCCTCCAAAAATTCGAACCTAAAGCTTACCTGCTCCTTCATACAAGGCACGCCAAAGTGCTACTGGGATGTAGAATAGAATTGCTTGAAACGCCAGAATGAAAGGTACCCACTGGTAATATCCTGAACTATGTTGGTATCTCATAACTTTTCGGTAGGACGATACCAATTTCCTTGGACTCTCGTTCAGAGATGTTCTTTGGTATCTCAACCACATGAGCTGTAAAGTCGAACGCGTCGTGTATGGGCACGTCTAAATGGTACGATTTTGATAACAATACCAATGCTTTGGTAATCCTACCAGCGAATGGTACAAAATACGTGTTTTGCACGTAGCAATAATCTAGCGCGTACTCCATCCACCAACTTCGGTAGTACGCCGGGAACCAACATTGGATTGGTTGCCCCACGAAGCTGAATTTCTCGTAATTTCGAAAGTTTCGATTTTTAAAGACTTTACCTCCAAGAACTCACAAAAGCTGAGGCAACTACTAATCCAACAGTAGTAACGCAATATGAGAGACGGTCAGAAAAATCGCCGTCGCTCTGAAAATAGCATAAATTTGACGAAGATCGACTTTGGCTTGATATTTTACCTGAGGACTAACGGCCTGCAGCAGTCCTTGGATAATATTCATTTCCTATTTTAGGAAACTTCCGTTTTATATTGAATATCGATCAGGTCAGTAATCAATAATCAACTCTGAATACCGATTTCGAGATCAAAGTTGTTATCGGAGAGAGTACGAATTTAGAGAAATCAGACGAAAATCGAAGATATTGCTGTTTCCTATAAAGAGATGGGAATTTACAGGCGGGGAGGCGAAAGAGCGAGAGAAAGAGAAATAGCATGAACAGTTGAGGAGAGCGATTAGAGAAATAGGGAAATTGCCCCAAAATGTGGGCGTGGCCTGCCGATTCATGCAATTCTTCACATTGCCTCTGCGTCTATGCACTTTTCTGAACTGTATTTTCAGAGACAGAAACTCTAGCCGTCTGGAGATCCCAATTTAGAGAAGCTACTCCTCTGAATCGGGGAATTATAAATTGTATCATTTTTGAAATCTGAGGTTTAAAAAATGTGAAAGGTACAAAGTATAATAATGTTTTTCATCTAGCATATGCTAATTTTCATGTATAGTTTGTCTATTTCAAGGTTCTCCCCTTTAGGTTGCACCATAATAACCGACCTTCTATCGGTGCGAATCGGATCCATATGAAAGAAAAAGAAACGACTCATCTTTTGTTAGGAGAGAAGGTAAAGGCATGACAGGATGCATCATTTGAGATAGGAAAATGGGAAGAACGATAAAATAAAGGTATCCCGATCTATTATAATCAACCCCAAGGTTAGTTGAAGGGCCAAAAATTCTCATCCTCGACTAACCTTCGACGATAACAATCGTGGGAGATATACAGAATGTCCTTTTGAATGAGAATGGCTAGCAGCAGGAAAATAGGTTTATAGGGAAATTTGTATTAGAGATTTTCGAAAAATGAGGTTAAAATTTTATTTTTGACATTAAAATTTTAAAAAGCGAGACTTTTCGACGTCGCAATGTGAGTTGTCATGCAATGAAATGTAATAAATATGAAGTGAAATAGATAATAATCGTAACAAATGGAAAAATGATAATTCTATGATGAAAATGAGAAATAAAAATGCGAATAGCGTCTGAAATATTCTAATTTTATGCTAGCCATTATTATACTCTTCTGAGGAGATCCGCTTGTATACCCAGAATCGACCTTCGATGCTCTTGAGATCCCATGCCAAGTTTTATCAAATCCGCATCGGTTAATGTGAAGAAAATCTTAAATTTTTCATAAAATTATTATGTGTTTTATTCGTTTTATTACCTCTTTATCGATTTCCTCCCTCTGAAATAGGTCTACACAATCACTCAAGCCTCGTTTGGTCATTTCTTTCCAAATATCGTCTAAATTTAAACTTCTTTTAGTAAGTAAGTAACACATTTTAAGGTACTCTTCTAGATTAAGAATTGTTTCGTATCAAATAACCCTCATATTATGCCGATTATTTTGATACCAAATTTGCCATACATTTTCAAAGTACATCTTTGGAATTCAATGTTTCGCAATTTCATAGTAACAATTGTAAAAATGTAATGGAAAATAGTAAATTTCAAATAAGGTTATAAGAAAGCTAAGCTTCTTACCATCGGAAATCTTCTTGATCTTTTCCGACATGACTAACGCGAGTCTAGCAGGACTTTGAATGGTGTTAGAATACGAGGGCAGGTAGAAGTTAGGCGGTCCATTAGCTAACATGGGAGTGGATGACGTCCTAAATTCAAAAAAAATTTATTTCAGCCGAGTTTATTACTCTATCATTTATCATGCGATAGAGATTTCCTCAGCTATCTAAATCTTGAAAGTGGTATGCGCTTAAAAATGCTATATTTTAATTGGGCTTTTGCTCAGCGATATACGCTTTTTACTCAGGCTGTTTTCTTTGAGCATACTTTAACGCACGGGGCTGACCATTTGAATTAAATCCAAAACTCACGGTTATTTTCAGAAAAATGTAGCGAGTATGCACGGGAAATTAAAAGTTCAGGTGGAAATTGAAAATAGAAGTTTTCAATGCGGCTTTATTCGCAAATGCATAATCTATTTTTCGCTTTTAGGTAGAGACCGTCAGCCATATGGGGAAAAGCATTGAGACTGGATGAATAGTGCATTTTTGAGGACCCCATTAGATTCATCATCCGTCCTCGATGAGAAAAACCGAAAAAGTTAGCATAAATTAATAAAAAAAATAAGAATAAAATCGAAAAAAAATATATGCGATGTCTCGTATTTGCGAACAAGGAAAAGGGGCGTGGCTTAGTGGTTCCTAGTCTTAGGGAATTTAACATTTTCGGAAGATTTAAGAGGAATCTTTATACTTTGTTAAATGCACGTATGTACAATTGTGTTTTCATTCGCTCAACTTTAAACTTAACCAAATTAAAAATCTGTTGCTTAGACTAAAATTATAGATTGTAAAATATGCGTATTCGAAAATTTGCATAAATACAAGATTTAGACCCACTTTCTTAACTGTTCTTGATATACGAATGAAGGCGCAGGCAATCCAGACAATCTAGGACTTTCCGCTTCAAGCATCATTGATTCCCTCGATTTCTTCAGCATCCTTGGGGTTGTGCGCATTTGATTCTGCGAAGTTCCCTCCAATAAAGCCGCATTTCGTGGTGGTACCCGACGACGTTCTAATGTAATACTGATTTTAAGCTATTTGGAGAAGTCGTTGTAATATCGAACATCGAGAATAGTTTAGCTAGACTAGAATAGAGTAAGATTATTTTCTCATACTATGTGTCTCATGGCTATACGAAGTTACGAATTTTTCAGATGCTCAACTTTAGGTAGAATCAATATTTTTGCTTACCTATAGTTTCCAAACTTTCCCTTCTTGCAACATGAATTCGTTCAATAGATTCTCGTCTTCGTATAGTTTTCGATTTTTGTTGGTACGACTGAAAATTAGACATTTTCAGAAGATTTTAAACGAACGAAGGTTAACGCGTGGATAATTCATCAGCAATAGTGAAAAGTAAGAATAAAAAAGAACTCAACTCACATAAAGATTGCTATAATAATGAGCCTGATCGAAATCCGATCCGTACGGCCACATCGTTAAATCCTCCTTCTTGTCCACGTCCGCATCGTAGTAATCATAGAAACAGTCCACGTTGAACGATTGCGCTTCCTGAAAATAGCTAATCTAGTATCATCAGTTAACTCTTAATTATCAATGATTACATTTGCTAATTGCTTCGCAACATCAACGATCGTGTCTATGGAAATCGGCTTTGGCGGCATGACGGTTTTCTCTCTTCTCAATAGTTGCTCAAGTCTTACTAATTTCTGAAGCAACTAAATTGAGTTAATTAGGTTAATTAAGTTAATCGCCTTATGATTCCTCCCCTCCACAGGACTTGTATGCATTCTCGACTCTAGCCATTGTTTCATTTCTATCGTTACCGCTTCCAAGGGTCGTTCAGTAGCGATACCCAATTGCGATGAAAACTTCGAAATCCATTCCTAATTGAGTAATTAGGCAATTAGGCTAAGTAATCAAGACTAATCACTTTAGGTATTTTCTGCTTGTGTTGTAGCATTTTCGATAGTGCGTTTGATGAAGCACTTAACGCCAATTTTGTCTCGACGTTGCGTGGTCGGTAGGTATGCGTCATGGAACGAAGATTACTTTCGACTTCGTCTGGAATCGATTTGTTTTTCGAAACAATATAATGAAGATCGACCTTTCGCATAAAGCAAGAAGTCGAAAGCAGTAGATTGAAATGATGTCTGCAAAATCGGATCTGCACCGTTCATCAATAGCATAGCGGTTATGTCGTCGAATCTGAGTTTTGATAAAGATTTTTTTAACTGTTAATTTTATACCGTAACAACGAAGAAAAATGTAGCGCAGAAAGTCCATATTTGGATTCAACCACGTTGACTTTTACGTCTGATTCGAGAAGTCGCTTTACCTGGAAATTCAACCTAAAATTCAAAAGAAAGAACTTTCGTTACAGCTTGAGAATTTTCATTGATCACAGCGTACATCAGTGGTGTAGTTCCATCGCAGTACATGTCGTCTTTCTCTTTCAGAAAATCTAACCCCTCTAATTTGCCGTTGAGTATCATCCTCCGGATATCCATGTCTTTGTTGGCTCGATCTGGAAAAGAACTGATGATAAAAATGCATTGATAAACAAACAATTTGCCATAGAAAAATGCGCTCACCTATCCTCTTCTCTTTGTAATTAAGCATGTTGATGATGTCGATTCTCTTGTACTCCTCAGCTAATTCAGCTACTGTCTTCTTCTCAAAGCTCCTCTTATACGGATCAGCTCCCAGGTCTAGTAGAGCTGAGAATATGTAAACACTCGTCGTGTTGCACATTAGGGCACATGATAAGGCGGTCAGTCGATTTAGTGATTCTACCGCTTCATCGACGTGGGCTCCTCTGAAAGTAACTTTTAACCTAGTAACTTTGGATGAAAATTTACCGTATTCGCTCTAATTAAAGAGCATACCCTTCTATTTTTCAATCTCTTAATTTTCTAAACCACTGACTCATCATCTAATGATCGTAATCACTTCAAATCAAGACTAAATCCAGTCTACACGCTCTAAAAATATTATAAAACACTTCTTGAGATAGTTTAAGCTGAGTAATAGGTAGTTCTGGAATTTTGGGGATGTCCTATTGTTAAAGAGTGTTCTTCAAATGGAGTGCTCCTCAATTAGAGAGAATACGATAGGTAGCTTGAAACTCCCAGATCATATGATGTGATGGGAATTTTTTGCAACTTTCAACACTCGATCTGGTATGGTTTTAGGCTTCTAGGTTTCTAAATTACTGAAAAAGTACCGATGTATCAAAAATCCGCATATCTGAGGGTAATTTCGAAACGCAGCTGCTATCAGCGGTGTCGGGCACAGGCCGACCGACTTCTTTAGAGATAGTTCTACTCGAAGGCTGACGAGCTTCTTGACTACGTCAGAATGACCTAATAGGGATCTTTCGATATCTTAAAATGATCCTGAGAAATACCACATCCAGCGGCTAGCATCAGCGCATTAACACCGAGATGACTGAACTCGAAACTTTTGAGTGAAATATAAAGAAATAAAAATACGTCGTTCGATGAATGTTAGCTCCCCTCTGAAGCAGCAGGTCGACTATGTCCATCTTGCCTTCCCGACAGGCGTGGTGGAAGGCTGTCATCCCGACTTGGTTGCACGCTTCGAAGTCTGCTCCGTTGTCGAGCAGAAATGTCGCCTAAGAATGAGAAGTTCCTCCATAAGACTACTATCGAAAGATTTGTTTGAAGCAACTTCATCATACTATAGCACTGTTATTGGCTCACCATGTATTTATGCCCAGTAAATGCAGCTATCTGAAGCGGTGTAACTCCGTCGTCATCAGTAGAATCAACCGGGATCCCCTTCTGTTTGATCAACCCCATGACATAAAATGGACACATTTTTATCATTGAACATTAATTTAAAAAAACTTTGTTCATATTCCCCTCGTAGGCAGCTTGGAGCAGCTCCATTTTATCCGCTTCTTCGGGATCATGTCCGACGGCGACCGCCTGTCCGCTCATCTCCTGGAAAAGGTCGATGAAGTCTTTAATCGATTTATTTTTAAATTCGAAAAAAACAATTTTAACGATCATGATCAACATACCTAGATATAAGCTATTCAGAGAATTTCATAAATCTGATCAGAGTAAAAATCTTACCACGTCCAGTTTCGAGGTGTCACGCTGGTAGGCCAAGACGTTATACTGGGAAATCACCTAAACTATGAGTTCTGCTGAAAAAATCTTTTTAAAAAATGGAGAAGAAGAAATTTGAAGTAAGAAAATCGATACGATAGAAACACTTGTCTTATCAGAACGTAAACTGCTGATAAAATGATAGTGGAAACAAGCGTCGTGCGTTCGTTTTGCGGCGGTTTTAAGAATTTGAAGAAATGTAAGCGAGAAGAAGGGCAGCATTATGGCAAAGAAATCGAAGAAAGGAAACCGGTCATCCAGCGATAGATCGTGGAATTAATGAGAGAAAAAGAGAAGGAACGAGATGAACGATAGTGATATGATGACAGACATATTGATGAAGAGGACTCATTACTCAAATAAAAGGAATGTGACTTTTGAAGATGAGGCACTTTCTGGTGAAATTGATACGTTTCAATAGTTACAGGTAAGAAAAGTGATTGAAGACTATTGAAAAGTTATGGCTATCCAAATGCAATGCCTAAACAAAATTGCTATGAATTTGAAGAAGTTTTGAAACTTAGAAAGAGTGAATTTGTCTTTTGGTAGACTTGCGGATCAAATAAATCGAAAAAAACTTAAATATCATAAGTTTTGTTCATACACTTTTCAGTCCCTCTTCTTACCACCCTCCAGTCTAAATCTGTGTCCCATTCACTAGCCAATTCGACTTGCCCATTCGCACCCAATTTTATCAACAAACACACGCTGCCTGTCTTTCTGCCCTAGGGAGCCGCTACGTCTGACCGACTTTCGTCTAAACAAATCGAAAGAAAATCGAAGCGAAATCGAGCGATTCAAGGGTCATTCGACTTTTTTCGGTGAATTTCACCGACTTTTCAAAAAAAATTTCAGTAGCAAGGTACACTCTACACTTCCATGTAAAATGAATTTACCCTTTCAAAATCGAGCCTACCTGTCAAGAATTGGCTGATTTATGCTAACCTTTTCACCTTTTTCATACCGCGGCTCGTCTCTGTTCCATGTTCGACACTTATCAGTCCATTCGATCTCCCTATCGCTTGAATTCGACTGAACCTAGGCGGAATCGACTACCGCCCAATTTCACACACTACGGCACTTTCCTCGGTCGAGTTTTTGTAGGCATTAGACAGACCTATCTCGAAGATAAGCATCGACGGCACGCGACGCCGAAATTCAAGCATTCCAATTCAAGTTTTGGATTTTTCGAGGAAAAATTTTAACTTTTGAATTACATGCATTTTTCGATGATTTAAATTTTGCATCATAAAATGCTTTTCGCGCTTCATGAATGTCAATTTCATTGAAATTCCTTGCGTTAAGTCCAAGGACTCAGTCACGCAAGTGCGGCATTTGAATATGAAAGATGCGTCTCATTAAATCGTGATATTATCCGATCTCCAGATTTAAATATACACTACTCTTATTCTTTCTAGAAACTTCGAAATTTCCTTCTATTTACTGAGTCGGCATTTCCCTACGATTTCGCCATATCGTTGTCCATCGCTTTTTTCTTCTCCTCCAGTCGTTTTTTTTCGTCCGTATTCATTTGGTCGTGTGTCAGTTTAAAGCACCATTTAGTCGTTGATTTTTTCAGATCGCTTTTCTTTTTCGTCGATTTTTTCGAAGTATTTTCCCATGTCTGTCTCTTTTCCTCTTCGATGCCTTTTTGTCTTTACGAATTGCCGCAAAACGCTCCTGGGGCAAAGAAAGACAGTTCAATTGACTTTTTGCAAGTCGATGTGTGTTTTACAGAATGAAAGACTTCTTTCCTGTATTCCTAACAAATCTAATGATGAGGAATGAGTAAGATCTGATTTTTTCTTTAAATTTTCCATATCGGGAGCAAAATTGTTTTGGTAAAGATGAAAACTAATGAGCTACCCAGAAGCCGGTATATTATGACTAACGAAGTTCGGATTTCCTTTTAGATATCTATGTATAGAATGTATAGAAAGTGCTTACTAATCCTTGATAAATTACAAAAATTTTAATCAAGTTTGCGGCATATGTACCTTCCCTTTCAGCTCTTTGTTTCCCAATTTTATAAGCCTCCATTCCATTCACTTTGTCGGCGTCGAATTCCCTCAAAGAACTCCGAAAACTCGTTGAGTTTCGAGATCAACACAAAAAATAGGTTTTAGTGTTCTGTTTGGGTTTCAGAAAAATACAAAATAATCGTGAGGGAGAAAGCCGATGCTTTACAGAGTGCAACTAAATTTCTATTTCTCCCTAATGATGAATTTTGCGTGAGGGAGCAGTATCATATCGTAACCTGTGTTCTTTCCTATGCTTAATCACCCGGAAGAGATTATTTTAGAGGAATACGGTACTTTTTCAAGAGTTGCTCAAATTCTTCTGGAACTTATTGATTCGATATCCGTTTATTTATTACGATGATACATATTCTTCGCATTTCTCTGCGCTATCTCACTTTCAAACCTTATTTCTTACCCAAATCGTTTTTCTGTGCACTCATTTATAGTGAGTCGGACATACACCAGATGTGGCTTTTTTTTGCATCTTTCTCTCTCGGTTTCTTATGCTATCTCGCCTCTTTCTCAATCTTTCGATCTCCCCTTTATTTTTCAAAATTTTCTCCATCTCTTCGCTTTCTCCATCAAACACTATATATCCTCACGCGAAAATCGTCCGAGGTTTTTTTTTGCGAACTCTACACAAAAACTTGGATATTTTTTGCACTTCCCCTCAATTACCGTAATCCTTGTTTTTGAATCATCCAGTACAATTTGTAATGGAATTTAGGAAAAGTGCGAATATTCGAAAGCTTAGAAAAGAAGCCACGCCGTATTAAAAACGCATAATTCCTCACTAGTGCCCTTATCAGGAACCATTTTCTTTGCAAGCTTCCGAATTTTTGATAGATAGCTTGATTTGCAGAGAAGGAAAGAAACGGAATTTACAAGCGCCGATAAATCAATTCCATGTGTAGTCTAACACATTGTTGCTGAAGTTTTCTTCAAAGTTTTAAACATTTCTTTTCTCCTAAATATCATTCTATGATAAATAATAGATTCTGGAAACCACTTTCGACACGGCACTGCATCTTTGAGAAAATCTCTTTACTGTGGGAATTTTGGTCACTGTGGGAAATTCAGAGGGGTTTCCCCGTCTGTTAACTTTGGCATCCATCTGTCGTTCGGCGTTCTGCATCTTTTCATCTCCAAAAATTCATACTATTTCTTTTTCTCTATGTTTTTTCCTCTTAAAATAGCATGATATTTCCTCGAGCGGCTTCTGTCGCTGCACACCAGCACATGGCATTCGCAGCTGCTCCTAATGTAGATTTTCGCCCAAAATGACGTCATATTTTGCACCATCTAAAGAATGTCACATTTTCCTGTTACCACGGAAAATCTGCATATTTTCAGCACTGAAAGAAAAACTAGCGTAATCCAGCGAAAACTTCTCATTTTATGCAAATTTTAGAGATTTTGTTAAAAGGGGAAAATGAATTTTTGCAATTTCACCTTGTTATTCTTAAATTTTCGAGCCTTCTAGCTAGAAGAAGTGAAAAGCTACCGTATTCCCGAAAGGAGGCAATCAATTAGAAAGCGCGAAAGAGCGAATAGGAGGAGGAGGATAAAAATAACTCGAGTATGGAGATTTGGGAAAATTTAGATAAATTTTTGCGCCTTTGTCACTCAAAAGTTGAACAATTTGGGATCGTTTCATAATATTGTTAAAATTTCGCATAGAGTACCTATTACTCTGGAGGCAAAATCCCCAAGTAGATTAGAGCGCTGCGTTTAGCATCGATTTACTTCTTCCTTCTAAAAGTCCCTTTGAAGTCACTTTCCGACCACAACCCAACAGATGTTTTCGTGTCACGCCCTCTTATTTTAGATTTTAGCAGTTACTAATTAGCATATTTCCTCTAGAAGAGACGTTTCAAGATTATTATCGAACGAAAATTAGGGCTAATTTCGATTTTTCGCGAAAAAATGCTAATTTTTATTGATTTTTTAGTCATTTTGAGTGGAATTTGATAAATTATAACGAGTTATAAGTTTGTACACCTTTGAGAACTAGAGTATGAATAAGAAATTGAAAACCTAATAAGCTAGGAGTTGAATGATTCAATCAAAGTTGAAATTTTGATATCTCACCCCTTAATAACCTCTTTATATTTTTCACTCCCTCATTTTGACTCGAAGATTTTCTAAATCTCATATCCCTCTATACCTCAATCTTGTATGAGCTTTTCTCATTATCTTTCAAGCGCGCTCCGACAGATAATTGAATAAACTATGAGCGAATATTCGCCTTTCTTTTCCGCTCTTAAATTTTTATTGTCTATCATCTTGTATTCGAGCACTTTCCACCATAATTTTATCGACGTCTCAAATAAATTTCTGATTTTTTCTAAAATACAATTTGCAATTTGATGGCTTGAAAAGTTGATCCGTTCTAGTCCCAATAAAAAGAACTGATTCTAATAAAAAGATAGAAGAAAACTTATCTGAACCATTTTGTTCCAACCAATTGCATTTTCTTTAAATAATTTTATTCAGAATTATATCTGGCATTACTTTGGTTATCTTGAAAGTTCAAGTATATACAAAGCTTTAACCACATCTTCTTGAACCCTATAAACTGTAAATGTAAACTATCAACCCGGATTTCCTATATACGGATATATCGTGTCAATCCTTCTCTCCCTTTCAATCTAAATCTATTTATTTCCTAAATCCAGCGCTATTTCTTTCGGCCTTCAATAATGGATATTTCATTCAAATCGAATCGCGAGAGATGAATGAATTATGCCTTTTGTTTCAAAACCTAAAGATTTCCCTCCAAAATTTCGAACTACTCGGATCTTATAATATCTTTTCTCTATAGAATTTCTTGTTCTCTAACCACTCTTCTCTCTATGCCCTCTCATATTATCTATTAAATCTCTTGCTCTCTAACTCTTTCTCTGCCTCTCTGTGTTTTATTCAACTCAAAAATCCCTATTCTCCTCATTTTACATCGAATTAAATCTCCTCCTCCCTTACAGTTTTATGACCTCCCCCAAGTAGAGGTACAAGTACGATTTTCGCTATGTCATTAGACATCATTCATTGCCTTATTCTCCTCAGTTGAAATGAGACTCAAATGACTCGACCCGACTACATTTCGACGTTTTAATTACATCACCGCAAGTTCATTCAAATTTTTGACTGTAGGAAAATACGCACTAAACGTAGGATGACAAATGTTTAGGTTGTCGGAAATTTTAGCATTTCCAATATTGTTAAACAAATTTTCAGATATATTCTCTTTCGAATATTTCACTTAACCGAGCCTTGTATTGCTTATTCCTACTCAAATAATCGAATCAGGAGCCAATTCGAAGTTTTGCCTTCCTGGAAAGTAGACTTTATTAAAAAATCTGATAAGAATTGCATTATTTCTCAGATCTATAGTGATTCTCCATAATTTTATCCAAGGCTGAAAAATTCGATTATTAGATTGTCAACAATCAATCGTGAGCTTCAATATCTATAGAATATACCATCCTCTATATTCCTTTCTATCTTTTCATACCCTCGATCTTTCCGATATTTTCTAGATTTTTGCTTCTTTTACTCTCACAAAAATTCCTTATCTCTCGCTTTTGTCTATGACTAAATTTGTTCAGCTGCTTTTGACTATCAAGCTCATGTCCCTTCTTCATATCTATTCTTCTCTAACTCTCTCGAAGTCCACTGATATCTTCCAATTTTCTGATTCTTTGTATACATTATTGGCGATATCTCTCTAATCATCATATCCAGTCAATCATTATTATCTATCTTCATTGTATAGCGTTTTTAGTAAATATATCAAAAGTTGGATTTGAATTCATGATTTGTACGGTTTTTGTCGAAAATCGTGAATTTTCATTATTTTTATGAATTAGCATATTTTTGAACTTTACCTCTACCTAAATTGCGCAACGATTACGATTGAATCATTGTGCACTTTACGGCTATCGCATTAGATTACGATTTCGATGGTCAATTTATCATAAACACACAATTTTACGATCTACCCTTTTCAAATTCGCGTTTTCCAGTATCCTCTATTGTTTCTTCGAAATTTTTGCGATTGCGCAAAACCAGCGAAGAAAGTTTCGTCGAAAAAGCGCAAAAATTTAGATTACTGTAGCTTTAATCAAAGTTTTTCTCAGAAAAAGACATTATTCTTCAAAGATTTTTAATTCAAATATTGATGTAGATTTCAAACTAACGTAATGGTGAAATTCGTTTCAAGACTTACCCTTTAATTATCCACCCTTTCACGACTAATAAAGTAGAAAAATCTCGATTTTTTATTCAAGACCAATATTCAACCCTGATTTGTAGAATCTCCCTTTCTAAAATTTTCTGACTCTCTGAACCCTCTCCAATTTTCTACGTTATTTTTCTTTCTGAGTTCTCTCCTTCTTTTTCGCATCTCGATTTTATGTTTTCTCTAATTCTGTATAAAACTTTAAAGGCCCATTCGAAACCATATGGCTTCGATTTGATCTGCACAGAACTTAGGGAACGGGTCAAAATCCAGGAATAGGACGGGGCTTCTAAGCCTGGCTAGAATATAATTTTTTTTTCTAGATTTAGATTAAACTTAACTTGTAAGGTGATCTTCATCATTAATTTTCCCTTTCCTTTTCTCCAAATCTGGCCTTATCAGTTCAAAGTTTTCTGTTAATTATCTCTTGAAACTTTGCACTTTTTTAATTAGTAGAACTACTGTATTTATTCACCCTGAAAACTAAAGACAGTATTCTTGTCTTCCTGCAATTTTCTAGAACCTCCCGATTTTTGTACAATGGTACCTTCCCTGTCTTTCGTGTGCTAAAGTCAATAGGCCCTAGGATATAGCATGCGAACTATGAGGGTGAAAAGAGAAAATTGAGCTACTATCCATTTTCCGGTTTCTCTTCGTCTCTCAATTTTCGATGCTCTCTCAAACTCTCCATTTTCTAGCCCAAATCGGATCAATAAAATACATGGATGTGACGAGCGCCAGATGGTCCTCGAGTTAGGGATGAAGAAAGAGTGCGCTAAGTGATGGAGAGTGCGAAAGAAGCAGAGATATACTTAAGAAGGAAGAGAGATTACAGGGCTCTGAAGTTGGCAAGATCAATTATATCTTACCCTATGTAAAGCATAGGAAACTGAACCGTCCATAATACGGCATATCATATCTGAGATGAAAATCTCATTGTTTGATGAGGAATATGAATTAGAAGGCTAGCTATGATACCTCATTGCACAAATGATACTAATTTTTAACTTGAAATTTTGAATTTTTGAACTTCCAAATTCCAGCAGTCTGAAAAATTTATGATTCATGCTTGTTAGTTTGCGCGGTTTTATCGTAAGAGGTTAAATGAGTGAAGCGCGAAATAGCACTTCGAAATGAGATAGGAAAAAGAATCAGAGCATAGAAAAAGACGGCGCTGGTGATGTATGCCCGTGAGAGAATGAGAAAAGGATACTGTAGCTATAGACATAGAGCGAGAGATTTAACAATTTAAAGAGAACCCAGAGATGTCATAAACAAAGACTATGGAAAATATAGAGGCAATGAGAATAGGCTCTAAGCTTTTCGATTCGATTTTCATTTTCCGCCTAGACGAAATTCGATTTTTGCGAATATTTCCCGCGATTTTATCGCACAGGAATTATGATTTGAACCGTTTTCCCGCGATTTTTTCCTATTTTTCATAAACATTGAACTTACGTTGATTAAACTATAGCTGATTCTTCGCACACATCTAGTTCCAAAGCCCATCTGGCGTTGGTATTTGTCGTTATTTTCAGGACGTTTTTCCTATTGAATTGTGAAACACACCCGGTTCAGTCGTGAAATTAGCATATTTTAAATGATCTGTCGACAAAACCAAATATTCCAGCCTGCTTTGAGTATGTGTTCTTCATCATGCGATCAGAGATTTTTCTGATCGTCTGTTCTGCAGCTGCCTGAGGACCTGTTCCTCTCGTTGAACACAGGCCCCATTTTTGACGATCTCATTTTAGCGCCGTCCCTTTCGTTCCTTTCACTTTTTAGCGCGAACTGACTTGAAGAAATTCGAAGAGAAGATTTTGTAATTTTTTGCAAGAAAAGAAAAAATCTCATCATTTGATAAAACATAGGGATCAAGCCATTCATAGTGCAGCGTTTCATATTTTCACTTTGAAGATTTTAGGAATATCTATTCTTCTTATGGTGAACATAGACAATAGATAACTTAACCATCCGCGATAAGACGTTTCGTATTGGCAGAAAATCCATTTTAGCGATACCGCTGGGCCAAATATCCCTGAATATAAAGATATCTCGGGATACCCTAAACCAGTATATGGGGGAGGGGCCAGAGCGTGCTCAGTTTGACCCACACAGACAGTGTGCGTGACCCTGTGCGCTCTCCCCTAACTCCCTTTATTCTTCCTTCTTAGCACTCCCTCCCATCTCTCGTCTATCGGGATCGTTTACTTCCCCCACTCTACCATTTTCATTTCCATCTAGGCACCATTTTTGTTCCCAGTCAAAATTTCTATGACTGTCAACCCAAATCGACCCACTACCAACTACGAAACGCACTCCCAAAACGGGCACACAGACCCATGTGGTAACATCAGCAACCAGCAACAACAACAACCAATTTTACATCAACCATTCCCTCCTGTTTCGCAGGTATATTTTTGGAAAATCAATTTTTAAAACTTTGTTTCGGCTTCCTTTGAACTGGTTTGATCCTCTTTGGTAGTGTTTCAAATTGTTAGCGCTAGAACTGTAAACGCACTCTAGAGCATTGTCACTTTTGGCGTGAATTTTCGGCACTTTATGGATTCTCTTTATCCTAGCCACTTTTATTGATCTATTCTTTAGCATTTGGCAAAGTTTATGAGCGAAGATAGTTACTTCACACCTTGTACGATCTACTCCATCAATCCTCATTCTTTGAGCAAGAAAAATCAAAGCATAGCGCTTTACCTCAGGCAAAATGCATGGCTTTTGAAGAGCTACCATTCAAATAAAGCGTTTCTTATATAAGCTTCGTGACTTTTTTTTGCTAAATATTGCATTTTATTGAATTTATTGATTTGTGAAGCTAGAATTACAGTATTTTTCAATAATAAGTATCTGAATCATCGAACTGTAAAATTCGTCCTGTTCTTTCGAAAAAACGCAGACCATTTCCTTCCCTCGATTCATCAATTATGGGTTTCAGCTCACTATCGATGCGTTTCGCTTTCTCTCGATTTCTTGTGCTCTATCTTCAATCTTTTCCCCTTTCCTACAAACCTTATAAAATCAAAGTATCGTATGCATTCGCTCGTTTCCTATGGAAATACCCAATCAATTGCCTGACAAGATGAAATTAGGATGGATATGTGAAATCTGAGATTTAAATGTCAATACTTTATGAATTCATTTCAAAGTCTGCACTTTCTAGCAAATTTTCGATTATCTAAACTGCAAATTTAAAGTTCATAACGCTAATTTTAGCCTCATTTCAAAATCTCGATAGTTTCCCATTTTTATTCGCGAAAATATCGATGTTTTTCATTTTCATGAAACTCTGCCCGAGGCAAAATCGTAAATTCACCTGTCACTCTTCTTCGAAGGGAAAGTAGGAAATTTCTTTAATCGGAGCGATAAAATAATTAAAATCTCCACTTATCCTCCATGTCTAAGGGGTCGGTGATTGAGTTATGGTTGAGGAGGAAAAGCTCTAGGAGAAAATCGATGTTAGGGGAAATTGTGAAAATTCATGCTCATATCTCGAAAATATTTTCTGTGTTGACATTTGATCGGTTTTCGATTGATCCAGAAAGAAATCCACGAGGAATTTAAATTGATGGAGAACCAATTTCAGCTCCGTGATCCGGTTCGCCCACCGAGGATGACGTCGCCGTACGCATCCGAGTACTCTGCGTATCCGGGACTCGACTCGTCACAGATGCTCCAGATGACCGATCTCTCAAGCACGCAGTACTGCTGGGGGTGTACGTTGCTTTCTTCTCCTCCTATAAAATTTGCCTTGAACTACTTTTATTCCTCATTGATTAATGACAGATTTCTTTAAAAATACTACTTGACGTGGAAAGAAGTTCTCAAAACTCGACTATTTCAGCGAGCCCCTACCTTCCTCCAACCTACCCTCCCTCCGGGTTAGTGCCTTTGCCATCGGATGTCGAGTATTCGTCGTACGTCTCTCTTATTCCAACACCTCCTGGCTCCGCTCCACAAAGCCTGTCCTCGACGACTTTGCCCCAATCTTCCCTGCCGACTACCACGTCGGTCAGTTCTAGTGATGTCTTGGAATTGAAGGTGGATTTTCGAAATGACAATTTGGAAACTCATCCTTAAACCATGAATTGCTGCAAGAATGAGTAAAACTCGGATATCATTTGCCCACGTTTTGATATAGCATGATGTCACGAGGCTAACGGAAGAATCTTAGAAATTGAAAATTACAAACTTTATTTTAAAGAGAAAGTTTTCAGACGCCCACGCTTTCCTCAAATTCAAGCGCCGTTTCCGCAGACGCGCTAAACGCGATGTACCAACCAACAGGAGCTGCATGGTCCCACGCTTATCCGTCCGGATATATGGTATTTTTTATCGTCAATACTTTTAATTCTATTACAGTAACCTAGTGATTGCTTGTTTCGAGTAGTCTAAGAAGTAGATCTTCTGTAATATCATGTCTGCTGTGAGGTTGTAATTATCTTACTCATTTACTTCCAGCTCACTAATTTTCTAATTCACAGACTTCGATTAGCTGTCACTTGCAGACTATACCTAAAGCGACTTTATTTGAATCTTATTTAAATGCCTTAAATTATATGGAGAAAATAAGGATTCTGAAGATATTTAGATTTTCCGCTTAAAATTTCATAATGAAAACTTGATCTTCATTTACTTTATTGCGAAGTTACGAGAAATGAAAAGGAACATTTTCCAAATCCGACATGCTTAGATCAAAGAAATTCCTACAGTGATGTAACGGGCTAAACCGAAAATTACTCCGAAAGTTACGGTAGGGAAGGAGAAATGCGCTAATTAGAGCCTAAGATCTCTTTTCGGTTTGAAAGGTCGAATCTCGAAGACGAAAACGCACGAAATTACAAGGCGCTAAGTTGTTTCTTCCACTTTCTCTAAATCAAAATGAAAACGTTACAGTTGATTCTAAACATAGTTCAGATAGGTAGAGAGCGCAAATGATTTCTCAAATTTTGATGTTGGCGGGATTTGAAATTTTCAGGATATAACCTCCGTACTGGTAGAAATATTCTATCAAGTGTGCGAGAGTGTGCAACCATCACATCGAATTTCCGAGAATTTCAACACCCTTAAGTCCCAAAACAGAAGTTTTCGTTGATTTTCCAGAGTCGATCTAATCGAAACTTTTGTAGAGTACGAAATTTCCTACAAAGCCCCTGTTTTGAAATCCCACCAAAATTTCAAGCCTTCGCAGGAGACCGGTTGAAAAAATTCATTTACGGAAAAATTGAACTTTTTGCATGTTCAAATTTGAGCACTTGCGTCCTCTACAGATAAGCTTAAAAACTCCTTAAATAAACTTGAAACTCATATCATTTTGAAGCGTTATCTTGGTAAATGATTGTGGTAAATACTCTTTAAACTAAATTTATACAAAAATGAAAATTTCAGGTCGACGACAAGACGCCCTATCCTACGCTCTCGTACGCTTTCCCTGATCCGAGCCTCGATCCACTGAACCACCCGACATCGTTTTATCCGCAACCGCCTGTTAGTCAGGTAAATTTCATATTTAAGCAATTTTCAGACTCCACGTTAAATTCATTTTCTCCTTTATACACTCTTTCTGAGGTCAAAGTTAGGCGCCTTCTACAAGTTAGTTGTGGTTGTATCAAGAAAAAAATCATGAGAAGTTGGACTTCTTGTTGAAGAAAACTATTTTCTGAAGTTATTTTATAGATAAAATCCATACTTCAATCATCCTTGTAAATATCCTGTCTTATCTCCCTTTATGACAAGTCAATCCCTGTCGGTTATGAGGGCTGTAAAGTCATCGTCTTTCGTCCGCAAAAGACGCGCATTTTTATGATCGACCATTTTTGGGATAAGTCGGATATTCCTTCTCGAGCGGTGTATATGATATTCTAATTCTTCCTCGGCGTCTTTTCCACTCTCTCGAATTTCAGTGCTATTTTTCCATGACTCCCTAGGAGCCCTACTTGAGATTACCTCATCAAGAGGGTCGTCGGACTCTTTTCCGTCTTTCTCGCTCTTTCTTTCCCTTCTTCTTCTTCTTTTTCCCTTTCTCTAACTCTCATCAATCTCTTTTTTCTCGGATGATCTCTCGAGAAATAGTTATCTATAGTGCCATTCAAATCGGTATGTCCTTTCAAGTGCTTGAATATAGGAGAAGTTAGAGCGGATTTGATTACATGAGTATAGGAGATAAGGTATGGATTTGAGAGATTCCATATATCCGGCATCAAATTGGCGATAATTTCCTGGATATCATCATTATTAGCGAGTTTTATATCTAGAAATTTTGCTCATTTCAATAATTTTGGCTAAACTCCAGAATATAGGCTAGATTTATCGAGATTTTCTGGATGTTTATTGCTAAAAGATGAGGGATTTATTAGCATTTGAGGGGTCGGGAAAAGACAAAGAAAGATCGAGAAGAGAAAAGAATAAAGGAAATATGAATAGTGATTAGGTGATTTGAGTAGACTCCTTGTTTGAAAGAGCAAAGAAAGGATGGCCTTGGTCCCTCTTTTCCTTCCCTTCGAAAAAGTAAACGAATAACGATGAGGTCAAGAAAACGACAAAAGAATGGGATTTACTCGACATTCAACAAGAGGATAAAGACAGATTTCCACAATCCATCAATTTTGATCCAATAGACTAACTGTACCTCCAAGTTCATTGACCCAATTTTTGAAAGTATCTTAGAAAATCAGGAAAAAATTTGGTTCTACAAGATTCTGTACAAGATTGGAAAATGTTCTACTTTTATGGATTCAATAAAAAAGTATTATTTTTGAATTTAACTTTATTACTTGTTAAAAGTTACAAAATGGGAGAAATTGAAGCTTCATACTAACTTTCGAGTACGGTATTACGCAATGCTGTTTTACAGTATGTTTAACCTTTGCATTACATATTTGGATAACAATCAGGGATTTATCTAATAAGTAATTAAATAAAGTAGGCTAAAAGATTCCATTAAATCGCCATAATAACTCGAGCGTTTTAGCACACTTAACAAGGTCATTCGAAATACACTCGGCCAAACCGAGCCTAATTGACTGAGTTGTTGGGTAAAAAGTGAATAGAGTATGCAAATTAAGAGGTCGAGGAGAGCTATATATGAAAATAATAAGAACTTTTTGCAGAAAAGAATAGAAGTACAGAAGCAATCGTACTTGAATTATGCCAATTTACTAGAATTGAGAGATGAAACGGAAAAAAATAAAATCAGCGAGATTTTTTGAGGTCGATTTGGTAAAATATCATTGAATAAACAGAGTTCTTCTTTTTTAAACTTATATTTATCTTTCCAGAAAAAATTGAAAATAGCTTAAAAATCATTAATATCTACATTTTTAGGCTCTCGGTGGTTCGGAAACCTCTCTAGGATCGAGTTCCGACATCGTGGGCGCTGCCGGAGCCTACCCTCCGTGTCTACCTCTGACAGCCGGGCAGAATGGGCCGAACTCGCAGATTTCACCGCATTTCGATTACGCCATCATGCCTTCTAACGGAACGGTCACAAATGCGGATATGTCGATGCGAAGTGAAAGGTAAGACAGGATTTTTTTCATTTCAGAATTCGTTTTAAAGAATCTCCAAAATTCCTTTTTCATTTAAGATTCTTCTTCTTCTTCAAAGCTTTTCTTCCCTTTAAAACTGCTCATTTTCAAAATTTATGATAAATTTCTCAGCGCCGGCTCCCTGCCGATCCGATCGACCTCGAAGCGAAAAACCAAGTCGTTGAGGGATTCCGACGACGACGGCAGATCCTGTGACGAAAAGGACGTCGATCGACGATCGGCGAATAATGCTAGGGAGAGGTAAATTTTAGGATACAATAATTTAGCGTAATCAAAAATTGGTCTAAAAAATTATCCTCATCTCCTAATATGTTCAATTTTCAAAATATTTAAACTCACCTAACTGTTCATGATTAGTATCCAAAATTTGTGCATTTAAGTAATTTTTGAAGAGGGTTTATTTTTAATGATGATCAAAGGAAGCTTTTCTTTGTTCCGCCGAAAATAACGCTAATTAAATTGCGCATAAAAGGAGCTTCAGCCTAACTTTCTATTTCCGGATACTTTCAATTTTATGTGTGCGGACCCAATTAGTTACGCTTTATTAGCGAGTGTGTGCGAAATTGCGTAACACGCAAAGCGCATTTCCGAGACTCGTAAAAACACTGAAATGTTGCGTAACTATTCTCTTGAGATATAGGAAATTTCTTCATATATTTTGAAGTATAGACCAGAAAATGGCTGAGATAATTGATTACCTAATTCCCGTTGACGAGTATTGAGCATGGGGATCAAAGTGTTTGACAAGTATTGACGCGAAATTGGCATGAGAAAATGTGGGAGTAGGATATTTTTGGGAGAAATTACATGTAAACAATGCATCTTGAGCCTAAAGATGGACTAAAATCGAAATGTCTTATAGATAATTTTCCGGGCAGTCTAACAACTGTATCTTTCCATATATCAAGATGTTTGAAAAGTATTAGCTTACTTACCGAAGATATGTCACCCAAAATGTGATTAGCACTGTACGGAAGTGAGATGATCCTAAGATGCTAGGGAATAGGATTAACGGAATAAGGCAATCGATACTTGGGTTTGGGTTGACAGGATTAGTGGAGGAGATGGATAATATTTAGAAAAATCTAGTAATTACTTACGATATTTTAAAATGTTATCTGGAAAAGATAGATAAATTCGTTTAAATATAAAAAAATAAATTAAGTGACAAAAATCGTCTTTAGTTTTTAAATTTACTGAATTTTCAGAGTCCGCGTCCGCGACATCAATTCCGCGTTCAAGGAATTAGGACGAATGTGCGGTCAGCACTTACCGAACCAGTCCGAGAAAGCCCAGACCAAATTGGGCATCCTTCATCAAGCTGTCACGATCATTACTCAACTCGAGGAGCAGGTACTATTTCAACTATTGCAAATTTTTTCTTGAACCTACATGAATTGGCAGCTTTTATTTAATAGGGCGATTTTATTGGCTGCAAACAGTGGAAACCTCTATTTTTCCGGAAGGACTTTACGTTGCTTAATAAAATCATTCAGCCAATTAACAATTTGCATATGAATTTGTTTACAAGCCTGAATTTATTAATGATGAATTTTCAGGTTCGTCAGCGAAATCTCAATCCGAAAGCAGCTTGCCTGAAACGACGCAGTGACGAGGACACCAAACCTTTGATCAAGTAAAATAAACGAGACTATCGAAAAATCAGGAAAGAACGATTTTAGCCCGAGCATGAACAATCAGCTAGACATGAACGGCCATCCAGATGAAAAGCCGCTTCTGACCTCGTCCACGCAGGCCCCTCCCACTCACATGGAACCATTCCACCAACAGCAAGCAAATCAGCCACCAATTTATCAGTGAATTTATCTATTTATTGATTTATCGATTTTTGGCTCGAGTCTACTTTCAAGAAACTTGAAAGTCGTATTTTGCCTTCACGGAATAATAGGCCTTGTCCTTTCGAAATGTCCCACGTTTATTCTCGAAGAAAAGAAATCGAAAAAATGAATGAGTGATAAAAGAATGAACAAGAATGCAAAATAAACGCGCTCAATCGCTAAAGTATTGTCTATTGCGAGGCACGTGCGCGTCCGCGAAGCGGCTCGGCACTCGAATGCTCGAAAGATGACTGAATAAGGTTTATTATTCCGTGCCTTTAGATGAACCATGTAATATTGATTTCGAATTTTCGTTTCTCGAAAAGTAGATTCTTGGTAAATTTCTCCAATCTTTTAAAGTTCTATGTTGTTATTTCAGGAGAATCGTTACTTTTCTGAAATAATTTGACTTGTGGCATAATAGTGCTGTAAACTTATCGGATTTGAATGATGCATCAAAGTATTGAAAACTATTTTGATAGATTTTCATGGTTTGTTGAAAATTTATCAAGACATTCAAATTTAAGATATATGAAGGTATGAAGGTTCATAATATATTTGTAAGCAATAATTTATGAGTGAAAGTCCTATTATAGTATTTTATTTGCAAAATTTTAGTACTGATTTACTTTTCCCTTACTCTTGTGTTGTTACTCATCAGAAAACGTGCACAGTATTTCTCGGTACCATATTTTAAGATTACTATTTTTAATTTGATACTTTTTCTTTCAAGTATTTGGCTTTATTTTGTTTTGATACTCATTTTCTAAAGTTCAGTTTTAAAATCGAAAATTTTCAGGCAAAATTGAAGTTCATGACCAATTCTATTCTTCGATAAAAGAAATTTCTATCGTTTAATTTTATTTCTGTGATTCTATCCTTTCCGAAATGCCTAATCCAAATTAATTTTCCTGCTATAGATTTCCTATCATTTCTCTCTCTTCTACTTTTGCTCTATCTGTTTATTTCAAAGGGATTCAAAACAAGTGCTCCAATTCAATTAGAACCTATACGTATCATGACAAGACAATTGGCATATTTTTAACGAAAATATCAATTTTTCACTGGTTCCCATATTTATTTTGACTCGCAAAATCATTACTTTTCTCTCAAACTCATCCAAACTAATTGGCATTTTCACTGTGTGTAGTTTCGTATGATTGTTTTGCAAATAAAGTTTAATATCATTGTAAAATTTATTAAAACAATTCAAATACTCTGTAACCCGCATGTACATATAGCGTTTTATTATTGAATTCGAAAATTAGAAAAAAATGTTTTTTAACTAGGTGGTGAAATCGGATCATAATTTGGGTAGTCGGTTGGTCGAAGTGACAATGTTGCCTAAAATTTGACTTAGGACCTACGAGTTTCATAATCTATTTCAAAGTTCACTAAAGCGTCATAATCCTTATCTTATCACTGATAAAAAGAAATTTCATGTTTGGCTCCGAATAAGAGGTTCAAAAATATCGTACCTGTCCCAATGGACTTCCACCCCAGAACAGATAGGTCTGTTGATCGGCTACCGGCGGCATGTTGTTGCAGGTGAAGCGGATCTAAACATCACTTATAAAAATAGGAAAAATGAAGGTAAGCCGCTTAGATAAGGTGAAAAGTCCGTCATTTGAAAAAAAAAATCTTAAAATTAACGTACTCCGTTCAAATTGGCCGATCCACACCGATTCGATGTATCGAACCACCATCCAGTATTTCTGAAGTGTGACGAGCAGCTTCCTAGAAAATCAATAAGCTCTGATTTTTTCAGAAATCTAAAAAAAGATACCCTTGTCGTCATCATCGTAAGTGGCGAATCCAGGTCCAGGCTCGGTCAGATTCCATCTCGCCCAGCCATCGTAGTATTCCTTCTCTGTGCCGTTGCAGACCTGAATTCCTGGGTTTAGGTGGCTTTTTGAGGCTGAAATGCCTGAGGAATTATGACGGAATAATTGGTCGTTTTGTCCTGGACGGTGAAGAACTTGTAGGTACAGTCGGTACTGGCTTCCGGAACGCCGTTGCTAGCGCAGTGAACCAAGTCGAGTCGGAGACTGAAGTATAATCATGCACGATGGAACTTATAAATAACTACTGGGAGATCTTCGTCTAGGATATCAAAGATAGAGAGAACTGATCCTCCATTGGAGAACTTCTGGTGTTTCAAGGGAATACAAATTATATTACCTAGTATTGTGCAAATTAGTTAATCCATGAATGATGTCCAATCCGAGCCATCCGATGACGTCTTCCCACGTTCCGAAGCCATTGATATAGTCAGTGTGAGTCTTGTTCGCCATTAAACTCCCAGTGTCGTGAGACATCAGTGTCCAGCCGCCGCCGTCTGAATTTGTAAAAATGACAATTTCCAACTGTTCCGACATAGATGAAAACTTCTTAAGTTTTGACGATATCAGATATTTTATTTTCTTCACAAGTTTCTTTTCTCATAAACTATAAAACCCTTGTTTCTATTTTCGTTTTTCTGCTCTATCTAAACCTAAACTTCAATCGGTATTTCCTAAACCTTTCAAATTCCATAATCCGCGTCAACGCACTGTCAGCCATATAAAAAAAATCGCGAACTTTTCCCAGGTCGATTGCCTTTCAAAACAACAAAATCAACATCCGACCGCTTGTCTTCTTTATCACTCACACGAAACAACTGGGGTTATTATCATTTGGTGCTGGAACATTCGGAATTAAGGCTAGGCGAAATGTGACCAGACCCTTGAAACACCTCATCGATATATCGATATTTAATATCTTATTCTACCCACCACCTTTTCCGAACACAACTGCTAGATAAAAATTAACAATTTTAGCCTACTCTGAGTCATCGTGCAGTAGACTGAAACGTTCGAGTAAGCGGGTCGTCCAGCGAACTCGAATGGCGGATTGATCCTGGAATTCAAGGCTCCGAATTTGCTCCATTAAAAATTCCTACGTATAAACTCCATCAGTCTTGTATCCATGGTAGACGTACAGATCAGCACAGTGACGTCGTGGTTGGTACAGCTCGCAGTCGCGTCCACCTGCAAAGGTTTCAAGCGTACTTATAATGACTATCGGGCTTTATTATTCATTCCTAGCTTTCATAAACAACGAGAGCAATATAAAATTCCTGCTTGAGGCAGGAGCGAGGTGGGAATTGACGAGTTCAATCTTACGGCCCACCTCGTGTTTCTCCCCTTCCTCCTTCTCTCATTTCCCACAGCAATCTTCCTCAACCTATTCGTATGATTTATCAGGTATCTGAGAGCCAATAAGTCAGTTTAGCTTTCACACGTTTTCACATCTACTTAGAGTAAACATTAAAACAGTTAACTCACCCCAAAAGCCAGTGCAGTTGCAGGTATAGTTTCCAGGAATGTCCGTACAGGTGCCGTGACCCTGGAATTTGATTGATACTCAAAAATTTCGAGACGATAAATTATCACTTCAGCCTGATGACAGGTAGAGTTATCCGCACAATAGTCGATACTGGTGCAGTTGTATCCATCGCCAAAGAATCCCGTAATTGCATGTTTATTAATCATATAGGGATATTTTATATAATGAAAAATACCTGGATCACAGACGCACACTGGCATGAAGTTGTCGTCGACGCCGCAATACGCATATGGCGAGCAGAAGTTGGGCTAAAAATTTCAGTTTTCTTGATTTTCGGAGATGCCCTTACCTTGCTGTACCATGTGCCATTCGAGCAAATGTTCCACACAGTGCAGTTGTTCGAGAGCCAGGTTTCGTTTCCTAAAATTAGTCTTCAACCCTTTCGAAATTTACTCTTCTGCACCGGGATGCGAATTTCCGCTGCCATCGACGCAGCCACACTGTTCCACGGGGACGCAGGTGACTTGGTCGAGATTATTGTTGTCTAGCACATAACCGTCATCGCATTCACAACCCTCGGAGCAGCCTGAAAGTCATCAAAGTGAGAATAGCCCAAGGAGCCAAGGAATTGGACAAGTCTCTTACGATGGTATCATGATCAAATATTTTGAAGCTTAACCAATTAAAAGACGCTGATAGAATCCCAAACTATTGTATCTTTACCATATTCACAGAACGGATCCAGCGTCGCATTGGCGCACGTAGCAGGGCACGACGTCATGCAGCTGGAGTAGTGAGAATTCGTGGGACAATTCAGTGGGCAGTTGACCGTTTTACGCCAATCACTGAGATCCACGTCTGGAATTTAAGCGCAATTTAGGTCACTGTTGTTCGCTTAAATACCAGGCAGCATCCACATGCACTCGCGAACGAAAGTCTGGAGGGAAACGCAGTCATCTGTAGGAATATGACAAACGTCAAAAACGCAGTCGTCATAGAATTCCTAAACTTGTTGTTTACAATTGCATGATTTTCACAAGTTGTTATTTTTAAACCATTATATTTTAGAACAATAAGTATCAGTAAGAAGAGTTAGTTTATGCCTAACAATATTCCGAAGAGCTAGCTGTATGGTGTATGACTACGGTATTTTATACTTGATGACTTTAAATTGAAATGTCTCCTGAAACATTTTTGCCTAAAATTTCCCAATCGAATGTTCTTATCAAAATGAACAGACCGTCATAAACTGCGTAAAGCATTTTCATGTGCTATTTATCTCCGCGATTTTTTGCTATTATTGTTCGTTATCAGGAATTTCCTGCTGAAATCACAGAAGCAGTTCAAACTCTCAGAGAATGCTCTCGAAAATATACGAATCGCAAGCGCTTCGTCATAGTCCTAGGAAAAGATAAGCAGTAAATACTTTGATAAGGTAATTTGTATAATTAATGTATGATGCTTAAAAATCTAGTGTTGGCTTTAATGAGAAAATTTCACTGAACAAGATTTATGCTTAGACATGTTTAGAATATTTAGCACATAATAAGATAGAATATCCTTTTTAGATTTACAAATTAAACTTCCAACCTGAATAGTCTCATTGCTCATGTTTTTGCAAGGAGCGAACGGACCGCTTCCACCCATCGCCTTCTGAATCGGATCACAGCGAGCTATCGCTTTAGTAGGGTCCTAAAGTAAACAGAGTTGGTTAAAAATACTCGATCGATATTTACGCAGTCGGAATTGTTGAAGAGTTGTTCACCGTTGATGCAGGACGCGTTGCGAAGTTTCAGGAAGTCGTCGGTGATCCAGGTGTCCTAAATTTATCAACTAGTAAACACATATTTAAAATGAATAATATCCAACCTCAGCCTTATTGAAGATAATGCCATTATCCTTGGTCGGTTGTCGCGCATTAGGGTTCGCCAAGGGCAGAACGGTTCCATTTTTGAACTTCACGTCGTCGGCCTTGTTCTTGTTGATGTTTCCTGCGACACCACACAGAGTATCATTGCCTTGGAATTGCGGGATGTTGGGGACCTAAAATTTGAACTTTCAATTATTATCGGCCGCCACTAAACGACGAATTGATGGGTTCTATAGTTATAGTTAGGGATAAGTAAGGGGTAGCCTAGAATAGGGTGGAATTTTGTAAGAAAAGAAGGGTTCGTTAGTCCATCATGTACCCTGACTTCCCCGAAATTTCAGTTTTTTCGGGCTTCTCTGCACTCCCTCAGCCAATGACCTCTCGCTTATCGCCCAAGGATTGACGAAAATCTAACTCGCTCTACTCACTACACCACGCTGCTCAGCATTATGCGGTGGGCCTGCGGGAGGATGAAGAGCACATGAAATGGCGAGATTTTGAGAGACTCGAAAAAACTGAAGTTTCTGGGAAGGCTAGGGCAGAAGTTGCAATTATTTTCATTTTTTCTTTTCTTTGCAATTAAAAACTGTTCAAAGTGTTTCATGTCTAACTTGGACTTTGATATATATCATTCATTTCTTGAAAAAAACTTGTCAAAATTTATTTATGAAACGCGAAATAAGCGCCTTAAAATTTCGAAAGCTTATTCTTTTCATGCGATTTTCTCTAATCACTTCTCTCATCGAATTTTCTTTGTTCGAATTTAGCAATTGATTTGAACCACGCTTATCAACATCAAATCAATTTGGCAAGTGCCAAAAGTCGCAATAAAATGAAAATTAAATTTTATGTCTGGAAAAAAATACTTGTAAACAAAGACGTCCAGTCCAATCATAGGTGACGAGCACGTTCTGATCATTCTGGATGAAGAATGTTCCGGAGTTGTATTTGACTGATATCTAAAATAGCAATTTATCTACTTATCAAATGATTCAATTTTGTTTGAATACTTTACACACTAGGAAATGAATGATAGTTTGATATCATCTAATTCGCTGATAGGTCGAGTCATTGCAACTTCACTTGAGATGCAAAGCTTTCAAATTAAATTGGTACTAACTCTCGGGTTCGACTTAGAAGGCCAATAATATGGCACGCAGGTTCTGATTCCATTGACGTAGACAGTCTTCTTGTTGCCATCAACGTGAATCCGCAGGGTGTAAAACTCTACTTCAACTTCTCGAATATAGGAAACACTAAATTAGAAGATGCACTTCATACGATAAATTTAGACTTACTGTGTCCCAGTGCCAGCCAGCTCGCTCTTGGCTTTTACCGAGTAGTAGCTGAATGGAGCTTCTAAAGACGTGCACGGTTCAGAGTAGATGAACGGACAGGTTCCCTGAAATTGGAATGATCATAGACTGGTTGGAATCAACATAGTCACGAAGATAGGAGTGAGATTTTATTATCATCATTGCCTCTCTTTTAATGCAATGCCTTCTGCAGCCATATAACATTTAAATGCAGACTATGTTTTCCGGTATTCTCTCTTGATGAGACAAAGTCTGTAGTTTGAAAGTTCTCCTACTTGATAATCGTAGTAGAGTCCGTCGAAGCTCTTGAAGTGTGGGTCACCGTCGGCGCACGTGCGAATCGTCTGTGCCTTACACCCGAGACGGGGGTTTCCTGGAATTATAATTAATAGATAAGAAATTAATTCGCGTTTCTTGTTTAATTAAGAAGAACCCAACAAATACCCAAATATCCCGGCTTGCACTGACAGATGATCTGATGGTTGCGCACGAAGCAGTCCGCGTTGATGCCGCAGGTCATGTTGTTGCAGAACAGCGGGGTCTGGCACTGAAATTAATACTATTAAAAATGATGAAACATTTAAAAAGAAAAAAAAGAATGCCTGATTCCCAGCGTAGTTGTCGGGGCAAAGACAGCTGAAATCAACCAAATTTGTATAAGAATGACAATTTATGTAGGTTGTTTGCAATGACGGACATGGAAAAATGAGATCGAAATAAGAGCGAGTCCCTTCAAACCTCTATAGCTAGCCCACCACATTATTTCTTCATGTTACATCGTTGTGAATAATCCAAATCCCCATAAAATAACCTTATTCATCAAGCACTACTTCGTGTATCAGAAACGAATTTGTAAAAAGGAATTTTGAAGTATTTCCTCTCAAGTCCACTAGAGAAATCTTACTCAATATTATGAAAAGAACCTTTCCTTTGAATTGGGTGAAGTTTTTAGTGATCTCTTGTTCGAAGAAAACTAACCGGTATTTGGTGAATGGATGGTTGGGATCAGCCTGACAGGTACCGCCATTAAAGCATGGTGGCGGATCCATGTTACAGATATTGCAAGTAGTGTTCACCTGAACTTACTGAATTTAAACAAATAAAAGGGGGTTTTTACAGACCGCTGCGCCGTCGAGTTGTGACACTTTGAGTGGGTTCTTGTTCTTCGAGGTGTGCTCGAATTCGATGAAGGCGTTGGGATGTGCTCCGCGGTAGGGACTCTGCATCTTGTCCTCTTGCATCTCGCGGATAACTTCCAGCAACCTCTCTCGGGAGGCGCAGGACAGATCATTGCAGAATCTAAACTATCGGTAAAAACAGTACAATTTCTAGACTCGGTAACATCGGTAGCAAAGAAGTCGTGCAAAATATGCTAAGAAACAACCCTTTCGTATGTTACACGATACTGCATCATTATCATGCTGCGAAGTTTGTGGTCCGAAAAAATGAACCTACCTATGAGTTTCTTCCTCCTCAAGACATTGAGCTACAGCAAATAAAGCGATCAGCCATAGGATGGCTGTGGATTTCCGGAACATTGAAGACTAACCTCTTCACAAGTCAATTAAATTTCAACAAGGGTTCTCCGCCATTTACACGCATTATCACAGGTCTTTTGTACCCGGGAAGTCGTGTGCTTATCTTGGTCCCGCCTTAACCCTGCAGGAAACTTCATTGATGACATGATCGAGAAAGCGCGTCGTCGGGGGCTGAGTTTCCATTAATGCCAATAAAATAAATTTAGCGCTCTCCTGATAAGCGCTATTACACAGAACTAATGCCAAACCTATCAGATTCAGCAATCGAACCTTATCAGAGCAAGCTCTTAAGCAATATTTCACTCCGTTTTGAAAACTCTATGCTTCAACACTAGGAAAATATTTCAGTAGACTAGAAATTAATTATTATTTCAGACCATAATTTCTTATAGCCTGCATTAAACGCTTATCTCGGTTTTTATCAAAGGTAGAAATTTTCAGGGAATATGTAAAAAATGTTTGAAATCGCGCGTGACGTAGAATGACATTTCTAAGTAATCAAAACATGCGAATTGAGCAAACCACACCGGATGTTGTTTACACTACAGAATAATAAAATAAAACTGAATTTTATGAGCGGAATTATCGCTTTCGACGTTGTTCGATATTTTTATCTGATGATTTAAATTTACGTAGTGCTAATTATTGCTTGCGTTCGACTGATTTAGATCTATGATATGAGTCATTTCGTCAGTATCTATGTTAAAAGTTATAAATGACTGTAAATTATTCATCAATGCATACGCAAAAAATGATAACAACTTTATTGAAGCTAAATATCAACTATAGCAGAGACTTGTATTAAATAATATAGCCTTTAGTGCATAAAATATTGAATCGTTCGATAATTTTTAGAATTTAAAGATCTAAAGCAATTCTCGATCTATGATAAAGATTTTCAATTCCAAAAGCCTATAGAACGACTCAAAACCCCTAAGTTAGAAAATTCGGCAACCTGAATAATTTATTGCTTCGTATCTTACGAAATAGTATGGGAAAAACTCCTTCCACTTTACCCTATACCCTTAACTATGGACGACGAAATAGCGAAACAATAAAGGATCAAAATATTCAAATTATCAAAAATTCACCATCCCTTCTGAATAGTGTTAAAATGTCGTTGATCTATGACTTCCTTATTCTCGCCAAGTCCATGAACCCGTAAAGTCGAAATCGATTGAATTTTAATTGATCTTTTTCGAAGAAAAAATACGATCGGCAGAACCAGGGCGTAGACGAAAAGTATTGAAGTCGCCTTATAAAGGATTAATTTATTACAAATTTAAAACTATAAATTTTTTTTCCATTTCTACTTAGGAACGGCAATCTGGAAAGAGTGCAACGTCGCAACATGGCGAAATAACGTATAAAGGCGAGAGAGCATTCTTCGCCCTCTCCTATCCCTGTATACTATTTCGCCCCGTTGCGACGTTGCGTCATTGCGACAATTCCAGAACGCCTTAAAAGCCGGAAGGAAATTATGCATCACTCTATAATTTTATTTTTGAAAATTTAAATTACTTCGACGATAGGATACTGATTTTCGTTGTACACAGGATTTAGTATGAACCATAAGAAATAGACCAAAACTCCCGTGAAGTTGATTATAAAATGTGTCCAAACGAGTGGTATAAAAAGTAATAAAGTACGGATATTTTCGTCGATTTGATATCTGGAAATAAAATTTAACTGAATTTTAAAAATCGCTCGAATACGAGCATTTTCCCATAGAAATCTTGAGTAGTTGTTATCTTTGTCGAAAAACTACTAGAAACAATTGTCATACTTGTATGAAAGATCGGCTCCCAGAGACAAATTTTTTCTCCTTCGAAAATTCACGTATAGCAGAATGTGGAATATCACGACGGCGATAATTTCAATAAATAGTAAAAAATTCTAAATGAATCAATGTTTCCTGAGCTAAGTTAATTTGAATACCGAGTTAAACTTAGCGTAAGCGGCGTTAGACGGCGTTACAATCGTGCAATAATTGAATTTCATGTTCCAATCGAAATTTATCAGCAATACTGTCGTCATTATGGTCGATATTGCTATCTAAATATAACCTAAAATTATAACAGAAATATTGTTAGCAATATTGGGGTGGCCTGACCAACCACCACCTTATTCCATTCAATAAATATTTATGCATAACTCTGGCCTAAACTACAACCCAAAATAATTTAGAAAAGTTAAAAATACATTCTTATTTTATTTCTTTCTTTTCTAAACAGTACCTGAATGAACAAATATACGAAGCTAAACAAATGACATCGATTTTCGTATCTCCTCGGTCTTAACGTCGCTACGGCTCGCTCCAAACATAAGCAAAATAGCGATGTGATTTGGTAGATGCTAAAATACAAAATTAAAAACCTAAAAAAGTTTCAATCATATCTAAGCACTTCCTAGTGTTAATTACTATTTCTATTTTAAAAGTCCTACCTGAACATACATGAGAAAATCTTTCTGAGAGCGCAGTTCACACTGGTAAGGGGTTCCCTATCATCGATGAAATATTGGTATTGGGTCATAATTGTATCAATAGAAACCGAGAGGGAGCTTAACAAGGAAACCACGATGTGCATGATGAAAATAATATAAGCGTTGAAATGGCAAAAAAAGGCTCTGAAATTTTTTTTAAAATCAATAATTTTATGTCGTTTTTTCTGATGATTTTTATTTTATGTTAATTCTCATAAACTATATAAGTAAACTTAAGAAATTAAGTATTTATACTTTTTATTTATATGATTTATTTTATATTTTTATACCCTTTAAGTATTTTATGACAAGTTTGCTAATGTTATTATGAAACAGCACATAATCGCTCAAATTACGAAATTTTCATTAGTCAAACAATCTATTTTGCAAGTTGAATTAATGTTTTGTAGTTTGAGTCGATTATGTGAATCCTATCATTTTATTAATAATGTTGCAAGTGTAAAGATTTAACTAACTTGATTTTGATTAGCAGAATCGTGCTAGCCAGTATCCCTAATAAAGAAAGCACAAATCGGATAACGATAATAACTCTGAAAACATATCTTGAAGCTAAATAACATGGAAAATAGTAAAAGGATGAAAAATGCAAAAATTGGGTCGTTTATCTTACTTTCTCATGTAATTTCGTTAAGCTTTGAATCATTAAATACTTCAGTTTTTACCTAAACATCTTATTGTCACGGAGTGCCAGCTCATTTGAATCCGCTACGAAACTCGAGTGGTTCATATTCAGATTTCCTAGATAGACCATCCTTTTTACACGTATGTAAATGTTTTGATTAAAGAATCTAGAAAAATTCGGACTTATATAAACCGGGAAAAAAATTTTAAGCTAAAAAATGAAGGTTTGGAATTTGAAAATTATAAGATAGCGTTCAAGCAAGGGAAACAATTTGAAATTGTACTCCAGTCCAAAAATTTCAAAACAAAATATAACAATTGTATGGTCTTCTATGTCAAAATTACTCTGAATCATGAAAGATGAAATAAAAATATACAAATTTTACTAAAATTGAATTAAATAATACAATAAATCATAGAAAAGTTTGATGGAGTACGAGAAAATTCACCATCCTGCGTGAATTAAAGGTTGACATAAGGAGCATTCTAGTAAGGCTCAAAAATATACGGGGGCTAGATCGCAAAAGAGAAATTTACGTCATAACTTCATTACGGGTGCGTAGCGTTATCCAATAAAGAAATATCAACTGTAGTGTTACCCAACAAAGGTTTTGTTGGATAACGCTTGTCCCCCTTCATCACGAATGGTGAAAATGTTTGAAATTCAAAATTATAGACACGAAATGTGAAAGAAATATTATGGGATATATCACGCGATAATTCTGAATTAAGTTCTTCCTAGGTCTGATTAAAAGTGATAAATGATATTTTAATTTGTGACGAGCGAAAGCTTTCGACGCTGATTAACATTGCTCTAGATAGGCTAATTCATACCGCCGAGGTTCGCAGAAAAACATCGATGAATAATAAGCTTGTTTATCACTAATTAGTTGAGTCTAATCTGCCTAATTAGCTCGAATGAAAGTCCGATTATAGAGAAATAAGTTATGGACTGTATGGATTGTTTTTTTTTCTATTTTTATCAATGAAAAATTGAATAAGATAAAAATTATGCAATCCAGATCCCTCAAGAGGTACTTATTTGCAAAAATCTCCATTAACATGCAAATAAATTCAATGAATTTCCTCAGAATTAATTCTATATCGTAATTCAATTATAATGAAGAAGATGAAATGTTTCAATATTTACGGGATGAATCACGATACAATAATAATTTCGGATGATCTTTGAGACAGAAAATTATTTCATGTCTGAGGATTTGAAAATGTGGGGGTTGTGACGAAAACGCAATATCGACATCGAAGATCAAGTTATTAGTGCCATTTGACAATTAATTTGAAAAATATTAATCCAAATAACAACTATGCTTATTCTTTGAACTTTATTAAGGAACAATATGATTCATTATAGTCAATGATTATTACCTATTACTACAAAGAGTGCATACACTCATAGAAATGCAGAAAGTGTACGAATTAATTTTTATTTCTTTTGTATATAAAATACAATATTTTACCAGCATCGCGAAACTGATATAACATATTAAGACTTCTCTCGAAATTCGAGATTGTTAATCGCTAGAAACAATACATCCGAGATACAATTTTTAGATGGCAAGTATAAGAAGAAATAATAAATATAACAAATGGTGGGCTCATTTAATAACAAAATACTAAACTAAACTCTTATTCATCATCATTAATTTTCTTATACCAATTAGAGATAACAGAATTTGTTGTTAAATATAAACGAATCCTGAGAGATTGCAAAAATAAATGACTGAGTACTTTTCAACCAATAATGAGTACTTGTTGTGGTAATTTATGTTTTTCTTTTTTAATTTGAATGTCATATTTGGTAAAAATTACTCAGTTTGAATTATAAAGTACTCATAGTCTACAAAGGTCAAAACACACCGTATAAAATCAAAGACTGGGCAGAAGATGAGCGTTTCAAAATCGCAGTGATATATTAAAATAATCTCCACTGCAAAATTTAAATAGAGATATTCAACAAAGCAATAAAAAATAAAATGCTAATATAAATAATGGCAAGAGAATAAACTTGAATTAAATAAAATATAACTAATTGATAAATCTGAGGACTATTCGGCTGCGTAACGGTGTCTGAAATTTGTATCTCATTTATTTTGCTGTTAATTAAAGTATGAAAATATTATTTGTACATTCCTCAGTCATATTTTATTTAATTTATATCGAAATGATATTTAAATGAATAAATTTATTAAAATAAAATTTAACAACTCACTTGGGATCGGGCTTTTTCCTGTTTCTCGCCTCACAAGCTATAATAACCAATATCAGCAGAACGAACATTATAATGATAATCGCTAGCGGCAGTATCCAGGCCATCTGACCTAAAATGTTTGAAATTCAGCACTTATTACTAAGTAATATCTTTATTTTAAAATCATTTTCACATATATATTTTTTGTTTATTTTTTGAAAAAGTGTCGAAAAGCGCTAACTTTTGACATCGAATCCTTTGATTTCTGCATGGTGCAATTACGCAGAAAATCAAGTAAACCCGATGCTGGAAGTTATTTTTTATTTTCATTTAACTTAAAAATCATTTTATAAAGTAATAAAATCTTCATATTATAGGCAATGTGAAAAGTAGCTACATTCGTTATATCGTTATTACATTCAAAGTATGATAGAATTTGGTCGGGTAAAGATTATTTCTCATTCTATTTTGTAATATGACGATGCAACGAACGTAACTACTCTTCCAACTTGTCATACATCTTAAAAGAGTAATATTCCTTATATTAGTTTAGGACATTTTGAGCGTTATAAATTCAGTATATCACATACTTTTGATTTCGACCCGTTTGTTGACGACCAATTGTAGTCGACTCGTTTTCCCACCGACCGAATATTCATTAACGGCTTCGCAGGAATACAGACCGGCCTGTAATCGTAATTATAATCAATGTAGAATAAATCTCAAATTTAATCTAGTCGTTCTTATATGTTTATTATAAAAGAGTTAACATAAAATTGCATTTAAATATATGAAGTACCTGAGACTCATTCAAGGCCTTAATCCGAATCGTCGTTCCATCAAGCATCACGTTTTTGCTTAGTTCTGAAACTTAGATATTTAGAAATTTAAAAAATCATTTTTATTTTTATCCTTGAGGAGGAAATAAAAATATTTTAAATAACCTGAATTTACCTAAAGGTTTCGAATCTTTCGTCCATTTTATCGACGGAACGGGGTGGCCGGCGATAGGACAGGTCAAATTTACATCCCCTCCTATCTAAATAAAATTAGATAGACTCAAAATTTCTACAAAATTTAAAATATGCTTACACTTGTGCTCTTCTTGTCTCCTTCCAGGATAAATTCATTGTCACCTACGGGTGTGAAATGCTCGTTGTCAGATAGGGCTAGCGGTCGAACTAAAATATTTTATAAGTTTTGTATTTATCCTATCGTTTTTCATTATTCTTGAATTCTCCTTCATTAAATGCCCCCGAATTTTCCAACAAAGTAAAAAAAGAAAGTAAGAGATGGAAAATAGAATAAAACGAAGCGAATACAAGTGTAATTGCCTGAAAATTGCGGGAGAGCACCCCAACCACTCGAAAATAGGAAACCGACGGAAAAAATCCCAGATAAAGATTTCAAGGATCTATACTAGAATTCAATGAAAGTTGCAATACTTTTGAATTGATGAAACTTAAATTGAATTAAAAATGTTGAAATTTTATGTGTAGTTTTTAGATATAATTTTATTTAGATTGCTATAGAACACCCTAGCACCTGTCATAGAATAAAGCCTTAACACATCCCTATTTAAGCTGAAAATTTTGCAATTACTCGAATCGATAAAGTAATGCCTCCTCTAGGTTCTAACTTGAAGTTCTAATTAACTTTTGCAAAAACGAGTATATTCCTTCGATAAAAATAGACATTTTACATTATCATCCAAGACATAGTTTATTGGCGTCATTATTTCTGAATATCGGTCATTTTTTCTAAATATTATGAGCGAAACCTTGAAATTCAAAGCTGTGCGTGAAGTTGACTTCTTATTAGAAATAGAGATTCTGCTTCGTGAACATTTTTTAGCTTCACCTTATAACGAGAGGTTATAAAATACTCATCTCACATTCAGAGCAAAACTTAAAATTCGGGACCAGGAACAAGCGGGAATTTGCATTCCGCTCCGAAAATTACAAAAATATATATTTCCGTTCCAATTCCGTTTTCGATAATTCGGAAAAGCTATTTTTGTTTCCGGAAATTGAGAGCGTCATTTCTGATTCTGTTTCCGAAATGTCAAAAACCTATTTCCGCTCGTCCCCTTGTTTGGACACCATAATTTCTTCGGGGCTCCATTCTATTTCTACGATTTTTTTCGAGTTCTTGACTGCAAATTTCGCGAAAATGCCCCAACAAAAGAAGGGGTTTTCTTGCGAATTTGGGCAATTACTGCCGAGAAAAATAGCCGAAAAGTGTTCAGTGAAGTTGACCGAGGTTTTTCTCGGAGTGTCGCAAAATTTTCGCGACGAAAAATCCCCAGGGAGTTCGCTAGAATGGCGACAAGTTTGCAAATTGGGATTTTTCAACCGAAAATGTTGCCATCCCAGTATAAAGAGTTTTTGAAAAATTAAGATAATAGTGTTAAGTCTACTTATAAAATTAGTTTACTTTTTCTAACTTTGGGTTTTCCTAGAAAGCCTAGAGCGAGGGATAGGGGATATAAAATCGAGGATTAAAGGATAGAATATATCCCGAAGATCTAGCTAAAATCCCCATCTTGACTTGATTGCGCTCTGCGCTCGCTCTCACCCGAAGGAAATCCGTTTCGGGTTGATTGTAGTATTTGTGATGTCGAAGAGATGCCGAAACAGAATAAAACGCATCGTAAAAAGCAAAACAAGAAGAGATTTTATTTCAGAAAGAAAGAACTCCACGCACAAATTGTGTATCATTAATTATTAACGATTGATCAGTTTTCGACGAGTTTTCTTTACAAGATTTCATATCATATGATATAAAATTTCCAGAGAGTCAAATGGATTTAGGCATCATCGATTTTGCATTCAATAAGTAAATGAGTTGAAATATTCATTAGAGAAAGCTAGTAAAGATGAAAAAAAAGTCCCACAATCTAAATATCCCAACGGAAAAATGAACGAACGCTTTACTTCTGAACCTGAGAGCTATCAAGTTTCAGTTAAGATGGGGGAAAAACGGACTGATTTGTCACCAAACGCTTACGGAGATGGATGAAAAAATCAGTATCTATCTTAACCAGGAAATCTAGCTTAAAATTTAATCCAGAAATATTCTAGGTTATCAAAAATTCCCAACTTTGTTTTCTAGATAAATATTTCAAGTTTTTCATGATTCATAAAATAAAGATTAACCTTCGTGGATACCTTTCCATAGATTGGAAGAATATCTTTCATTGGGAAATACTTATCCTCAAATTGGTCTCATCAAAATCCCTGATAGACATGTTATCAGATTAGATTGTTTGTTAAAAATGCTGTCAAAATTCAAATTGTATCTAACCCATCAGACTGGAGTTGTAACAATCAAGAATATTGATGACTTAGTTTAGATAAGGTTGAATTCCGTAAAATATTTTGGATAGCTTATCTCCTCCTCTATCTTTCAACATAGAGCATGCTATGCAATTCATTCATCAAAATCCTCGTAACAATTCGCTATCCATTATTAATCTGATTTGATCCCTGATTATCTCGGACTATCTTCAAATTTTAACTCAGCTGACCCCCAGACCTGATTTCGGAGGGACCAATTCATTGCAAGTCAAGGCTGACTGAGATTACAACGAAGCTTCGCATTGCTGATGGAACAAAGACTTGGCACGTTCAGAACACGATAGAGAAGAAGATAGGATAGATAGGATAAAGCCAGCATTTGCAAATAACAAAGAGTTATAAGAGCGATTTGCTCTATTAAAATGTTTAGGTATAAATTTTCAATAATATCGCTTTCTTAGAGTTTTGTTTCAGATATACTGAAATTTACTTCCGCTGAAATGTCTTAACCATAAGATGATGTTAGGAATTTTCAAATTTCTGAAGCGCACTTGAGAAAAAAAGCCGAGCATGAAATCCTTAAACTCGAAATCGCAATGAAGTTTCAAGGACTTTGTATTGCACAATGAAAAACTGAAGAATGACAAGAATGCAAAAATAACCTTAAAAAGGAAACATTCGAAATAATTTGCATTGCACAAAAATGTTTAACCTAAGAAAAACTAACCATAAATCGGTATTTTGGCATCGAGTTTGCCGTAGGGCGTGTCCAGTGCGCACAGATACTCGCCGGCGTCGTGTGTCGTCGGTTTTTCGATTTCGTACGTCGCATTTTTCTTCGTTCCGACCACCGTCATTTTGAACTCCTTCTTATCTTTCTGCCGAGTTAACGTCGCTTTGGAAATGGTGACCTGAAAAACGTGTCGCTAGATTTGTATAGCAAATATTTTGATCACTAGAAATAGATTATTCTATACTCCATCTATAAAATTTTTCATGTCTTGATTTTTCAACAAGAAAACTTTTCTTCAAATTCTTGATGTTCAAACGATGCTGATTCTAAAATAAACTCCGAGAAATAAACATTTCACAGCATTTTTTTCAAATTGAATAATTTCGTTCGTCATTCTGTGCTTATTCTAGAGTAAATTTCTGGGGAAAAAGTCGACGAAAATTTTAATCAATTCAGACAAAGCAGCTTTCACGCACACATGCTCTTCTCGACTCGACAAAGGAGTGGCTTATTTGAAATTCGTGGACTCTTTCATAATTTCCACCATTTTCTTCAGAAATCCTTGCTTCAATAAACATATATTGTAAATGGCTAATATTGGGAAAAATCCATTTCTTTGCGAGAGTCAAAAACTTTGCCCTTCGAAAATATAAGAATTTTATCAACTGAGACACGGGAACATGCCTAGCTATGTCGGTAAGCAGCGTGAGAACCCCTCCCTCACTCGTAAGAGGGGAGAATAAGAAAGAACAGAAAATAAATGGAGAAAGAGAGAGGGAAAGAAGAAGAAAATAGCAGAAAATCGGAGAAACGGCCTGAGCACGAATAAAAGGTCAAATTAGTCAAGTATGGATGAATGAATAGACGGGAAAGCTGGAAAATGAAGAAGTGCATTAATGCTGAATTACGAGAATTACAGGGACAACTATTGTCCAAGGTTGGTTTTAGTTCGAATAAAATAGCTTAAAAATGTGGCTCACAAAAATAGTCTGTCGTTGAACTACATTTGAAGGCATTTCAATGGTTCAAGCCGATTTAAACGAAAATTTCGAAATAACAATACTTTCTGAAAAATGAAGTTCAACTCCAATTTCGCTCGCTTTTTAAGTTGTCGGAGATGGCAAGTTTAAAAGGTGCATTTGAATTTGGGTTTAAAAGAATAAAAAAAGAAATTGGATGGTTTCAACTCCTTTCCAAATCGCGTGCTTCAACTTGTAGAGGGTGGAGATAGCTCACAGCCATTTGGCCAAGAAAGGGGCTCTAGACGCTTTTCCGCTTATTTCATCGATTTCGCATCAAAGTTTCGAAGAGCGCGAAAAATACGCATGAAAATGATGAGATTCCAATTTTTTTTTAATTTCAAAGTTTCACTCTTACTCATTAAAATGAAAGGAAAAATATGTACGGAGAATCTCTTCATATTGATAAAAGTCGTGTGTTTTAATCTTGAAAATCTGCTTACCTGAGGGTTATCCGGGGCGCACCAAATTGTGATGGGATGGGTTCCTCCAAGCGGGTGTTTTTCCGTGGTGCGTGCCGCCGTGAGGATGATGGCGTGTGGCGCGCCTCTAGCACTCAACGCAGTGCACGCGGGTGCAACGATACACAGCAACAGAATGTGCCGAATCATGCCGATCGAGTTGTGCTGCAGTTCTGGCAGGTACAGCATTTTCTGATGGTCCGAAAAAAGTCGTCCGGATGAGAGAACTCTCGGACTTGGCTTCGAATATGCTGCTGCTTTGCGGGGAGGGTGGAGGGCGCTTCAAAGCCGCTTCTGCCGAGGGTGAACTAGAGAGTGCGGAAATACGAGAGAGAGAGCCCAGAGGCTAGGCGAATAGAACCAAGAGGCGGAAAAAGGCGACGAAGTAGAGAGAGAAAAGAGCGAAAAAGGCGGGCACACTCGCCCGGGGATAGCTCTTTATTTCTCTTTATTCCATCCCACTCTCATTATCTCCGTATATCTCTCGTTTACGCGCGCTATTTCATTCTCGAAGAATCTCCCCGATGCTCTCCCCAATCCAGAAACATCCGACGACAGATGGTCCGCAAAATCTACACAAAACCACGCCAAAACCAATACAATCTGCGTTTCATCGCAGAAACTCCCCATAAAATCTTACGACTATAAGATGATATATCGCTGATGAAGAAGAAAACGCGGGTTTTTGGTTCGAAAAGAGATAAATTTTGAAGTTCCATCGCAGAACATGAAATACTGGAATTTTCATAAGAATTCGACAACATTCTGGCCGAACAGCACATGTCTTTCTAGGTACAAAAGCATGCTTAAAGTAAACAATTTCATCATCCTCATTCTCCTTTGATCTGCCATCAGCCTTGGATTTCATCACGCAAAAAACTAAATCAATTAAACGGCACTCAGCTTAAATAAAAAGTTTCGAATTAATTGATTTGAATCTCAGCTATATCTTTACTAATTGGAGCATGCAACTCAATGTTTTTATTTCGACCTAATAAATGAAATATTTACACTTTGAATCAAATTCAGAACTTCGGAGTAGATAAAATATTATGCAATAAACTAGATTTCCTTTAGTGATTATTCGCGAACTTATTCAATATCGAAATTCAATCTACACAAGATAAGAGAGGCGATTTTACCCAAAGAGGACATATCCAAAATGTCACCAACAATCATTGATTCAAAATATTCATCGACTAATTTACTGAACAGGGTCGAGTTGGATTAATCGCTTGAAAGATTCTGCTTGGTGGCCTCTGCTGTCCGATGACAATCGACCGTTCATTGATAGGCGCTTCATTGTAGGCGACAGGAACGTGGGACACATTTATTGAGTTTCTATCCAGGTTTTTTTGGAATAACCTAATCCCTGAATAAGAATAATTGGGAAGATGTGTGCAATTCACAAATTTTAAACTATCGAATCATTCCGCTTCAACTTTTCTTTCGGAACGCACATCGAAACTAACTTCATTTTCTGTTAAAATAGAGTGAAGTTCGAAGGTGGAGATATCAGAACCATGATGAATTTTTGGTGAATAAAATTCTCTTACATTTTTTAAATAAGTTCATAGTTGCCTCCCGATAGCTGCTATTGGCCAGAACCATCGTCAAAGTACTCCAAGAACAGTGGGTGCTAAACTGTTTCCAAATGAAATATTTTATTTCCCGGAATTCACCTGATAAAAAATCCACTCCAGTTAACCAAGTCTAAAATTGTTTATCTTTCGAAAAATTGGCCTAAAAATTGCTTAGTACCTGGCCGACACGATTTGGTAAAGAACAAAATAATTATTATCAGTATTGGAAGAGCAAGTCCACACAAGTATACTGATGACTGTAAATGATCTTCTTTTTATCAACAGTTATCGTGAAATTTTGTATATTTGATCAGTAAATAAGAGGATAATAAATTCAAATTAATTAAATTTTGAAATAATTATATCGATTAGATTGCATTTGAGTGACAAAATCCAAATTAGAGCAAAGCGAAATTCGTTTTCGAGTATTTCGGGCAATTTCATTTTTTTCTTTAACACCATTACAAGATAGAAAAATAAATTGCAATGTCTGGTTCATTTTCGAATATTTAAAATGTTGGAATTCGTTCAACTCAGATTTTGATTTATCAAGTTTATATTTGCTCGAACTTGCCTGCAAAGCCAGAGCTATATGCGCACGTTTCTGGGCTTGCTTCGTTTTGGCAGATATCGTATTGGTTTGTTGAATGTAAATTAGAATGAAAATCCAGAATAGTAATATAGTAACAAATGCAGTGAAATAGTAAATGATAATCAAGAAAAGACAGGCTTGAAATGGGATCAATGTGTCGGAATAGTCCAGCGAAAATACAAAAGTGTATTCATCGAATACCAACGGATTGCAACAGAATGAATAATTCTAAAATATTATTTTGGCAAGTTTTTATCACGGTGTTTATTTTTTTGGAAAGTCAGCAAAAATGTGGCTGGAATTATTGAACGAGGATTATTTCGTTCAAAAATTATGACCATTTGATAAAGTATGAAGATACGTGTTTTTCATCAATTGACTTTAATATATGCCAGTCTTTATCAAGTTTTAAATTCAATAAAACCTCTGCCAGCTTCAATTTGGTTTCCTGTTGATTAGGAATAGAAAAATATAGGAGAACAGGAATACCAAATAGCAAAGCTAGGTAAGTAGAAACGATTAAAAAATTTCGAAAGCATTCAGACAAATATTTCTGAAAAAACGATGAGTCTTTGATTATTGTTGGTTTTAATTTCAAAAATTAATTTGCCTTCACCCAAACATTAGCTGGCGATATATTGATGTAGCGCAAATAGTACACGTGTACACAAGTATGAGCGCTATCTAAAAATATAATAATGAAAAATTAGTCGAAATTTCTGAATATTATTTATGCAAGATTTTTACATCCATTTGTTATTGCACTATCTGATGAAGATTTAGAATATTTTTAAGCCACATAAAATATAAAAACTGCCAAAACTTTTTGAGATAGTATTGTAATAAGTAGTGAAAATGTAAGAATTACTCAAACATTATCTGTATTTATAGTTATCAACAAATTTACATGTAATCATAATGAGTCCAGGAGCAAACAAATTAGCAGAATTTATTCGAAAATAACTCAATAGACCTGTGGGTATTCCTCCGGGTATCGGCACTAAATTTGGATTGATTATTCATAAAAATGATCGATTAAAAATACATAATAAAATTGGTGCCGTCAATGATGAGAAGTAGATTTCCATTACAAACGAACTGAATTTCCATAATTAAATACAGTAGTCGGTAGAAGTTTGGAAAAACACGTTTAGAATGTTGTCTGGCGTGCTCATTTATCATGATCCGAATGAGATAGAATTTTGGACAAATATTCTCTCTGCTGAATTATGAATTACTGTTAACTTTCATTTAAACTGGTTCACAATAATTCGGTTACCAGACTTCATTCAGTGGCAACTGTTTCAATCTTTTGAACGTCACTGTATATTAACCCCAATAAACTGCATATTGTGTCATATTTTTGATAGGTTTCATCGTATTTGCTCACGACTTCATCAAATTGTTACTTCAACTAGCCATATGACATGGTTGAGCAACTTTTTCGAATACTGTTGAGCGTAGGAAGGTGTTTTGTAAATGATGCACCAGAAGCCTAAATGATAACGATATCTGATTGGCTTTTGAGCACAACTGAATACCTGCCAAGTGAATAGGTAAGCTAATCACGATATAGCCATGCATGGAATTAACATAAAACGTTGGATATGCAAAAATATCGCTATCATTTGACATTGAAAGGAAAATAAAAATGATTATAAGACCGAATGAAATTGCCTAGATTAGTTACAGAAGAATGAAAGAGATATACGTACATGTGCAAATGATCTTAGAGACATTGCGTAATTAAAGCAATCAATTTTGAGAGTTGTAACACCTGCTGCACCAATTAAAATTGTATTTTTCTGATACGTAGAATTGAATAACTTAGATATTTGGGTTGTCATAAGATTGTATTCGAAACAGCTGCAATCGAATGTCAAACTTTAATCGTTGGCATTTGCAAGGGAGTGCTAATGAGCAAAAAAATATCTACAAAAAATTAATAAATCACAAACAGCTGCTCTATCCTTTCAGATGAAAATGGCGATAAGTTAATTGTTTTGGAAATACCAAGCAAATCGAAGGTAAGGCGGGAGTAAATAGACGAACGAGATTTTCCAACCAATTTATCTAGAGAGGCCAAGTCTCCTCCTTTCGAGGGAGAGAAAGAACGCATGAAATTTTCCGACGCGTCAATTATCGCTAATTATTGCGTTAATTAGTTGATAATTTCATGAAACCAAGGGAACCAAAACACCAATCAGGGTAATAAAATGCGCCCGAAATGATGGCATTGTTGGTTCTTCGAAAAAGACCTTCTGAAGGCATGGACGACGTCAGAACTCTAGTAACATAACTTTTGATAGGATGGACCGTTTTTTGAGAATTTTGAAGTTTCTGAGTCCGTCATCTTGATACTAAATAAATCCGATTCAACCATTTTTGAAACATCACTTGACCTCTAAATATAGTTGTGATCGTTATTTCTTTTAAATTTGCTATCTGTCTTAGGCTATGAACTATCTACCATTTTGTTATTCAGCCCTTATCGTACAAATTCTTAACATTGGTGAAGCTCAACAAATTGAAATAAATCATTTTATCAAGTATGAGATCAAACGATCATAAAAATGAAACGAAATCAACTTTCAACAACGATAATAGTTTAAAGGGAAGAATGATGAGTATGAATTAGAGACCACGAGTATTTTTGCCAATGGATAAGTTGTTTTTATCAATAAATATAGAGGGATATGAAGTCGTGAGAAAAAGTATTTGATTCACTCATGGAAAATATACCCGTAGTCCTAATAGTTTGGAAAAAAGATGATGATGGATGTAAATTGCACAGGGAATCAGTGATCTCGGAAGATCACGAATTTATGCAGCTTGAACTCGCTAGCGAATTCGAGTTCCGAAATCTCAGCGAACAAAATTCGTGGTGTTAGGCGGAAATCGAGGCCTGCAACTCGAGCATTTCGGTGGTGATGTGGTGCGGCACTGAGTAGTTGATGCACGCGATATAGGGCACGATCGCTTTCACCTGGAAATCAGCGTCAAATTGAGGCAGATTGAAATACGCTTCTAAACTGAAGCGTAATTTCCATCAGAGGTGTTCGAAAACGGGTTTTGCTATTATCGAAAGTGAAGTGAAAATCGGCTAGAAATGGGCTGTAATGAAAAATACCTCCGAACACTCCTGCGATTCTTCGTCTTTCAATTAAATCTATAGTCATGATGACAAGCATTGAATCTTGCCATAAAGTTGAAAAAAATCGAAAATGAGAGATCGATAATGGACAGCTTTGTTACAGGGAGAATTTTTAGGGTAAAAAATGAAATTAGGAATACGTGATGGGTCTCGAACTACCTGTTTGATGTACTTGTCGATGGGACCTCGACCGTTTTTGATTTCGGCGACGAAACAACGCATCAACGCCAGACAGAACTCGGGCAGCACTTCGCGGACCTGGAAATTCCCTATTCGAGTGACAAATTAGAGAAAATACCGACTTTTTGCGGAACACGATGAAACTCGCCGACGAACACGACGCCCGTGTCTTCCGTGGTCGGCACAAGGCGGAGCGCTTTCGAGGCACTAAAATCTCCTTATATAGAGCTCAAAGATGTGCCTCATTTAAGGCATTTTGATTGATATATTCAGTCCAAAATAGCGAGGCTTAAAAGATGTAAAGATTTCGTCGATATTTAGTACACATTCTGTATGTGTTTCAGTGTCAGACGATTTTACGTGTGGAAAACCTTGGACATCGATTTCGAGCATGTCGAAAGTGAATACGCAAATCGCTTGACATATTGACAACATGTTGAAAAGTATGGATGCATTAATTAAAAAAGGTAAAAAATACTTGTAAACTTTCTCCGCTTCGCCCGACTCGGTCATTTTCATGATCGCGCAAATGTCGACCAGCTTCGATAAAGTCGACTTCGCAGGCGGGTCACAGCCTTGTTGCACTGAAAATATATCTTTCATTGGAATTTTCTAATCAGGGCTGTGCGGAATATTCCATTCCGTTTCTTTTAGTGTTCCAAATATTTAAGGGTAATATTTCGTTTCGTATTCCGTATTCCGAAAATCTCAAAATGCTATTTTGCACGTCCTGTTTCTAATCTAATCCAGTATACTTTCCGAGTTATGCCTAGCTTTTCCATTGACTCAGTCATAAATTATTTAATGGTCCTTCTTTTTTGCAAAATGTTAAAAAATACCTCTCAAGAAATCCTCAGCCAAAACGAGCAATGCCTCGAGATCTTTGCGGTGACCTCTGAAAACAAAAAAATAGAAGGAAAGTTAGAAACAGCCTTTCTTACCTAACAGAATCGACAATCTCGGAGCTCAATAAATTAGCAGCTCTGAAAAGAATCGCCATTTATCAAAGGAAAAGAATAAAATAATACTGAACATTTGAATTAATGTAGACAACATTCGCTCATTATTATATTTTCATTTATGTCAAATAAAGAAAAAATTCACTTTAGAAAACGATTAAAAATTACTTGGTGGGCCGATTGGCGAGCAGGTAGAGCCCGACGGCGGATCTGACTTCGCCCGAGGCCTCGGTGTCCGATGCGACGAACTCGATCACTTCCGACGGGTCGTTCACGTATCTGAAATATCGATTTATTCTTTCTTTCAAATATTTCAAGAAAAGAAAAATAGCTATTACAAGTATTAGTAACGCAGAAGATGGCAGTCATCGAGGGGCTAGAGAATACAGAACAAATTCTCGAACCCTCTTCATTAAAGACTATTTCATCGAAGGAATGAAGAAACGTTTCAAGCTCCCACATGCCCTTCGACGTTAAATAGCCGTTTTCTTGCGCATTGATAATATCTTGATATTTAACATGGTCTTTTACACGCGCTTTTACGCAGAAACTACACGAAAATCATACCATTCATTATTCTATTCAGCAATTACTCGAGTTTTATACAGAGTGGCCCACGATTTTTTAGGATATTTTCGTTGAATAGTTGAATACGTCGTTTCAGAAGTATTATTTCGGAAAACTTCTAACTGCTTTATGCTACTTGGCGAGAAACCCGTGAAAATGTATGGTTTTAACCCACTTTCCTTTAGGGGTAGACCTGGGCATACCGGTGGTAGTGGACAAATTTTCCGGATTTGGCCGCGAAAAATTAAAAATTTCATCCTATATTTAATGAAAAATATATAGAATTTTATGTTGACTCCAAATCTGAAAACCGTTTTCAGTTTGGATTGATCCGAAATGGCTTATGCTCGAAAAACTTGAAAATTTGATCTCGCCACTGGTATGCCTAGGTCAGTCTGTAAATGAAAAATGAGTAAAACCATATATTTTCATGTTTTTCCACCGAATAAGGTAAGTGTGTAGTTGAGTTTTCCAAAATGATACTCCTGAAGAGACGTATTCAATGGAAATACCCTTAAAATTCGTGGGTCACTCTTTAGAAACTAAAGATTCAATTAGAATAGCAGTAGTTTCTAATAGCTAATTATAACTAGTTTTATTTACAGTAAAATAAACAAAAAAAATTCGACTTACTGATAGATGTAGCCCTCGCGAACTAGGCCGGTGCCAAAGTCGACCGCACCGAGGACGCCCTCGACGTTCCCCGTCAGGTAGACGCCCCGACTCACCGCCGAATAGAACACGTCGCTGCCGGAGGGCGTTTGGAGGCCCTGCAAGTTTCAAACTTTTTCTTAATCTCTGAAAATAGCTACACTCCAATATTTTTCGATTCGCCAAAAATGTAATTTATAAAACGACGATGTTAACCATTGAAAATCAACCTTTAGCACTTGAAATTGCCATTTTTGTAAGTGAATTCGATAAAAAAAGAAACGATAAAATGCGAGTTTTAATCGAAAAATGCATCTTTCTTCGAACTTTGGCGATATCTCCAAGTTAGAAAGGATTTTGTGTCATTAAGGAATGATGATAGTCGATTTATAAGGACTACTGTAATTCCTTCGTACCTTGAGAAGGAACCAATAGTCGAGTGCACGGCCGACGTCGTAGAGCTCGAATTGCTTGGTGTAGGCGACGACGAGACGGGCCAGGTTCAGCGAGCAGCGCGTCGGCTCGCTCGGGTCGATCACCACTTAAATTCGCGAATAAAATCAAAGAGAAAAACAATGTTCAACTTACGCATGTCGGCAGCCGTATTCTTGGGGATTCTCAGCAGATTTTGCTCGTAGAAAAGAATACCGATGTGGACGGCGTCCAGCACTTGATCGCAATTGAACAGAAGCTGAAATTACAAAAATTAACAAAAAATGGAAATTGTTAAAAATTAGCATAAGTTAAGGAAAAAAACTCACATTAACAGCCCTCTCGAACTGACCGGACATGATAAGCGCAGTATAGAACAAGTGGAATTGATCGCGATTCTCACCCATGAAATATGACTCGCCTGGAAATTAGACAAGAATAGCAATTGAATTTCTTCGACAATGTTTTCACCTATCATACAGTGGTGGCCGAAAGTATGGAGCCGACCATGAAATTTCAACAAGATTGGTGCACCACAAGTGGATGAACCAGTCATTAAAACAAATTTCATGCTTAGTTCCATACTTTTGGCCGCGATCGTATGTATCGATCGAATTCAAATTCATTAAAAGACGAAAGATAAAAATACCGTAATCGATGGCTACAGTCTTCTGGACCTCCGTGTAGAGCAGCGTGGTGAGATGAGGGTCGACTTTGAGCGCGAACAGCTTGAACCAAATCCAGTTCTCCATCGTGTCGGCTAGTGGTGATTCTGAAATAGTTACTGTATATTTTCACTAATTAAAGACTCGGTCTTTTATTTCTCGTTATTATTTCCTGAACGAGGCTTCTAATATGTAGTGAGGGGGGAGCTTAAATTCAAGAAAATATGACAATTAAAAATTACAAGATGTTAGCATATTCGACTCATTTTTATATTTTCGGAAGTTCGAAATAGCCAAACTTCGAATGATTCCACAATCATTCAAATTAGAATTGCCAAATTCCATTCAATTCAAATTTAGGATTTTGGAAAGAATACTTTCAGCTTTTCACAGGAGTTTAGTTTAAAAAATTCGTTTACGTAAAAATGATCAATTTTCCATATGCAAATTTGAGCATTTGCGCTCTATCTATAATAGGACTTTTTAAATTTTGTTCCTACCCAGTCCCAAAAGCGCAGCGTAGAGCGCACGTTTGAACGGGTCTTTGGCCGTGTTCGCCACATGTCGCCATTCCGTCTTCAGGTTCTTCTTCAGCTCCACGCCCAGTCTGAAAATTTTAATTTCCTAAGCAGAAGAAAATTATTTTAAAAAAACCAAGATGCCTAGACTTCTTAATTCACTCCCTTACAAGCTTATTCCTTTAGAAAATGTTAAAGAAGCCTCAAATAGCGTATGAAAATAAGAGGAAAAATCATTTTTCTTCTGCGCAATTAGGCTAAACGTTGGACCCGTTCAAAGAATATGACTTGTATGGCTGTGAATTGAAAATTTGAAAACTTAAGTTACCCCCATTTTCTCACAAATTGCAACTTTTCAAGTTTCTCATAATTTTTTTCATTTTCAACGTTCCCTATCCTACACTATTCAAGCGCATAATGCTGGGAAGCATGTCTCGTTTCATGACGGCGTGGTGTAGTTGATAGAGTTAGATTCTTGCCCTTTCTTGAGCAATAAGCGAGAAATCGCCGGTAAGAGAACACAGAGAAATGTGAAAAAGTTGCAAATTTGTGGGAATATGGGAATACAAATATATAGCAGAAAACAAACAAACTATTTAAAACCGCTGGAATAATTTCAATTTATAAAAAGCGTACTTTTCATGTTTGCACAAGTGGTTGAGTGAGGCGAGCAGGTAGGCGGATTGGGGCGCATCCGTGAGCCGATCCAGTGCGTTCTTCGACTCCGCCACTTGGCCGGCACGCAAGCAGTTGTAAATCACCTGAAATTTCAACCCGATTTTTTTCCTTGAAATTCTGGAGAAATACTAATCAGAGTAGTATTGGGCCTCCACTCATTTTTTCAAAATGAAAATATGCATCTTCTTGCTACTTTTTCTGATCGGAAATGGCGATAAGAGAATTGAAGATAGAATGATAAATTTTAAAATTCCCGGATCTTATAGGATGATCCAGTATTAAAATGATGAATTCCACACGATAAATTGTGGCAATTCATAAATCGTTAATTAGAGCAATTATTTAATTATGGCAAGTGTCGACTTAGTTACCTCCCAAACGGGCAGCTCGTCGACGATGCCGTCCTCGGGATTCGCGTATTCTTCGCACACCTAAGTTTAGCGTTTTTGAAAACGAAATGCAATTTTGACAAAAATCGCACCTTCATGTAGGCCTGAACCAGCGCCTTCAAACCTGGGACGCCGCCTCGCTCCGCTCGCTGCAGATTTCTCTCGACCACCGCGTTCATGTGATCCACATACCTGAATAGTTATATAAATTGGAAGAAAAACTTTCCAGAATGTTTTTATTATTAAAAATAATAAACCACAAAACCCTACAGCTGATTCAGATATCGAATGGACGAGTCGATGATTTGCGCTATGATTTCGGGCTTTTCACGGTCGCCGACGATCTGGAAAATTTTCGTTTTTTCGAATTAAGGTTTTCCAAGATTCGCTTCTTCCAATAAATACAGAACCATATTTTCTGGAAAAGCAAATAAATTCGAACCTTTCGATCGGCCAGCGCGAAAGTCTCCGCCCACAAACCCGCCAAAGTGCCTTCGTAGTGCGTCTCTTCCACCGCCGACTTCAACAGGCCGAGCAGGTCTTTCTACAGATTACCTATTTTTAGAAGGAGAAGAATTGGAAATTATATTTTCCAAGAAAATGATGTTTTTGGTAAGAAAAGAATAGTTGGACTAAATTTTGCAATTTCTATAAGATTCCTTTTCTTCTAAAAATGCCTATTGAAGAGCATAAAACATGCCTGTTTGCCGCTTCGGATGTACTTTCGGATTTTGTCGCCGAACACGAGCTCGTTGCGGTCCGTGGCGCGCGCGTCGATCGGCGAAAACACAGACTGCTGCTTGGCTTCCTGACAATCATTTTAAAGCCGAGTTTAGACATTAATAGCTGTTATTTGTAAACACACGAATTGAATAACCTGTAATCAGGGATGCGCATAGGTAAAGTACAAGTACAACTACGATGTTTCTTCCTTAACTATGGAATAGGGCAGGCACCAAAAGTGTTTATCTGTTCGTCATTAAGACAGATGAAAAAGACGAAATTCGGAATTTAGAAAAGGCAAAAATACGATTTTCGATACCTGTGGGCCATTCCTGCCTATAACTTTATTGTAGTTCAGAGCAAACCCGGACAAGTTATTGAAATCGAACGCGTGGCAATTCGGAAATGTCGCCACGTCGTCGCTTGAAGACATCATGCAAACGCGATAAAGCACTTCCCTACATCCTCCTCGCCCCTAACTCCATTTCGTCAAGTTGCGACGTGGGACAACACTTGCGAATAGCCGAATGTCTGGTATTTACCTGTTTGACTTTCTCCGCAGTGGGTATGGCGAATTGGGGCCGCGTCTGGAGCACGTGGTTGAAGAACGAACGCTCCGCCTCGAGCTTGACGCGTTGCCGCTCCACGTCCAACTTAATTTGTCTTCTTTTCTCTGTATTTTCTCAAAAACAAAAACCAGAATGAAAGAATTCAGTTTAAATAAATACATAAAAAAAGAACCCACATCCTCCTCACGCTCTTCGATTCCATCGGCTTGCGACTGCCCGTCGACCAGCCGCAACTCATCGCTGAGCTGAGGAACTGGAGCACCCAAAATCACACCCTTTTCGCCGAATAGCAGATTTTTCTGAAATTCGAAAGTTGAAACAAAAAAGCTTCAAATCTCGGAAAATCACTATTTCGTAATTTATCTCATTTTTATTTGAAATGTATACAAGCGGGAAAATATAAAATATGTATTTCAAGTTTGGTTCTTGTAAAAATTAAAGAAGAATAAATTTTTGCTATTTTAGGTCGTCTTATCTGGAAAATTTTCTTTTTAGTTTGTTCCCCGAAACGACCTGAACGGGCGCGGTGATGGAGGCCTTCTTCCAGATGTGCTCGGACTGCGCGAAAATCGCATTGAGATCGCGCGCGAATATTTCGTTCGAATAGGGGCTTTCCTGAATTTTCTTAAATCAAACTTTCCTCAGAGCCATCTATTTTCGACAAAGGTGTCGTCTACTATTTGACAAACAGAAATTTAGAATCGAAAACGTTGCTTCGCCATTAGATGTGAATAAAATGCGTAGTTCAAAATCTCACCATTTCAACTTTATTCAAATATTAAAATACAAGTTTAATGTATTTTTATCTAGAGAAATAATCTTGAAATTCTATTTTTGCCGGAAAAAATAAAAATTCACCTTTTCACTGCCGGTCTGCGACGTCGACTCGAAGGCCCGCTTCATGAAGGATTTCTGCGCCAACGCCGAGTGGAGCTTGTTGGCGCGCGCCTGCAGGTCTTCGAACGTCTCCGCCATCTTCTATTTTAAAAAAATGAAATTCCGAAAGAAAGAAATTCGAAAATTACGCTAATAACGAAAGGCAATAGGGCGCGGGTGCAGTAAACGAAATACGATGAAGAAAGAAGAGGAGGATAGCGTAGAGAGCGCCAACGATTTCTAAATTTTCACTCAACTGGGAAAATTTGATGTCGAAGAATCTGTGAGGATGTAATTTAGTCATTGGTGAAGTAAACATTTTTGAAAAGTTATCTAAATCCAGGAAAGTGGTAAAACCAAACTCCAGAATGAACGCGTTTTTAATGAAAATTTAAAAAATCGGTTGTATTCTTATACGCGACCCGTTTGAACTGTGGTTTGTTGCTCAAAAGCTAAGCTACCCTTTCGCTAAGCTCGAGCTTAGCATGAGCTAGAAGGGCTCCACTAGCTCGAGATAGGAAGAAGCGTGAGCCTAGTCGCACTACCCTCGTGCTAGTGCTTCATATTTTATCAATTTGTTATCAACTTTGATACAATTTTATGATGCTATGAAACTGTCTCCTAGGGAATATAATGATGCGAAAATCTTCTAATTCGACTCATTTTACTCGTTTGTCGAACCTTTGAAAAAGACTAGCTCATTCTGGACTCATGCTAGAGCTCATTCTGGACTCATGCTAGAGCTCACGCTAAGCATGAGCTCTCGTTGACATTTCTACCAGAAAATTTCGCTGCTAACATCAAATCATAAAATCTACTTGTGGACCCTATCTTTAATTAAAAAATGCTGCCAGCGCTGCTGATTCCTGTGCACAGGGAAGAGGAACTCTTATTTTCTTACTTTTCTCAAAATATAAGGCCTGTAATATCGTGCTACAGTAAAAATTAACAAAAAATGTCTGCAAAATTCTTCATTCATTCTCGTCGTTGTATTCGGCCACATTCAATATACACATAAAAGGGACACTCGTTAATCAATGGTTTGACAATTTGAAAATTTTCAGAAAATAATATCAAGGCACAATTATTACAATTGAAAATCATAGAGAAATAACAAGATAATATTTAAAAAATGTGCAATTTCTGGAAATGAATTGGTCGGCTTGTGCTTTCGGTGTATGGAAGACATTGGTAGGGTGGCTAGACGTCGCTTAGAAAGGGTGGGTCTTGCCCTGCTTTTGCAGCTGAAATAGAAATCAATAAATCATCGACTTTTCGTTTTTTCATCGACAACAAACTATTGTTGTTGTCAGTATTTAGAAATGACAATCAGAAAATAACGGCACTTTCTCCATATTCACCTCATTTTATTTCAAACAAGGAAGTATAGTCGTTTCTCATTTACCATTTAAGACACCAGGTATCAGAGTCTGACGCTGATGCTTTCACGAGTGATTTGTAAGCAGTATGACGTCATGACACAAGACAGGCGAAATAGATAAGAAGATAGGAAATGAGATTTTTGCCCAATCTATCTTTCTGATATCTTACGAGTTACAAGTTGTATTTTTGAAGAAAAAAAACTTACAATTCGTCCAAGAGAGAGGAGCGTGATGCAGACGGAGAAGAGATCGCGAGCCTCGAACAGGTCGACCGATTGGAACGTCTCTTCCGTGGGCACTCCGAACTAAATGCAATAGGATTATTGTTTGTTTCTGGTTCATGATTGATCGCGCGGGCAAATTTGCTTGAGCAAAAGCAAGACAATGATGCTCGTTTTCCTTTCAAAAGCTGATTTTGTGCTCATGGCCATACTAATGCATGTTTTGATCTGAAAGCGCGAGCAGAAACTTGAAATTCGCGATGAACAAGCGCCTTATCCAATGCAATTGTTATGCCTTTTACCCGGCAATTACTATATCACGGAATATGAAGGGGGAACAATGTCGATAGCTAGAGATAGGGTAGGGAGGCTAGAGTAGAGAGGAACAATGCGTGAAAAACACTATGTACTCCGCCACAGCCCATCATATAGATGTTGCCGCCCTTCCCTGATCGAGCTTGCTGGGGAATAATTTTCGCTCCGTACCTTCTTAGCGGCCTCGACGAATGCGTTGATGTTCTCCATGCAGGCAAAGTTCGAGATCGGCTTCTGGATCTTCTTGACGCTGTTGGGCTCGATGGCGTTTGCCAATCTTAAATCATCGATAAAATTCAGAAGCACGAAATTATTTCCCATCCAATAATTTAAACATGAAAAAGGGAAATGTCGTATCTTTCCATTTGCTAAATGTTCTACATTGCGAAATATTATTTTGTTATCGTTTTTCGGATTTTCTTTATTAGCCCTGATTTGTTCTTTGCAGATTTTGTTATCTACTATTCAGCTCGCAGCTTTTCTGGAACGTTACAATGCTCGCTTTTGAGTGTGAGGATAATGAGAAACGGGAAAATAGCGGCTTGGCGAAGAAAAAACGCGACCTGCGGCGCCGACGGCGATTTGTGAGGAAACAAGTTGCGAAAGAGCAGGGCGAAATCGGAGTGCCGAGAGAAAATATGCCCCCCAAAAGTTTCGGCAGAGCTGCTGTCTTTCGGAGTTTGCAGCAGCAGAGAAGATTTGTGCCATAGGCACATTACAACACGAACACACAACACCGAGAAAGCTCGGAAGAAGGAGAGAACCAGACAGAAGCGAAAAGATCGATTACCGATGAAGAGATGAAAACCTTCCATCGGTGAGGACGCAGTAAGAATGAGAAATGAACTTTAGCGGAGAATTTATAGAATCACTCAATCACGATTGGGAAGCATTCGCTCGCGCACACAGGTCAAAGAATTACAGCGAGCTAGAGGATGACAGTGAATAATAACGAAAAGGGACGGTGATCTTTGATCTAATAGAAGATTCGAGAAATCTAACAATGTTTATACCCTAGCTTTCTCAAAAGTATGTACTTTTTAGAGCGCTTCTCTGCACCCTTTCAAGTCTCGCTTATCGTCCAAGAGAGAGCAAAAATCTAACTCGCTATCTACTACACCACACTGCCATAGGGATGACTCATGAAGATGTCCTAACTCATTTCGCAACTCGTGTAACAAAATCAGTTTATGAAATGTCGGCTCATTTTCGGCGATCGTGATATCGAATTACACAATTCGATGATGACGAAAGTGAGAGGGCGCAAAAGTCATGAAAGTAAGGCATTCGTACTTCAGAGCTTCACAATCAACGACCGTTCAACTGAGATGTATGGATTTAATTTCAGGGTTGTGGAGAAGCTATGGTTAGAGATTGAATACTGTTTGAAGTAAATTTCGCTTAAAGTGCACTTTTCATACTTTATTTTTCGCCTTTTTCATTGTTTTAGATCAATAAAACCCTGTTTCGGGAATACAGTGCAGCTTAATACAAGAAACTTTGTTTGCACTGGCAATACTCAAGCTCCATTTTCGGATGTACGACTCACTTGCAAAGGAGACTGCCGTCCTTCATGAGCTTGAGGAAGTTGTCGCGGTCGCCGGAGGTGTTGATGTTCTCGCCCGAGCACTTCTTGATCCACTCCAACAGCAGCTTCGCCTCGTCATCGTTGTATTTCGAGTCTTGCTGAAATTTTCCACTTCAATCAAAATAGAGGCTTCATGCATGTGGATAATTGCCTGACATGATAGCAATCATAAGTAAATTGGGAAGAGATTTGATGAAAACAGTAGATGAGATGGAAGGATTCATCATTTAACTTGGAAATCATGAAATGTTCTTCAGATGAGATATTGGCTTATGCAAGAAGCTTTTAGTGGTCGTTAAAATTTAGATTGGTTCCAGAAAGGTGCTCTTCAATTAAACAGATTAAACTACGACTCCGAAAGCTACTGATAAATTCTTCCGAGAATTCCGTACTGGTACCAGATAGAGAGTTTGTGTTTAAAGCAACACAGAAATTCAGCAATGATCTAATCAAGTATCATGATAAAAGTTTGACCCTACCTTGGCACGGACGGCGAAACCGATTCCTCCTGCGGTAGTGCGGCTGGCCATTATGTACGCGAGAGATTATCACAAGTAAGAGAAGTTGAACCTAGAAGACGAATAAATTAGAACACCCCTATGAAGAGCCCGATCGCGCTCCGCGCTTAAATATGCCCCCAAACAAACTACGAAATCATCGCCGAGTAATCAGATCTTCGACAATAGCCCATCCCTCTCGTCTGCACTGAAGTGCTTGTAGCTCCACCTATCTGGGCGGAGCAAGGGTGCGAAATATAGCGAAAATTTTTGAGATCCCAAAGACAAAGAGGGGCTTGGAAAGAGCCAGAGAAAAAGATGGAGAAAAACTAGGGAACAGGCGAAATTGGAGAAGATAAGAGTGAGAGCAACGCCTACGGCCCCAGCTTCTAGAGCCTTCCACAGGGGATGTAGACAGTTGTGTTGTGCCATCGGGAAAAATAGAAAATAGGCATTTTACCCGTCTGCGATCTCTCCATCACCAACGATATTTCTCAGGCGCTGGAATCTTTTTCTTGTGCTATTTCGCAACCAGGAGATTTCATTGATAGGCGATGAACCTCAGCGAAGTGACGTGTCCCGCGACTAACGTGTTGTTGCTGTGTGGAGGCGTGCGATGATAATCAGATAACGAAATATGTGAAATCCGGCCCGATCAAAAATTAGCAACATCCCCGTGCTGACGCGAGAAAAATTAGCTACGTTAACCAAGGAGTCAAGAGAAACTTCGAGAAGCCCGAAAATTGGTGAAGTAAACACATCTGGCGGGGGAGGCGGTTAAGATCCAGCAAAATGGGTACTTCCTTATTTCATTCCCTTCTGGTGTGGCGGAGAATTTTTGGAGAAGCTTCCAGATTCAGTGGAGTGCTTTTGAAATTTCATTGGATATCGATGCTGACATGAGTTAGGTTTTGTGTTGTGGAGCGCATTCTTACGATTAAAATATAATTAAGACTTTGATGCTGAGAATGTGAGCTTGTCGAAATTTTTGAAACAGGTATTCTGTTCAGAGGAGAAACGGAATTCCGGTTCCGATTTTTCAGAACTCAATTCCATCTCACTCCTGATTCTGTTCATTTCTGATATGAAGAATTTTATAAGCTTTGATTCCTGTGCTTTATCATTTGTTGGGAGATCTGAGTCCCAGAGATCTAAGAATTGGACTCACATCTGCGTAAAATGGGTTGTTTAGCGACATTAGTCAGCTGGCACGAATTACCTAATTACAGCGCTTTCTCTCGGATATTAGATCATCTTTGTCACCAGAACTTGGACTTTAAGATTTCAGAAATGCTCCATCGTGTCGAAACTTAACCTACTCTGAACATGATAAAACCTTTTCCAGGTTCAAGCCACTAACTAATAATCCTGATAGAATCGCTTTATTGATTACTCATTTAAAATTTATCACACTTGTTATTTGATAAAAAATGATATAAATTAGCTAATTTCCTCTGGTCCCTCGGTCTCCCGCATGTTGATCTCCAAAACGCCTGTCTTCTCCGACGAACTCACCGGCACTTCACCCGAATAGACGATGAAATCATCGACGGAAAGCTGAAAGACCAAATTTTCATTAAATAGCTAAAAATCGGAAACGGCTCAGAATAGGCACATGTCAGAATGCTGATTCTGAAAATTTTTAGTGGTCCATTTCGACACTTTTTTATCTAAGAATAAAAAAGATCATTTCTAGTTAAGTTATTATATTTTTTGTGAGTTCGACATTTTTAGATCGTGAGAAAAAATACAAAATTCACCGATAGATGCCTGACACCCCTCTGAGGCGTCTTGCGATAGTTGTAGACGACGAACTTCGAGACGTACGTCGGAATGTCGAACACGAAAAATATCCGCGCACACCGATTCGGCAGCAACGGCGTCAGCCACATGTGAGATGCTCTAAAATCCGAGGGAAAAATTGACGAAATAAAACATTTCGCAGTACTTCGCTGTATCGTTTACTCCGTCGATCAAATTTTCACTGCTTCGAGGATCATTTTCAACCAGTGGCAGAATATTGACACTCTCAGGAAACGCGGCCAGATCTGCGAATTTTCATTTTTCTTTGAAATGACGAAGAATTTTTCTACTGTGAGGCTTCACAACCATCTTTTCTCCACGACGATTGTACAGCTCAATACCATTCAGACCGATGTAGAATTCATCACCCCAGGTTGATAGAAGACGGAGTTGAAAGATGACTGAAATTTTGGCCTACATGAAAAAAACGTGGGAAAAGTTTTAGTTAGCATTCAAACGTGTCTAAATAGGAACTTTCCCACTTTACCACAATGCAAGTCTTGTCAATGGTCGACTATTTGAGACAAAATAAAAGAACACAACTTTTATGCATGGTATTAGCAAGTTTTTTGTAAACTTGTAAACGAATCGACGGCAATTCGTCGATTCAGGGAATAAATTTGACGACTATTATATATTACGCAATGCACACTTTGCATATTCGAATTTTTGCATCGTTTATTTTGTCTCATGTAATCGGTCATCGACAAGAATCCTGAAATACTTACATCCCCCTATCGAGTGTGTACTGGGTCGGACTGGAAGTGTTCGAATGCTCGGTATGGTCTCGATCGCTATGTCTTGGACGAAGTCGAAGAAGACGAAACCTGAATTTATAGGTCTCCAAAATTTTCACTGATCCTGAACCTGGCGCTTTTCTTAGAACGACGTTCCCAACCGATATCTTCCCGTTGATGTAAATCTGCATCAGCTTGACGCCAGCGTACGACATTTCCGTGGATGCATTGTAGTTCCAGAATGATATGCCTGGATTTGTAAAGGTAGGGAAAATAAACTTAGGCGATTATACCAGCGATATGAAAAGGCTGATCGAATTGTATGATGATGGTGGTCGGTTTCTGTGGGTCGAATTCCAACAGACACATGTCTTCCGCGTTCCTCGTGAGGTTCTTTCCGTTCAATAGCCTGAAAGTTGATCTTCAAGAGACAAACCATCGAAAAATATGATTCACAGAAAATGATTAATCCGATGTTCTCCTAGTGAGTTAAATTGAACAACTCTCTCTTCAGAATACATTTTATGATACTGAAGTTACAAATCGTGCCTTTCCAATACTGATTTATCTCCAGTAGTCGAGGTGATCGTCGCATGATCTTTGACGTTGATCGGCTGCCCATTCCTATGAATGAACTCTATCCCAGTAAAGCCGATTTGGTTTTGACATCCCCAATTAGAGTTGAGTTCCAGGTGGATCACTAAAGATTCCTGGTCATCTTGGAAATCACTCAAGCGTACCTCGTGCAACGCCCTTCTCATCTTTCTCTTCCCTTGCGCTGCTCGGTCGAGGTGCGTCGAAGTTCTTATGCGCTGAATGAACTTTCCGTTCCGTCGTCGAAGGTCGGAATGGTGTCGTCAAGGATTCCGAAGCAGCCTTGGCGTCGTTGCTGTTAGAATTCTGAAGGCGGTTCGCTTCATCGTTGTCTTCAGAAGCGACGTCGATGGATGACGAAGTGAGCGTGGTCAAGTCGCCAATCAAGCAGGTATCGTGTTTTGCGATGCTCTCGAGGATGCATTCATCCGTGGTGAAGAGGATTGTCTGAAGCTCTTGGTTTTGCTAGCATAAGATAAATTTTTATCGTTGCATTTTCGAGAAGGCAGTTTTCGAAGAAAGTACATGATTTGAAAGAAGCTATTGAAGAAAACTAATCAGAAATTAGGAAAGCTTACATCCCCCATCGGTTCGTATTCAGTCTCACTATCGAACGCAGGATTCATCTCACCGCGGAACACAGCTCGTCCATCCAAGAAGATCAACATCTCACGCACGCCTCGCTGAGCGTGCACACGAGACTCGTTGTAGTTCTGCAAATACTGATGACCATAAAAATGTTGTGAGGAAAAATTCACGACTTCATAGCCAATGGCATGGAAAATAATAGTACAAAAAGGGTTCTGTTATCATTCTTCAGCTTGCTTTTCTTACGCAAGAGTGCAAAGGGGTTTCAAAATGGCTACACATTTCTTAAATCATGAAAAATGTGCATTGCATAAGATTAGAAATGATTAGATATTCAGAAAAATATTAGCATTTTCACTCACCCAAATTCGTATCATAGCAATCGTTAATTTCTTCTCTAAGTGTAATATCAATTCGATAGGCTCTTCCCCCATGTTGCAGAACCATCGATTCGTGTCGAATGATTCGTCGATCCTCACGAGGGAGTTTATATCACCGAATGTCGATGCAGAAGTGCAATTGATCTAAATTCCAGTATTAATACTGATTATTTGCGCTCGCTGCTAAAATTCGGCGCTCTTCCCAGCGTCGAATTCTAGTGGCGAGCACGACATAATCCATAACAAAATTTCACAGGGTCTAGTTTCTTCACAAAACGCTCAGATTTTGATCCATTTAAAAAATATATCTTGTCTAAGATGATAGATATTTGAGGCGTTCAATTAGAAAAAAAACTATGAAAAATTTATTGAATACGAGAGTGCTTAAATAATTTGTTTTCTCTCACCAAAGCAACGACGGCTTTCTCGCCGGTTTCCATGAAGATCTCGATGGATTTCAGGCCGACATAGAGAGGATCGCCCCAGTTCGAAAGGAGCACAAATCGAAGCTGTTCGCCTTGAGGAAGCTCGGGGATTTCACTAAACTACAATTTTGAATCGGACAAAAATGACTGCGAATATTCTTCTTGCAAAGTTTTGCAGAGAGCACTTTCGTCCAAGTGCTACTTTTTCCACGTCTTCCTTTCATTTTGCATGCTTGAGAAGAAAGCACTCATTGTTAGGGAAAAGTAATATGTGCAGTAAATGGGTTCGGTAATTAGCTCAAAACCACAATTCCCAATTGATCTAAGCCCATCTTATCTGAATTAACATACACCCATCAATCAACCAATAACCAAAATTCACGTTCATCTTTTCCAACCCCAAATTTCATTACCTCATTTCGTCATTTCGTCTCCCCTCGACCAACTACTTCCTACTCCTTCCACCCCTATCTACAGAAAGCCCAACAAACAAGTAGCCCTGACAGGCCATTACAAATAAATTGTAAGAATCGAAACATTGTGACTTGACTCGAACTCGACAGGGACGAACAGCGCAAAACAACAAGCAATATTAAATCTTAAACTCTACTCTTTCTTACTCTTCCACACTCTGCAATTCGTGCACAAATATTTTTGGAGAGAGAATACTAGAAACAATTGATGTTTTTCTTACAACTGCGCTTCATTAACCGACATTGAAGCCAACTCGGACGACGACATGCTTGATAGGGCCGGAATTTTGAGGTTCTGAAATCAAATAGTACAGCAAAAATCTCTGACAACTTTGAAAGTAATTCGGAGTGTTTAAGTAGGTTTAAAGATTCATATCAAACGAATGCTCTTCTAGAATGAATCGTGCTTATGAAAACTGCTATATTCGAACATGGATAAGTATTCAAGAAAAATACTAGAAAGGAAATGCACAGATACAAAATATGTGCATTCGATAGGCGTTAGTGCGTGTGTTATGCATGAATGCAATTATTGGTCTAGAAAACTCTCAGAGAATGTGAGCAACGAAAAAGCTGTCAAATCCCCTAGAACAAGTCCGTTGCTAGGGACAGAGATTCAGAGTGGAAGCGACAAATGAGGCTGAAGAGGAAAGGAACGCAGAGGATTTAAGAAGTGAAAGAGAACTGCGTGAGCAATAATAAAGCTCCGATTCAAGATCTTTTTGCTCTATCTAGGAAAATTTAATCATGTTAAAAAGAAACAGGTTGAAATTTTAGGTTTCATAAGAAACTTTTAGTGTTATTGCTTTGAAGTTAAATAATTTTCTCGGATAAGTGAAGATTTAGTACGATTAAAAAGGCAGGCTGATTTTGAAAGGAATTAGTTTCAAAAGTTTTGGTATATGGTTAGAAATTAGTTGGTAAAGAAATGAATCTAAATACGAAAAGTTTGAGAATGTAAAAGTAACTGGTGCTTTGGTATGTTATAAAGTAGACTTGCTAAGTTATGCGTGAATATATTAGCGATATATTCATAAAGCTCCGAACGTCCAGGCTTATTGCAAGTAGACATGCGAGTATGAAATCAGATTATTAATTTATTAATAGATTATTTTGATCTTTATCTATGGCAGTACAAACTACAGAAGTATAAATTTTGCAATATATTTTTGCAAGATAATTGCATATTTGAACCAGAGCCGGGCGGAATTCTAAATTGTGCTTTTCAGAAATCGGAATTTCGCCCGACCCTGGTAAAAAGTGATATTCATGGGGTGACTACTTTAATGTTAGATGTGTCTAGGCTTCTTCTATGCAACCCAGTGCTTTTTTTTTCTTAAATCACCTACAGTGCGGCGTGGGAGATGGCGTTTTCCAAAATAATCGAGGATTGAGCATCTTCTGTGTGTAACTTTGCACTCAAAAAGATAAACCAAAACCAATTGTGAGTTCAACAAAGGGAACTTACTTAAATATCATAATGTTATTTTTACCTATTTTGTATCATTTATTGAAAAGTTATGCTAGTGAATCGAAATCACTGCAATTTACTCCTTTACATTCTCTTCTGCTAAAATTCTACGATTAACGACTCAACTGCCACGACATGGTATACTAGAATACTGCCCTATAATATACCATGGCCCTTTCTGTATTACCGTAATCCATTCTTGAGAAACTTCGGAAAATCGAAAGTGAGCAAGAAGTTATGAAACAACCCACTAAAAAGTAACGAATAAAGCTTTTAGCGATTTTTGCATTTAATATTTTACTTAGGTTTGTTTCTAAAATCATCATGTGTGTGATAAGTGTAATAATTTTACTTTCTAGCACCTGGCAAAATGTATATTTATCGTGGAGTAAATTAAAACCTTGCTTAGCTTTTTTTCTAGACCCTGGTGAAACATTCAAAATTGATCCCGAACATGTGATACAAATCTGAGAATTTCGAGTTTTCACCGAAATAATTCCATACTTCAGGTGATTAAGGTAAACATATTCGTGAATTTTTCTACAATATTGTCTAAAAATGCTGGTATGAGTAATTCCTTTGAAATGCGTCACTATATTTCAGCAATTGCTTGAAATTGGCGGCTACAGGTTGGAAAATATTCATCCTCATTAGTTGAGGCAAAATGCCTTACTCAAATTACCCATGGTCTCCCCTTATTAGAACTTTATCTATACCACATTGAGTTCGCATATAACCACATTTTCAGACTGATATCACTGTGTTCATTTTTATCTTAAAATCGTAAATATTTTCAATTTTTTACTACGATTTCTTGTAATACTTTGAGAACCCAATTGCTCTGGACAAAAACACGACTTAGGTTTGTAACTTGACAACTTTCGATAATAAGTCTTATCTTGAAGTAGTAAATATAATTTTGGAGCAAAACTTGGCAATGAAAATACAAATATTGACTGTCTAAAGGAAGTAATTGCTATTTTGGTGTCAAATTTGAAACAATATTAATTGACTCTGATGTTTAAGCGATCATTTGTTTATGCTATTTGCTTTTTTCATCCTGATCTAGAGTCAAAATTACTCTTTGAATCATTGAAATGTCGCTAAGTTAAATAAAAATCGTGATAATTAACTAGAATAGAAATTGATCCTGGCTTATTTTGTCTCAATTATAAGGTATTCGATAATATTCTTTGAATTCTTTACTGCGCACTTTTCAAACACTACGTTCCATACAGTATTTCTAATAATAATTCAGATAATCTATTATTTGATGATAAATCTTGGTGCGTATTTTTGAAGACTTTCATTTAATCGAATAATAATCTTTGCCGAAGTGTTTAATAATCCTGACTAAGTAGCGTTGCCATATTTGTGCAGCAAAGTCGAGCCGCTGCTACAGAAATAAGCCATTAGTTTAGAGATCTCTTTCATGAATAGTGATATTTTCAAAAAATTTTACGCTTTTTAATTCTTTCATCTTTGCGTCATTTTGGGCGCTTTGCGCTTTGTGTGTTTCAAGTATCGTCACTAAATTGAAACACCCCAAATGAAACTAAAATGCAAAAATGAATCGATGATCAAGATATCTGCGTCAATGTTTCTATTTTCTATTTCGTTGCAGTTTTATGAAGATAAGGAATGAGTGGATATTTCTGTGTTAATTTTTACACTATTTGTGAGCATGTTTATATTGCGTTCAGTGATATGATTATCATGTAATGACGCCTCATTAATTTTGCAAAACCTGCCTATTTTTAAATCGCTTGCGGACTTTACTATAACCTTATAATTAACAACATAAGCATGCTGATTTTATAGGTTCTAACTTAAAAAAAACTCTGAATTTAGTGCATGATTTAGAAATTTATAGTTAATGATCGAAAGATCATGAATTTTTTCAAAGTATGGAAAATTCAGAAATTTGATCTCAAAGTTAGTTTTAGGTTACTTCAATTTCATATAATTCACATAATTTCCTGGAACCAAGCAACACGAAATTTCACGAACATATTGAATTTCCGAAAGAAGGTAGATTTTATCAAAATATTATTAGGTTTCAAAAATTATTAAGTATGTTAACCTAAACTACTTGGCGTTGGAAATAGTTTAAAACTAAACTAGAGTCCAAAATATTCAATTGTTTAATAATCAATGAATTTCATTCTGCGATAAGAGAAATTTCGCAACCCTCTGAACAACTCGCTTTTGTAATCACTTTTCGATTCTTGTGCATCTAAAAATGAATGGCTTTTGATTTCTCATTTTGTTTATATCTCGTTTGAAAAGCTGATATATTGAACGTTAATTCATAGAAAATAAAAACTAAATAACCAAAATAAGAAGCAAGTTGTTTTCTAGAAATCTTCGATTTTTCACTTAAATTCGACATTTTTCTTTATTTTCTAAATCTTTTTTTTATAGTATTTTCAAATATCGAACAATAGATGTAAAATAAATAAGCTTAAAAGTATGAGTATGAATTTTGTTCTTGGCTTCATTTTGAATTTTCTTATGTAAGTTGTCAGCGATATGCTAATTTCTAGTATTCGTTAATTTTTTCTACAAATTTTTCAATTGATCGGTTTTCAAGTTTAAACCTCTTAAATTGGCACGCTGTTTCGGCCGCTCGCTCCCTCGAAAAACGTCCTTCAAAAGTACAAACCGAAGGCGCTCAGGTCGATTTACTTACTGATTTTCTATGTCGATTCGAAATTCGCTGTCTCCTTATTCGGTATCGTCTATTTTTGCATCGGCGAAAATCGCGACCTTCGAATTTTTTCCGACTGAACTATTATAGTAATCTTAAACTCAACAACATGAATTTTATTGATGTATGTAGAAATCTTTCTTCTATCGCTGAAGCATAGATCTGAAAATCTGATTTTGATACAGCACATAGTATTTGGCAGAAAATATTTCTCTTATTTTTAGCATAGTTAATATATGAAGTTAAAAGGGCATAAATCTATTTAAGTTCGTTAAGACGATGATTGTTTGAGATTTTCAAATTACTCGAGTAAAAACTCGACTCTCGTCTACAGTAAGGAGAGTTTAAAGAAATGCGTCTATTTTTGTGTAATGACTCGTGAAATTATGCAAATGAAATGTGAAATTGAGAATTACCCCGATGAATATTTCATGCACAGCTGATATAATCACATTTGCTATAATAAAACGCTATATTTTTATATTCTCATCGAAAAAGTGACTAGGTTTGAAATTTTTAATCAACTTACGATTATCGTATAGTCAAATTTAGCATTTTTGCAGCTCTTAAAGTTCGGGGAAACTTTTATCATTCCCAGAATCATGACCAATTTGATTTAGGAATGTTTAGCGATGATTCATGATATGAATTATACCCGATTATTTTATTCTATCCAAAAATCTGAAAATTTAGAGAATCTATCTTCAGATCGTATAATTTTTATATCAAACCACATTCAAAACTGTCTAGCAATTCTATAGCATTTCTGCACTATTTCATGGCCATCAACTCTATTTCGCTGATTTTTTTACATTGTCGAGAATAGTTTCAGAGTTCGAATATGGTGATTTTTTTCTCATTTTCTCGATTTTCCTTTTATTCCTCCGTTTTTTCTTCTTTTCCTTCCGAAACCCTTCCCCAATTTCAAGGCCGTTCAACTATGCCTCTCCATATTTGGGCATATCGTTCTTCTTATTCTTCTTCGTTTGCCGTATCTCATTTTTCCATATTATTTCATTTTTTCACCCATTTTTCCATAAGCTATTCCTTGGTTTTTCTCGTCTTTGACTTCTGTTTTTCCACGCTATTTTTCTCGATTTTTAACCTTTTTATCTAAGTTTTCCATGCACCATTTTATCATTTTTCATCTCTGAGGAATCAATTTTTTCAGTACTATTTTATAGTTTTTACCCAAGTCTTTTCTGTACTATTTCTCAAGTTTTTAGAACTAAAATTTTCGTCTTTCTGCGCTATTTCCTAACTTACCTGCATCTTTTTCCATTCTATTTCTGAGTTTCCGAATTTTTCACCGCCTAATTCGCTTCTTTACATTCTAAAAGTTCATCTCACTCCATTTCTAGACGACGCATTCGCGTTTTTCACGAAAGGTCATCCTATTCCTCACGTTTTTGATCCTTTCCTACGTTATTTTCATTTCTCGTTTCTTTATTTGCTTTTTCTTCACTATTTCTTTTTCTTCTACTTCTTTTTGCACTCGTTCTTTTCACTGTTTGCCGTTCTCCTCTCTCGCTCACCGTTCCCCAAATACGGTATGAACAGAGATATGCTATTTTTTACACTTTTTATGCCTAACATTTATCTTCGATCCAATCGCTTATTTCTTAACTATTTTAAACTATATCTATGTGAAGGTTAAATTGTAAGTTTCACTATCGAATTTTTGTATAAATTTATCTACTCACAAGTTCTCAACCTATCGAAATTACAAATGTATCACTCTAAATCTGATTTAACTTGCCTATATTTGATAGAAATTCGTAATAGATCTAAATCCTAATTCATTAGCATCTAAAATTTTATTACCCAGGTTAAAAATTTCATAATAGATACAAATTTAACGAAGGTAGTTAGATTGCTCATATAATTTATCTAACTAATGTAAGATGGGGAAAGTGAGTGTTAACATAAACTTTCATCAAAACATTGATAGGAATATGGGTTGGTTATTGTAGTCGACGAAATGTTATCAACCTTATTATTGTTATCCCCGCGAAAGTCATAATGCTCTTTAGTTTGTATTGTGGTGCATCAAACTATTTCACAGCTTTTAAACGTATCATCTAATTTTTGGATAAATATCAAGAAAACATCCATCTTTCAGCATAATAATAAGGTTCTTTCATAAGATTCTATATTTCAAGAAACCTTAATTTATAGCGCGACCAAAAACCGGATTAAATGGATTTTTCATGTTTATAAAATTGCATCAAAAGCGGATTTAGATTTATTAGTTAGTTCCGATTTTTTTAATTGAAATATTTATCCAGTGAATCATAATAGCATAATAGCGGATTACTTTTCAAAAATGATCTTTCCAAGATTTTTCTAATCTTTTCTCGAAACTTACGATGGTGGATTTAGTACATTGATTTTTGATCTATAGAGACTGCTAATTTTTTTCCTAATTATTATCAAACTAAATATTTTTCTTATACACGAATGCATTTCTCAAAATCATGAAAAACCTGTTAAGTTACTCTTTTGAGTTCGGATTTTTACGCTTTCTGAAACGTGTTTGATTAAATTCGACGTACTCGTAATTTCAAGAATGTTAACTAACCGCGGTAAATAGGGGCAAATTTTGGGTGCAATTATATGAAATAATTAATTTTTGTATAGTCTAGGCTTAATTTTTCCCCGATTTTTGACCGGTTGTAGTTAAAAATTCGGACTTTCATGTGACTTTGAGTGTGTATTTATCTTCATTGTCCCGAGAAAACGCCCCCGAGATTTTCACGTAAATACTGTAAATTCCGCTGAAAAGTCGGCCAAAATTTGCGCATTTAGGCTCGAATCGGCTTAATTAATTCGCAGTACATTTTTCAGTTTTGAGAATTTGTAAAACAGTCGCAATTTTAGGCATATTTCAAACTTCAACAGACGTTAGATCTTCAATTATCTTTCGATTCGAAAGAAAGTGGGGCGAAGATTGAGACATAAATAGCAAAATCGCCGCATGGGTTTGGAAATATAAAGGATGATTCAGTGCTGTTACCAAATAACTTTTGAAACCGATAATTTTCGCAACTACATATTTTTGAACCTGATTTTTCGAAACAATTATAATCTGCATCAAATAAACCAACATTTCAAGAACCATTAATTATCAGAATTTAGACAATTCAATTATTTAGATAGCTTAACAGGAATATATATTGAAATTAGAACAATTCATTTTGAGACAGATGATATTCTGATGTTCCGAAAATCTTTGACTGTAGTAGTGCGTCTATTTAAACTCCGAATTTCAGTCTGAAATTTTAATGTCGAATTTCTGAAATATCACCGTCTTTTCAGTTTTTTCACGCACTCATCACGTACATGAGGTTGCAATTTAAAGAAAAATAAAATCGCTCTTTACGCATAAATTTTAGATCTAATAATTGGTTCTTGAAATTTTGATCATCGCCTAACTAGTATAGTTTCTTATGTTCTTGAAAAGTGATTTTTAAGAAGGAAGTATAATTTAGTCTTTTTTTTCAACTTATTATAACATAGATCAACACAACTTTGTACGCACAGCGTAGAAATCTTGTGCATTGCACTAATGTTTTTACTCGGGCATCAAAATAGGCTGACTAATGTTGGAAGTGCTTTCTTTTGAATTTGAATTACCTATAAATTGTGCGTGTAGCGCCCGGCTAGACTAACTATGACAACTCTCGGCCGGACGTCTTTTTTATATACAATTTTGGTCGTTTGTGGGAAATGAAAATTCTTCGAAATTTGTAGCCCCAGTTTCAAAAATAATAATCTCCACGCATACATTCACCGCGCGTCCGGACACTATTGTTCTCCTTTAAGCAACCGCAAAAATCAAAGTCTGCATTTTTTCCGGCAACATACCTAAAATCGGGAGTACGGTATCTCTCGCATTTCCTTATTCTTCACTATGTCGAGTTTTTCTAGACTAGCAAACTGGGGGTGGGGTTCTTTCTTGAGAAACAGTCACTAGATAATTTATCATACGACGAAAGATAGCATCGTAAAACTGCCAGCAATATATCGAGAAATTTTCTTATATATGATTTTTCGGCGTAAAAAATCGACACTTTGATGCCGAAAACTTATAAAAACGTAGGGCAAAGATATCGATTGAACCTTGCTAGCACTCTAGATTACAAAAAGTTTAACAATAAGTTCGCTTAGTTTTGTTAAATAAGCATAGGTCCGTATAATGACGCATATAGTAATATGACGATTATTGTCTTGTTACAAGTTGTAACATGCATTGTTTAGGTATTGCTATTCGAAGTTTAGGAAGAAAGTTATGATGGGTTTTGATAAGTTTCTCACGACAATAGGAATATCTGAACTTATCATTTAGTTTTTAGCATGGATTTATCATCAATTAAAACATTGCATATGGCACAATAGTGCGTAATAATTGAGAATAAATTATAACCTGAAAGTGCGAAATTTCGAAATGATTCATTAGTTTCTTTGAATAATGACAGTAAATTTGACTCGAGAAAAAATCAGCAAAAGTGGCAGTTTTTCACCGACTAAAAGGCTAGAAAGTGCACGCCGTCCTAATAGAGTTGATAGTTTGCTTTCGATAAAAAACTTGATTCTCATTTTCAAAGTTCCAAAAAATCAATCCATTCAAAATATAACGATCTGTACCGGAATTTTCGTTCTTTTAATGAAAAAAATTAACCATGTATTTTTTTTATCAATTATTGTCTGAAATCTTTCCCGTCTCTAATTTTCTCGTTATATTTCGACATATAATTCCAAATTTCTTTACGATCTTCTGAAAGAGTCTGAGTTTATTTGTCTTTCGAGTCGAATAGTTAACTATTAACTGATAAGCTTTACATCGAACATATAGCCAGATATTTCATGTTTTATGCTCTCATTCTATCACTATTTCTCAATTTTCTGCTCCTTTTCCTGCGAATTATGATATTATTTCAGCTTTTCTGATTTCTTTTTCAATATTATCAGCTCATAACTTTCTTTGCTATGTATAATTTTACTATCAGAAAGGACGGCCCGTCCTATTAACTATCCTGATATTTTACACCGAGACCCAATAATCTGATACATTTGGTATCGCGAAGTTAAAAATTTCATTATTTTCCTATATATATATTTTAAGGATATTCTACTAATGTTTTAGTTTAGGGTAGTTTAAATAAGTCTCGATTTGAAATTTTAATCCTGATCATTTTAACATTCAGCTAGTACGATCCGTACTAAAAGTCCAATTTATATAGAGCTAATTACGAATATTAAGAGTTTTCAATTATCATTAACTTGTACCCACGCCCGAGACTTACTCGAATTTGTGTATTAGTTAATTCGTATAATGCATAATATTTTCGAGATCTCAATGCAACACTGTCTGGTACGAGTCGGCACCGCTTTTTCTATATTCATTTATTACATAAATTTGTAATTAAATTATAAAATATGTGACAATCGTATATATCTTTAAATTTAGCAAGTCACGATCAAAAATTTCCCCTACTGCTGCAACTATTTCTATTTTTCAACTTAAAAATCTGAAATGAGCGATTTGAATGTCTTTCAGAATTCACATTTCATCACAAACAAACACAGATGGTGCAAAAACGGGAGGTTTTCTTACCATCACTTTAACCTCTCTATTCCTACATATTCTTTTCTCGAGCTGCAGCATTCCTTAGATGCTTTGAAGTTCCATGAAAATTTGAAAGTTTCGAAAGGTTTATCCTAATTATTGCCCTTTAGAGACGTATAATTATTCGAGGTTAAAGTCTAAAACTAGAAGTCTCTTTACATAGTGATTATTTTGAAATATGTGCCTAGGCGCTCTAAAAGCAAAGTTATTATGGTTTTAGATTGGTAGTTAGGACGGCGCGTCCTAATAGTTTACGCGCTGTAGATTTCTTTTCTGTATCATCAAATTTCAGCGTTAAATAGTTATCTTTAAGATGGTCTTACCATTTTATGACGAGCCATTATCAATGCTATCACAACAGAATAGGCTGACCTGAAATGCTATATATCTTGCTCTGAGTTTTGCATAGTTAGCTACGTCATAGTACAGAGTGTAAAATAAGTCCGGGCAACAAATTTGAGAGTCGTTTTTGCAATAACTTAAGGAGTCAAGAAATTATAATTTTAGATTTTTGAACCCTCCATATCAAAATTGACTAATAGACAGAAACCAACCCGATTTCATTAACCATTAATCAAAATTCGGAAGCTTGATTCGTGTGATATCAAACATTTCGTCTTGCAAAAGTGAAAAATTCACGCGGTATCAGATGAAATAAAACTGTAAGACATAGCGAGATCTTAGACATTTCGAGTAAAAATGATTAAAACTACTAACCACTGATGTTACGATAAATTTCATGCCAAAATTTGAATATTTTATCGACTCCAATATTTTAGTGGCGTCAAAATAGGCCAATTTTATGTCATATTTTGGAACCCTTTAGACAATGAATAATAATCACGGAAAACCCTAAAAGATTGCGAAATTGCTGTGAGAAGTATATTCTGATAAATATTCCATAAATTTATCAAAGAAAACTCTACCGAACATTTTTATAATATTCTTTTTCTACTGCTTTGAAAAAGTTCTTGCCTGAATTTTTTTACACCCTGTAGATGTTCTAATTATATTTTTTTCTTGTAATTATTTCCTAGGCATATCTTCACAATTTGTCGATCTGAAGTTCAAAACCCATATCTTTTTATCTGGCTGAAAATTCCACTTTTTCCAGCTGTATTTTAGTTGTCAAGGTCTCAAATTTATGCGGGTTACAGTAAGGTAAATTTGTGAAACGCGAAAGAAGTCCTTACAGAAGATCATTCTAGCCGTTCGCTTTAAAAGGTTAAATCGTTCGATTTTCGTCAAATTTTGCGATTCTAACTTCAGAGTCCTTTCGCGACCTTGAAATCGACATTTTTGCGGGCAAAATTCTAGCGCGGCGCGCTATTTCACGATGATCATATCACTTGATTGATAGCCCTAAACGAATTGCTAGTAACTCGAATTACTTTTCAGATATATCGGGAAGATAGATTTGAAGTGATTAGTTTGTCAGCGAGAATGATATGCACTTTTCGATAATACTTCTAAAGAGATAAATGAAATGGATAGGAATTCAACAATTCGAATCTATCATATCATGTATAAATATCTAAATCTGAAATATTTAGTTAGCGAAAACGATATGCACTTTCTGACAAATTAATCTACATTTGATATTCTAACCTTTTTAATTGAAATAGCGAGATCTAGGTTTTTAGCTTAATATAAATATCATCAATATTGTGTCTTCTTATTCATGGGTTAATTCTGAGAATGTTAGGTTTTTATTACTTTTCATATAAAATTTTGCTTTATTCAATAGCTTTCAAGCTAATCCTCATTTCTTTTAAAATGTGTAAAATTCGTGGTATCTAAATAGGCTTTTCAATGCTCTACTTAAAATTGAATTTTATATTATTCCACTTCATTTCAAGTTTATTTTTGATCGTGACATCATCAGCTCCCTTTCATTTAAAGAAAAAAAACACAAATTTTTTGCACTCCAGACACTACCGTATTCTCTAGGCTCTATCCAATACAAATCTTTCAAAGTGCAGCGAAAATAAAATTTTCCATCTGTCCGCAAAAACGCTCCGTACAATTTCCGATTTCTATATATTTATTCAAATCTTGTTAAAAGGATACTTGCAGAAATCCATTGTACACATGTCATTTTTGCGCGTGACATGGTCATTGTCGGCTTAATTCTGTGGTTTTCGAATCAAACGCTAACCGATTTTTTGCTGGGAGAAATTTTAAAATGTATCCTGGCCTTCAAATTTTAAGAGCCCCAAATGTTCATGAAGAAGGACTAATTTTTCTGGGGTGTGACGTATCATTTTGTACTCAGACTATAGGAAAATTTTCAACCCCCTGTAACTTTTTATCCTTAGACTTATTACTTTGCAAATTAGTATGCAGCTTGGAGATTCGAAAAATGATCGAGATAAAAGTCGAGTCTAAAAATTACATATGCATTTTGGTAGAAGTATGGTATAATTTTCTGTAAATGTTATCTATGTAATTTTTCCCGTTTAGATAAAATTTCGACATCTATAATTTGACATTTCTAAGAAAATTAATGTTTATAAATCGAGATTGGTTCACTCTTTAATCTCGAATATTTAAGGATTTTTTGAACTCATGCAGTATGCAGCTTCGATATTCTAAAGTAGAATATCTTTGAAATTTCAACAATCCATGTAACTCTAACTAGTTAGTAAAGAGAGGTTCTAAGCCGCCTATTTTTCAAATTATTTAAATTCAATATACTTTCTGAAGATTGAACTTTTATGAGTGCGCATACCTATTTTCACCGGAAATGGGCGTGATCCGTGTACCTTTTACCATGTTATGTTTCTCTATGTGCATAGTTCTTTTATCTTAGAGAATACAGAAAGGCCACGCCCCACGTTTGAGAGAGCAACAACTAAGCGAGAGAGACATAGAAATAAAGTGCACTGCTCAGCCAGCACATTTTGCCTCATTTTCTGACTTCTCTGTTCTCTCCCGCGTTATTATATTTCTCCAATTTTCTGACTTCTCTCCACTCTCGATATTTTCATGTTTCTCCAGAGGACTTTCGCACGCTCTCGTTCATTCACGTTGCAATACAAGCTCTGAACGAAGTCGGAACTTTGAAATTTCGAAGTTCGAAATTTTTTCGGAGGTCGAAACTTTTTTCTCTATTTTATCATAATGCGCACTCATCCTTTCTGTATATTATCATTTGATGATATTTTTGAAGTACTTTTATCGAATAATTTAGGATACAATTTATCAACTATTATACTTTATCATCATGCAATTGTCAGATTTTATTCTCATACAATTTGCAATTTCCATTTTCTCATTTTTTTTTTTAAATTCATCATTTACAAGTTCAAAATCGCGTTGTAATTTGCACTTCTTTTCACATTTCTTGACCATTACGCGATTCTTATCATTTTTTCATCGTTCTATCGCTTTATCATTTATCTGGCTAATCCATCGGTATCGCCATCAATTATCTTTCTTATCATTGATAGCATTGATATAATTGCACTTATCAAATTATCACCTTTTATATCTTTGTCATTAAAATTTCCTAAATATAAAACCTCAAAATTCTGATAGTTTCATTTATTTTTATCCATATTTGCCATATCACGAGATATGCATTCTATTGGAGAGAACATACTGTACCCGAAGCGAGTACAATTTACTTATTCATAAAAATTCTCCTCTATTGGAAATAGCAGATTCAATGTTCTCGTCTAGATTCGTGCCTCTAAAATTCTAAATATTTTAACCTTTAGGCTGAGTATGAACCTATTTACGGTAGAGCAATTAGAGCTGATACGTCGGTTGAGAACCACGGGCATCACTGGGCAGGAGGTTGTCGAGGTGAACAAATTCAAAATAAACTTTTCTTCCAACATTTTCTGGAAAAACTACTCGAACTTCTGATAGCTATTCTTTCTGAAATTCTCTTTAAAAAATCTAAATTGATGAGTTTTACGATCAACTTTGGAATAAAAGTATTCAAACCACTTGAAAATCCTATGAAACCCGATTTTCAGGCCTTCAAGCAGCTGGAGCAGGTGGGACCGTCGTTGGGGCAGTACTCGGACGAGCTTATGATGATCGGCGAAGAGCAGGAATTCGAAAAGCCGGAACAAGATGAAATTCCCGTATTGGAGAAAATTGACGATCCAGAAAAATCCGCAGAAATGGACGAAATCGGAGAGGACTTTGAGGAAATCCACATCGAACAAAATCCCGAAGTCTCGCCGGTCACGACTCCGACCGAAGAGTCCAACAAAACCCCCGTCATCGTCCGACCTCAGGTACGGGACTCGAGTCGGGCCACTTCTTGAATTAGTTATGATTTCAGGCAAAGCAAATTCCAACTTCACTCTTGCTACCCCTGAATTTGTCGAATCTAACCAATCTGACTGGAATCACTCCGTTCTTGAATATCAACGGAGCGATATCACCAATTGGAGATGAAAAACTGTAAGAATTGGAAATGTATCAGAAAGTTTCAGAAAAATGAAAATAAGAGAAAATGTTATTTGAATTGGTATATGGTATATTTCAAAGAGTATCGAAAAGAAAAGAGGCATTGAAGATTCTGAAGTTCGGTGTTTAGGATAGCTATAACAAAAACATACGAAAAAATTCGGGAATATAAAATATCAGAAACTTATAGCAACCTTTTATTAAAATATTAAAGATAATTTTAAAAAGTCAATTCCGTCGTCTTTCCCTTTCAATAGCGATAAAATATGATATTACTGCATAAATTTAAAAATTAATAAAAATAGATATCAGGAACACATTTTAGCCGCCTTTCTGTGCAAACCGTTCCACTGGCGTCGACGGCGTCTGAGGTGATCGTGAACTCGTCGGCCAGCAGCAATTCCTCGGTCGAAGAAGGCCAGATCACTACAGACGATCGCCCAGCGCGCAGTCAGCGAACTCCTATGAAGGTTAGTCTAACGATCCGATCCTATCTGATTTCATCTGGTACGAGCGAATCACCGGGGTGTTAATTGATGAGATCTCTGATGAAATCGTCTATGTCTTTGTCTCATTCTTATCAGCTAATCCACGATATCTTAGTATCGAAGGGACAAAAGTGGCAATTTGATGGACTTTTAGAAAAAAAATATCAATCATAAGAAAGTCGAAATCAATAAAAATATGGAAAAAAAAAATTAATATAGAAAATACTGAATTCAGACTTCCGTGACTAGATGAAAGCTATAAAAGTAATAAAAATAGCAAAATTTAGGACATCCTAGAAATCACTACTCTGGATGACCCAAACGAGTTAGCCGAATTCATGAAACAGGGCGAGGAGGCATGCATTGCGGACATGCGCAACTTTATCAATGCCTACAGTCTGCGTCAGACCACCGTAGCTATGATGACGGGTAAGAAGTGATACCTTTTCTCATCGTCTTTCTCTATCATCTTCCGCTATTATATAGCAAACCTTTTGCTAAGGTAATGAATTGTCAGAAAAAGAGTCGGATCAAAATTCGGATATCAGACGACTGGTCTAGTGAAAGAATCTAGAAAAATCGTGTGTTAATGGCATTTTAAAATTCGATAAACTGTGCGATCATGATATTTTGTTCCAGGCGTATCGCAGCCCTATATTTCTAAGCTGCTGAACGGAAATCACCGCGAGTTGTCGTTGAGATGCCGAAAGAACATCTACTGCTGGTATCTGAACTGCAGAAGACACCCCTCGAAATTGTGTAAGTTCCTGGCTAGATATAGAGAAGTAATGGGAATTTATCGACATTGGATTTAATCCAAACATCCTGCTCCTTGGGAGGCTTAATTTATGAATCTTAACTTTTCTATTTTCTTCCTTCAATCTGATACCATATTCATCCTTCTTTATCATTATCTTTACTCATCTAAAAATAGTCCTTAACCGGCCTAGGCAGATTTTGCGTGTGGACTCTACTTAAGTCTAAATTTTGCGAAAAGATCTTATGGCGGATCCCTTTCTATATAATTTTTCGTTCTAGCTAAAATTCGGCCTAAATCAGGTCTTATTCTAATGAACCTTACAACTAGTATTCCTACCTCTATATTTCATCATCTATTGTAGACACCCGATTACTTGATGAAAATGAAAAATAACGCATTTTTACACGCGAAAAAATAAACGGGTTGCATTACGGAATTTGTAAAAGGAAGAGCAGAGAAAAGAAGAGAGAAAAATAAAGAAAACGCGCGAAGTAATGAGCAAGTTTGGCATGCACATTTCCTTATTTTTGTGCGTACAGAAAATGCACCATCTTTCATTTTCATCAAACAATCGGCAGTCTACAATGTCTTTCTGTTTGTCGCTCTTTATCATTATTTCTTCCTCTTTATACTTTACTCATCTAGTTAGGAACTCTTTTCTGACCAACATGACCGAAAATTCCAAACTCTGCTCATCCATCTAATTATGACATGAATATCGACTTTTTCCATCAGTAATAACAATCAGAGCGTTGAAAATGTGAACCATCTGCGTCAAGTTCGCAAATTGTTGGTTTTCAGAAATGTTAAGGAGTTCGGAGAACAGTAATTGCCACGTTGCTAGCTGATAAGCGAATGATAAAGTAATAAATAGCGTAATTGTGGGATATGCGCATGCTGCAATTTTTGCATTTTCTCACACGTTGTCAATGCATATATGCCCGCAGCAGTGGTGATCACGCTATCATTTTAGTCGAAACTAACATATTTAAAAATGACACTATTGAAGTAAAAGAAATGATCTATTGCTAAGTTAGAATAATGCATTTTGATAATAGCGATATTACTCGCTAAAAATAGCGTGTGAAAACTAGATTTTCTGTTCTCCACTAACAATCGATCAATGTCATACGTGCGATGTGAAAAGTCGCCAGATTTAACCATAACTTATGCACTTTCTATCACGTTTTTACACATAATTCGATTTTCAGCGAAAAATGTAAAGAAAAATTCGGCAGGAGATAATCATAATCATAGCGGTTCATTATGAGACATTTTCAAAAAAATACTTATTTTCGGATTAGCAGAAAGGGAGCTATTGTCTGCTGAACTATTATTCTTTTGACAGTGATCTCTCAATTTCTAGGTGGATTTGGAAAAATAGCATGGGAAATTAGGATAGGGAAAAGATAGGTCTTCGTTAGAGACATGATATGAGGTCTGTTCAATTTACTATTAGATATAATAGTGAGCAGCGCTTTAAAATGATGGTGATTCTGCGAAATATAACAAGGAAGTGCAATTTACGAGGGGATATGTGTGTATTGTTTCATTGGCACTAGACAAATCGTGCAAATTATTTTGAGCAGCGAATTTAAAATCTTGTCGTGATTTATTATCGAGCGTGTATACACTTTGATGTATTATTTTGAAACATAAAATGGAAGAAAAGTGCAAGTATACAATCATTTATCATTCCAGGTGGTGTAAGCCTAGCTATCAAAAATTCATTGGGGTGTTCGCGAAATTTTCGGAATTGCTAGATTTCTAGGTCATTATTCATTTTTATCGATGTTTCAATCATCTAGTTTTTCCATCTATCGTTATAGCGTCGCTCTGACTTGAGTGATCTCGATCTTGATGAGCAAATACCCTGAGAATATAATAAGATTGGAAATAGGATGAGAAATTTATGGGATATTTGGAAACTGCATGATATAGTGATAAGAAACAGGAAAAATAGGGTAGGGAAGACAGGATATGATATCTTTCTTATGCTATTTATGTCATGGTCTATGGAATTATGGCACGATGTCTTGCGATTTTGAGAATGCAAAATTTCAGCACTTTTCCAACCATGTCGCTATTTTCCCAAGATCTTCCAAGAAAGCAGCCAAAAATTTCGTATATATGGAAAAACAGCAAACTATGAAACGTCTATGGCATTTCTCGTGCAGTTTCGATAATGCGCTAGACCATGCACTAGGGCATGGCGAGGACAGAAACCTCTATGCATTATGAAATACGGAACAAAATAGACAAACAGAGCAAAAATGAGCTCTCCTCCGTGTGCGGTGGAACCAGAGGGCAATGCACAATATTGGTAGAAATAGACAAAGATATGAAATACGGAACTTTCGTCTCATGCGAAAGATTTGTAGTCGGTGAGACAGCACTGAAAGCGAGACGTCTCATTAGCAGCACAATGGTAGCTTTTTCAGCCTTAATTTTGGAAAACAAATTTCTTCACAATGACAATGTAACATAACTTTTCATTGCTTTTCTGCTCTAAAATTTATTGTCAAAGATTTAACTTCGAAACCACTACGCGTTTATGAATGTTTCGCGCGAATGAAAAGCCATGAATTTCTGATTTCGCGCACTGACATAGAAATCGGTCTTAACCCCCACTCGTTTTAGCGATTTTTCATGTTGCTCCATTTTTCATCGACTTAAGCGCATATATTCATTCATAGCTCTGAAATCTACAATGTTGAAGTATATGCGGCAAAAATCGGCAGAGACATTTTACCGCATACATGAAATCGAAATGTGATTTGGTTCGGTGTACCCAAAAGTGGGGCTGGCGCGCCCGTCGATATGCATTCATAATAAAGTGTGCGTTATTCGTTAGTCCGAGATACATATCACATGGCCTATAATACATTACCCTCAAGGACTAAAATGAAAGACAAGCACTTGCTACACTCGGGTCGGCGCGAATTTTAGACGCATAAATATTAAATCAGCCCGCAGCAAAATGTTTTACTACCGTAAAAGCCCGATAAAACGTGAAATTTGATTTAATTTTAGCTGCCTTCGTAGCCGATCCAGCCACCAGGCTTGAGACGAACGGTGATGGTGAGCTGATCCCCCAGCGAAGAGAGCGATACGTGTTCCGACCTGCACTGATCAAGGTTCTAGAAAATTCAAAGATTCTGAAAAGAATTACGAACTTTCAGTTGCTGGAAGAGTGCTTCGTGCGTACACCTTTTCCGAATCTCAATCGCCGCAATGAGATCGCAAGCGCTTGCAACAACATGCTGAGAAGGGAGAAGAAAGGTAACAGCTACAGGAAAAGTTGAGACGTAATGGAACTTTTCAAGGAGTCCCTCTAATGCAGAAGGAAGTGGTGTCCGCTCAGGTCGTTTCCAACTGGTTTGCCAACAAGCGAAAGGAGCTCCGGAGAAAGACCGGTGGGAAAAAGTCGACCGACAAAGGTCAATCCCCGAACCACCACCAATGCATGAGTCCCAGTGGAAATGAGGTCAATGAGAACGAGGTCAGGAAAAAGCCCGTAGGAAGGAGTTAATTAAAGCAATTCTAGAGCAGCTCCAACTCAATCGACACTCCTCCATCTACTTCCTCCTTCGATGTCCTTTCTTCGCCCTCTCCTCCTATCGACATGCTCTCGATCGTGTCCAAACTGGGGCTTCCACTACCCTTCTCCATCCCTGTGAAATCTCCGATTATATCTCCAACCACACCTGGGTTCGTTCCGGTGTCAGGACTTCAGGTGACCCATTCTTCCAAGGGCAATTTTGAGCAATTGTGCAGCATCATATCAATCTTCTCTTGCTACTATAACTACCTTCAAATTTGCTTCCTCAAAGTCGTCTATAGACTCAAAAAGTGATCCTTCCAGATCCCCTTCGACTCTTTGTCCTCATCCACCAACTCTCCTCTTCTCCAAGCAGCACTACTGGGCAGCTCACTGGGATCGCCGACGCAGTCGCAACAAACCCACAACGAGCTGCGTCTGGCGCAAATCGCGCACCAACTTTACCAGCAACAGCTTCAAAGGACTCAGGCGACACCGCAACTGGGGGATTATTCAACTGAACCAACGAGAATGGACGTACAGACCCAGGACATGAACGGGATCATCAGCCAGGTACAATATTCAATTAATTTACCCTCAGGATTAGATGTTAGCTGGTGTAGAGGTACTAGTAGAAACCGTCAACATTTAGTCTAGAACTAAAGATTCTAGTAAGGGAACCTCCCCAAGTGTTGAATTGAATTTCCGGTCAAGCCTCATATAGTTTTTATAAAGTACTCGGCGAGTTAGTAATGTTGACATAATAATTAGGCGCCTTTTCACGGAAATGCTCATTTTGCGCGTACCGATGCACATCTCCTTAGCCAAGAAGGTTAAGAGATCCACTTTTAAAAAATCACTTCCTTAACTAAAGACGTGTGCATTCGTACGCGAAGAATGAGCATCTCCGCGAAAGAGCACCCAATTTTTATATCAATGTTACTAACTTATCGAGCATTTTAAGAGTATATGGGCTTTGACCGAAAACCCAATCTAACACTTGGAGAGGTTCCTTTGTAAATCTGAAATAACTACGAATGTGGTTACAGGAGGTCAACATCAATGCAGTGAGTGGTGTAAATGGAATTAATAATTTGCTGAGTTCGTTCAATCCACTGATTTCCCTCCAACAACATGTCACCATTCCGTCGGTTATGTGCCAAAACACCATTTGATGAACTATTCGTGAAAATCTTTTAGGGGTTATCTAGGCATAACTTCAGTCAATTCTGCTAAAAATTGCTGAAACTCTGCCCAGATTCACTCAAAATCAGTATTTTTTCATCTCGCATAATCATTATTGTTTCCGTATGAAATTATTGATGTTTATTATTGTATTTTTCTTCTCGCACACTACTTCGAAACACTGCACTTGCTTTTATCCTCTTTTAGTTGAAGTTCAAAGTATTTCTTGCCGCCAAATTGATATTGAAGTTCCAAAGTAGCACAGAAGGATTTGATTGGAAAAATCTGTGCTACTTTGAAAGTTGATGAGGTTCTCAATATTATGCTTGACTGGGAGTAAATTGTTTCGAAAATAGGAATAAGTTACTCCCAAATCTCTCATTTTAGTCCCGAATTCCTCGCTGTGCTCATCTCATATTTAATCGCATAAAGCTATCGCTTGTACCTTCTCATGTTTAGCATATTCTTGTTTCGTCTGATTTATTTAATGTTTGTTTTAATTTTATTCTTTTTATTTTAACTTATCCTCAGGCTATTCTAAATTTTCACAATAGCACATTTTCTATGTTGGCTTTTTCGATTGTATCTTTGCTTGCTAAGTTAAGAGTTTCTCATCTTCGTGAGTAAGTTAACCGTTTCGCACACAATTTTCGAGTAGTGAATAGCAAAATGTACTTATACGCATTATGCAAAAAATATCCTGCTAAAATATTAGTCATTTTCTTAGGCACAAATCAAAAGAACCACTCATGTAGTCTACTTATAATCTACTGTATGTCGAAATTATAAATGGCGTCATAATATTTAAAGGCAGTTTTAAAAGACGTCACTTGTAAGTTTCAATACAACTTTGCGCAATTCTAGCATAGAAATTTCTAAAATGATAATTTTTTAGTCATTTAAAATGTCTGAAATTTCTATCTTACTCAATTAGTGATCGCGATTCTCATTTCACCCAGTGATTCTAAATTTAAAAACGGCTTTCCTCATTATTTGCTAGTATACAAACATCACCGTAAAATCACGATTTTTAATATGTACATGGATTATGGATTTCAAAATTGTGAAACAGATTCCGCCCACTTTTCTGCAAATTTTTAAATTGAGATCTTACGGTAATTGCTTCCGGAGCTGTTGTCGATCTTAAGTCCGAATTAACCTACAACTCATTTTTCGTAGAGTAGAAATAAAAATTCGGAGCATAATCAAATGATCGAATTATGAATTATCCTGGAATTGTAATGGTATGTTGGATTTGACGAAAAGTAAAAATAAACTGCAGTTTCATTCGAAGTTCAAAGGAAATTGGACTTGTAGTCGACGTTACGAGCAGAAGAATGGCATTTACACCCGCTTTAAGGATATAAAAGTGTATGCTACCGTAGTGAAAAGTAGATAAGTCAAAGATGAAATAGGAAATGTAGTAAAGTAAAATCAGAAAATGGAAGGGATTTTTGAAGATGGAGCATTCAATTAAGAAAGTATTAGAGATAAACTTCACGAAATTTATACCCAAGTAAACTCGAATCCACAGAAAAATAACGCCTGCATCAAAACCAACATAAACACCATCAAATCTACCTAGGGTGTTTCTAAAAAACTCCGAGCCTTATCCCAGAAAATTCCCAGTGTTATTCTCATCTTCTAACATAGAAATTTCGATGAAAGAATCCCCAACTCTGCTTCACAGGAAAATTTTTCATTTAGATTCAGTCTAGTTTGGTTACCGTATCTTCGTCCCGATTTCAGGAAATTGCATTAGCCCTCTTTTCATCCTCGATCCCCAAAACAAGTCGCAAGTCACAACTTGCTGAAGGAAGTCCATCCACCATCTAACTTAGCTTGTTGCTGCATATCGCGGAGATGTGTTTCTCTGGAATTCTCGACCGCAGCCTCGTCCCCTCGAGGGACTCATCGTCTCTCAGCAAGGAGAAGGCACTGCCTTCTTCGCACCCCCCAACTTCTTTCCTCGAAGAATCAGACCCAAAAATGCCCCATGCGACTCTCAGATGCGACTCGTCCGCGTCGAGGAGCAGTGCACCAACGTCTTCGGCAGGCGATTTCTCAATTCACAGGTAAAGCTCAATTTGAATACCGAATTTCTTCGTTCTCAAGATGAAAAATCCTTAAATTCCTGAATCGCAACATGAGATTCTTCCAATTGCCTGATCTTTGAGGTAGAAGTTTCGAAATTATTGAGACAAGAACAAAGATTAAAATGTACCATCACTTCCTCGTATAGGCCTAAAATTAATCAGCCTGAAATTTCTAGGTGAAAATGAAAGCAAAGATTCGATATCATCTAGGTGATTAAGCAAAATTCAATACCATTTCAGATCTGCGTGTGTATCTCCCTTCTTCAAATCATCGTCTGCATCTACGCTCTAGCACAACATATCAGCAGCTACACGAATTATCATGAGGTTCAAATTTAGTGGGCAAAATGAAGAACCTTGAAAGTGTTCCAGATTCTACATTGCGACTTCATCAATGCAACAACGTTGATTGAGAAAGTCGATGCCGTGATTTTCGACATCGGACTCTTTCATTCGCTATGGGGAATACGAGGTGAGTTGCAAAAGCGACAATTTTGACATAAAAATGCTAAAATTAATGATCGAGTGAAAATTTAAACAGTTTTCTAAAACTGATCTAAATCTAGTGGATCCACCGATACTCTCCATTTTTTTTTCCAGAAATTGCAACTTTTTTCCGAACTTCTCTGAACTCTTGCCTTGAAATTTCTCGCCAATCGTTTAAAAGTTCAAAAAAGGACAAAGATCTAATTCGCTGCCTACTATACCATGCTGCCATGAGGTTAAATGCGCATCCCAGTATCATACGCTTGTGCAGCGTAGGTTAGAGAGCGTTGATAACGGAGATTCTGAAAAGCTTGAAAAGAGTTGCAATTCGTGGGAAAACGAAGGTAAATCAGCTGGTTTTTCTTTTCGGAAAAAAGACTAAATTTCGTAAGTGCGTCAAAATTATAGGCTGCATCGCTGAATATCTCGACGGCGGGTTCTTTCGCTTCATCTGGTGTGTATCGCATGCATCGTCGCTCATATCGTCCGTACCGGTCGCCTACATTCGGCATCCACGACCGACGTATCTATGGCCTTTACTTATTCAGGCAAACTTACTAACTACCCAAAGATCGATAACAGCTATATGACGGTTTGATGACATGAGTTCTATCAAATCACGAAATTTCTTCTGTAAAACTCATATCAAGAGGCCATCACAGGTAGCAACTTTCTCAAAGATATTATCATCGTAGTATGAAATGATACCACATTTCATCAAGAAGTGCCAAAAGTTTCAATATTCTACCCAAAATCCAGAAACTCCGACTATATAGTCTGATTTCCCTCGTGCCACGGTCGGATTCTTTCCACACCACCAAACTCCAAACAACCCTAAGCATGATCCACTTTCTCACTGATAAATGAATTGTCGATATTCGTCCAAGATGCAGCGTCTCAAGCCATTTTTTGCGTGCAGCGCTCAAGCTATGCTTGTGATCTGGCACATGCTATTTGCTATATGAAAACCCATTTTCATCAGCCATTTTTCTGGGTTCATCCTTCAACATTCGACTAGATGTTGGTGTCCTGATCCCTGCCAATTCAACTCCCCGAGGCATTGTCAGTTCATGCATTTTCTGGGTACTTTTCTTTCCAGCCCTCACAATCCGAGTGCTATTTCGCCAGACGCGTCAATGTTTTGAAAACTTCTATACCAACTGCCAACTATTCTCACAATTCACTTGTCTTCGAGGGGTGAAAAAATCAAACATTTCAACTTGACTAGAAGATTTCAACGCCAAGTTCACGAGACCACTAAGGATTGAAGTTTTTGAGGAAATAAAACGTAATTCTACTGAGAGAAAGAAAACGATAAACTAAGAAAAAGTTCGAAAAGTCGTATAGCTGATGTTCGTTAACTATGTCGCGACGGTGATCAATCTCAAAATTTCAACGGCGGTGCTGATTTGAGACATTTTTCACCCACTGTTCTAAGAGCCCACCAATGTGTTATACCAATTGCTTCAATCTAGGTTTTTCTGCCTACCAATATGACATCGCAAGTGCTGTTGCCAGATGATATCGTCTAGAAAAAAACGCGATGTGTGCGAGTTTCGAAGCGAAATATTGCGAACGAAGAAAACGAGATGATTGGAAATAGTTAGAGAGAGAAGCGGGAAAGACAGCAAAACTGCACTCTTTCTCTTTCTTTGCTTTGCTTGATTTATATGTTGGAACGCATAGAGAATGGTGAACAACTGGTGTGCTTGAAAATAGCGCCGAAATTCGGGAGATCGCAAAAGAAACGCCAACTAAAAGTTGTTTGTAAAGAGCGAAATAGCGCACAAGCAGACGGACGCGAGCGGCGAAAAAATGAACCGCTCTAAAAAAAATGTGCCCGCCGAACGCAAGACGCACACAAAAAGTGCCGAGAATCCAACTCGATATTTCTGGGGGTCGTCGTCTCGACGCAAAAACTTGAACCGAAACTGAAATACTGACTAGAAGAAATTCGAAACTCGCGGAAGATAAAGTCCGAAATTAGAAAATGTTGAGTGGAACGAAAAGATCACAAATTGACACAGAATGTTCCTCAATTGAATAAGTTTCATAAAGATTTCAATATCTCTTGATAATCTGTTACAAAGCTGATATAACAACTCAAACGAGAAGCAAAGAGAATCGGTCTTTTCTCTTCGCATTTCGTCCAGTATCACTTTCGAGTTCCAAAAATCTCGATGCCGTATGCTGGCTGCGTTGCACGTTTCTTCCTGCTGCAGCTACTTTTTGCTCGAATTGAGAAATGCGTCCGTTGGGGGAAAACGAGAGGACAGCGGGGGTGAGTCGGCGGACATGTCTCGGAAATTCAAGAAAGGATATCTGGATGACTTTCTTTGCCTATCCTTCAACATACGAAGAAATCTCTTGGATTATAAGAAAAGGTGTGCATCTCAGGTGGTAATGCGTTTCTATGTTTTATCATAGTGTTTGGGATTTCGAACACTTGATATTCGATATGCGTATTTTTGAAGTATGATGATTTCAAACCTGGACGCTTTATATACTGTAATAGGGTAAAGAAAAATCGCGTTTAAAACATAATGCGAATCATAGTTTTTGATCGAATTAACTCAATTGCGCTGTTTTTAAAAGAAATCACAGGTGTGTAATGATATCAATTCACCTTGAAGTCTTTGAGCCTACGATTTACCTACAGTATGAAATTGGAGTAAAAAGTTTTTAAGCGACGAAAAATAACCTTTAAATCTCAATTGAATTGTTTCCGCTAAAATCGGAATTAAAACTGATCTCACGAGGGTTAAAATAAGGTATATTTGCAAAGTTACATATCCGCTGAGTAGGGTCTTTTTGTACGATAATAGCGGAAACGTCCTAGGCGAAATTTTCAAAATCTACAAATCAAAAACAGACGAAAATCATAAGAAATCGTCTGGGCAAGTTGAGGAATATTTTGCATAAAATAAATAATGAAAGCAGTTTTTGTTCGCATTTATGTCTAGCCTTATCTGGACTATTCAGGATTTTATGCAAATGAAAAACTCCATTTTTTATTTTGAAATATCAAGAGTCTACATACGATTCCGTCCAAGTTTGATACATCTCAAAAGTCTCCTACTGTACTTAAAACATAAACATCGCTTTTTACTAATTTTATACGAGCTTCCTATCGAAACGAGTCTACCGATTCATCAATATCACATTTGCTATCAGTAAAATTTTCCGTTTTATTGGCTGACTTTTAGCGCCAAATGTTTCTGCGAGCGCGATTTTTTACCATCCTACTTATAAAAAAATTGCGTTTGAAAAATTGCCGATCCAAAAAATCTATCGATGAAAAAATCGGCCAAACCAACAGTTGTGCGGCGGAAATTCGCTCTTCTTTACTATGTAGACCTGATTTTTTCGACTCGACTGAGAGAAAGGCGCCTATCTCTCAAATTTTATTCGCTGCCTCTGCGCCGCCGAGGGTTTTTATTTATCTTCGCTTCTTTGTCTCTCGTGTTCACCCTGAGAGTGTTCTCGTTAAAAGTGCAAAAAATTGCCCACGAGAAATAGCACGAACATTCGAGAGGGTACTCCTTTTTCTAACCGGTATTTTTTCGCCCTCCTCACCCCATACACAATCGATGCGTTATATGAGAAAAACGCCGGTTAAAAAATGCGCGCCGAACGCGTTAGAGATCAAGAAATTTAGAGAGATACCAGAGAAATAACAGTCGTATAGTTAGACGCATAGAAAAGAGGCAAGTAAGTCGCGCAAAATCAACCCAACAGTCAATAATACGAGTTCGATTTTAACGTGAAAGATCGGGGACTTTCAGAGGAGTGAATATTTTTAGGAATATCCAAACTCAATTTAATCAATTTAAATTTTCACTGAAGAAATATTTTTACGAAGCCTATTTTGGTTAAAATATTGATTTTTTCCAAGAAAAATCTACAAAACTTAATTTTATTTATGGCTTTATCTAATTTATCAAACATGATACTCTAAATCACATTTTTGCTATTTGATCTAAAATCCTTGAAAGACAGTTTCTTATCCCAAAGGCGTGAGAAAAACACAAAATGCTAATCTATTGATGCTGGTTCCGAAAAGTTCCAAGAAATTGCGCTAAATATTCTACTTTCTGAAGGTGGCCTGTGAAAAAGTTTGCATATAGTTCCTGGTAGAAACTTCCTGATACAGGCCAAATTTGAAAATTTCTAAAGTGTAAAAATTAAACTAAACGGTTTCAATGAAAATAAAAAAAAAGCTAGGATAAATGACAAATACAGAGTTATTCATGATTTTGTACAACTTATTTTCGCCTTTTAATTATTTTCAAAAGCGATCAACGGGATTTTATCTAGATCGATGGGACATTCATGGAAATGTTTGGTTTCATCCGCTTTTCTCCCACAGTATGCCCAGGGCATATCAATAGCGGGGTGAAATTTCTGTTTTTACTTGGCATTGAGTCTGCAGTTTTGCGAGTATAAGTCCCTTCGGATCAATACAAGTTGGAAATAGTTTTCAGGTTTGGAATCAGCATAAAATTCTGCTCATTTTCCATGCCAAGTTTGTCCAAGAGGTAAGAGTGAAAAATCGATTGTTTGCGTCCAAGTCCAGAACAGGGATCCGCCACCGATACGCCCAAGTCTATCCATGAAAGGAAAAGGGGTCAAATTATATATTTTCATAAATCTCCCAGAATTTTAATCAAGGAAAAAGTGATTAAAAAATCGTGAATAACCCTGTATTTAGCTCAAATTTGATATATGTTAAAATTATATAATTTCTGTAACGTACTATACTTTTTATACGAATTTTTCTGTTGTTTTGTAAAATAAAACGCAGAAGGTTCTAAATATTCGCTAATATAAGTTCATCTAGGTATTTCCGCTCATTCCAACATCTTTAAAGGCATTATTTCCTCTTTAGGTGCGAATATTTTTAGATTCCCCTGACTACCGTATGACCAAATGTAGCACATCGCTCCCCCCTTTTACACTGCCTGAGACTTATCAGAAGAGTCATTTCGAAAGCAAATACTAAGCCCGATAAATAGAGGGACTTTAGCTATAAATTTCTAGTCTATTCGATAAGTAGCAAAACACGTACTAAAGGCTGAGTTTATCTAAGTAATTTTCTAATATTATAGTAAATTTAGTAAGTATCGAAAGAAGAATACGAAAATTAAACATTGATAAATACTCGCAATAAAATTAGGGTAACCTGGAAACCGCATGAACTCATGGCATGCAAAATAGTGTGGGAAAAGAAAGCCTAACACCCAAAAACCGCCCTATTTCGCATGTCATGAGGTCAATGCGTATCATTCAATTTTCAAATAACCAAAATGACACACATTTTCATAAACGAATATCGCTTGTGTTCGTTCGTGTTTGAATATTTTGGGCTGGTTTTTGATAAAGAGTCACTTTATCGGGTTTATCGTCGAATGGGGTTGATCTATTTGAACCTGTTTTTGTTTGAAGGGTGCTCCCTTCCCAAATTTTCGATTTCAAACTACCACGTTTCTACCACAAACGTATTCTTGTAAGGGGATAGAACTTGGAGACTCTGGTCGTTATTATTTATATATTGAAAATTTGACAACTTTTGCGACTTTTTGCAGTGGAAGTTGACATTTTGGCTCATTAGTTATCAAATATCGAATTCCACTCATTCATTTCTCCTTCGTCGCATCAAAAATCAATCGAGTCCTTGCTAGTTGTAGGTTCAAAAATGATCGAAACTCGATCGAGCAAGCTATAAAGTGACCCTTTTATGCATGAAACTTGTCAATTTCCACAACTTTTGCAAAGAATTACAAAAATTTCAAACCGGTGTTGGTTGACATTTTAGACTTGAAACTTTCAGGATATAACCTTCGTACTGGTAGAAATATTCTACCAAAAGTGCAAGAGCGTACACCAATCAGACCGAATTTTAGTCAATTTCCGCAACCTTTTAATCCTAAAAACACGTGGTTTCTTTTATTTCCCAAGTTTTCTCTAACGGAAGGACTTTTTAGATCTTGAAATTCCCTACAAAACTCGAGCATTGAAATTTCACCAAAGTTTTAGGCTTTTGCAGATAGCCAGTTCGGAAAATTTGCTTACGAAGAAGAATTGCAATGTTTGCATATTCAAATTTGCGCATTTGAGTTCTCTATCTTTGTCTCAAAAATATTGTAGTTCCATCTAAAAATTCGGAATGCAAATTTAACTCGAACATTTTTGAAGTTGCAAAGTTGATCTTCAGATTTTGCAAATTAATTTCCTATTTTATATTTTCGGCTTCTAAAAGCGGATATCAGAATCTGTTCTAGCTAGGCTCGGGAAAAATTCAGCTAATGGAAATCGTAGGAAATTTCGTGTCTAATTTTTCTACTCGCTTTATAGTGCCGTATCACATGCTTCGAACTTCATTGGCAAGACTATGGACGCGGTCGGTTTTGTGACTTGGGATTTTGCAGGGCTTAGTCCCGATTGAGGAACGAAATTTGTATTTCAGCCCAAAAACGCACCTCTCGTTTCCATAACTACATCAAACCCACTATATGTTGGCTGTAAATACGTACTTTTTTGCGATCTTTTCTCTTTAAAATATCGTTGAAAGTTTGTATCTCAAGAGTCTCTTTTTTCTCTGCGGCATTTCACAGCTCTCATGATTTGAATTGAATTCAGTGATATCTTAAACCTCTAATCTCTAACCTAGAAAGGGTCACGGTAACCGCGTTTTTTGCCATAAATGCACAATTTTCGAAGATGAAAGATAGAAGAAATGTATTCGAGAAGATATGGCATATACGGCAAGGGATCGGCGAAAATTATGAGGTTGCACACGAGGAAAATACAAATTTTTCTGGAAAACACTTTAAAATTGAAAACATTATAATTGCAACAAAAAAACGACAAATTCGCGAAAAAATCCAAGTTTATAATTGAAACTTGCAGCAGAAAAAAAACTACAAATTTTGAAAGGAAATGAACTTCATGATGCGAAAAAGTGACTTAATGATAAACTAATAATTCAGAATTTAAGTAGAGACTGAAAAACTCTATGCCCATAAAATTCTAGTCCCAAAAATCTGCATCTACTTTGATCTCAGACTGTTTCGAATCTTGGGGTTTTGGAGAAGACTATAATTGCTACTTTATTCCATCTCTCCCTCTTACATAACTGTTTCAATGTCTAAATATCATCTCCTCTTTCTGCATGATCTGAGCAATTATTTAGTCTTCATGCTATTTCTCTCTCTCTCTCTCTATCTCTCTATTCCAGCTGAAATAGTACGAGGAAATTAGAGTGGAAAACATCACGCCACACCGTTTTGTCGATCAGAGAACGAAAAATGCGAGACGGATCGGTTTAATCCGGGCCCAGACGGGCAGGTGTCCTAGAAGTATGAAGAACTCGCGGCACCGTTGCGGGGATCACCCCGGATTAGGCATGAGACCGATCGCGGCTAGACGACCGGCGCGGAAATTCGCCAAAACCGAGAATAATCCCGAAAGGCATTAGGTAATTACACCCATTAGCTTTGATTGCGTCTAGAGATGCATGGAAATAACCGTTGATCAGATAATTGCAGGGAAAGAATGGAAGGGGATAGACAGAGCAAAGAACCGTCTCATTAGAGTGATCAAAAATGGTTCACGTGAAGATCATTCGATATTCATATTTCTAGCAAGAGACTCGAGCTGATGTGAGGAATTTTGAAGAGAGTCAATTTTGTTAGGAAATTTCATGAGACGAAAGAAAGGAAGTGAATATTCATAACTTTACTCTTTATATTGATAACTTAAGGAATACCTAATATTGCGCGCCAGGGAATAGTATAAGGCTGCATATATTTTAGCAAGTGCTGGAAATTAGGCCACGCTCCCCTCGAAATTCGACTGCTCAACAGAGCTAGCCCAATTTCGACCGATTCTCGCAAAATAATTACGCCTCTCATTAATTACTTTCGATAACCATATTCCAAATAATTACATAGTTGGCTGATCAACTTTTAGAGCGTTTTCACATAGGATTCATACAGTTTACATTGTAATTCGACCAATCAAAGACTTTTCTCGAGTTTTCGTTGCTGAAATTGAGGAAAACGGCGGCATTTCAGTCTAATTGGGATAATTGGCCAACTATTCAATTATTTATATGATAATTATCCGAGGTAATTAGCTAAAACAGTAATTAGATCACGAACATTGGTCGAAAATTGAGCAGTTAGGTTGAACCTACATGGTTCAATATTCAAATCAGTGAACAGTTTAAGCCATAAAGGAAGGTAGTCTATGCTCTGGATAGAGACGGCTAATTTGAAGCACCCAGACGACCAATTTCAAATATCTTCATTCCATCATCAGCTTGGCTATGATACTATCATATTATCTCGTTAAACCACTAATTGCTGTACATTTGATGTATTCGGGTTAGAGAGTGACCAAGTGAACACCGGCTACTCGTCTCTAATTGCTTATCTGGAGTGTCTAGAAAGGTTAATTGGAAGATCATATGAGTCATTTGCGAGTGACCATCACTTGAGCTAATTAGTTTCTCGATCTTAGTATTGATAAGAGCTTGGAAATTTACTTCAACGCTAAATATTTCAGCTAGTTAGTCTACTTTTTCTTAGTGAATTGGCAGAATTATGCTAATTTAACGAAGAAGCTAAATTTGTGAAAGGGTAGTTCTTGTTCAATCTTTTCCAGTATCATCTTGATCTTCTTATCGATAAAGACGAAAGATTTGTCCAATGGCTGCGCTATTTTTAGGCTTCGCAAACGCATTTCTTATGGCTACTTTTGCGGGATAAGAACAATATCCACGAACAGATATTGGTGCAACTTAGGTGCCCTGGTTATTAAAAAGTTTTCCTGAACGCATTTGCACCTACAAGGTGGTAAGAACAAACTGAAAATGTGAACACGCATTTTCCTTTTTTAAGCTTGCAACACTATTTTGGCTGTTTGAATCGTTCATGTTCTCAATGCCTTTTTCAGGATATCTTATTTCTATGGGAGCTAAAGTTTTCTCGATAAGCCTTCAATCTCAAGCTCGCTTTTGTACTTTTGCAGCGCCACGTCTTGTACCTTTATTAGTGAAAACTTGTGAACTCAATTTAAGGGCGTGGTCTAGGTGGCCAATGAGAATTTGCAAGCTGAAGTTTACTGTATTAGGGAAAAATATGGAATTTCAAGGGACTTTAGCAAATAAATTCACCAATTTCAGCAATCTTTATATGGTGTGTGTCTTCTGATTCTGACGACTTCGATGTTACCCAAATTGGTAATGCTGTTGTCGAAGCCAACTCAAGTTCCATACATCCCGATGGTCGTGTACATTCTCGGAATTTCGCTAAACCTATTCCATGTAAGTAGGAGTTTTGAATTAAATTGTTCAAGTCAAAAGTTAGATAACAGTTACTAGACGACGGAATCTAATGAGAAAAGCTACTGTAAGAAAGGGAAGGTTTGGTCAAATAGCAGTTACCTAATTTAATCCATTTCCAAGTGTGTGCAAAGCACTTTTAGGGGCAAGAGAACGAATTACTTTATCAAGATTTGATCAATCGATGAAATTGTCAAGACCCATTTGATCGACAATTTAAGCTGTACGTCTTCTACCACTGGTATTGGCATGTGACGAGGGAGTGGGGCTCTGTGGTCAAAATCAAATTCGGACAGGTCCTAAGGAATGCCAACAATCGATCGAGACGGTTAGAAATTCGAATAACACCCCGCAAAACTGCCGACTCAGGGACAAACCAATGGTTCCCCGCTTCCAAATGCCGGAAGAGATGTTCGAAGATGTCGACATTCTGGATGACCCCAATCGAGAGACGCCTCCACCCCCTGTAGTCGCGACGAAACTCACCTGGGACTCGTATGAGAATCAGCAATTGAGACATTCGGTAAGCATCTCAAATTAGATCTGCTGGAAAGGGCGTAATATGTCACGAGATTCCGAGTATAATAGGTCAACAAATATTGTCTGATGCTATGATTTTGCTGAGCAGCCGCATTTCCATATAGAATAAGAGTAATGATATATAGTTCGAAGAAAGCTATGTCGTAAGTGTCGCTGAATGACACGAGAAAGAACATTCATTGTCGGCTGACTAAGTTTGAACAGTCTTCACTTTACAGGCATGTATGCAAGCGGCTGGGACTCATGTCAACAAGAACAAGAATATCATCGGCGAGAACAGACGAAGAAGAAGCAGTGGCAGAATCGTGGAACAGGAAGAGCGGATGATGGTGTACACTGAGGAGGCAGTCGTCGAGTGGGCAGACCTCAGCAACATGAAGGACAATCTGGGCAAGCAGAGGAAGTACGAGAAGAATGAGAAGAATACCGGAACAAATCAAGTGAGTTCATCGAATTCTCTCTTATTGAACCTAAAAGAAAGGCAATTGTTTCCTCCACGATGAAGTGATCATTCTTCAATCTTTCAATGAATTTGTAATGGGGGAAAAGTGAACGGTCTTGAGAGCTCATGATTTGGAAGGAAGTTTTGAAGAACTGGGAATCTGACTACAAAACGAATATCCGAATTCCAGAGATACGAAAAGAACCGCGCCGCGCAACGTCGTCAAAGGTATCGATCCAAAAGACAGCAAGAAGTCGAGCAACCCGACCAAGAACCACCACTGCAAGTCCAGATTGCGAAATGCGCTGTGGAAGGAGAGGTACGAGAGATACGTCGGGGCACTGGAAGGAAACTTCCGCCAACGCCGAATCTGCCAATGCATGGCGAGCTGCCACATCGTATGAGGAATGGAGGGAGCAGGCAGATTTTTGAGATGGAGAACACAAGGATTTGAGGGAAGAAGATCTTATCAGAGATGGTAAAATTGTATTCAAAGTCAGACTCTAAAGCTTCTAAGTTATTGTGAGACTGATACTGAACGTAAGAGCCATCTATATCAATTGCGAAGAGTTCGATTTCCCATCTTATCTGCTCAGGCAAGAGTCAACGGATCAGTATGGGGACGTGTACTGACCAGTTGTCTATTGTTTGAGTGGCTTAAAATCGGCAAATTCGGAATTTATTACTTGATCATAGAGCTATGAGAGATTTTATTATCGAGATTTCGCAAGGTTCAATCGGAATTCTAATACTTCAAGGACTTTACATCCAAAAATGTGATACTTCATCGATTCGAACTTAAAACTTATCTCAATTTACTCAAGAATGTAAAGCTAATATTCAAAGATTATGTTATGTCTAGAGCTCATATATCTACGGCTACATATAAAAGTTATAGATTAAAACTATATATGAAATAAAGTTTTAAAGTTGAATCAATTGAGTTTTGCCTGAGCATTTCTGAATTTATAGTGGGCATTTGGTACTTGCGATGTGCTTTATTTGTGTACAAGCAGTTAAATGAAATGATAAAATGTAGTTATTTAAATTGTGAGAGAAGTCTGGCTAAAGTGCACGAAAATATTTTCATTTCTCTGACCGACCTTTCGTAGACAAAATGTTCACTTTTTGGAACGCTTAGTCTTTTTTATTTGTCGCCTTTTTCGGCTCCTCCCTTTCGCGCATTGTACTACTAAGCCGTTGTCATGACAACCTATTTGGGCAGAGCCCATTTTTATCGACCAATAATAATATTCTCGTCATTTCCTTCGAAATATAGCTAGTAATTTGGCAATTTATTGAGTCGAATTATCTTTTTAGCCGAATAATTTAAACTAATTTACAAGTTAACTAATTAAGACCTAATTTATGGTGACGGAAATTTGGATATGGCCCAAGAGTGACTATTTCTTGAATCATCTACCCGTTTTCTACAATATTTTCGCGGTAAAAAACTCAAGATCGTCAAAAAATATCGAAAATGACCTCGACAAAGACGACATTTTGAAAGGAGTACATTGTCTATTGGATAAGTTATTTCCGGATCAGAAAATCAGGTATTCAAATTCTCTTTATTCCTAAATGAAATATAATTCAGCAAAGAGAAATGGCTACTAGCCACTAGTGAAATCGGGTTAGACCGTTTTCTGACAGAGATAATTTTTGAGACATGTCAAGAAAATGAGGTAGCTCTCGAAGACATAATCTGTTCAATAAATTGAAATTTAGACTGCACACATTTCACCGTTAACTTACGATCTTTTCCTGGTTTTGATATTGTCAATTGACAATGGATTTATGTAAGAAACGAAGTAAATTTGATGATTAGGCAAATTTTAGCGCTCTCCCAATATGCGACTTAATATGCGGAGTTCTGAAGAAGTATTCAGGTCAGATCAAGAATTTTTAGTAGAGAATATTTAAAATAAAAATTCAGATGATATTGTCCAATTACTGTATAGGGCTAAAAGTAGCTGTCTACCATCTGAATTGAGCATGATAGAATTCGCGAAAAACGAAGTAATTTCCAACCATCATCCTCCAAAAATTCAGAAAATTTAGGATGTCGTTACATTTCTCGACGATCATTTTGAGGGTATTATTGGAGTCGGCTCTGAGAGAATAACTCCTTGTTCACAAATCGTGAAAAATCTCTGGATGAATAAAGACAGGGTATTGTAGCCGCCCGGAAATTGGTAAAAGAAAAAAGTGTCAAATTTGACATGACCTTCCCTTCTATCAATTTGCTGGACGAATTCACCAATTTATTCTCGATTTGATTTTGCAAATTTAGATTTCCCTATATCGAATAGGCAAAAATCTATCAGAATGTCTGTGCAGAGACCCACTACAACTGGCTGATTTACCCATAGAAAATGTTTTTTAAATCTACTTTTTAAGGAAATTTGAAATTTTAGGGCCTGAATAGTGACAAATTCAGCAAACGAACCACTGTAGGTGGACCATCGAGAAGAATCATTATTGAAAAGTGGAGCAGGATTCAGGTTTCAATTTTCCCTTAAAGTATTGATATTTAAAAAGAAAATTAGATACTTCGTCAACCCGTCTATAGCAAGGCTCATCTTCGCATATCGACAAATATCAACGGTGCCTCATCGATGCTTTCGCCTTGGTGGTATTTTTTAAATATAAAATCTTGAGACCAGAATAACATTTTTTGAGTTTCCGAAATCGATCAGTTTCCTAGAATGTCGACAAATTTTAGCTGTGAATCCCTCATCATCGATTCTGTGCGAAATTGCCAATCTATCGTGGTTGCATCCGTCAAGAAGCTGGCCCTGATCACGAATTGTAGTGACACGAATATTACGGTATCAATGCTTCGAAAATGTTATGATCTCCGAAAATACTCGCGGTTTCATGGGCGAGCTCTTTTCTCCCCTTTTTTGAATGAAAGAAAGAGACTGCCCATAAAATCATGTAGCATTTGCAGAACAAATAGAATTTTAAAACTCATGATAAAGAAATCCCGAATTTAGCTATCCTGCGACCAACTAGTCTTATGGAATTGCAAACGGGTGTCGATATTCCTAATGACCAGAAAGAAAGTCGTCATTTTCGACTCGGAAGATATTCAACTCGCCCCATATAATTTGGCTTTCGACGTAAAATTCTAATTTTTATCTTCTCCCACAAAGGTAGTTTTAGGGAATTCAAAACGAACTTCGTCAAGCGAACTTCTCGCTATTCCAAAACACCGACGAGTTTCAAGTCATCGAGGTTCGAACAAATTTTAAAACCCGTTCTTTAAAAAAAAAAAAACTAGGAAGAAGACTCAAATAATTGGCAACTATTGGACCCAACAGAGTTCTACATCCAGCCGACGCCCCTTGAAACTAGCCCCTCGATAGAAAAAGTCAATTTTGAACTGAACGTAAAAAAATTTGAGTCTTTAGGATCTAATCGAAAGTTTGCCGAAAGATTATCGCGGATCCTGGGAGGAATTTATCGAATCCACCGATGACATTCGCGATGAAGAGCTGTTTGAGAAGATCCCGAAAGCCGATATCGCCTACCTCAGATCGAAAACCAATCGCATTTACTAGATTTGTCTTTTTTCAATTCGAATAAATTTTTTAACATTATTCATTCTTCAGTGTCTTTGAAAAAAGACTTGGTGAGGGCAGGGAATGTGTCCGCGAAGGACGCAATACTATGAACATACGGTACAGAGACGCAGAGCACGGTGGTTAATCTCGCGAGTACCCCTTTCTCCTCTGCAGAAGTCTTTTTGAGAGATAAACAAGTAGTAAATTTATAGGGCGCAAGCAGGTTCACGAGAGCCATATTTCGCTATTACTTTTGCTCAGGAAAATGTATTCTGGGGTAACTAAGAGTTTTGATAAAGAAAAATTGATTTAGAACAAGAGTCGAGATTTCCCGAACTTCTAAATGAACATGTTTTCTCAAACTTCAAACTGGTTGCAGGCTTTTGCAGACAAAAATTATGCTGATTTTGGCACAGAACTGTTTTATAAGGTTTATCATCGATCTAGGTGTGATTTTTCGTGACACTTGGCCTTTGTAAGGATACTCGCTTCCAATTTTTAGGGTTCCTCAACTATCACTTTTTATTACATCTTGTGCATTTGCAGTTTGCGTTCTATAGTTGTATTTTTGAATTCCCAAGCTTATTCATCTGTTGAATTCGAAATTTCTACGATTTTGTTTGGGAAACATTTGCACTTTCCTTTTCTTTCTCTATCCCTTTCGCCGACTTGCAAATCTTGTCGCAAAACTGTGGCACCTGCACCAAAGGCACGTTGTTTTTGTATTCATTCTACATCTTTTCCCTTGCTATCTCGATAATGAATCAAAACATTTGACATTTTTTATCCCCCTTTTCGAATATCGCCCATCTTTAACCACTCTTTCACATTCAAATCATCCAAAACAACCACCTTCCATCAATACCCTTTCTCAATTCTTCACTGAAAACAAGTTGCTTTTCGTACCATTCTGCGTCTTTTCACGCACTACTTTGCCTATCTGACCACTTTCAGTCGATGAACCATATCTGATTAGAAGGGCTTTATCTTTGTTTATAATTCGGCATCTCCTCTTGCGTTATTTCGCTGACCCGGCCTTTCTTCGCCAGATGAAGACTGCACTCTTGCCATTGTCTTATCCCTTTCGTTCGAAAACCGTTCATTTTTGCTATTCTCCTTCAAATCGTGCAATACAGTCACTTCTATCAATCCTTCTCGGAATTTTCATCCTTTTAAATTTCAGATATCGTATCTCAGCTCTATTATCCACCTAACTTGGATAAATCTCGATGTCTAAATCATCGCATTTTGAACGAAAACTATTTTTGCAAAAATGAATATTGGAGGAAAAAGCAACTTTTATCATAAGGTAAGCTGCTGCAGAGCATATATTCGGCACAAAATGAACATGACTTTCGATAACAATGGGATGACGGAACGATTTATGTCATATGAGGGAGTGATTTTTCTCATTCACTTTTAAAACTGAAGTTTTCATTTATAAAGCGTTCCGTCAAATAGAAGCTACCTTGTGAATTTGTTAACTTTGCCAAAATGTTCTTACAATTGCTTTATATTCATATTTACCCATTTTAAGGACATCATCTCGATTACCTGATCTCTCGAGCTGTCGAGAGTCTTGTGATTCGAGTTCTTCTAGGAACTGGCCTCAACTTGATCGTAAGTACTTATTTACTCAGTGTTCCAAATGATCTATTTGTTGTATTTCAGCACGAAAATTTGGAGGATCCGGTCACGGAGCTAAGCGACCTGGATGCATTCCAGATCGTTTATCTCTGGATGTCGAGGTATGTCGTCACGATCAGTATAAAAATTAATCAATTATAGAATAGATCAATTTTGCTATTAGTTTTATATGCTAACACAATTCTTGCTGCTTTTTGCTTTCAATTATCTTCATAATTATTTTCGGTTTAGGGCCTGCAGGAACTCCTATAAGCTTTATTATAGTGAGGATCCACATTACGATTTTGGGCCACCGGCATCGACGATCCTCCGACTGGATGTCGCCACGGCCATTTTACTTCCGTAAGCGATAATTTTAATATTAACTCTATATACATAAAAAAAAAGAATTGATGAATTAAGTTTTGAGTATTTATGAAGTATTTCATGAAAATCTGAATAAACTTTTGCTAAGTAATTCGACTATGGAGAGTTCAAAAAATAAAATTTTGAGCTTTGAGCTTTGCAAGTGATTGAAATTCGCATAAAATGCCATTTTCTGATCTTTTGAAAAATTCCAAGATCGGTAAATCAAACGTCATTCTGAGTTCTCCCTGAGCCTCGCAAGAAGTTTTTGTGATTTGACCAGGAGATTCAGACCTTTTCATACAATTTAAGAAATCAAAATATTTGAGTTTTCAGGTGCGTGTGCGTGTGTGTTATTGTGTGGCGGGAAGCGAAGTTCGTCTACCTCCTCGTGGTGCTTCCTGGATATCCCTCAAGGGGTAACTGAACGACGACAACAATTTGATCTATAAAAATCTAAACATTTTCTAAATTATCTTTGAAATAGACAATAAATCATGTATTTAGCTAATAAATGAATAGTTCGAAAATTTAAAAAAATCTTCTAAATACCTCATTTTGAAATTCAACAGGTTTTCAGCAGCAATAGAAACGATATCATAACGTTAGTAATTATGGCAAATACTTGGTGATACGAGGTGTGCATTTACGTCGTTTATAACCGATAAGAGTAAATACAGTTTTATTTCAGCATCCATCTTCAAATTTTAGAATTTTTAAATGATAAACCGTGTTTAAGAATTGAGTTTTAATCTGATAAGAACTGCGAAGCATCAATTTAGTAGTTCCATTCTCTTTTCTTCAATGACCAATTTCAAACTCATTAATTGCAGACTTTCTCATTCAATCAATACTCTTCTACTATTTCCATTTTGAAATAATACTATGGCGATTGTTTAGGTCTCTTAACAAAGATGCTAGCCAATTTACCAGTCGAAATTATATTGTTGATCTGCCAATATCCCGAATTCAAAGACCTGGGACAATTGGCCTGGACTAACAAGCGAATGATGCAAATAATCAAGAAATATCTGCCGATAGCGCTCGAGATAGCGTTCGAAAGGAAAACTTTATTCTATCGTAAGAAATTATGTTGAAAACTGAGTAAGAGACTGAAACGATTCGTAATAATTTAGTTTTTTATCCAAATAATGGTAAAGATGAAGGAAGAATAGGCTTGTTCAATTCATTTACTTACTCAGTAGAAGAAATTGCAAAATTTCACAATTGTTATGAGCCATTTCGAGTAGCAACTACACAGAATAAAGTAAACTCCTATGTTCGCTATATTGAATAATTTCTTAGATTTCAGATTTTTGGAATTAACAATTTTGAAAAGTCAGTTGAAATATATGACTTGAATACTCGACAAATTTCGAGAGGTCTGCTCAACAAATCCATGAATGATCGATTCAAAGAATATTATAGGTCCAGATCCTCCTGAGTGGCGTAATGGTGCATCTGTCGCCTATTTCAGAGACAAATTGTATTATGTGGGTGGAGAAAATCCTAAAACACATCAAGATACGAATCGAGTTGATGTAAGAAGATCGAATGAAAGTCCACAAAATAATTTATTCAGGTTTTAATAAATGAAAAATGGCAAACAGGACCCAAATTTCCTTTTCTAATTAATTTTGTTCAAGCAATAACATGCGATGGAATTTTATACGGTCACGTTATAGCATATTCATTATTGTAATTATGGATATTCAGTTATTGATGGCCGTGGAAGTAAAAATATATATCGATTATCAGACGATGAACGAGAATGGATTGAAACTGGAGAGATTCCAGAAAAACAAGATGATTTCGGAGTTGCATCTCTAAATGGAAAAATTTACATAATTGGAGGACAGAAATAGTAAAGTTTGTATGATAAATAATGTATCATTATATATTTAGTGAGTATGAGGATAAGGTATTCAAATCCTGTCTGTGTTTCGACCCCTCAGCTCCAGTTGACAGTCGAATTTCTCAAATCGCTGATATGAATTATGAAAGATGTTTTCATTCACTAGTTGTCGCTAACGGAAAATTGTATGCAATCGGAGGGTGAGCCGAGATTTAGCATATCTTTATATGAAATATTTACTAACTTAGATTTCAAAATACTGAGAAAAGAGATGATATTTTTTGCTGGGCGATAGACTTCTGTGATGCTATTGAAGAATACGATCCACAAATGAATAAATGGCGTGAAGTCAAAAAATTAACATAAAATAAAGCTTGATTATAATAATCTCAAATTTTATATAAAATTTTATTCAATAAAATCTGAAATAATAATTTAATTTCAATGCACGTGATACAGACAACCCTCGAAGACATTCAAAAGTAACGAGGGAAAATTGCAACTTGAAATAAATATTCTTTAAAATATTTCATTTCAAAAATTCTATAACCAAATCCAATAGTTATTTTATAGTAATTTCAAAGTATTTTTTTTCAAAATATATAAAAGAAGTAGACAATCGATTTCTTGTGAAGTTATTGAACGTATTCAAAACCTAATATTGTTCGCCGGCAGCGTCAATGTAGCGTATTTCTGGCTTATAGAAAAAAGACCGGTTTTTTCTTCTTCTCTTGCTTCCTCATACTATTTCTTAGAAAAAGCAGTGATTTTTTCTAGGAGCAATTTTCTGCTGTTTTCCGTTCATTTTTTTTCGATTTTGCCTCCATTCCCTTTCTTCGAGAGTAAACGTAGGACATTTCGAAAGCATGAGGTTTATAAGGTTGCGTTTTTGAATTTTTAGGGTTTTCGGATTTTGTGGGTAATTTCTCGATATTTCAGCGATGAAAGTCGAAGAGCTTAGTCGCCTGCGACCTGGTTCCGGAAGGCGGATTTGGTGCGTCGCGTGGCACTTTTCGGGGGACGTTTTGGCGAGCAGTGGCGAGGACAAAACGATACGCATCTGGAAAAGGACGCCGAGTAAGAGGTTTTTAAGTTTTCTAAAAAATAATCAAATCATTAAAAATGCAAGTTTAAATTTATATTTTTGGAAAAAAAAGAAAAATTTGCAGACCCACCCCATTTCGAGTGTCGCTCGACGATCGACGACAGCCACACGCGCGCGATTCGCTGCGTCGCGTTCTCGCATTCGGGAAGTCTGCTCGCATCAGCCTCCTTCGATGGAGCTACCGTCGTCTATGCGCTCGAAGAGTGAGGCGATTTTTCTAAGAGTTTAAAAATTATGCACCCTTTTACGAAAGATTGGTCTCTATTTTTCAAAATTATATTCTTATAAAAAATTTCTGAACAATTCACTTTTCCGACTTTAAAGACATCGTCAAAACGTTCTAAATAAGAAAGAGAGCTTGCCATTTTACAGATTAAATTTTCAGTGGCGACTACACCGAGTCGAACAAACTGGAGGGCCACGAAAGCGAGGTGAAATGGATCGCATTTTCTCCGTCTGATGAGTTTCTCGCCACGTGCGGCCGCGACAAAAGCGTATGGTTTTGGCAGGGTAGGCGTTTTTAACCATTTCCCAACAAATGTTTCATAAATCGCTCGAGTGAACTCACGAAACAGGATTGATATCAATTTGAAAGTTTCACGATAGTCAGAATTAGAAAGGCAACAGTTGAAGTTTGTAAAAACGTTTTTTTGCAGTATTTATTCCGAAGGATTTAAAAATTTGATTGCAGTGAATCACGAAGACGACGATTTCGAAGTTGTTTCGGTGATCTCACGCCACACACAAGACGTGAAGTTCGTTGGGTGGTCGCCCGTCGAGGATGTATATATATATATATTTTTTTTTTTTTTAAATTTGATTAAAAAAAATACTAAAAATGATACTTTATTAAAAAGTAATAATTAAAATTTCAGTTGGCTGTCTCGTGCAGTTATGACGGCTCGCTAAATTTCTACCAATTCGACGGCGACGAGTGGAAAACGACTCAAACCATCAAGGAGGTCAGAATTTCAAAAATGCAATAATTCAACTTTAAAAATTTAGGCGCACACGGGCACTGTTTGGTCGGCAGCATTCGACTCGTCAGGCAAATCACTCGTTTCTGTGGGAGAGGACAGACATATGAAGGTGCGAAGAAATTAGTTTTTGAAAATAATCTTAATTCAGATCTAAACCTGCAAATTTATATTGAAATTAGTCAAAACTACTAAAGATAAAAATTCTAGAGCTACAAAAAATGCAAAAAAAATAGTCCATTTCAGCTTTGGACCCGTCAATCCGAAAATCCAACATCGAGCGAGCAGTGGATTCGAATGGCCTCGTACGCGGTGGACGACACTCGCTGGCCGCTCTACACGGTTGGCTGGAACAACTTGAACGGGCTCATCGCGGTGGGAGGCGGCGATGCATGCATACGGTAGTCTAGTTTTCAAATTTGAATCTGACAAGGAGCGTGCGCAGTGTGTACAATGGATCTTGCTTAGTCCGAGTAGATTGATAACAAATAGCATATTGAAAAGTACCCACAATACTTCCCGTTTCAGGAATTGACTTTCCTACCAATTTTGAGCAAGACCCGTTGTAAACACACTGCCCACGTTCTTTGTTAATTCAAAATCTGAAAATATTTCTTCGATCTTTTTTGCCACTCAAAATCCTTAACTTGAATGGGGATCTCGAGTTTCTTTAAGTTCCATTTTTGCCAGAGGTATCTGGAAAAGTATTGCTCCGCAGAATACGATTGATATCAGCTTCCGTTTTCTGTAAATATAAGAAATCTTGAGCATCTTTACAAGTTGCAGGATTTTCGACGTGGCGAAAGTGGACGGCTGTGAGACGCTGCGTCTGCTCCAAAAGCTCGACGACGTGCACTCAGACGAGGTGAACGCGGTCGCGTGGAATCCGACGCAGACGAATCTGCTCGCCTCTGCCTCCGATGACGGCACAATCCGACTCACGACCATCGACATCTGATGAAGAGTTCAATAATCCCCGACCCATCCCTCCTACAGTAGCCCAAAATTTACGGCAATCTGAAAATGTCTGAATTATTTTTCTATAGAAATCCAAATATCGATTTTTTCTGCGTCAGAAACCAGTTAATCCTACAACAGACGAAATTTAAGAATTAACAGTAGTTTAGAGTTGCAGTAATCCAAAATTTGTTTTTTAACTTTATAATTTTTCTCGAGTACTTCTCGAATCTTTTATCCCGAGAATTTCGAATATTTGCTTTTCAAATTTGATCAAGTTCTAGGACATTTTATTTCTGCAGTGCTCTGAAACTTCGAGAAATTACGGAATATCAAATTTCTTTGTGATCGATCAAAGTCAAATTGCTACAATTTTAGAAGACTAGGATCTTTTATTTTCTAAAAAAAATTTCAAATAAAAGTCCTAGTCTCCGATTTTTTTTTTTTTAGATTTCAACTTTTCCCAAAACGGGTTCATTTTTTCAGTGCCTTTAGAGAACTTTACATTCCTAATAAATTTATCTTAAAATTTTGGAATTTCAAGAGTACGAGATTTATTTCTCATAAAAAAAACGCAATTACTTGCTCACAATTCAAATTTCAACAAAGTAAATCATCATCATAAACTCAAAAAATGACTAAAAAGATAAAAACAATGAATTTCCACTAGGAAAACACGCTTTATTGGGATAGGATTACCCGTATTTTCAATACAAAAGAAAAATTAACAAACTAAAAAATCTTTAAAGAACAGACATTTTGATATGGTGTTTTGGGGGAAAAGAGGATTCCCAAAAAATAGAAGTCCCTCTTTAACAGATAGAATTTTAACTAAAAAATAGAGGTCTCTGAATTAAGAGAATAAAATCCCTCCTAAAAAGGAATAATCTTAATTTTAACTAAAAGATAAAGAAGCCCCCTTCCAAAAAGAAATAGAAGTCCCCGCTTGAAATAATAGAAATGCCTCCGGATGTTCTGAACTAGAGCCAGAGATCGTCGTCGTTGGCGTTTCTGTTGGCGCGGTGGTGGTAGGGACGCATTAGCTGCATCGGCATCTGATTGCGGACCTGATTGACACCGCGACGGAAACTCCCGTAGCCACCGGCCATGCTCGCGTTTATCTTCCTGTTGTTCATGGCGTTCACCATCTGCCTGATCGTCTCCAGGCCGAACGTCTCCTGTAAATCGATCAAGTAGAATTTTCAAGTTACAGTAGTTCTCATGTTTCATACAGTAACTCGACCATTTCACGATATTATCCTGTAATGCAATGCTCCATTTTTTTTAAAGAAAATCTCTCATAAATTTACTTGAAGAAAATGTAATTTTCCTCGAAAATTCGCCTTTTTAAGTTTAGCCATTTTTACTTTTTGCTGACCTGATTGGTGAGTCGGGCTTTTTTCCAGTCGATCTTGACGGGATTGCCGGAGGCCTTCTCGATCGCCTCGCACGAGATCCTGTCGAAGAATCCCGTCTTCTTGTTGTAGAACTCCTCCTGAAAATCAATCAAACCTATAATTAAGTCAGTCCTAATAAGGCAAGTTTTTCAATTGTCAGTCTCCGATTTGGCTAAATTTGATCTTAGAAGTTGTCTCATTGAAGGTTTTGATGTCATGCCGTTTCCGAATAGCCCTTGATTAGAATTGTACCTGGGACACGGAATCGCCCGCACCGCCGTTCATCGCATTCGCATCCGGGCCGTCGCCCTGGGCAGCCTGGAAGATTAAAATTTCCTTTCTTCATCAGAAAATTTTATGTCACCCCTTTTTTCTGAAAGCCAAATTATCGACTTTCTAGCCTCGTTCGTTCTATTACCGAGAAAATTGAGATTCTAAAATTTTTCTATCGCCCTCCACAAACCTTGGTTCCCTCGATCTTGACGATCTCCTCGTTGAACTGCTGGTTGGCCTTCTCGAAGTCAAAGTCCGAGTCGAATCTGAAAACAGCTAATTGTAAACTTTATTTGCAAAAAGATGAGGGTCGAGGTTCGATAGGCTAGGCCAAATCGAATCTAGAAATCCTCGGCTAATAGTTCCCTTCGTTCTGAGAGCAACACCAGAAGGATGTGTGAGGAGATTTGTACAACAAAGAGAGCGATTTGTGGCAAGAAAGACTAGGGGAATTCACTAAAATTTCTATACAAATCACCCTATCCCTATTCCTGGACAGTTAGTTTTCACGAATGTAAGGATTTTATAGGAAGACGAACTTGATGTTGTCGGCGGCACGCGGATTGGGGCGGAACATGCCGGTGGACTGCTGCTGGGAGGACGCGATGTCGAACGTATCGAAGAACGAGGGACGCGCCCTCGACAGACCCCCGAACGAAGCAGAGCCGTGGCGCTGCGCGAATGAGGCAGCCTCAAAATTATTTGCTTTTCTGGAGTTACTTCAACTTCAATCCACTTCATTGGTAAATTTCAAAATTTGATCCACTTCAAATGAATTTCAAGGGTTTCGTCTTCGACTTCGAATTTCATATTTGCGTACCAGAGGCGACATATTTCCACGGACGCTGCCGAACGGGCCACCGCCGTAGCGTGCAGCCGGACTGCGGGGCGGCGCTCCCAGGTCTGGAATCCAATTTTTTCGAGTGAATGTCGGTAAATACCAAAGCCGCTATAAACGGGGTTCGAGGCGTTTTTCCCCCTATATTCAACCTTTCTTTTTCGAAAAAATTATATTTCCTTTCAGAATTTACAACTTTCCTCACCTCGAAAATGTTTTCCTTTTAAAAATTCTCGTTTAATGGTTTTTTGATCTAAATGTTGATTGCCCCCTACTCATAGGTCCCAGCCTGAATCCTCCGTTGCCGCGATTTTTTCCGCCGAGGAGAGGCGATCCGACAGCCGTGTGGAAGGCGCCGAAGGGCACGGACTGATTGAGCTGCGTGGACGGGTGACCAAGTAGCGAGGGCGTGGCCTGCGAAGGCAGAGTGCTGCGGCCCGACACCGACACAATCGCAGGGTCCGGCGGCAGGCCCGTCGACAAGTGCGCTGCCGCCTGCAATTTTTTCTTTTTATTCGACTTTTTCCTAATTTCTAACCTTTCATTTTTATTTCAAATAAATTGGCAAGTTTTTCTTGTTTAATTTTCAGCGAGTCTCGTGATAATTTTCATGAGAAAAATTTGAAATAATTTTGTGCTTCGAATGATCGAATATTTCATTCGTGATTTTCTAAATTTACTCTCTTCATACCTTGGGAGTCTCATTGACGATGATGTCCTTGATATCAGATGCCTTGAAGATGATGTACTCGAAGACGTCGTCGCGCGCTGGCACCGGGTTCGCCGTCGGACGGTCCTCTGTGCCATAGCTGCGCACTGCAAAGCGAACACTTAGTTTAATTTATTTTTTAATTTCAAGTCATTTTCTTTTTATCTTGTTTTCCCAATAAAATTTGTATCCCTTTTCATCAAACTGTTAATCCCCCAAAAGTGGTCTTTCCCAAAATCATTTGATCTCCTTCCCCAATTCTCTTGCCTTACCCTTAGCCAGCGAGATGGTGGAGTCGCGCGTGTCGACGGTGTAGAGGATGCCCTCGTACCTGACATCCAACTTCGAAATGAGGCTGATGCGCGAGCCGATGTAAGGCGTTTGCGACTGACTGCCTCCGGACATGTTTGCAAAACAGGGAGATCCAAAGAAGCACAAATTCAAGCTCTGGAAAAGAAAAAAGATTTTTGGATATTTCTGAAAATATCTGCAAAAACGATCGAGAAGCAAGAAAAAACGAAAAATAAAGACCAGGAATTTCAAAAATGAAAATTTTTGGGACCAAATTGAAAATTTTCATGCCTTGGGGAAATCTATGGAGTTTGAAGATTGGGAAAGAAAGTAGGAGATTTGGTATAGCAGGAGTTTGAAAATATAAAAATTGCGAAATTTCAAAGGAAAATCCCAAAAGTTAATAATCGGAGAAAATTACAATCACTGCATTATGCGGCTAACATTACGATTTTGGTGAGGGAAAATTCGCTGACCAGTGACTGTAGTGATGCGAAGTGAGAGAGAGACACGCTTTCCAAAGAGAGTTTGACGAACAGTTTGGCAATGGAGCATGTTTTCTGATGCGAAGGCGAGATAGTATTGGGAAGAGAAGAAGTTTCCTCACTCTTTCGCACTCGGTACTGTACTTTTGGATATCAACCGTATGATGCAGTGCCACCTCTAACTATAGCGTACGTCATCTCGTAATTTCAAAATTGCCCGGATAAAGCATCGAGAAAGTGCATTTTTTTCTTCGATTCGATTTTCTAACAAAAAACTTGAATTTTTCAGGAAAAACGATGATTGAGTAATACTTTATTGAACTTTCTAAATCTTTTACAACAAAAACGAATATTCTGGGTAAAATAAAGTAAATAGGATAAAATCTCGAGATTCTAGGGAATTTTTCAATTTGTTCAGTGGAAATGTTCTCTGTCGAAGACGTATTCGCCCATGCCCGAGCCGAGTCTCTCCAGATTGGTCACCATCTTGCCGATCTCGTTGATCGACTCCACCTGAAAATATTGAACTTTTTTTTTTTCTGTATATAGCCTTTTTATTTTTTTCTTTTCAAATTTACTTGTTTCAAGTCAAGAAACTTTTCTAATGCTAATCTAAATCTAAACAATTAGTATTTTTGCCAAGTTTATGTCTCTGTCCAAGCTTAGATCTCTATGATAGGTTTATCTGGCCCCATATGTTATACATGTTTGGAAAGGCAATTTGATGGAGGTGTGCAACATTCAAAAAATAGATCGATTTTGCCTTGATTATGCTGTGAGGGTCAGCTTTTTTCAAATACTAGAATTTTACTATAAAAATAATGATAGAGCTAAAGTATTCCTCGAATTATCCCACTTTATTGATTTTCTTTTTTTTTTTTAGAAAACCAACCTGTTCCTCCAAGAACTTTCCCTCGAGGTAATCCGTTAGGTTCATGTCATTGTGCGAGTCGGCCAACTTGTGCAACTTCATCAGCGACTCGTGGTTGAATTTTTCGAGGGCAAGGGCGGCCTTGAACATTTTTTTTTTTAAATTTTATCTAGTTCAAAAATGTTGATCTTTTTGCAATTTTTAGCTATTAAATGATATTTTCATTTTTATCCGAGAAACTGATTTTTTTTCGATTTTCACCAAAATCCCTTACCTTGAAAGCTTCAAGCGTGCTGGTCCAGTCGTTCTTATCGGGATTCTGAACCGGCTGCAGAACCACTCGGCCACCGCGCAAGTTCTGGTACTTCACGAGCTTCTGAGCATGCTCACGCTCTTCGTCAGATTGCTTCTTGCACCAACTGAAAATTTCGGGAATTTTGTTTAAATATGGTAATTTTTAATTATGTTAATTTCAGCCTCACTTTGCAACATTAGAAAGAGCGACGTCGTCTCTGTCGAAATGAGCCCACATGGCTGTGTAGAAGTACGAGGCATACAGTTCGATGTTGATCTGCAAGTTGAAGATTAAGGTAATTGTAAAAATTATTTTTAACTGGTGTTTCCTGCGAAATTTTATTTGAAATAAAAGGGAGATTTTTATTTCATGAAACCTCATTTTAGATAATAAAACGAATATTTTAGGGATAATTATACAATTTAAAAGTTTTCAAATCCCAAACCTGCTTGTTAACAGCGGCCTCAACATCGGTGTGGTAGTTCTGACGGATCTGGGAGTGCGCCATTTTTGAGGGAAGGCTAGTCTGAATTTTTAAGATTGATGGAAGAAAGATTTTAAAAATATGCGATTGCTACAATTGATTAGAATGCTATTTTGAGATTAAAATTAAAGAAAAGGGGAAGTTTGTGACTTTTAAAGGTGGCTAAAATTGATTAGAGAAGTATTCATAGCGAAGACATGTGATGAATTTTCGAGTGAAAGTGGTTATCTAATCGAGAATTGAGAAAGTGAGAGATGACCCAATATATTATCTCAACACCATCAATTCATATTAGCCTATAACCAATTCTATCACTTGTTGATATTGAGAAAGAACGTGCCGCTTTTGAAGAAACAATATCTTTCACACTTCAAAAAGGGATCATTGATCTGTGTTTTGAAAAGAATGGAAAAGTCGCAGGTTATGGAAAATTTTTAAAACTTTATTTTTAACTTTGAAAGACGTAAGAATTAAATTTTTGGAGGATTTAAAAACCAAATTTGTGAAGAATTGATTTTGTACTATTCGAAAAACGCGAAAAATAATGCAATCGAAAAATTTGCGTGATCAGCCCAAAAATTTAGAATGGTTTTGGGGTAGAGGGAGCTAATTTTCTAATTTTCGACTGACTGCGACCTTATTTGTATGCTTTTCCCAGATAAGCAAACGATCAGACAAAATCTCTAACCCATGCCAAAAGATAGCACCAAAATACTGTCTGATATAATCTTGACCTTTAATTTTTCAAGGGTCTAAGAGCAAAATTTTGATGATAAGCACATAAGAGCTGATAAAATATGGTAGAGATCTAAAACGTTGAAAAAAAAATTAGGCAGGTTTAAGGTTTAAGGGCCTACCGAAAAAATAGTGACCGAAAATATTTGGGAAAAATTCGAAGGAAAATGTTTGAGGACGTGATAATGAAAGGGTAGTGCTACGTGCTTAGAAAGACTGATAAAGGGGAGGAAAATTGCTCGTATGGACATATTAATTTCTATATTATGCCAGTCGGCTCTGGTTTGGTATGTTTTAGCAAGAGGTTAGAGATTTTCTGAATTCTATATTTTACTGCTCAAAGTCAGAGAAATCGGGACGTGATTGAAAAGAATAGGGTGTACGTGTATTGAGCAGTAGCAAAATCAGACCGAAATTGGGGCGAATATAAAAGTTGGCAAAGTAAAATTTATTTAAAAATTGCTTTGAATTTTATTTCATTTTTAAAATATAAATCAAGTTTAGAAATATGAAAGATCTATGAAGTTAAAGCCTTGATTTTCTCAATTACATAAAGTACACTTCATCATTTAAAAACCTATTTCCAGCAAATAATATTCTTCGGAACTATTGTATGATCTTTCAACTTTTGTGCATTTAATGAAAAGTTTTCTATAAATGTAATTGCTAAAGATGTCTTTATTTTTTATAATTACTTGAAAATACCATCATCTTTCGATAAAATCTATCTTCCATTACCGTACTCTCTATTTTTAGTTCCAAAATTTCTGTCCTTGAAAATCGGCAAATTTCATGTTTGTCTCTATAAACTATAAGTCTGACGTTAATGCTCACATTTTCGATAAAGATGCAAAATTGAAAGGCAGGCGATCAGCCTAATTTCCCCTTTAAAATTAGAATTGACTGCAAAAATCGGGACGTGATAATGCCTAACTAAGGCTACGTGCTTGCCTCTTCTTGATAAAGAGCTTGCAAAATTGCCCATGAACGACAATCAAATTTAATTGTATCCTAGCCGGTTTTGACTTCTATGTTTTAGCATAGGACTAGAGATTTTTAGAATTAGAAAAAAATTGGCTTACAATAGTGGCGCGACGTGCTTGAGGCAAACAGGACCTACGTGCGTTGGAAAACTGATAAAATCGTACCAAATAAGGCGAAAAAGTTAATTTGATGATTTGAGGCTTTCGAAATTTTTACTGGGAACAAACATCGGTGATCGAGATTTTTGTAGGTTCGAAAAATTCATTCGTTTGAAAACTACTCAAAATTAGCACAATTCCTAAAAATCTTAAAAAAAAAAGACAATTTCAAGAGGAAAGACGAGAAAAAATCTAATACCTTGCATTTTTTATTTTCATATTCATCCCGTATTTCAATTGCTTTATACTCTACTCATTCGATTCATATTCCAGATGATTGGATGCCAAATTTTGCATCTCCATACAAATGTGGGTAACCTCATATTTTTCCTGAAAATTAACGAAAACTTTCTAATTGCTTTCAAAAATTAGATTCAAATGTTTTCTTGCAATTTTTCCCATTCTTTTATAAATTTAAAAATTAATCCGCAATTTCAGATTATTCAACTCGAATTCCGGATGAATGACTGCCGAATTTGGGCATCGCTCGTAAAGATGCGCGCGAGAAGAGTGGCGGTCGGCCAGTTTTTGCAATGATGAATTGGAATTGGACAAGTCGGATGCAACGTTTTTGGATATTCTAGGGAAAAGGTTGCATTTTTCATTGCTTTGTATTAAAAATAACTAAGCATCCTGTGAAAAGGCTGAGCTTTTTGTAATTTTCCCTTTCTTAAAATATTCTTGAACCTAAACATGCATACCTTGGAAAAACTAAGATTTTTATTCTGTTGTTCTTTTATCCTAGAATATGATTTTACGAATACTACCTTCCTATAAATAATGCTGAAAATTTTCTTCCAGAAGATCACTTTTTCCCCAATCTATCCCATCAAAAGTCACAAAAAACTGCATTTCCCAAAAGCGCTCTTAAGCATTGAAATTTAAAATGTGTCCATTTTTGAATAGCCCTCTAATTGAGGAATGAGCTAACAAAAAGCTTCAAGGCTATATTGGGTTAGCAGTTTTTTCCCACCAAAAACCGACTTTTTCTATCTTCCTTTTAGAATATTAGGGTGAAGCGCATTTTTTTTCTTGCAAATTATGCTAGGCGATTTTATCGATTTTTATCATAGGATGATATATTTTTGCATAACTCTTTGAAGTCCAACTTTGTATTTTTCGGAGATAAAGTGGGTTTCATATATCCCCTACAATTTAAAACGTTTTATTGAACCTGAATATATTATTTCTTTTAATTTGGCAAAAAATACTCGATATGTTTCATAGCAAAGTATACTTGCAGAAAACTTCTTTATATTCATTTTTGACCAAGCATATGATTAATTTTGGACGACTTCCGTTGAAAATGTGGAGCCTAACTTCATTCTTTGTGGCGTAAAACCCATTTTATTGGATTCTCAGGAGTAAAATTATGGACGTAGTCGGATATTTCACCTTTTTATTCTTACTAAAATTCGCCCTAAGCTATTCAAATCATGACTGTAAATACATACACTCAGCGGCGGCAGGGATAGAGCTTGTAAGCAATTAAGATATAATTGGGGCAATTAACGAGATAATTACTCCAATTAACTTCAGGTCTGCTGTGAGAATTGTCAAATAGAGGAGGACTGTCATTGCCAATTAACGGTTTCCCAATTAAACTGTCAATTAGCGAGGAATGCAGGTAATTAACTATCTATAATTAGGCTTTGGAAGATAATTAGTAGTTATATGAGGTTTTTTTCTATTTGAAAAGTTAGTCTTCATTCAGTTACTTTTCTCCAAGATTGATTTTCAAACGCCTTATATTTTCGAGACCATGATGAAATTGAGTAATTAACTTTCAGAAGGAGTCTCCTTATTTTCGTGGGCCAACCCATTTACGGAAGGTCTACCGCAGTGTACAAATCCGAGATTACCGTATTCGAATTTGAGCTACAATGTTGTGCTCAAGGATTGGAATAAGTAAGGTTTTTATTGGAAAATTATAAACTTTTTGAAAAGTAATGAAGTTTTTATGGAGAAAAGTGTTGAACTTTCTAGAAACACAGGAAATCCCTGAAAAATAATCATTTTTGTTATGAAAAAGTGTTGGTAGTTCTGGAAAAGTTATTTTTATGTGATGATAATATTTGCTGAAAAATTGAGATTTTCCTAGAAATAATGACTTTTGTTATCAACTATATTTTTCAGCATCTCTTTGCCATTTCTAATCGGACTGTCACGAATCAATGTGCGTTCTCTGACGCTTTATGACTTCGATGGCCGACTGCAGGAATTCGACTTCGGCAAATATTTTCCGAAATTACAACATTTGGAATTATCATCCAAGTAAATTTATTTCTATCTTATATTTTCTAAAGTCAAATAATTTCAAAATTTTATTTTTCGAAAAAATTGAAAAACGATTTTTGAAAAGGGGTATTTTAAAATTTATTTTCAGACAGCAAAGATTCTTCGCCATTTCCCCGACAATCCATTCCTTGGAATTACAAACTCTGAGGGTCGCCAATGTCAACTTCGAATTCAGTGTTACGGTATTCTAGTCTTTATTTTTAGCCTTAAATTTAATTTTAAGATTCCCATGTGGACTAAATCTCTAATTCACTTGCATATCGAAAATAGTTCTCTATCCTATCTGCCAAAATGGTTCGCGATCGCCAGGAAATTGGAGAGTCTCTATATAAAATGTGAGAATATTTCACATTCACAATTTTCAATATCCCGTTTTCATAAAATACTTTAACTTTGATTTTCATGTCTGAAGAAATCTCGATTGATTTTTGTTTATTTCAGATACCCGCTTAGAGAGTTTATCAGTCATTTCCAAAATCAGTTCCCTCCTTTCTCTTCACTTGCCTCACAACAAAATCACGGACTTGCGTCAGCATGTGCTTTTCACGACAAAGTTGCTGCATCTCGATTTGTCGCATAATTTGGTGAACTCTTAGATGTTTTAATCATTAGGAAAAAAATCATATTCGTAAACAGTTATTTTTTTTTTTGAAAACGAAAAAGATTTGCCAGTTTTTAATGCTGAGAGAAGTCTAAAATTGAAATAATATCATGAAAATTAAAAAATTTCAGATCTCTTCATTCGCCTCATATTCGTTTTCTCGATGTTCCCTTCTTCGAGTCCTGGATCTATCCTCGAACCCACTGACAAATCTACCGTATCGACCATTTACAACTAACACTCAACTAAGATGGTTGACGTTGAGTGATACGCAGTTGCAGGTAGATTTTAATTATACAATTTCGAAAAACTTATTCTCTAAAAATCCAATAATCGAAAAGTTTCGAAATTTCTAGAAAATCTTAGAATTCCTGAAAAAATTTCAGGCGATAGAAGTCGATAATTTCGTTGGTCTGTCCGCTTTACGTTCCCTCCGAATCTCCCACTCACCCCTTCACACAATTGCTCCGTTCGCACTGCTACCTTTAAAGTCGTTGGTATGAAATGTAGCCATTAGTTTTAACTCTGAAGCTAAACTCGTATTATCTTGAAGTTAATTCATAACTATTTCGGAGTAGTTTTGAAGCTAAATCAATTTTTATAGAAATCCCTACATTTGGATCACTGCAATTTTACAAGATTGCCCTCCGCGATAATCCACAATTGTCATTTGACGAGCCTGCAAATGTCCTACAATTTACTCCACAGGTCCTCATCGCTACCTCCAGGTAAGAATTGAAACTTTTCAGAATTAACATATTTTAAACAACATTTCTTTTAACATTTTTTGAGAATGCCATAATTCAGAATTTTCTTAAGTTTAATTTATGCTTTTCAGAAGTCATGGCCTACCTCTCCGCTCTTTCAGTATTTCAACTCGAGGGAAACCCCGTGGTGGTAAGTTCAATAAAAAATTTCAAAAGATATATTTTTCAGGAATTTTCTCCATCGTTATTATTATTGTCTCCTAATAATATTCGTCTTTTACGCCAGTTAATCAATGATTTCACGACTTTGCCGGTTTGGAACGAGCCCTGTACTCCTTACTACTTTAGTCTACATTTGTGGAATAGGTAAGTTCAGAAGTTTTTAAAAGAAACTCAAAAATTTAGCTTCTTAGTTTTTTTACTATTAAAAATTCTCTTCAAAATCGCTATTTATTTAAAATTTTATATTTATTTGAAGGTATTTTTTACTAGTTTTTGCCGGCCTCTTGTATTTGTCACTAAAAGTGTAAACCTAGTACGTACTATTTAGGGTAAGGGTAGGGATAGAGTAAATTTGGAATTAAAATAATCCTGGCATTCTGCTCTTCCTATTGGTACTAAATTTACCTTACCCTAGCCCTTAGCGTTACGCTAAATGGCATGTACTACGTTTACACCTTTGGTGATAAAGAAATAGTGAGTGATGATCGACGGATGACAAATACAGGAGATCGTTTTATCAAATATAATAAGTTTCCTAATTTTAGATCTTCGATCTACCGAGAATTATTGGCGAATTGGAGTGAGGAAAGAATGGAGGCAGAGGGTCTAAATTCCTGCAGAGAGCAGTACAACTGGACGACCGAGCAGATGACCGTCTATCGAGATTTAGAACGAAATAACGGTAAAGAGCATTGGTGGAAAATATTTTATTGTTTTTTTCTATTTATTTTCATCTGAATATCGAACTATGATAATTTTCAATTTGAAAAATGATCTATCTTGAAGTAAAAAAGTACTTGAAAAATGCACCATTTTGAGGAAAGAACTAAAATACATCGTTCTTGCGTAAAATTAGAATTTGTAAGATATACTATCTTCGGAAAAATTCAGGTTGCACGGCAAGTCGACGTCACCGCTCTTCGCTCCGCCCTCTCTACCGTAATCCGAACAACTCATCTGAATCCTCGACGTCGAATTTTACGAACGCCACGAAGTTGCCCCATTCACCAAAATCGTCTACAGTATCCCGGCTTTTATTGATTTCTTTATCGATTAACGTCTTATTTATCGCCATTCTTATGATATGCCTCTTAATTTTCTGCTGTAATTCTTCAAAGTGGATATATTAATTTTAAGGGACGTGGTCAAGTTATAATATTCCGCTTAAATGCTGGTACATGCATTTTGCAATCTTTTATTTTAATCAACAAACTCGATCGCAACAAGATTTGAAACCGGTATAGTAACATGGATATTTCAAAGCAAACGAATGATTTAACCCTAATAAACGATAAAACTTCATAAGATAGATTCGAGATAAATTCAGCAAAAATCAAAGATAGTTTAAATTTTAAGACCAGCTGGAGATATTCAATGATAAAAAAGATATGTATTATTAAAAAAAATTACCGACATATACTTGTAATCCAGCTTTCACAAGCTTGTCTATTATAACGATGAATTTTAAAAAGAATAAAGAAGAATTTGAATAAAATTGTTATTGGTTTAAAAAAATTAATAATAATTCAATTACGCCTGGCATTCCGGAACGCTTTCTCCTGCTCATACTCTCTCTGATCGGCCCGGTTCAGGAAGTCGACCTTGTTCAGATAGCCCTGTTTGCCCTTGTTGAATGTCGAGAGTTCTTCCTGAAAATTTTTTTTTTTTAAATAACTTTCATTTATCTTCTATAAATCAAATGAGAAATTTGACAAAGCCCTTAAAATGGTTACTTTCTAAAAAAACTAGAAATGCTCGAGTTTTGAGGAGAGTAGTGATATATTCTTTGCTAAATCTCATAGGCTACATTTGAACTGTTATAGTACCATAATTTTCAATTATTTTCTAAGTCGGTATCATAATTTCGAAATTCTATTCCTTGAAAATAATAAAATGAATAACCTCGATTTTCTCCTCCTTTTTGAAGCTGTTCCAGTCGAGGTTCGACTTGTCCAACACTGACATTTTGGGCTTCTTTGCGAGCATCGTCAGGGCACCCGTCAGACCCATGCGTCTGAAATCATTTTTGAGATTTTTTGGAAAAGAGATCAAAAATACAAAAGGAATAAAATTTTTTGTCTAAAAAGGATATTTTTTAGAAAGATCAAAGCCTCCTTACTTTTGGGGTTTCTCCTTCTGGGCCTCCTTCTTTCTTTCCTTTTCTTCGAATTTCAGCTTCTCTTCTTCGGTAACTTCGCGTTCAACTCTGAAATAAGAAAAAATACTCAAGTTTATCAATTAGATTTGTTTGATTACGGCAGCTCTTACCTCACTTCATCACCAGCGAAATCGAATACTTCAGTGACGGTCGTCATTTTGGACGTCGTCACACCTTCAGAAGGCTCAGATGACGTCGACGCGGAGACGTTTTCTTCCTTCTTTTCTCTGGAATGAAAAATATCAAAACCTCGTTTCCTTCAGAAAAGCAAACCCAGTGACTTTCTCGACATTTTTCGGCTCATTCGACTTCTTGGAACTCGGCAAATCGTCTCCGACGAGTTCGGCGAAAATCGCATCCACGTCCACCGAAGAATATGCACTGCTTGGTGCGACGACATTGCTGAAATTTTGAAAGTTGCGATATGTTTCATTTTTTCATTGAATTTTTAAGACTTGCGATATTTTCAATGTTCTTAAAGTCTGTAATAAAAATCTCACTTTTCCTCATCAGCGCTGTTTTTGCCTTTCGAGTTCTTCTTTTTCAAATTTTTCCTTTTCGGCTTTTTCACCGACTCGTCGCCCTCACCGGTCGGCTCTTCGTTGCCCTGAAAGAAATCGTTAATCCAATTCTTTAAAGGAAAAAATCGATTTTTTCCCGAAATTTTGACATCCGACCCACATCTTTTCTAATTTTGGACCCGCACCCGCATTTTTTCCAAAAATCACACTCGCACTCGCGGGTTTTTATTTGCAAATGATTAAAACTCGATTTTTTAAATTGATTTTGCGTTTTTCTTTCATTTTTGACGTACCTCATCCTCAGAAGGCTCGCTGACGTCGTCCACGTCTTCAGGCACGTAATCTTCGTCTTCAGAAGAGCGATAGCCGTCCTCGTCGTTGCCCGACATTCTTTCAGGTAGGGATTTTGTCTAAATTAAAGAAAAAACTATTTTTTTAAAGAAAAGTAAAATATTTCTGTAGAAAATACGAAATTTTCAAGAAAAAAGTGATCATTTTGAAAAAAACTTGCAAAAAATGTCCAATTTGGGATTGGGAAAGCTTGCAAAATTTGTCGGGCAACTTTACAAAATCCCTAATTTCGAAAGTGGTAGATTTCGTAAATCTTCTAGCGGAAAAAGCGCTGAAAACGATATATTCGAAGGCTAGAGTACAATCGGCGAGAGTTTTGTCGAAGGGACACTGAAGGAAGGAAATAGTGTGGGTTAGAGATGGATGGGCAGAGACAGGGACGCAGAGGTGCGATCAGCTGGTCTGGGTCTTTCTCTCTCTTCGTTTCTCTGTTTCTTTTTCCCTCTCGTTCTCTGCATTCTTTTTCACACTATCTCATTTTATCTCTCTTTTCCCTCTCCTTTTCATATATTATTTCTTTTTCTTTCTATCCCTTTCTTTAATTTTCCCACACTATTCCCACCGTTTTGTATCCATCTTTGTCTATATTTCTCTCTCTCTCTCTTAGCTATACGTGAGTGTTATTGGGAGGCTGTCACTAAGCACCTAAGCACAACCACCCGACGGGTGCCCTCAAAGTGGGCGGGGCCTGGTTTCCCTTTTCCCCGTTCCGTTCCCCCTGCTGGGTCACAGGTTTGGACCAGCTGATCAAAGCGCCCCGAGCTTAAAACGATCAGTTGACCAGAAACTTTGGTCCATTCGCTGATTTTTATCAGTTTATTAGGTCTTTTGCCAGGATATTATCATTTTCGATACCATTTGAGTACCATCGGACCCGGAAAATCGTGAGGGTTCATATGATCACCATTTTCGGGGCGTTGTTTATCTTGAAATGAACACTTTATTTTCCGTGTCAAGGACACCTCTTATTTTTTCAAACAAATTTTTCGATCGTGTTGGTTTTCAATGAAGCTTGAACAATTCATCGAATTGACCTTCAAAGCCCTTCATTTCGTTTTCCATGTCGCGATTTTCTCCTACTCGCACCCTGAGGGCGTGCTTAAATTTCGCGTTGCGCTTTGTTTACTCGCCAACCCAGAAGAACGAATCAGCTGATTTTCACACTGCGTTAATGCGAAGGACATTGACTTTCAATTTTAATCGTAGTTTGCATCTTCACCCCCTTTAATGCGACTTTTTCTCAAATTTCATAGGTTAAAAATCGATTATTTCTTGGAAAAATGGAAAGTTTTACGAGACTCGTAACTTTGTGCAATTTTCAACGAATTTCGATTTTTGCCAAGTTCAGAACATTGCTTGGAAAGGGCTAATCATGTTCGGTTTCAAGGACGCTGGTAATTTTTGCGGAATTTTGCAACACGTTTCGGTCTTTCTTTTTCCAACTTGGCAATTACTCCAGAACAATTTCATTTTCATCCTTTCAATGAAAAGGAACTTGAAATTTTTACTATCACGTGTTTTTCTTTTTGATATCAAGAACTTCATCTACAAATTTCTAAACTTGATCGTTCTTTCAAGCAAAATCCGTTGAACATTTCGACAACCGCGTCTGTTTCAATTTCATGAAGATCATCTTCAATGGTTCAGAATGCCATTTATCGGACGCGATTGGCGAGCGCCGGGCGAAACCTGGATCCGCACGCCGCATACAAACGGATGGGAACGCAGCAAGCTCAGACCCATTCAGGTTGGATTTAAAAAATTCCTTATGAAATTGATATCTTTCATGAAATTCTACGCGGGTTTTCTATGCCAATTTCTACAAATTTTGATTCCACTCTGATCTCTTTTCTCGAATTTTTAATCTTTTTATTTTTTCTTTTCTGCAAAATCGAAAATCGAAAACCTGAAACATAGATTCGTTTCCAAATCGATTTAGCGCAAAGGCCTTTTTTTCTCTTTTCTCTTTTTTGCCTGGTTTTTCGCTATTCCTTTTATGCGTTTTGTGTATGTGCGGGGACCACGCCAGCAGACCCTTTTCTGTTATGTTTCCTCTCAAACTAGCATACTATTTCTCCGTTCTCTCCTCTGCATTCCCTTTTCCAATACTCTTTCTTTCCCTTTTCTGACTTCCTTTATCCTCGTATTTTCACAAACTATTTCGTATGACTCCAAGAATAGTCAATTCCTTCGGGGCGCTTGTGCGCTCAAAAACGAGCACATTTCGCACGCAAACATAAAGAAAATGAAATCAGTGAAATATCATTGGAAAAGCAGATATGGGAAAAGAAACAAGGAAAAATATCAACTAACATAGCGTAAATTGTAAATTCGGTCAGACTTTCTCCGGGTTATTTTCGAATTTTCGCCTTACCACCAAAAATGGAAAGAATTGAATTTGGCTCTGGTTGAAAACGCGATATCTTGTTATTTCGTGACTAGCGAAAACATTTTAAAAAATTGAAAAAGTACGATTTTTCCTACATCTTTTTGCAAAATAAATTTCATTATGAAAATCTTGCGAAAAATATGAAATGTTAAAAAATTTGCCACATTTTTGCGAAAGTAAAATCACTTTTTCATAGCAAACTTGAAAAAACACCATTTATTTTGCACAAGAAAAATCTATTTTTCCTAATAAAATTCCTGCAAAAAACATGTTCTCTTTCGGAAAAATAGCCAGAAACAGATGTTTTTACCTGGGTGCGCTCATAAAAAATTGGTTATTGATCAATCAAATTTCTGGTTTTCCCCATTTTTTTGCATTTGAGCGCATTTTCAACCTTTTTGCATTTTAGCGCGTTTTCCTTTTCACAACCACTTGCACGTTTGGCCTCGATTATGCGCCCCATACAAGGGCAAAACGGGTGGAAATTGCCGAACAAAAAATGATGGTGCCAGCCATTTTTCCGACCTATCCTTCACTATGGAGAATGTCATTTTGTCATTTTATTACGCCAGCCTGGTTTTCACGGCTATTCTTTGGTATAGGAAGAAAGACTGTTAGTCTCATCATTATTGTGTTGAGCGAAAGTGCCGTGTCAAGCGTTTCTGCCTGACTTCTTTTCCACCCTCTCAATTTGGGATACTATTTCGTCTTCTCTTTCTCTAGCTCTCTTCATTTCAAGGACTATTTCACGCTCATATGTTAATTTAGCGTTTTCACCTAGAACCAGTCGCTCTACCCAACCTATTCATTACGCGGAGAAATAGTATAGGAAAATAGGAGAGGAAAAGTATGAAAATCACAAAATGCTAATATTCAGATGCGGCGCGTGAGAATGAAAGAGGCAAGGTTTCACTTTTTCTTTTTCCCTAAAATGTTCATACTATTTTTCCCCTATTCTAATTTCTGAATCTCTAAATTCTCGAATTAACATACTATTTCTCTATATTTAAATTCCTAATTTTTAAATTATCATTGATTAGCGTACTATTTCTTTCTTTATCTGGTTCTTTTCTTTCTACAATTTGCATACTTTCTCTTCTATCTTACTGGCATGGAAAATCGGCTGGCCTACACGCTCACTTATTCTTCATGGAGGAAAGCCCACTTGTGACGATATAAAACGCAGGAAAATTAGCCAGATACAAACAAAGAGAATCAACGTCTTTCCGAGGAACACAAAGTTAGGGATTCTGATTCTCTAACTCTCCTCGAAAAGAATTACATTTCTTCTTTATTGTAAAAGTTAGGTAATTAGGTAAACGGTGTAGTAACCAATTACTATGGTAATTAGTCCCGTTACAACCGAGCTTTGCAGTAAGGAAAGGAAATTTTTGCAACGGATTTATTTTAGTGAGAATTCGGAATGGACTGACCGATGTATTTTTATTTATCTTAGAAGATTATAAAAATTTGGAAACTTATTTAACTATATATACAAGGGTTTTATGAAAACTGGGTGTTTTGCTTTTATTTGATAAGATATTCAGAAAATGCAAGTTTATCTTATCAAAAATCAATAAGTTTGCCGAAAATTTTTATGGCATGTCATTGAGGGAAATCACTTGCCTTCTTGATAATATCATATTCAGAAAACAGGTTCTTTTCTTTTCTCATTTCCTTTTCAGCTTCACATCAAATTATTCATATTCTCAGGTGAAGGCAAACATAGGCAGAAAAGAAAAATATAGGTTTCTAAGAAAAACATTCGAAAAATCTACCACTTTATGATATCAAATTTATAACAAAATTATAGAGAATAAAATTGAATGACCTTTTAGACCCCCAAAAATCCAACTTTAGCCAGGTTGGACTTCTCGATCCCCAAGCTTCAAAATTAAGTTTCTCATCGAAATGCACAGAAAATCCATAACTTTAGTCATGTTCGACCTTTTTCAACCTTATTTTCGATGTCGGACCCTAAAACAAACTTTTTCTTCATAAAATTTGCTATATTTTGATTAAATATGGTAGGTTTCGTATTGGGGAAGGTATAGGAAATTAGATGCGTTTCTGGACAGGTGGGAGTATTCTCAAAGAGTGGCTTTCCCTGGCACTAGGCAGGCTGTCTATAACTAGCCTTAGGGATATAATGAGCCAACCTCATTCAATAGGTTTCTAGGATGTCGATTGCGCTTTTGCTGTTTCCCTCATTCCTCTGTCATTTCCCTACTATTCCTCTAAAGCATTCGGAGAAAGTGAAAATTAGCATAGATAAAAAAAATCAGTTTTCGATTTCAATGCAAAACATCGTAATTATAATTCAAATTGGTACTGTTGGAAACATCAGATATTTTAAAATTTTATATCTATCAGTTCGTTGAAATATACTTTAAATAATAAAAATAAAATAGTCATTTCAGATCTACTCAGAAAACGTGAGCACTGTTGACCCTGATGAGAAGATCTTTCACACCTCTTCGTCAACTTCCCTCTTCTCGTTGGATAGTTCCTCGGGCAGTGGACGCAGCAGTTCGATCTCGGATGAGTCGGGTTCGTTTTTTCAATTTTTAATATAATTTTAACTCCTTTAACATTCATCTTACAACAGCCAACTATTTATCAGCTATTTATGATTTCTTCAAACCTTTCAAAATTAAACATTTTGTTCATGAAATTATTTCATTTTTTATTTCAAGCTTTAACACATATTTCTGAAGCAAAACTTTTCCTTCTTATTTCTGTTCCAAAATCCCCGACCCTTTTCTAGATCCATTCCGTTCTAAATTTGCCTTTGCCAAGCATAGACATAATCCTTCCTCTCGAGTTCCTTCCTTACTTATTGGCATGCGCTTGCGCGCATTTGTGCATTTCCTGTGTGCGGATATGCGCTTGCGACTGAGGATCAAATAGATCCGTCTGCTTCTTATTTGCTCTCCAAAATTTGCATACTATTTTATCTCTTTCTCTTTCTAATTCTTTTTACCCTCTGGAATTAGCATAATATTTCTTTTCTAAACCTTTTCTATCTCCAAAATTAGCATACTTTCTCTCTCTCTTCACCTCATTTGTATCCAGCTCACTAGCACCTAATATGATTCGCATTGATATCATTGTCTTTCTCTCTCATTCTCACATCCTATTTTCCAAAATTATTTCTCTGCTTGTCTAAACCTCTGAAGATATCTATATCTCTAATCATTTCATCACAAGGTTGTCTAGATTTGTAATGGTCACAAGGATTTGAAAATAGAGAAAGAAAGGGAACATGTTAAAATGAGAGAGAGTCCAAAGAATCAGACAGAGGTCATAAGTAAGAGCAAAAGCGCTTTTCGTTCAAAATGATAAGTGCTAGGAGACACGAGTTAATGAAAGATGGTAGGAGAAAAACGAAACGAGAAATAATATGGAAAATGGAGAGAAAAAGAAGACAAATGCTGATAAGGTGATAACAAAGTTGATGAGAGCATTCCTGTGACCAGATGAGAAGCAGTATGAGAAAATAAGAGGAAAGAAAAAAAATGTGAAATAGTACGGCAAAATAAGAGTTAGGGAGAGATAATCAGACGAAATAGTATTAAAGTCGAAGAGCAGAAAGAAGCGCGAAGGTCGACGCGGCTCGTTGAAATCAGCTGATTTCAATAGGCTGTAAAGCGCCAGGAGGTAATTACGAAAGATCGAACAATTTTTTGATAGGAAAAGATCAAAAATAGGAAAATACTATTGGAAAGTAGAGAGCAAAAGATAAAGAAAGCGAGGAATAGTATGAATTTTCAGAGAGCAGAGAAAAATAAAAGTCAAAAACTGATCTTCGCGTCACTATCACCTGAAAAATAATAATTGGGAAATAAGCGCACTTTCTCTCGCTGAGATCAAAGAAGTGGACTTTGTCTTTCTCTAAGCTCTGGTTTTCTTTATCTCTAACTTTTACCTGATTCTTTTCCTCTAATTAGTTTTCTCTCTCTCTCTCTGGGCTAATACTCTGATCAAATGATGAGCTCAAAGGATGCATCTAATCACATGCTAAAGTATAGCCAAGAAAACAGGCTGAGGGATCGCTTTTTGATGAATTTGAAGGAACTTCTAATCACATGTTAAAGTATATCTTCGGAAAATCAACTGACGTTATTTTTCAATGATATCTGGGATTAATCCGATCAGCTGTTTGTTGTGATGAAGGAATGATGTCAGAAAGTGAGAGTCATGACTATTTCACATGACTAACCACTATACGAATTTGAAGACCAACCTAACAAATTTAGGGAAAAGAAATTTTTAGGGACTTGAAGACAAAATTAAAATATGAAATTTAGAATCCTGAAAAAAATAATTCTTTTTTACTGAGGAGTTAAACATTTTTTTATCGACAAATGACATGAAAAATACTGAATACTAAAAAAAGAGATGAGAATTCTCAATATTTGAAATATTTTTGAAATACTTATATTTATATTTTCTGAAATCACATTGTTTTTCTTTTAAATTTGATTTTTAAGTAATCTTAGGACCTCATCATTTTTGTTTTGTTACCTCTCGAAAGCACAATAAGAAGAGTCACCGGGTCTGCTCGGGCCGGTACTAACTTCTTACCTCTTTTTTCTTCCTTTAATCCTTTTCGTTCTCTACGCTCTCTCACTTTTATCAATGAATTACCTAACTATTTCTCAACTAAACATATGATACGAAAGGCCCTAAATAACAATAATGGGGAAGTGATGATCAAATTTCATAAAAGTAGAGGGACAAATTTTAGGGAATTACTATTTTTGGGGAAATAAATTAGAAAATTCGAAAAATTTCTAATTTTGGCAATATATGATAAATTTTTCGGCCATTTTCAAATTAGGAAGATGAATATTTTTCTGTAAAAGTGCAAAATTTATTTTATTTCCGATTAGACAGTTTTTCTTAAAATAAGTGTACTTTTCGACTTAGCAAAAATAATTCAAAATGACCCTTGTAAATGCGAAAATTGCATCACGTTTTAGCGACCGTCTGAACTTCTCTCAATAGGTACATTGTGAAGACCACTCTTGGAATTAGAGAATTTTAGAAATTGAGAGAGGGAAAGAATTTGTAAAAGTATTGTGAATTGCAATACAGACTATTCAAATTTACTCTTCTTCTACAATTTGAATGCTATTTCTCGAAGTTCTACTTCTTGTCTTCTAAAATCTACATGCTATTTCTTATTTACTGAAACCAGTTCGGAATTGTACTGAGGAATAGAATAAAATGGAGAATTTGAAATCTTAAAGGTAAAAAGAATAATAAAATGAAATTTTAGTTTCGGAAACGGAATGCGAACCCTGGATTCCACACTGCTTCGTCAAAAGCAAGTCAAAAGAAGTGAGTTTTCTTAACTTGAGCTTTTTTAAATAAATTTCTCGACAAATTACGGTAATTTGTCAAAAAACTAATTTTATTTTTTCTTATAATTTCAACATCAACTATGTTTCAACAAAGTAATATTTCGAATTATTTATTTGGACTTTGATACTTTCTTTACAGACAAGTCAAATTTCTAGAATATTAGGCTCCTATTATCATTGTTGAATTGTTTGTCCAAATTGAATACTTAGAAGTCTGATAAGAAGTTTATTGGGAAGTCCGCCTTTTCATTCACTCTTTTGGAAAACTCGTCCAGTTTAGGAGCTAAATAAGGCTCATTTTGGAATATTTATCCTTTTTTTTCTTCGTTTTCAATGATAATTTGCTTCAGAAGTTAGCGAACTTTTCTAGAAGCATTGGATTTTGTTTACTCAAATTGAATATGGCAAGTACTGATAAACTAGGAAATTGATAAGCGAATATTTACTTCCTGAAGTAAGCACTTCCAAGTCAATAATAGTACGGCTTGGAACGAGCGGGAACAAAGAGTCGATTTTGGAAAGGGTAAAATAAAAGTTAGGGATAGTTGAAATCGTATAGATTTAGGGGTGAAAAATAAAAAGTTAGAAATAGAAAATTCGATAGATTAGAAAAGGAATCAGAAGATCAAAATTTGAGAGATTTAGGGAAGAAAAATAAGATTAGAGATAATTTAAAATCTTAGCGAGTCCAGAGATACAAAATAAGCTAGAGATAGTTTTAGACCGAGATAGAAAAAGAAGAAGAAGATAAAAAGAGGATATGTTCGGATAAAAACTCTCGAAATCTTCATCATCCGCTTTGTACGCGTAAGCAAAGCAAAAGGGGGAAGGGGAGAGTTGACAATAACAGAAGGACAAGGACACTCAATATTATCGTGAGTCCTCCTAACACCGGAGTGAAGAGAAGTAAATAACACGAGAAAAAGCGAAGGGGAGACTCAAAACACCTCGGAGCTATCACCAAATAAAAAAGAATTAGAGGTTCACTGGTCAACAGAAAAGATGAGGTTTAATTTGGGACTTAGGAGATTCCACCATAGCCGTTGCTATCGGATTGAGACTTAGAGAATCGAAGGCATATGAATAAAGGTTGAAACATGGTTGATGCTGAATTAGTTCAATGATTTTTATATGACCCTATTATTATTATTATTATTATTATTATTATTATTAGGCAAACCGCGAACGTTGTTAGTCGAAATTAGTTCTATTTCAATAAAACCTGAAACATGACATAAACATTCAATCTTTTAAAGTTTGCATTCCATGAAAATAAATTCAGTTTGTCGGATGCACCAGCATGAGCGAAGCCTTTCACCGGTTGGACTTAGCTCGAGCCGTTTCTGATGTTAGACGATTCAACTACATTTGCAAAGTAAGGGATTGATCTCTTTTCGAAAAGGAAATAAGAGCTTTATAAAGCTGATCATTTTGCTTACCAAAAATATTCCCTATGGAAATAATGATCCCTTTTAAAGACCACACGGAAAGATCTCTTTTTGAAAAATTAAAATACAACTGAATCTTTCAGATCGTGCAAATTCTAGTGGAAGAGAAGATCCAGAACCTCTCAGCAACAGCTCGGAAGGCCCTGTTGACGATTCTGAACGCGATCGTGCTGCGCTCCGCGGTCGAGGATGTGCACGTCACCACTGCGCGGGAACTCGTGCAGCAATTCTCTGAAGCACTGGAAGGACACGTCTGTGGATCTCCATCGATCATTTCGGCCCATAAAATTGCGGCTGGTAAGTTTCAAAGAAGACTAAACTTGATGAAAACAGTTGGACTGTTCGATAAGTTATCGAAGAAAGAGAAAAAAACATCTTTTATTTCTGTTGAAAGATGGAGGTTTGAAATATTTTGTAACATATTCTAAATTTCTAGAACTGCTGCAACTTGAAAAAAAAGAATTCGAAAATTTTCCAGGAAATCTGCTCGACATGGTTAGCGACAGACAACCCCGAACTGAGGCCGATGCTGAAGAAAATTGCGTTACTTTCCTGGACCTGCCCCGAGAAATTCTTTCAATGATTCTCCGAAAAATCTCTGATCACCGTTCCTTGTTGGAAGTTGCAGCGGCTCACGACACTCTGCAAGCGATCGTCGACAGGGAAAACAGCCTCTGGCAGTCCCTCTGTCAGTTCCATTTCCAGCCATATCAGGTAATTTTTCTCTACTTTTTGGAAACTCTAAGATTTCGAAAAAAGGTACATTTCTAAATCGAAAAGTAACAAGTTATTTGCTGAAGAAAAATTAGAAGATTTTTTTCTTCCAGATCGAGCAGAAAAAGACGCCCGAAAAGACGTGGCGCCAAACTTTCTTCGACTTGAAACGACACTTCGGAATTCGGGAGGTAAGTTGGAAAAGGATTTAAAAAATTTAGAACTTACGTAAATTTATCAAATTCAGGTCTACGCCGATCTTATCCATATTTGTTGCCATTGCAAATGTCTTTTTTGGAAGGTGAGTTTCAAAAATTTCTAGTATTCAAAAAATTAATATTTTTTGCAAAAATAAAAAAAGACTCACTTCCATAGCAAATTTAAAAAAAAACTAATTTCTGGGGAAGAATCTCTTTATAAAGAAATAGTAAGGTCTTTTTGCCAAGAAAACAAAAATCAACTTCTTTAGCAACTCGGCCACCCGTGCGTCCGCGAAGAAACCGCTCCATCGGTTAGGGTGACCCCCCGGCAGTTTGTCGATATGCTCATTTATCTTTAAATTTTATCAGGTCAAATTTTCGTACCGCCCTCAATTTTAGCTTTAATTTCTATACAAAAATGACTTTTGAGGCTAGAAAATAGGCGGTTTCAATTATGGTTTATCTGTACATTTGTAGATACGAATTTTTTAAAGGAATTTTCGGATATTCCAGACGGTTTCTAGGATTACTCTTCCTATACTTTAACGTGTGGATATCCAGAAATCTCAAGTTTTTGAAAAGTACACTTGTTTAGATAACCATTTCTTGTATCACTTTTGTCTATCACTTTCACACTATTTTTCTTATTTATATTTTTCTTTGAAAATTTTCAACGAACGGGATTTGATGTCTTGTGAGGAAATCGGCTGTTATATCTTGTGGAAAAATCTCGGAAATTCTTCAATTTTTTACTTACTTACCTGCCAGCTAAAAGAAGTTCTCAATAATTTGGATTTTACTTCGACAACAGATTCGGTCGTCCGTCGTCGTTATTTCTAGCTCATGACAAGAGAAGATGGCAAAGTCTGTTGTCGAAGGATAATCAATATTTTATCATCTTTCAGTCAATTTCAAAACGAATGTGTAAAAATTCTTTTACGCTGCCATTTTGCTCTAATTTTGATGGACTCAAGTCTATTTTTCGGAAAATTCTAAATATCCAACTTTGAAGGAGGAAATTTTCATTCGAGTTTTTAGCTTTCCGAAATTTAGGCTTACATTTTTGCTGTTTATATATGGCTTGGAATGTCTCATATTTTCTCGCATTTCTATGATGTGTACGTTTAGGGTTTGAAAAAGGGGTGGGGCCAGAAGTTGAACATTTTAGATTGCAAAATTTTCGATCCTCGCTCCCTTTACGTGAAATGAGTTATTGAAAGATCCACCACGGGTTCAGAAAAGAAAACTCGTCGATAAAATTTAAAACCCCGTAAAATTCTCTGCCCATGCTTTCAAATCAAGTCAGTTTTCAACACACAAGTCTTATCAACCCGCATTTTTTTTACTTTGGAATTTTGTAAAATCCACCTTCGGGTTTTTTTTAGAAAAACTATTGGTTTGGGTCTATTGTTCGGGGAATTCAAAATAACAATGTTGAATGACATACCTTTTATCGAGTAAACAAGCGACATTCAAATCAAATTTGGATTTTCCGAAAAAGTACTCCTGCCATACTTCTAAAAGACGATGAATTTTACAAAATCAGAAACTTTGATTTTTCTATGAAAAATTTATCCCATCGACCCCCGTGTTAAAAATCTCTCGCTTCGTGTGATCAATATTTGAGTCAATTTTTCTCGTGAAAATGTAAATATTCAAAAATGCACTGAAACTACTTTATTTGTTAAAAAGTCGCAAAAATTGAATAAAATTTTATCAGAATGAAATGGTTGATTTTATGAAACGGAATTAAATAAATTTCTCGTACAACTTATTTGATGTTAGTGGTGTTAACGATGTCAAGGATTTGGCGTTCATTTTGACGTCAAGCCTTACAAATCAAAGAAATAGTTTATTTTTCAAGGCATACACAACAATAAGTTACCCATAATAGTTCTTTAAAGCTCGAAAAATATCGTAAGATTCGGAAAATCTTTTAGAAATGACACTTTTACGATATTTTCAGTTTATTGAAAAAATCATTCTTCGATCTTCTTTTTGGGCCGCCTCCTCTGGACTTTGGGCTTCCTGGATTTGACTAAAACTTGTGAAAAATTATCCTTGGAAAAAATTAACTAATTTAAAATAAATCGTGCAATTCGGTCCTTATAAAATAAGTATGAAAAAGAAATAAACTCACCAATTTTGCTAAACTTTCCGAGATTTTTCTGGGCTTTGTTGTTCGATTTCAATTGTGCCATTTTCCAGATTTTCATTCGCTTTTCGAACCGTCGACCGGCCTCCTCCTCATCTCGAGGGTCCAGAATACGGTAGCTGAATTTGGGTGCTTGAAAATTTTACGTCTCCCATTGAAATTTACATTTTTCTCAATTCCTATCTTTAATATTTAATTAAATTTTTAAAATCTTGAACTTCTGATATTTTTCATTCTACAAATTTGGATCATCTAATTTATAAATAGCTGAATTTTTAAATGATGATTACTAATTTTTTTTTAAAAGAACCTACCCCGACTTCTCATATTCGTCAGCCAGATTGTGAACGACGGTGGCCTTCGTGAAAACTATCTGCTCTTTCAACATCAAATCGACTTTCGACGTTAGTTTTCGGTCGATTTTTTCTGCAATTCAAAAAACCAATATTCACTGTTTTTCATGAATTCCAAGGTCGTATTTTTCTTATTAAAACGATTGGAATTGATAAAATAATGTCCACCTTTTTAAAAATGACCATTTTTTACTGTAAAAATCTATTTGGAATTTATTTTCTTCTTTGAAATTTGAAAAAAAAACTAAAAACCCACTTCCAGTAGCGACCCCCTTAAGCATGGCATCCAATTTGCTGTCCTCTCTCTGCTTCCGTCGCATCTTCGGATTCAACGCCATTTTGAGATCTAAAATTTGTCGATTAGTTAACTGATAAACTCGCCACTTCAAAACAGTCGAAGATATTAGGTGAAGTATCGAAACTTCTAGGATCAAATATGCTTGCAAACATTATAGAAATGTGTATTTATTCAGTCAAATTCAAGTCGGGGATACACGTAAAATTTAAGTTTATAAAATAAATGAAAAATTTCTATTAAAATTCATACTTCCCATTTTAGTCAATTTTAATTTTGTAAAAAATAGACAATTTATAGATTCGTCAAAAATCAGTTATGAAAAAGTTTGAGAAGTTTGGATCCGGTTTTGATTTTGCTCAAACTCGGAGTTTTATGCAATTGCACGGACGGGCCTGGTTTTGTCGTCGTCGATGTCTTGGCGCGGACTTGTGAAGATCTACTGGTAGAGCGCAAGAAAGAGGAAGATTTTCCTGAAAATTTGTATACTTCATAAAAACATTTTACTTCTCGAGTATTAGCAAAATTTAAATTGAATTTCAGGAGAAAAATTGGTTTCTTTAGAAATTAAATAAATTCCTACTTGGTGTCACGATTTCCGAATCTGAAGAACAAAGTCGAGGGGAGGGGCTTCTATCGCCATTTAGAATGGACTGAAATTGAGAACTTTTAAAAATCACCCAAGATCATCAAATTGCATGATTCTAATCGTCTAATCGCTACACAGTTCGTTAGATTCTTGAAACGAAGAGTAAATTACTCAAAGCTCAAAATATTTAACCTATGGTTTACCTGAAACGTAGCGTGTAGAAGTTGAGAAAGTGGCCGAATGTCACCGGCTGCAGAAAGTTCAGCAAATTGAGACTTGTGCTTCACCGCTACAGCTTCGCCCTCAGCTTCGGAAACTTGCCTGAAATTTCAAAAATATTTTTAAAATAATTATCTTCTCTTTTCAGTCTGTAGATTATACATCGCAAAATTATCAGAATTAAGCTACGATTTGAAACACATCATATCCACTTTTTTTTTTTTTTAGATATTTACCGATATCGTTCCAAGTCGTTCTTATTCCCGACCAAAATCAGTTTGTGCTCCCTCGCGCAAAGCAGATGTTCGTGTCGTTGAATTCGCTCCAAAATGCCTTCGGCGTATCTGAAATCACAATCTTTATAAAAGGGAATATTGTTTTCTGGAAAATGATCTATCCTCAGGTCTATTGCTTTTTCAGAAATGAGCTATAAGGGATGTAAAAATACAAATTATATAAGCATTCTAAGACATACTGTAAGCTCAGCTGACTGGTGATATCATAAACGACGAGATAAATGTCAGCCCACGCGATCCATCTGACGTCATCTCTGCTCGAGTCCTCTACAGTATCCATCATCCACACCATCAAAGGTTGACCATTCAGAGAATCCGTCCGACAGTAGGTGTCTTCTCAAATTTTCTTCTTTTATTCCTTTCAAGTTAAAATCCACGAACCCAGAGTAGAATCATATTCGCTAATGAACCTTTTAGTGATGTAGCGAACTGCGAGAGCTAAACTATTTGAATTAGCTAGATAATTAGAGTAATGAACTCCGAATGGAAATTTAATTACGATAATTAACCAAGTTGATCAGAGCAGTTATCTCTAGTTACCCTGTTAATTACCTGATTTTCCACTACCCGTCATGCCGACGATAGCGATGTGCATTTCCCGAAGTGGCGCAGTCGATCTCATGATTTTTAGGGAATTTCAAATTTATAGAATTTTAGAAAAGTTCACAAAACTTTTAGAAAAATAGCAACGAAAAATTTGTACAGAAGAGATGAATCTGAAAAAAAAACTAAATTATGTGACAAATACCCACGAAAATTTAAGTAAAGGCTCATAAGTGAAAAAAACTCGAATACGATAGGACAAGAAAATTTAGCCAACCATTCAGACTTTTCTTATTTTTAGAAAAGTTGCTTACAGAATATTGTAAGAAGAATTATGCGCCCTTGGAGATTTTTTCCGAAAAATCGAATCTTTAGAGACGGTTCATCGGTTCGACGCCGCCAAAAAGCGGTTGTGGAAAGGGATTAAAATCGTCGTAATTCTGCGAGGCCCTGAAGAAAGTATTCTTGAAAAATAACATAATTTGTGCAAATTTTCAAGAAAAACGGTGAAAAATCATTTTTTAAGAAAAAAATAGAAAAGTTAAAGAAAGTCATACCTTTCGACAGTAAATGTTTTTTGGCTCGATTGCGGTAGGTGCAAAGCCAAGGGAGTATTTTGATCGGTCCGATCGATAGTGAAGCAAATCGGGTCGGTTGGGTGGTACAAAATCGTCACCTGAAATCTTTGGATTTATTGTTAGTAAAAATGTTGATAATTTACGTAGAACTTTTGTTGGGAAAGATCCAATGTTTCAATATCCATTGAATTAATGAAATTTTTGAAACTTATATGAGACTCGGAAAGAAAAGTTTGTGAATTTTGATAATGGTCAACTTTTCGTGAAAGCAATAAGATCTAATTGATTTTAGGATACTTGTAAAAGTTTGAAACTTGTAAAAATAAACGAAAAAACAACCTGATGAGCCCCAATGACTGGCGGATATTTGAACGAGAAAAGGTACTTCCCGGTGCGTCTACTTCTGATCCTCAAACCAATCGAATTATCATTAGTCAACGGAAATAGTCAGCTTCGACAGATTTAAGGGAATAGTGTGTAAAATTAGGAGAAAGGAAGAAGTATAGAATAGTTAGATCCCTATGACTAATGCTTAGGGACCGCAAAGGGTTTTACAAAATGTATAGTTTCCCTCATTTCTCTACATCAAGATTTCAACTTTGATGGAACTAAAACATTTGTGAAGAAAAAACAAAATAAAGAATCATTTTTGATCGAAAAATTCCACCGAAAGTACCATCAAAATGAACACGGTTTTGCTTCACAAAGAAGACATTAACATTTGCAAACATGGAATTTCGAGATGATTTTTGGTACAAGACCACTTCATTAGATGGTTCCCCCAAGTCAAGCTTACAGCTTTTTGTGTATCCCACTTTGAAGAGCACTTACTTTCTATTTTTGGGGTTTCCAATAGCCACTTTTTGAATAAAAGCGAAAAATACGAGACGGCGGAGTTTGCGGTCCCTACTAATACTACTTCCTCTCTCCTCCTTCAAAGTGTAATCTTTGTTTCTCTCTCCAGACCCGAGAGTTGTCCTGACACTAGCATTTTACAACGCGCAATCATATGAAAGAGTTCAGAGATAAAATTTGATTACTTTATCAAATAGGTAACATTTTCAAAGGCAATCTTAATTTTAAAAATAGTTATGAATTTGAATTTTTAAAGCCTACTTGAACTCATAGTTGGTAATCAGATTGCCGTCCATGTCGTGACGCGCCAGTTGTGACCGACCGCTCAATACCATTTTGAAGAAATTTTCGTCGAAGAAAAAGAGGTACCTGAAAATTAGGTTTTTTAATTAAAAAAACATCTTTCAAAATGAAGAATATCTTACGGATCAAGATAAGGCGTAGCAACAGATACTTGCGAAACGCAGTACGGCAAAATTGTGATGTAGCGACGAAGGACTTCGGGGGAAGCGCCTAAATTTTTACATGTCTCAAAAATATGATAAATAATATTTATTGGGAAAGAACCTGATGTTTCAAAATAAATACTATTTTATTCCGGAAGTCTTTCCAGATTCTAAGTTTATGAAGAAACATGAAGCCAGGACACATCTTATATCAAACTATTTAGCATGATATTTATGAATTTCTGAAACCTATCCAATCTATCTTTTCCTATTTTTTTACTTATTAGAGAATCAAAGTGCAGAGAGGAAACTTTAGTGTGTTATTTTTGAGGCGTATTCAACTAACCCTTTTCAATCTGCTCAATGTAGGCTGCTTTTGCGTAATAGTTATGGTGAACAGTGAGTGGGGCTGGATTGTTGTAGGTCAATGAAGGGTGCACCAAATTGTCAATGCATTCCATGAACATAGTGAAGAAACGGCGGTCGTACTGAAAAAAAGAATTTAAAATTTTTTATTTATCATTTTCACTGGATAAAATGGGAATTTTAAATACCTTTCTGAAGTTGAAGAAAAATTTTAATTAAACAATTTATTTTTAAAAAATCTTACATCTTCGAAAACGTCCCAGATCTGAGAGGTTTTCCAATCCATCAGCACGAAGAACATCGTCATTTTCGAATAATCGGTGTGGCTCAAAACCGTTTCTGGAAATTTATTAAATTTTGAAAAAATAAAAAAAACGAATTTACTTGGAACTAATCTCATCAGAATCCTCGAGTCGTCGATCATTTGAATTCGATGTATCCGAAGTATCTAAAATTAATTTTTTAGACTTGGTAAAGATTAATAAAAAACAAAATAAAACATCATATAAATATAAAACTACATGTCTGTATTCCCAGTTCGCGAGAAATCGACTCATAGCGGCGGGACCAGATTTTTTGGCGCGCTGAAATAGTTAAATTTTAAAAAATAGCCCGGAAAAAATAAAACATGCTTCTTACATGAAACAGAAAAGTGTTGAGCCGTTGCTTGAAACCGGACAACCACTTCGACTCGATGATATCAGATGGAGATTCGTTTCTGAAAAGACTAACTCTTATCAAATTATCTGAATTGATTGGTCTCAAGAAGTTTCTATTTAGTTCCAGGGAAAGTTCATTTAAATTTGCACTCATTTTTTTGAAAAGCAAAACATTTAAGAATATAATTTCCAAGAAACCCTTATTTTGCTTCAAGGAAAATTCATTTGATGGTATGTGTGCAGTTTTTCGTTAAAAATGTAAAGTAAAACAAAATTACCCAATAAACAATTGATCATCTTCGTTTATCAATCTTCCGATTTCCTTTTCCTTGTGAATTTGTCCGGTTCGTGGACAGATTGTGAAAATGTGGAGGGTCTGAAAGAAAACAAACTATAAGTATCATCACAAATTTCTCGAAGAATAGAAATTTGGAATATTTTCTTAGAAAAGAACAGTTAGAGAGTGTATATACATTTAAAACTTTTGTAGAAAAATGGTAAAAGAATAAATCTAAGAAAATTAAATTACCTGGTGCATGGTCGAAAGTACAAGTAGTGTCCTTTTCTGTAGAGCAACCCCACTCGTCAGACTGATTTTGTCCATCGGAAAATGCGCCCGGCCGCAAATCACACCCGTCTCGATGTCGATCGAATAGAAGGTGTAGTTTTCTAGGCTCTGAAAAACACCGTAATCCAAAGTTTGTATATTTCAAGTAGAAAAATTCTAATGTAAAAAACCATAAATTCAATTTTCTTTTCAAAATGGCATAGATTTTTTCATCATTTCATTTGCAACTTTTAGAACTATTTGAGATTCCTAAAAAAAACAAGAATATTGCCAAAAATTTACAAAAGAAAGAAAAAATTACAAAACTAGCCTGATTAACAATCCCTAGTGACTGATTGTGCGCGTAGATTTGTTGCAGGGAAATATTGACTTCTTGAACGGGGCTGAATGTGACCACAACCAAGTTGCGATTGTCGGCAGTGATGAGCACCACGTCCTGCTTCAAAGCAACCTGGGATTCGGCACGAGGGACGACTATTACTTCGCGCTCGAGACAGAAGGCTTTCTGCAAATTCAGTTTCTTTTTCAATTAAAATAAATATGCTCTTATATAATAGTCAGTTTGTTTCTAGTAACACGCTAAGAAAATAGGTGAAGCCCTCTCGACTAAACCTTATCGAAAGCAATGATTAAGAAAGGATGAAACCTTATCTTTTATTAATGCTCCTGCAATATATTTGTAAAAATTAGCCAACCTTCGCGATTGTATCACATTCCTCACCCATAGCGCAGTCCACGCCAAGGTACCGATAGATTAGAACGGTCCGCATTCCGTAGCGGAAAACAATGAGGTATTTTCCGTCTGGCGTCCACCCCATTGGAATCCCATTGAATGAATTTGGGTCGATCTGAAATTTGAAAAAAAAACAGCTTTCAACTTAGAAATGTATAGAAGGGGCTCCAAATGTTTATTTTTGTATCATTTTGTGAAAAAATACAATAATAATCCTACCAGAACGAACCGATTCAGAGGTATGGACGGGTAGAAGTTCCTGTCGCTAGTGTAATTTGATTTTAGGTCGGATACTCAAATGCAAAAATTAAAAAGTAAAAAAATGAACAAATCTACCCTTTCTCCTTCTTCGGCCCAATTCTCGGTTTTCCAAGAGATGAACCATGTTTTCGGTGATCAGCAATCGCTTTTTCTTCGACCTGCTTGAGGTGGGGTTCTGAAAATTTTAAGGATTTGAAAAACCGTGATACATTTGTTTCAAATTATCATCACAAGTTTTAGATTCTAATAGCTTTTTATATTGACTTGCATTGATAAATATTTAACGGAAACTTTATAACAAAAGTTAGTAGAGTTAAGGTAAGGGTTAAAAATCGAATAGACTCACAAAATTATTGTCTTCGTTGTTCATCATAATCCTCGTCGACGTTGCGTCGTTGCGATATTCAGAATCCATGATGCTCGTCGCCAGGGAAAAAGCGGAAAATGAAGATTGTGAATCTTCACTGTCCAATAAGTTTCCTTCTATATTCATCTGAAAATTGAAGGATTACTATAGCTTGAAAAATCACAGCAATCCAAAGATAGTAAACCGTTTACGACAGTTTTTCACAAAAATGATAAAATCCCTCAAAACTTTATTTTTACAAAAAAAATAATAACGAATTTCTACGATTCTACGAAGTCTAAAAAAATTCAAATGAGCATAAATTTGCTATGACGCTAAATACACGATAAAGACTGGGAAAATTCGTATTTTCGGGTAAAGAAACGAATTTTCGCGAGTCTTTTGAAAGTCGAGGAGAAGTCGAAGAAATTTGAACTTGAAGTCGACCGATCGGAAAAACTTCGATATTCAGTTCGCGCGGTTCCACTGGAAATAGTCCGGCCTGAAAGTTATTTTAATTTTTGAAGGGTCAGAAAACAAATTGCGAAAATTTGAATCGAGTGTTGCTAAAAAGAACTACTATTCAGAAAAGGAAAAATATGAACGAAATGAATTTTTCATTTAGCCATGAGTATTTGAAAAATTACTTTCGTGAAGACAATAGCTTTCAGTTTTCAATTCGAAAAGAAAAAAAAATGTACCTGATTTCTCCGACCTGGGGAAAATCGTCTTCCCACTTTTTCTCGAGTTTGCCCTCTCTGTAGAGCTTCTCGCGCTGCTTGCGAATCGCGTCAGCCCTCTGCAGAAATAAAATATGTCAAATCTTTGAACAAAAACTATAGGTTTCAGAAAGAACAGATAGGATTATTATGACTCGTAATGAATATTATTCGAATACAATTTAAAAATTCGATATTTAAAAACGTTCAAATAGTAAGAGAAAGTTGAGGAATGTGAGCACTTTCGTATTTTATCGAAAGGAAAAGATAAAAATCACTCAGGATTTAGACGATATGATGTAATTTTAAGGTTAAAAATGAGCATTATTCAAAGGAAAATTAAACGAGTCCGACCTTGATGCTCTTATCGTGATTGACGCACTCAGAAAAGTCTCTATGCTCGATGTCGCAGTACTTTCTGCCGATTCGCGCACCGTACGCCTCAAGACACTTGTACCACTGCATTTCGAAGAAACCGCAGTGGCGGTCTGCAAAAATGTATTATTCAAAGATTTTCGAGAAAGATACTAGAAAAAACACCAGTTTCAGGGATAGAATCATATATTTCGCAATAAGTTTTTCAGAAGGATAGAAATTATTGGAGCTGGAAGAAAGATAAACAGAAAACTTACGTTGCATAGCTCCAGTAGCTCGGATCTCCTCGGAAATGGGCAGGTTGAGAAGTGGCTGGATCACCTCGTCCTTCTCGGGCACTTTATCGCCTAACACCATTCTGGCAAGTTCTGGAAAGCAATTGGTTTTGAAATTTGTTTCTCCAAATTTATTATTTAAGAACATTTTCTATGGGATGTTTCATAACATTTTAGAACGATTTTCTATAGCCTTTCTATTACCCTACTTTTCTTCAACAGAAACCTATGACCTCTCGAATGAATACGTTTAAAGTATCCCCTAAAACTGAAATGAATATCCATCAAGTTATTCCGAATATCGAAAACTATAAATTCCATAAAAATTGGTCTATGCTAATTTTTCACGAATTTCTTTATTCTATTAGAGCTTCCTCTAGTCTCTATCTCCTATTCTAAACATCCTTTTCCTCCCTCCTTTTAGTCGCGCACTTGCCAAGTGAGCTTTTAACGAAAGCGGGAAAAATCAATAAGAGTTGGGATGGAATCTTATTCCTATTCAGTCAAGCCCTATTGCCAAGTCTTTGTGCCAGAAATTCCGGATTTTGCCCCTAAAATTTTCGATTTTACCCCTAAATAAGCGAATTTTTAAATTTCTCGCGGTCTAGCCTATGGACGTCATCTACGATGTGGTAGAGGGTAACTTTTTTTTAAATGTAATTATGCACATTTCAAAGTTCTTCTTCACTCCTTTAAAAGTCACTCATTTTCTATGGAAAAATCTTATAATGAATCAAAATTTCGATTTTCCAGCGATCCACATTTTCATCCCTCTAGTAGCGGCCTGCCTATTCGTTGGAATTATGTATTTTTACGGCAAGAAAGAGGGCTCTTCCGAAGAAAACCTGATTGATCTAAATGACCACTGCCCTACAATACCCCCAACGACTTCGGAAATCGACAAAAAATGCCAATAAACTAATGAATCAAGGTATTATCACTGGCTGAAAACCAGTCATTTTGTCACAAATTCCAATAAAATCGAATTTTTATTGACTAAATCCAGACTACACGAGTTGTTTAACAATAAGTTATGCGAAATGTGGATAATGACGACCACAAATTTTAGAGCAACTTGTAAAATTCAAAATCTAAGTCAGACGGTTATTAAAATGTCAACGTCTATCCTTCAATATAGAATTTTTGCAAGTCTCAAAATTAAACCAAATAAATACGTGTAAAAGCATCAAGTCAAGTTGTTCCTTGGAGTCTAGTGATAAAGCATAGGGGGTTAAAATGATTTGGATACGGTATAGAATACTCGAGGAACCACTTGCATAAAATATATCGACTAGGCGTGGTAAATTGAATCACTAACACATAGATATAATCTGAATGATATCTGAATTTTCAGGAAGAAAAAGAATAATTGATAAAAAATATAATTGCCGTGAATAACCAGGCGTAGTTTGAGATAACCTTCATAAAACATTACTAAAGTTGAAAGCGATGAACATACCGTAATCCTAAAATACAAGTCCTAAGGTTCTCTATTTTTCTAAATTAGAAGAAGCTCAACTTTAGAAATTACGGTAAGTACTTGCCAAACGAATAATGGAAGTTCATATATTCAATGAATAAATAGCCGAATTTTCGCGAAAGTTCATTTCAATATTATGCATTTTTGAGATATACCTTTCATTTTTCTAAATTCTCAATATTGAAATAGAAGCCTAAAATTTTTCTCAGAAAATCTCGGGAAATCATAGGAAAAGATAATTTTTGAAGAAATACTTACAACCAATTCCTGGTATCTTACCGCTGAGGCATTCAACCACCTCAAACTGGCCTGGGAATGTCGATGGTCTTTGTGACGAACGCGGCGAACTCCCCGTGATCATCTACATCTGCGTATTTCGTGAAGAACGGATCAGTGGACAGGGCTTTCAGCGTCGCTCGCTCTCCCGGCACCTTCTTGACGCATTTCGACACAAACGCGATCGTCTCCTCGCTGGAACATTGAAAAGTTTAGAATAAGTTTAAAATCTTCGATCCATTTCAAGTTTGTAAGTTATTTTTAATCTCTCAGCCGGCTTATTGCCTTTCAAAAATCCCAAACCTCAAAATTTCAATTCGAAGTCGAATCAGTTATTTGGAAAATTGGGTATGTTTCACAACTTCTATGAAAATCAATTTTAAACGAAATTTCTGATTTTGAATAACCTTGAATAATAAAAATTAATACAAAATAGAAGAAAAACTACAAAATAAAAATTCGAACCTGAAGACTTTCTTGGGCAGTGTGGGAGGCGGCTCGTTGACGATGTAGTCGAGCATTTCAAAGATCGCCATTGCCGCCGGGGTGTTCGAGGCCTGGTATTCAGGTGCCTGCAAATTATTCTTGAACTCGTTAGCTTATTTTTAAAATTATAACCCCAGAAATAAGAGTGGCAACTTATATTTGTATTTCAATTGACTATGCTATCGCTTTGAAACATAATGGTTGAATTACTGTAGTGAACGAGTGTAGAGGATCGTCCACTAACTATTCAAAAATTCTCTGAAATATATTTGAATTTTACTATCAAATTGATTCATCTTCTAGCCTTCTTTTCAAGTGATACTTTCTCAGATTTCTGCCTGGGAATACCCCCCACTAGTTTTTAAAATTCCTTATTTCTTTGAAACCTACCAAAAATTCCAAGAAACAATAGTTTCAGAAATACGAGAACGAGCAAATAAAATAAACCCACATCAGTCCTCCCATCGGCCAGTTCAATGTCCGACTCTTGCAGTCCGAAGGTTTGGGCGTATTCGGCCTTTGTCGGGGCGGGAACGGGGTATCGTCCGATGAGCAGCTCGATCAGCGACAATCCGAACGACCAAATGTCCGACTGGATAGTATAGTGGGACCCCGTCAAGCGCTCGGGCTGAAATCTTGATGGATAAAGAATTTTTTTTTTAAAAAGAAGTTGGCAAAAACCAAAGAAGAAACTAGTTTAGAGCCAAAACTATTATTTTTAGGTGGGGATAGAAATTTTTACAATTAACACAAATTTTCCATAAAATATATCAAAGGTTATATCGAGTTGTAGGGAATTTCATCGAGATTGTTGAATTTTAAAAGAAAAAATATAATTTTTTAAAATGACCGCCATATACGATCTGGTGCCCACGAACGAGTTGGCCATGGAGTCGATGAGCATTCCCGAGACGCCGAAGTCGCACAGCTTGATCTCCCCGTTGCTGTTCACCAGCATGTTCGAGGGCTTGACGTCTGAAAATTTTATTATGTAAATCTTGTTTGTATTATTTTTTCATTAAAACTTTTTGGAACTGAACATTCTATTTCATTCTTAGGAAATTGGATGCCGTGAGAAATAAAAGTATAAGAACTGCTTTTATTCGAGCATTCCTAAAACTATTTGAACGTGTTTGATTTTTCTTATTTTCGAGATTTCCAATTTTTAATGAATAAAAAGAAAAATTTACCCCGATGCAAAATCTTGATCTCGTCCTTTAAGTAGGTCAGGCCTCGGACGACGGCCACCGAAATTCGGCCCACGAATTTTTCCGGTAAACGGCCAGCCTGAAAATTTAGAAATTTTCATTTACAAAATTAACAAAAAAAAATAACAGAAAATTAGTCAATTCCTCAGTGAGTAAGACTAAGCAATTATACTTTTTGAGACTGATATTTTCTTTTAAATAGAAAAATCTAACCTTTTTCATAACGATATCCAGGGAAAGCCCGTCCATGTACTCCATGCAAATCGAGATGTCGTTGTTGTCTATAAATGCACCGTAGAAACCCACGATGTACGGACTGTTGCATTTGTGCAATACGGACAATTCTGAAAAAGAAAACATTATAAAACACGATTTTAACGCGAAACTCCAAATCTAAAATTCGCATTACCGGGAAGATAGTATTTTCGAAGCATACCCTATTCATTTTTAAAAAAATCAGTAAGAACTTTCTGAGCAAATTTCTATAGTAAATCCGGGATATGACAATTTGGAGTTAAAAATATTCTCAAAGGTCTTTCTTCATGTTTTCCGAACCTTTAACAATTTGTTGCCGAACGGAGGGCTTCACTTCCAAATGGACGAGTTTGCGAGCCATCACTACGTTTTTCACCTTGTGCATCACCTGTAAAAAATAATCGATAGTTACTGATTTGTTTAATTTTATCGATTTTTCTTTCCTTATTCGATATGCTTTTATTTTAGGAAAAATCATTCTTTCAGCGATTCTTATTGATTGCTCTACTGATGATATCCTATCATTTTTTTTATCAATTTCGGAAAGTTACTATCTTGCAAAGTTTCTTAATTTAATTTAATTTCAATTAAAGTTCAAGTGTCCTTTTCCGAAATCAATTGCGGTTTTGTCGAGTTTCGAGTTTTTCACGCTTGAGTGGGCACTCTTTCCCTTTGCCTATAAAAGGAAAGACAAGGCATGCTCCCTCGCGCTAGTAAATACGACAAACTCGGAGCCAAATGAAGGCGATAAATTCTGCATCTCATAAATACTCTAGCCACTTTCTATAATCAAAAATAGAAAGCCAGAGACGCAGAAAGCCACACCCATAAAATATCGATTTTTTGAGAAAATGATATTATGGAGTACGAGAAGATAGATACTGTACACTCTTTACAACTCTCCCGTCTTAGACTCAGCCCCCGAGAAGTGACATACGCCCTGAAGAGACGAAAGAGATAACAAAGAAAAGGGAAATGAAAATAGTGAGGGGAAAGAGAGGCGGGATGCGTGCAAAAGCGAGTTGCAACGAGTATGCAGTATTTACCTTCTCACAAGCCATAATACCACTGATAATCAGATCCCAAGACAGTTGAAAATTTGAGAATTCAATTCTTAATTTGATTTGATTTGAAAACTTACTGGAGCGGAAATATCAATTTCTGATTTTCTACAAGTAAAAAATCCAGGTGTTTCAGAAAAGAACTAAAAAATTGTAATGTCTTAGAAGGTAATGTAAATGAAACAGTGCTCTATGAAAATAAAGAAAAACATTTTAAAATTTAAATAAAAAAAAGTCATTTTTTAAAGAAGCCCTTACTTTGTGGACGACGCCACCGTTTCCGTGGCCAAGTTCGCCCTCGTTCCGTAGCATATCCTCGCTCAGGTCCTGCAAAATCACCATTTTCAATTTTTTATTTTTAAAGTTTATAAAAGACAATTCTTCTTAGAAAAATGACAAAAATGCAGTGACTTTTTCGAGGAATACGAAATCTTCAACTAGTCTTTAAAAAATAAAATGTTCAAGTTGTCCGACCTGAATGCCCTCCTTGACCTGCAGCCACTCGTTGAGTCGCTGCTTCTGCGGCTCAGTCAGACCGAGCTTCTTCAGCTGATCCTCGATAGGCGCTTGGCTGGGTGCTTCGTCCTAAAAATTTGCAAATGTCAGACAAACACTTTTTCTATAGATAAAATTCTTAGGTGAATTCATGGTATTTATTCTTTTCGGGAAAATTTAAGATTTTTGTAAGGTAAAGCAAAAGTCATGATGAAGTTGGCATTTCATGTTTAAAATTTTGAAAAAGGACTTTTGTAAAAGATCAAGTGAAAAACCAGGAAACATACCGCTACACCATCGCCACTCTCCGAGTTCTCGTTGACGGTCGGCGGCAGGCTTAAACCCAACGGATTTCTTCGTTTGCCGCTTGACATTGTTGCTCTGCAATTAACATAATCACGCTAAGTAAGGATAATTATCCGGCAATTAACGAGAGAAAGCAAACTTTAAAGTTGATACTAGAAAGTTGCACAAGCTTCTGGAAATCATAAAGATAATGTGGTAGAAGGAGCAGTCTCGAAACGATTTTTAATTCAGGAAAATTTGAAATTCCGCAAAATCATAACATTAAAAAAGAAAATGGCGAAAATCATCGAAATTCTGTTGAGAAATGCGCTTGATAAAGGTTAGAGGGGCGGAACACGAAAAAGTAGGCGTGGTCTGTTCTGCAAAACCGCGCGTACTCAAAGTTTAGTAAAAATTTCCGTCTTCCAGCTGAGAAAATGCATGAAAAATCGATTTTTGAAAGCATCTCATAGCGACGAAAAGACGCTAGAAAAATAAAAAGGAAATTGAAATTGCAAAAGTTTATTATTCGATTTACACCCACAAAGCAAGGAATAATTTGATGTTAGAAGCTCGAAAATGCAGACTAATTTTATTAGTCAGCCTAGAGAAAAATAAAGTACAAAATGGGCCGAAATCCGATGTCAATTTTCGAATAAAAATGGCTCGATATAAACCCGTTTTTCCCGCTATCTAGTAATCTTCTTACGAATGAAATTTGTCATTTTCTAAAAGGGATGAAAAATGTCGCTATTTAAAATTCTTCTTTAGCAAGCTATAGACAATTTTCGGAGATTTTAAAATTGATGCTAAAAACATTTAGAATTCGAATTTTTTCAGGAAAATTACCACTTCTAGAATTTAAAAAAAAGATTGATTTAACCCCTTGACGATTTTCTGGACGAGTCGTCATTTTTCTGATTTTCTTGATTTTCGGGTCTGGATGCGGTAGGCGAAATGACGGTGTAGACGAAGTGGTTGTCAGCAAAAACCCAGTTCGGGGCCAGAGAGGACCACTCGCTGTTCACCACGTCCTCGTAGCACGCACGCATTGTTTCATCCTGAAAATACCATAATCTCAAAAAATCATAAAAATAAAGGATAGGATTTTTTTTCGAAGTTAGAGTAATCTAGTTTCAATGATACATCATACCGTAATCTAAAAAATAAGGAAGAAAGGATTGGTAGAAGAAGCTGCGGTAATCAAGACAACCTGTAATCCATATAAAATTACTGCAATCTTACGTCATCCAGCAAAGAAGCGATCAGTCGACGACAAGCGGGAGAAGGCACAGCATCCGGAAAGGAGAGCGTCTGGTGCGAGGTTTTGAGGTCCTGAAAATCGAAAATTCAAAAACAGATAACGAATTATAATTTCCTTAGATATGTTACGAAGAATCTAAAGAAGCTTTAGTCCGAAATTAGTTGACTAGATCTGAAATGTGAAAACTTAAAAGTAGCGAAAAATAAAATTTTACCGGCCACTGCCCAACCACCATCGTATAGAGCACGACGCCGCAGGCATAGAAATCGGCAGCAAAAGGGTCGTACGGCGAAAAGCGAGATTTCTGGTGGTATGTAGGGGCGAGTGCCGCAAAATGTGGTCGATATGCAAATTCTCGATTTAAAAACTATGTTTCAAAGGCTATATATAAAAAACAAAAAATGAAACATAGAATTCAAGTGCTTGGTATAATCGATAGAGAAATGTTATGTCAATAAGTTGTTGATGAAATTAAAATCTTTAACAATAAAAACCCACCTTTCCCTGAAATCAACGAATCTGGCAAACCCGAAATCACAAAGTTTGATGTCCCCGTTCCGGTCTAGCAGAATGTTCTCGAGCTTGATATCTCTGAAGGGAGAAATTCGTTTGACCAAAGAAATTGATTTTTCCTGCTTAGAATTTCTTTTCGAATTTTCCTCCAACTCACCTATGCGCAATTCGTCTTTCATGCAGATAATGAACCGCCTCGACCAATTGTCGGAACATACGAATTGCCGCTGGGTTTTCTGCAAAAAAAAATCGTAATTTTTAGCAAAAATGAGACCATTTTCGGAGAAATTATTAGAATAATATTTGAAAAATCGATAACTTTAAAGAAAAGCTACAGTAATTCCTCGCCTTTGATTTTTTCCTGTTTCAAGACCATTTCAAGGAGTCTGTCATTTTCGTAGAATTCCGACAGAATGACAATCTTAGTGGGGCTCGGATACAAAATACGATAGGAGCGCGCGAGGTGTGGGTGATTGACCTAAAAATATCAAAATCTTAGAAAATTTTCTATTTGTTTAAATTTTGCTAAAAAATCAAATATGATGGGATTACTGTAGAATTTCATTTAAAAATTATACGATTACTGTAGTTTTTATAAGATGGAAAAAATAATTGTAACTTAAAAAATAGTAATAAAGCTGGCCTTCATAGTAATATCGAGCTTTCTGGGCAGGAATTTTATCGCCACGCTCGCGGGAATCGCTCGTTTGTTGATGATTTTCACTGCCATCCAACCGCGGTACCTAGAAATTAAAATATTTCCTTGGAAATGACAGTAATCCAAATATTTAGAAGCTAGAGTAATCTAGATGAGAATTTCGAGAAAAAAATCTTAAAATCCTGCAATGTTTTTCTCGAGAAACCTTTACAAGGAATTTCCAAATTTCTTTTATGAAAAGTGAAAAAGTCAAAGCCTGCATGCTAGTCTGTGCTTTGTATACGGTAGAAGTTTGCGTGACGGCTACGGGAGTCTTCTCGAACTGAGCGTTCATCGATTCTTCCAGCCTGAAAAATACAAAATATTTTTGTTTTTGACCCCATTAAAAAAAAGAACTTTTCATTTTGAAGCAGAAACGCACAAATTCTTGAACTTTATAAAATCTTGAAAAAATAAACTAAAAAACGTCAAGATTTCAGAGCTAGGACTTTCAAAAATAAAAATAATTAAAAAACTAAAAATAAGCTAATGTAAAATTTCACCCACCAAGTAACGACATTCTCTGTGGATTTAGACGGAGTTGCTGGATTCTGATGACCTGGTTGATGTTTATGTTGGCCTCGACCCGACGTGCTCTTCACGGCCTCCGACTGGACGGTCGACGCCGACGGCATCGTAACTAGAAATGATGTACTTTTTAAAAATATCGCGAAATTAAAAAAAAAAAAAACTGCGAAATTTTAATTTTTAAAAATTTCTTCGAATTTTGAAAATACTGAAAGTTCGAAATTCTAGAGCTCCCAAGTTCCATTCCTTTGCAGAAATGTGTTTGTGGTAGTTTGAAGCAGAAAATTTTGGGAGGAAGTACCCTTCAAACCCCGAATGTCTTTAAAAAAAAAACCCGTCTAGATCGACGATAACCTTGATAAAATTGTTCTGTGCAAAAAATCAAGGCAAAATAGCCGTACACAACCACGCACAAGCGGTATTTCATTTGTGAAAAATATGTTCATTTTGGGCGACGGATTTTTGCTATTTTTCGATTAGGGAATTTTCTTTTTCACAAAAGTCCTTATTTACAACCTAGATCATCTTGTATGTGCAACAATTTATTCAATGAAACTTGGCATATCCACTTGGGAACCCTAGCTATATCCATTCGATTTTCATCGAATTTCTTCTATTTTCCACCCATTTCCCCAAAGAATCGAATATTCACTTTCGTCTCAGATCAGGTTTTGTGAGCTGAATCTCGAAGTGCCATCGGCTTATAAAATTGGGCACTGGTGAGTGTCGGGACGGAGCTGATTCCGACTTCGACTCTGAAAATTTGAGAGATAAAATGTCGACCCCGATTCCAACTCCAAAATTTCAGAGCCTTGGAATTTTTGAAAAGTCGCATTTCACTTTTCCGTCCTTTTATAGGATTTTTCATTTTTCTCGACAGTAGTCTTTATTTCCTCTCAGACGAAGTAATTACCCTAGTTAATTGAGCAATTAACTAAAATGCTATGAACTAATTGTCCAAATTGGTTTATTTTCCATGGCAGAGCGTCGCGTCGGCGTCACATACAGGATCCGTCTTTTCTCTGGCCTCGATCGATATCTTGTTCTCTCTCGCTTTCTCATGCTCTATCCCTAGTTCTTTCTTCCTGCCCTCCTCTCAGTTCTTCTCTCCTCTCTTTTTGAAGCGCTATTTCCCCTCCCCTCCCCTCTATGCCTCGCGTTTTCTGGCTTCTTTCTGCTCTCCCATTTCGAAATGATGTTTTCCTTCCATCTTTTCTCTCATTTTGTCGGGGGCCGCATTTCGTCGCGATTCGCGTAGTTGTCCCATTTCTACTGGTTTTTTGCTGCTACGGCCCCCGATTTTTTCCAAATTTCCCGATCGATACATCGATTGTTACTCTAAGAATTCATTTTTGGGACTAAAATATTAAAATCCACCAAAAATTCGAAGATTTTTGAGGAACTTCAACCGAAAATCGGGGGCATTTTTGGGTCGAGTATTATTTTTAGGCTCGCTCAGAGATTTTCCGTTTCTCTCGATTTTTGTTCGATTCAAAAATAGACCATTTCATTTTCGAACTTATCAGGGCGCTTTTTAAGTTTTAAAGTAAAAAAGCCCGGTCGGATTTCGATATTTTGAAGCGAAAATTGTCATCATTTCAGTTAAAAAATGGCAAGATCTTGCAGACCCACATACTTTGCTCAAAGTTACTTTACGGCGCTTTGCTTGCGTGAGTGAACCTAAGAGATTTCTTATACCCTTTCTGGATAAACTGGATTATCTTTTTCTTCTAGAGGATTTACATGTCATGGGGCCTTATCAGTTGGACCTGATAAGAGCTTTCTTCCATCATTTTTCTGAGCATACCATTTTTTTGCAAAGTAGAATCGAAAATCATTTTTTCTCCTAGAAAATCAAAAATTTCTTTTTCAAGGTCACTTTGTTATTTTCGAAAAGTCACGTGAACAGTTTATCGATCGATTTTTGGGACTAGTTTTCCGCAAAGTTTTGTAACTTGTTGAAATTTGAATTTGCCGAATTTCAAAAATTTCTGAAACCGAGAACTCATTTCCTGGGGAACACTTTATTTTCCACTACTCGTTCCTCTCGCCAGCTAGCTACTTGGAGATCTCGCCCATGACGTATCTGATGTGAAAAAGAATTTCATATGCTTCATTATGTTCCTCTTATCATTTTTGGCATTTCTTTTCGAAAAAGCAAAAATGCTATCTTTCTCAACTTGGTCCTAAAATTTTCGAAATGTTTTTTTCGTCTTTTTCGAATAAAATCGATTTTTTACTGAAAATATTGGTTTATCGATTTTGTTGCAGAAGAATGGCTTGTGGCTTGGCTCTGAAGCGTCCGCACGAGTACGAGGCCTACCTGTCGGAGGACACCTACGAGACCGAGGCGAAGCGCGCTCGCACCTCTGCACACTGCAGCCCCTTCCGACCTCAGGTACGAGAAAAGCCGAATTTGTGAAAAGTTCAGCCACCTTTGATAAAGAAGGTAAAGGGACTGAACTTTTCTCAAAACATAATTTAGGAAGCACCTTTCATCGTATAAGAATGAATTTAAAAAATAACTTTTAGATGGGAACCATGGCGGCTAGTCTACCGTCCACCAGCCTCTACTCTCACAAAAAGGTCTGCTTTGATAAACTTTTATGGAAATGGTACTATATTGCGGTATCTGGAAATGGCGTCCTTTTTGAAAGTTTTTGAGAAATTGCGTCACCAAATTAACAGGTGAAATTTAAAAAGTCTGTACTTTGATATTCGAAGAGTGGCGCCTGGTATTTGGAAGTTTGGATTGCGTCGGAATTTCTAACTTGTTTGATCGAAGTCATGAGTTTGAAATTTCAGAAGGAAAAAGCCAAGAAAACAATTTTAAATTTTTAGGAAGATTCGACGTCGCCGTTCGAGTCTGTGGCGGGCAAGCACCAACTCTCCTCATCCCAGTTGGATGCCTATCTGGTACGGTATTCTAAGCTTTCTCCAGAATTCAAATTAGAGCTCGTTGGGAACACTTGAAGCTATGATAATTTTGAATTCCGATAGTTATTTAAAATTTGGAACAACTACTAGTAAAACCTCGAATTGAAATCACTTGTTTGCAGAGAAATCTTATAATAAGGATCTCCGGGCTTCAATTAAAAATGAGTTGAATTTCAGCGATCCGAGATCCGCGCCCTGCGTCGTCGCAAGCTTATCCCCAGACGCACTTTGGGCAGCATGGCCGGCGACGAGAACGGCGCTGACACCAAGCGGAGAGCCGAGTACCGCACTCCCAAGTCTCCTACTCAGGTAAATTCTAATTTCGGAAATTCTGATCATGCATTATTTTGAAAAAAAATTGGAGAAAACGGGAGAATTCGCATTTTCGACGTTAAATTTTGACATTTTTGAAAAATAATCAAAGATATCGAAAGTTACAGGAAAAATAAATAAAAGTACTTGTTTGCAGTCCGGCTCGGATTCGGAGAGCGAGTTCTGCTCGGGCGGCATGTCGCACTCGTCCAAGGCCTCCAAGCCCCTCTTCGATCAGGTCGCCGAGAAGCCACAGTTCTCTCTCAAACAGGTACGTTAAACATACAGTAATCCTGACAAGGAGTCTACTTTATTTTGAAAAAAGGCAGTAATTGAGCCTGTGTATAGCTTACGATTACTCGAACTCTGAAAAAACTCGTCATTTGATATACATTCTTTGGAGTTTGTACACTTGAATTGTGAAGTCTACTGTAAAAGATGCTTTGAAAAGCAAAATTGGATACATTCTTGGAGATCATATTTGAGAAAAGGAAGTTTGTAGTTTGAACTATTGAAATTGGGAGTTATTTTCTTGGAAGATATGAAATTTGTAAAATACGTCCTAAAATCTGAATGGAATTAGTAGATTTCATCCTCTCATTTTCAGGTGCAAATGATCTGCGAGCGTCTGCTCAAGGAGCAGGAAGACCGCCTGCGCTACGAGTACGAGACCGCCCTCAATCAGCGTCTCAATGGTAAGGAGAAACTTCATTTTTAAAACAAAAATGCCAAGTTTCTACAAATTTTTTTCGAGTTCACCCTTTTTTGAAAAGTGATTTAATGGTATTGAAAGCGAGAATATTTAACGAAAAAGTTTCCGAAACTTTTGTGTTTCCAAAAAAATAATGAACATTTTGCTCCTTTAGATAGAGCGAGTTTTTGAAACATAGCAAAACTCGGTGCTAATTGGAGCAAAAATCAACGTCAGATTGCAACCTGGAGATTCGACACTTTTTTAGAAAAGCTGGAATCTGCATTACTATTTCTCTGACTACATTTTTTGGAAATCCATTAAAAGTTTCGAGGAATTAAAATAAAAAAAAAAGTATAAAAATGGGAAATAATAGCTTTAAAAATTGAAATAATCTATTTGTTTCCAGAACAACACGAACAGTACGTGCAGTTCGCTCAGGAACAGTTGGCCCGTGCTGCAGAGCAGACCTCGTCCGACATCGCACTCAGCTATCTGTCATAAGTCGGGGAAAACAACCACCTGCTAGACCGACACTCTCGATCAAACGAGCGGCGAGTCAACCATCAACCAACAACGCATACACTCAAAACATTCTGGGGAAAAGGTAGTGGGGTAGCGACAACTAAATATTTTTTTTTTTAAATTTAGAAATTTGAAGTTTATATTCAAATTTCAATTTTTTTTCTGAAAATGAAACTTGAAAAATTTTTCAAATTTTTGTAAATTAAAAAAGCGCTACCCTATTATTTCTCCCAAAACCCTACCCCCATCTATTATCTACGACAAGCTGGTTAAAAAATAATCTTGAGCCTTCTCTACTCGTGATTTTTGATTCAGAGGTTTAGTACTCGGAATTTTTTTCCTGTGCTAGACCGTGTTTTATTCAACGCTTATCATAAAAATTTTTCGATTAGTAAAACTCGCCATGTCTCTTTCAGGGTGTGCACTTTATTTTTTGAGAAAATTTTTTGTAAGTATGCACCCTTTTCCCCGAAATAGCTATTTTATCAGTTTCTGGGTAAACCAAGTCCATATTTTCGAGCGCGTTTTTACCCCCATCTTCCTGTAGTTCTAAAAATAAAAATTGCTAAAATTTCGAAATAAATGAATTTTTATCATTTTTTGTAGCTAGTTAAATTTTTCTTTAAGTGTTTTTTGTGTTAAGGGTAATTTTCTGTCACTTTTTAGTTAGCAAGTTTTCATTTCCCTTAAAATTTCTGCTTTTATCATTTTTTCAGATGCTCTAAATCTACTCTATTTTCTAGTTTGATTTTTAGCCTCAACTGAAATGCGTTTAGGTATACTTGCTCCTATTTTTGAGAGCTAGCATACCGAAATTTACCATATTTGGAAATCTCTTCGATCTTTCCTATATGAGTTAATTTTTTGTGAGTTTGAGTAACGAATAAAGTTTTATCCTGAAAGATTTTCGTTAGAAAAATTAAAAAATGTTGTCTTGACTAACATTAGTTACCTTGTTTGTGGTAGGCATTTGGAAAAGCTATTTTTTCAGAAAACGAAAAATGGAAATCGTAGGTATGGTTTCGGGTGGAAAAGACGGTATCTACAATCTGATGTGCGCGGTTAGGTACGGTATTTTGATCAATTTTCAAAATAAAATAAGGTATTTCCAAATTTTTGAGGAACAGAAATGACCTGAGCTATCTTTTCCCACTTCCCTTCTACTTTCCCACCCTTCCTATCCCTAACTAGCGCACGTCCTCACGTCATTTCAAAATTAGAAAAATTTGTCATTTTCAGATGAATTTCCTAGTTTAGTTTATAGAAAACAGTCATCGAGTGCATTTTTCACTCTTTTCATCCCCTGATTTTTTAAAATCTTTAGCATTTTTCAACGTTTTTATTTTTTATTTTTAGAGAGGGCCACCGTATCGTGGCTTTGGCAAATCTCCGACCACCAGACGAAGCCGGTCAATCGGAAATCGATTCTTACATGTATCAGAGCGTCGGGCATAGCGGCATAGAGGTAAGATTTCGGAATCTTGTAAGCCTGGTTTTTGCAAAGAAAGTTTTTGCAGTTTCATTTAGAAACCTTTTGATCTTACTTCAAAGAACCTTTTTAGACAATTGCCGAGGCTATGGAATTACCGCTCTACAGACGACAGATTCGGGGAAAACCGGTGAACGTCGAATTTGAATATCAGGTAGAAAAGTTGCAAAAATTCTTAATTTATAAAGAATGTATGCCAACTTTCTTGAAACATTTGACAAAAAATCAACTTTTCATCTTCCCAAATTAAGTTAAGCAGATTAAAAAATCCTTTTCCAGAAAACGGACGGCGACGAGGTCGAAGATCTGTACGAGCTACTTTCGGAGGTGAAACGGGATTTTCCGAATTTGAAAGGTAAAAATTCCGATTTTTATTAATTGAAAATCTTCTGAAATTGTAATTTAGCCATTGAACATTTCAATCTTCAGGAGTGTCGGCCGGCGCAATTTTGTCGAGTTACCAGAAGAAGCGGGTCGAAGACGTATGCAGTCGACTAAATCTGACACCCGTCTGCTATTTGTGGGAGAGGGATCAAAAAGAGCTTCTGAACGAGATGGTTGAAAATCAAATCGAAGCGATTATCATCAAAGTTGCGTCCATTGGTCTAAAGGAATGCCATTTGGGAATGACGATTAAAGAGGTAATTAAGCTGGAGATAATTTGGGCAACTAGCTTTAAAGGTAGCTAATAATTAGTCCGAATCTTTAAAATCTGTTTTGAGAAATTGCTCTAATTAACTCATGACTAGAGTAATTAAATTTAGGATAATTAAGTTTGAGGTAATCGTTTTATTTAACCAGATCGCTCCGATAGTCTTTGGTCTAAACGCCAAATTCGACGTCCATCCGTGTGGCGAGGGCGGCGAATACGAGACTTTCGTGCTCGACTGTCCCCTATTCAAGAGGAAAATCGTCATCAGGGAAAAGGAAGTAGGATTTTTTCAAATTTTTTTTAGAAAATAAGTGATCTTTTTATCTTCTATCATTTTTAGTTGAGAAAAAGTTTATTTTATTGGCAAAGAATTTTCGAGAAAAAAATGTTTAGGTGATCAAGCACACCGATGACGCAATTTCTCCAGTCTACTATCTCAATCTGCTCAAGCTAGATTTGATCGAAAAGAAATCGTAAATTCTCAACAAAAATATTTGAATCTCAAAATAAATTTTTTTGAATCTGACGAGATAAATAACCCCACCCTTTTCTGTTGAGTTTTCAGAACATCACTAATTCAATTTCAAAATGCTATCAAATTAGTAGGGAATTTCGAATTCCCGATTTTCAGCAAGGTTGACAAAAAATCAATGAGAAATAGAAATAACTTCCCATGCCCTTTTAGTTTGCCTGTACTATGATAGAAACTAGTATTTCTAAGTGTGTCTTTAGTGCAAGGGTAAAAATAACGTAATGGTGATTTTTATGATAGGTATAAAATTTCTCGGGCTCCCTTCGTACCAAGTGTTGACTCAAGTTTTCAAACTAGCCACTTTTTAAATCTATGCTACTCATTTTTTCAAGATGATCTTATCAAAAATTTCGAGAAATGATATCTCAGATTCTAAAATTCCGCGATAAAAATGATTCCAGCCGTTTTTCAGATCTTATCTTTCATCGTTAGATGAAAGAAACCACTGTTATAATTTGCTCAGAATGATAAAAAAGCGATCTCTAGTTTTACACAGACGGATAGAAATAGAAGATATCGGTTTCTTTCTCTTCCTTTTTCTTTTTTCTCACTTTCTGTCTCTTCTTTCATAACATTATTTCTCCCTTTTGTCTAGTTATTGATTTCTCGCACTTTTAGCGTGCGGCTTAACCACACGTAATTTGGTCAAATAGTTAAAAATCGATATCTTTACTATTGTCAAAAGTTTGTAGAAATCGGTTTTTTACCTCATTTTCAGCTTTATCCCGAAATCTTGTCACTTTGATTTGAGTTTCCCGAAATTTTTACACATCTCTTCCGTTATTTTTCAATGATCAATGATTCTATTTTCTCCGATAAGATTTCTTATCAAGCTTTCAGATTCTTTCTTCTACGCTTTACCCTATCTTCTATTTTTTCCAGAATTATAAGAATGCCGATATTTCTTTTTTAAATTCCTACGATTTTATCGCTTTTTCTTTGAAATACTTCGAATTAAAAAAATACGATCAAATTTATCGATTTTTCAGATGAGTGATAATAACGATGGGAATCGTGCGAGTGCGGGGTCGAGTTGGAACCAGGATGAGAGGAGAGGCACCAGGTAAAAAATTAACAAGAAATATATTATGGGTAAATCTTGTATAAGAATTTGGAGAGAAAAAATTAGTAAACCTCAAAAAGTAAAATAAGTAATAACTGAATTCCAGAGAGGGTGCCCAGGAAGCTGATAGACCCAGGAGGTTGAATGAAGCTGGCGGACAGAGGAAGTCTGCTGAAAATGGTGGAGAGGTGGCAACTTTTCGAATACTTCTTCAGAAATTCTCGAAAAATAAAAAATAGTATAAATAAATTTCTATATTTCTATAATTTGATCAAGTTCCCATGAAACCTAATGTTGGTGTCGATGCCGAATTTCTTCAAAAACTGAAATTTTATTGATTTTTTTGTAAAATAATTGATCTCAGAGCAACGCATGGGCACCGAATCAGGCGGGTTCGAGCGGGAATTTGGCGAGGCGGAACGAACCCGGACCCGCACCAGGACAGGGGAATCAGAAACGGCTCTTTGCTAGTAAGATTTTTCTTCGAACTCAATCATTTTTCCCCAAGTGTTTAAATTTTCAAAATGTTTCAAAGTCTCTATTTCTACTACTAGAAATTATGAATTTATCAAAATTAAGAATTCTTCGAAAACATGAGCAGCGATATGCTTCACAACTTTTCTTTATTTTACGGATTTGAAGGTTAAAATGTTCTCGATCAATGATAAATTCCAAACAAAGAATTTTAAAATTTGCAGATTCTACCTACTCGCCGCAAGTGGTCGGTACGAACGAGTCTGCTCCGGACAATCAGCCCTCAGCCTGCGACGACCCAAATTCTCATCATCCTTATCTCAGAAGGGGTACGTTTTTAAATGTTCGGTCACTTTAGACCTTTGCTAAAGGTTACTATAGTTTTTTTTCAAAATGTACGCCTTTTACAAAAGATTACTGTAGCTTTTCGAATAACTAATGTAACTTTAGAAAGATTACAACATTTTTACAGGTAACAAAACCGAAGGCTCGATCAAACTGCAGATTCCGAAAGTGGGCGAGTTGAACAAGAAGACCACTTCGTCTTTCCATTTGATTGCAAATTTGCCTTGGTTGGTTTTTCTTACCTTTTGAACTTGGGATATATTTCAAGAAAAATGCATAATTAAAAATTTTCTATCATTTCATAGTCCCATGATTACTTTTATTAATTCTAAAAATAAAACTAAGGTTTTGGATGAAAAAATATTTTTCAGGAGATTAGCCGCGAAAACGGAATGCTCGAAAAGGACCTCTCAAGTCAAGTTTTTCTCGGTTTATATCGACTGCAATCCGGAATCAGAGTAGGGATTTTGAAAAAGATCTAAAAAATTAATTTTATTTTCTAGATCCACTCTGTGGTCCTGCGAGGCTATCGTTGAATTCAGACTCCTCTCTCAGAGAGCTGATCAGCCCCACTTTTCTAGGGAGGTGGGGATCTTATTTTTAAATTTAAATTTGATTTAGATTTTTTTCTATCAAGTTTTAGATAGTGACTAATAGATGAAAGGCAACAATTGAATTTTGGCTAATTATTTTAATTTAACGAATTTTCTGAAACATTATTTTTTGCAGTTCACAAATCGGTTCAACTTCAACTCGAACAACTGGGGCTTCCCGTCGTTCATGGAATGGACGGATCTGCTGAATCCGGATAGGGTAACTTCTTATTCTTTCTAAAAACTTTTTAGCTTTGAAAATCTATTAAATTTTTATTCTCTATCCATACTATTTTTTCTTTTCTCGAAGGCTGATGAACTTAACATTATTTTTCCTAGACCTTTATTTTTCAGGGCTACATCCGCAGCGACAAAATCATGATCGAGGCCAACATCACCGTGCAAAGGGTTGTCGGATTCAGGTATTTTTCGCAACATCGCTTACAAGAGTTACAATTCTAAAAGTGATGCAATAATTGATTTTTCAGATGCAGCCCCCACTTCGAGTTCTACGCTCAAGAGCCAGACACGACAGACATTACCTTACTGATTGACGGGAAGAAGCTCCACGTTAGTAAAACGGTAAATTTTTGGGTTTATGAATTTTGAAAAATCTACAAAATGAAAACATTTTTCTCCGTTCTTTTTCGATCTTTTTCACAACACTATTTTCGTACTCTAAAGTATATAAATTATGAAAAGTTACTGTAGATTTTTGAAAAGATATGAAAGAGAAACAATAAAAGATAACATTTGCAGTACTTGGCTCTATATTCTCCGGTGTTTCACGTGATGTTCTACTCGAATTTCTGTGAGAAGGAGAAGAAAGAGATCCTTCTGGACGATGTAATTTACGAAGAATTCGTCGAGTTTCTCAATGTTATCTATCCTAGTCACAGGCCGGTTACAGGTCGGATTTTTATTTTATAAAAGTTTTTTTTTCGTTTTAAATATGTTAATTTTTTATGGGTAAAAGTTTTTTAAAATTTTATTGAAAGGGAAAAATGTATTTTCAGCCGAAAACGTCGAATACCTCCTGGAGCTGGGCGATAAGTTCGAAGTCCAGGTGATTTTTTCTTTGAAAATTCAATTACAAAATACTTTTCCAGTTCGTCCTGGATGAATGCGAAAAGTTCCTGCAAAATACGAAGGAGATTAACACCGTTACGAAGTTGGTCTGGGCCGATCAGTACATGCTCAGCAAGTTGCAGGTTGAAAATCGAATTTTTAGAATCTTTTGTCAGGAGATAACTAATTTCACGAAGGCAAACTTATAAGTCTTAGAAATTATACTCGATTTTAGAATTTTAGAGCTACATGTTCTTGAAAAGAATAAATATTTTATTTTTCAGGACAAATGCATCCAGTCTCTGACCAGTTGGCAGGAAATTCGAAGGCTCCGTCCAAACGAGGAGTGGAAAAACATCAGTGACTCGACTAAAGCCGCACTTTTGGAGAAGGCCCTGAAATTCGACAAGAATGACTGATTTGGGCAATTTTTAGGGTGAGTTATTTTTATTTTTAAAGATGTTTTAAACAAAATAACGAAGATCTGAAGTTTCAGTTGTGAAAAGTGTAAATAAGTTTCAAAGGAGATAGATAGATGAAATGAGGCAGAACTTTTGCTGATTTTTGTCTTCTCAGTTTTTTTTCTAAATTAATGGCTAAGATTTCAAAGTTTCAGCTTGAGTAAATGGCGATAAAATTAATGTCTGATCATTTAGGTAAAATCGCGTTTTCTAAATGTCAACCGGCAAAAAATCGCCTTCGTTGCTAGGAAGCTGAATTGTATAAAATGTCAAGAATCAAATTTTCTAGGCCCTGAATCTGCATTTCAGCTTGTTTTAAATTCTAAGATATCTCAAATGGTCTGTATTTCTATTCTTCATCATTGAATTAAGTATAGATTGTTCTGATTACCTTATCTGAATCAAATCAATCTTTTTGTTTTTCCCCTAAAATATCAGGTTTTATAAGAATTCTGAATTTCAGAAAACAACAATGTCTTTGCAATATCCTCATATCCCTTTCCGTATTGTTTATTTTCGAGGTTTTCCAGAAATCTAAATTTTACTCATTTCAGAAAAGTGCATATTTTCTAGTGTTTTATGAAATTTTTCGCTATGCATTTTAATTCGATATCCTGAAATTGTTGGGTACACCGGTTCGGAAGAGTTTCGAGTTCAAAATAAAGTTGAAACAAATTTGGATTTGAAAATGTTACAATAGCAGTTGCTTGAAGCTGTTTTAATATTTGAGTTCTTTTTTCGAATTTTCTAAAAATCAGGAAATGGTTGCCAATTTAAAAAAATTATCATTCGATAGTTTTTAGGGGCCAAAGTATACTTTACCATGCTTTTTCATTCTATCAAGAAATTTGCTTTTCTCTTTAAAGTTTGATAACTTTACCTTCATGATAAAGCATAGACCTGGGAACCTGCTTATCATACAGCGTAGTGTATTTGATGATTTGTACTGCCTAGAGTCTGGCTGATTTATTCTTATATTTTATCAAACGCTCCTTATCAAGAACATTGGAATTCTTTACAACAATGTCTCGTAGAATTTTCGCTTTCGTTTATGAATTTTCCATCTTTTAGTATTTTAATTTCAAATTTTTTTGCTCAAATTTTCAGCTCCAAACATGGGTTCGCTCGTGCCAGGTTGGATGTTATTCCACTTATGGCCAGGTAAGAAATCTTTAAAAGTTCCTTCTATTCCCTTTTCCTTTATCTTGCCTTAAAGATCATAATTTGGGAAAAACACGAAAAGAAAATATTTGCAGTATTTATGTTCATATCCCGTCTCTATTTCCTGGCTCTGCATGCGGTGTTCTGCGTGATCAACGCCTTCAAAACGAGACAATACGTGACCGAGCCGACCGACCGACTCCAGCTCATCAGTGCTACTCAGGCAGTCAGGATGATCGCGCAGAAGGAGGTTGGTTTAACTTTTAACTTTATTTTTTTCAACAAATGAAATAGAATTTCAAAGTTGGCCGATTAGAAAGATTGCAGTTTTCTCTTGAAGATATAACAGTAGGGTACCATTATAAAAATGTTCAGCTATTCTGAATAGCAGAAGGTCTTCTAAAATTTGACTCCTCAAAAGGTTACATTTCAGATCACTTCATACCAACTTGTGGACTCGTATATCCGAAGGATTGAACAGATCAATCCCACAATCAACGCAGTGGTCGTGAAGCTCTTCGATGAAGCTAAAGCTCAAGCCACCGAATGCGATCGAACAATCGTTAGTCTTTCTGAGGAGGAATTACAGGAGGTAAATTTATTTTAAAAATTATCTAAAAATTTACAATCCCCATTAAAAATATCTTTTATAAATCCATTGAGACTTTCTGAGAAGAGTCATTTTTAATCAAAATGTTTTCTAAAAAATTAAAATATTTTCAGTTCCTAAAAACGAAGCCCCTATACGGTGTGCCGTTCACGATGAAGGACGCGTTTGAGTTGGACGGAGTGGTCATCACATCCGGCATCTATAATAGAAAGAACATGAAATGCGACAGAACTTCTGAGACTGTTCAGAGGTGGGGATTTTTTAATTTTTATTTTTGAAAGAAGCCCTTTTTACTCCTCCAGAATTCGTGCCTATTCCGTTAAGAACGGTTCTAGATTTTTGATTTTTTAAAGTTTATTCTCAACACTCTTCTTTCCTAAACTTTTTGAGATTCAGTCTCAAACATTTTTAGCAAATGTTCTTCTTTAGAAATAAAATTATTGTACAAAATAGTATGAAAAGAATGCACTTTTAGTTTTCTTGTTATACATTTTATTTTTTCAGAATGATAGATTCCGGCGCGATTCTGCTCGGCGTGACCAACGTACCCGAAGTTTGTATGTGGGTAGAGTCGGTGAACAAGATCTATGGAAGGACGTGCAACCCATATGACAGCAGAAGGATGTGCGGAGGAAGCTCTGGCGGAGAAGCTGCCTTGATTTCGTCTTGCGGAAGTGTGGTGGGTATTCTTGCTTATTTCCATTTTCCCTTCTCTTTCAAGAATTTTCATTGTAGATTGCCAGTAACAACGAAACTGAGTCGAAGAGCATTTTCGTTCCTAAATTTTAGGAATAATTAAGATATGCCTAATTTTTGTAAAATATTTTCTTCCAGATCGGCGTTGGCTCTGACATCGGTGGCTCGATTCGCATGCCCTCGTTCTTTAACGGCGTTTTCGGAATGAAACCTACTCCAGGTTCGATTTTTTTCAAATTAGAATTATTTATCTATTTTTTTAGGAATAGTTCCTCTGGACGGTCATATTCCAAGTACTGGAAATGGTTATCGATCTGAAATGCTTAGAGTTGGACCGATCTGCAGATACGCAGAGGATTTGCCACTTTTGTTGAAAGTAACACTTTTTGTTCTTTATTTTTAACCCTAAAAACGTATGTTTCTTCTGTCAAAGATAATAATAATATTTTTTTGAAAAGATCTATTTTCTAGATAATGGCGGGTCCAAATTCGGACAAACTCCGACTGGACGAGCCGGTTGCTCGAAAGAAGCTACGCCTGTTCTACATGGAAGGCATCCAGGCCAGTCCGATTTACTCGCCGCTCAGCTACGAAATGAGACAGGTTATCTATTTTTTATTCAAGAACACATCAACTACTGAAGTTTCCATTCAAACTTTTTATCTGACGGAAAGTTGAAACTTATTTTAAAATTCAGACCCTCCGAAAGGCGGTGAAATTCTTCGAGAGAAAATACGACCTGGTTGCGCACAAAATCGACCTTCCCTTTTCGAACTACGCGATCGACATTTTCAACTGCTCCATGACCGACAAAACCCGGCCCGAGTTCAAGCAACTCATGCTCGATTCGGAGGTTGATTTTTAAAATTCACTTTTTTAATGTTTACTGTAGTTTTTCTCACTATGCTACCAATGAGTCAAAAGATAAGATCATCAGAAACCTTTATTCTATAGAAATGATACTTTTATATGAAGGCTTTATCACTATCTCTTTCTTCGTTCTACCAGATTCTAGAAATTTCTGAAGCATAGGAGCAATGAAATTTTTAAAAATGATAAAACGGAAATTAATATTTTGAGGGCAAGAGTGGTGCAGTGAATTGCTGGACCGAACTGGTACGTTTTGTGACACGACAGTCCAAACACACCTTGCCCGCAATCATCACTGGAATCATCGACTCGTTCGACTACCCCGAGGACAAATTCAAGGAGTTCATCTATATGCGCGAAAGGACTAAGAGGCAGCTCAAGGAGTTGTTGGGTAATTTTTCGCAAATTGTTTTTCTAAGTTTCAAAGTTGGGAATAACCACCACTTCATCTTTGTATAAATCCGGCGTATAAATTACGAATGCCATTCGAAAAATGTATTCTTTTCTTGCTCCGTTTCAATATCTTTTGAAAAATATAATATAACCGGGAAACCCAATGAGATTAAAATTTGTGTGTTAAATTTTATAGTTCTTAAAAAATAGATTTTAAATATGCGAGTTTTCAGGCGATGACGGAATTTTACTATTCCCTTCTTGGCCGTCCACTGCCCTGTACCATGTCGAGCCGATTCTGGCTCCGCTGAATTTCGTCTACACGGGCTTCTGGAACACTCTGGCACTGCCAGCTGTACAGTGTCCAATGGGGCTGGACTCGAATGGTCTACCGCTTGGAGTGCAGGTGAGAATTTGAATCTTTCAACGCTATAGTAATTTTGAAAATAATGTATCTTACTTTTATCTTTTCATTGCGATTGCTTGGATTGTTAGATGCAATTTACTGGGAAAAACTCCTTTGATAAATATACGAAAAACGTCTGAAACATATTTTTCGAGAATATTTTATTTTTTTAGAAAAAGCCGATCTAAATATTCTATTTTTAGACGAATATACAGTGGGTTCCACTAATTTTTAGCAACTTATTTTTTCTCTTAAATTTTCCCTAATAGTTAGTTTTAAAAACGACTAACGGATATTAATTCTAAGGAGTGGGAGAAGTGAAAATATATGGTTTTATTAACTTTTCGTTTAATACGAGCAGTTCTGGGCATGCCGGTGGCGAATTCAAATTTCAGAGTTTTTCCTTTACACTAAGCCTGCAGTTTTCCGGGCATAAGTCGCTTCGAATCAAAACAAATCGAAAGCGGTTTTCAGATTCGGAATCAACATTAAATTCTGCATATTTTTCATACAAAATTTTTACTCGAATTAACGAATAAAAATTTCGATTTACAAAAGAATAAGATTCTCGAATTTCAGGTGATCGGCAACCCCTATTCGGACCGTTTGTTGATCGCGGCCGCTCAGGATCTGGAAGAGGGCTTCAACGGATGGCAGCCCGCCAAGAATCTGTAATTTTTCGTTATTTAATTGCCTAATTATCAGGTTTTCAAAATTTATAACTTGTCAATTAACGGTAATTATTCTGATTTTTGGAGAGTTAACCTACTTTTCTTTCGGTATCATTAGGTATCTTTCCAGGAAACTAGTTTTTATTGGTTAATTAACCAAGTTAGATTTTTAAAGATGATAGTTGGGCAATTAACGATCATCACTCGCTAATCATAATCTCTAATAGTTATCGACTAGCTATTTTCTGATTTTCGAAGGATCTGTAGGTCTTGAGTGGCGTTTTGAGCAATTCACCCTTATGCAATTACCGTATAACCGTTTCGGGGCATTTTATAGGACCACAAAAATTCACCTAGTTTAACATTATTCATTCCTAAATTTCACTCACTTTGAATGAGATCTTCATCAATTTTCGGTGAAGTTTTAAATGGGTGGAGTTGAATTGAGTGTTTAGTCAGCATTTTAATGATTTTTTCGGGATATTTTACACTGTACAATTCGCGTGTAGTATGAATTATTTTGTTTACAAAGTACCCCCTGAAATTTTATAATTGAAGTCCCCGGATCTTTTATTTTTAGCTTTATTTCCTTATAGAGGGGCTTCAATTTAGAAAAAAAAAACTTTTCTTACTGTGAAAACTAGTATGTTGAGCTTTTTATGCCGTACCTGTAAACGTTTTTGTGAAATAAATATTGAAAAAAGAACATATTTATTGAAAAGGTGTTGTAAACGTAGTGTATATCATATTTTTGTACATGAACGCTGTTGATTTGCAGGTTCAGATGAAGGGTATACTGAATTACAGTAACCCTCGATAGTCGTTCCAATTTAGAATATTTAGCGATAGAGCGTATTTCAAGTAAGAGGCATATTTGAAGGATTACGGTAATTACAGTAACCCTTCAGATTTGCAGAATCGTGAGACACAGATACAGCGAGGAGCTACGCGTAAAACTCATCGGCGACAGTAACCCGAAAAGAAATGAATTAGGTGAATAAATACATTTTTAATTTATAGAAAAATTGAAGCTTTTTACGATTATCCGACTTAGTTTCAACGAATGGGCAAATTTCTTTCTTCTTGGAAAGTTATTGTAGTTCAAAGAAAGTTTGATAGCGAAAAATATCCATGAACTTTCCAAAATTCAGAATTTTTAAGTAGATATATTTTTTTTAAAGATTTATTATCTTGAAGATACGGCTTTATTGTTTCGTTTCAGTGCCCAAAAACCGGAAAATTCACGGGGCAGCCGACCGTTTGATCGACGAGTTCGAGCGAGACGACTTCGATTGGGGCTCCTGGAAACATTCAAAATTCAGGTCGGTCGATTTATTAATTTTTATATTTTTGATTTATTTTGTTTTCCTGTAATTTGGTTAATTCACTAACTTTGCTTGAATATGGGTGACATTTATATTTTTTCTTGAAAGGGGGCGTATTTCGAGAATTTTCACCTGATTGTCCGCAATAGAAGACCCGCAACTCGAATCGCCGCCGCCCTTGCGTTTCCGGTCGTTGTCCACTTTGAGCTAAATTTTTGGGAAACTAAACGACCGGAGCTTTTATTCAAAGTACACAGTCTCTCATCATTTTCTTACAGTAATTCTTAGCTTTTCTTTGGATTACGAAAAGCAGACTTCTCAAAACTCGGCCCGCAAAAACCTGCGAATCGACCCGCAGAAAAATAGTGCATATTTAAGAAAGAAAAGAAAAAGAAGACATGCTCTTGTTCTCTCTCAATATGACATACTATTTTTCTTCGGGTCGAACTTTGAGAAGCGATGAAAAGCTACAGTAGTTGATATTCTTTGATTCTCCATCATTTTTTATCACCTTTTCTTTTGCTTTTGAAAATCTAGTAACTTTCTATATTTTCTACAGTATTTTCTCATCACTTCCTACAGTAATTTCCCTTCTTACCGTCTTATTGAAGTTCCTCTCCAAGTATCTGAGCAGCTGCGGTTTGTTGTCGTTCCTGATCTTGCGCTCGTCCGGCTGCATCGGAATGTCGTTGATCACCTTCGGCGCCGAGTCGCACACCACGTAGGATGTCTTCTAAAGCTAGGTACCATAATCCTCTAGTCCTTTAGAAAATAGGATTACTACGGTTTTGAAAAGTTTCCTACAGAATTTGGCAACTTTTTCTTGGAATGTTTTCTTCTAGAAACCTTATTCTATCTCCGTCGAAAATTTAGCATTCTTCAAAAAGAATACCGTAATTTTCTTAAAATATATGGATATAATATTTGGTCCGGAATTGGTTGCACGATGAAGAATAGAAGGAGAAATGGATGGTATAATTTTCAAAAATAAAAAAAAAATTACCGCTCCCTGTGCTCTTTTCTCATTGACGTTGTTGGAAAAGTGGTTTGGGTTGGAGCAGGGCAGGTTCCGCAAAAACGAAGTCATTTTACGGGAAGTTCTTGACTAGGAATACCAGGAAGTCTGAAAACATCGAATTTAGAACTAGGAGATATTTCGGTTATAAAACGAGAAAAATCAATAATAGTAAGAAAAGCTTATTTGCAAAAAAATGGCACTGCTTTTACGCGGCATAATTTATCGTAATATTGAGTCCTTTAAAATTTTTGGACTTAGATTTTAGAAATCATATATTTTAAGATATGAAGGTTGATTTTGAATTACATAAGGGTGAGAATTAAGTTAGGCTAGAGGTTGTTATAACGAGGTTAGAATTTTCTCAATCTTTTAGGCTTGGTTTACGGGTGCTAAATAGGTCTGAAAGTTATTGCTTTCTAAAATGATTAATTAAATTTGCTATTCTTCGAAAACTTATCGGAATATTTTTTTTATAATTGCATTCTTTAGCCTTTTCTAGTTTTTTGATTTGCTTTATTCATTTCTTATAGTCGAGATTAGATATGGATAGAAAAGTTGAACGTTCTATGAAAATCTCGTCATACTGAAAATTCTGAGATTCTAAAGTGAAATTTTCATCACTCATATTTAGAGCAAAGTTGTTTTCGTCTAAAATCATAACTATAAGCTAGTTGCAGTCATTTTTACTTACTCTTCGTCTAGGTCGTAAAGCCTATGAGAGATTAGTAATGACTTTTCTGAGCTATGCTTAGGTTAGTATGCTGTATGTTAATTCTTAGTACAGTATGAATTAGTCAAAATAATGACTTTTCGAAATTTTATAATCGCCTCATCTCCAATTTTTCACATTATGAATGCTGGAAAGACTTGTGGAATTTAGTTAACATTCTAAGATTCGAAAATAAGTTCTCTATCAGATAGTCTGTGCTATATTATAATAATTTTCTAAGTATCCCCTTGCACTTTATCACATCATCTTAAATCTATCATTTTACTATGATAGGTACAACGTATGTGCATTACTCCGAATTTCATATTATAGCGATGTTCTATTCTTTCATCTATACTATCGATCTTTACCCTAGTTTCTGTAGTACGTATTCATTCAAGTTGCAATTATCTTCATTCTAGGCACGCGTTTTTTCGCTTAATGATAGTAAACATTTTTATTTCGCCTAGTGGCCGGCCGCGGCTCTCAATATTATTCAAATCCTATATATTTTGCGTGTCAGAGAGAGGGGAGCGCGCTCAATTTTTTCCCTCTTTTTCTCTAATTCTTTCTCTCTCTCCCTCTTGCTCTTCTCTTTCATTTTCCCTTCCCTACATTTAACAGGCCCTCTTGCTTCGATAGAGGATAAGAGCGGGCGAAATAGTGTAGCAATTTTATAGACGGAAAAGAAAACGAAAGGAGAAAAGTAATGGTGTTGGAGGAAATAGTGCGGGAAAGCGAGAGAGAAAAAGGGAATATTTGAAAGAGACGAGCGATTTTTTTCCCCGAGGCCTGCTGTCGTCCTTTGAAAGAAAAGCGAGAGAGGTTATAAATCGAGAGATAGCGCGGAAATTTGAGAGAAACAAAAGCGGAGAAGAAGGCGAGAGAAGGCTATTACGGACGATTCGGCGGCAGCAACGCAAGAGGAGTGTGTCGAGGGGAGAGAGGACGCACACAACGCGCGCCACACTTAACTCGGCGTCGCGGAGGGCGCGTCGCGGTCCTGCGAACGATCCCAATAATGTGAATAAGCGCACCCCTAGCAAACTACAAATCTGTTATTGCAAAGGGGGAGAAGGGAGAGAAAGATAGTGCTGTCCCGGAAAGAAAGATCACCCCCCTCCCCTCTTAACGATGGGACGCGAAATTCTGAAGCTCAAACGAACGATGGTGAAAATTTGTGATTTTTAGGTCCCTCGATGCGAATTTTCTTTTCGTTTCTTCACAGGCAGCGCTAGGGGGCCGAGGCCACGCCCACTCGAAGGGGGCCCTAACCGATCGATATTGGGGCGGAGCGAAGCGGAAAAATAGCAAGCGACACATCGCGCGAGCGCGCTCAGGAGAGAAAGAAAGAGAGAGAGAGATTCTCAAAACCCTTCTTCCACCATCACCACCCCACAACCCTTCTATGTTCGGAGGGGCTACCCTTTGAGAATTTCCGGGGTGTTGGTGCGGCGGGTGTATGGCTAACACCCGCACGATTTGTCCGTCATATTTTACATTAGACCGAATGGTTCTTTTTCAAATTTCAAAATGAACCATTCTGTACACAAATCATTATCATTCGGCCCGTCAATCAAAAACACGTCCGTCTTTTTCTCGGCATTCTCTCGATTTTTTATGATTTCTCTCATTCATTCTCGCTCTCGCCGTTTTTTGCAAAGTGGTTCAAAGAACGGGCATGTGCTCGCTCGTTCGCTCTCTTTAGATACACACCCGGAAATTATCCCAGTCGTTTTTCATTTTCTATGCTTTACCATGTGATGAGAGATTTGGTCACTTTTCTCTAGTCATGCTATTTCCTCGCTCTCGAAAATTGCGTCATGCAAAAAAGGCAAAAACGTGCTCCGAACGAATTTTTTCTTCGTCCCCTCTTTTTCCTCTGCTTTCCATACTCTCTAGCTCTCTCGTTAGGAAAAACCAAATTGGTCACTCTAGACGCAAATTAGAACTCTAACGATAAAGCATAAGATGGAATACCGGCTGGCATATTTTTGAGATAGTAAAAGATTATAGTTTTAAGCTTTCATAATGCGCGGTTAGGTCAGTGCGCTTTTATTCGAGAACGGATTAATCGGGATTTATTACATCCGTTTTGGGTGTTATGATTTGAGGTTAGAAAAGGCGGTTGAAATATCTGGGAAAGTTTCAAAATTTCCATGTATGATATGGGAAAATGACAATTTTAGACGCACCTGTGGGATTTTAGGATTTACTATGAGAATTTTGCCTATTTTAATTGAGAGTGCAGGAAAATTGTACTTTAACCATTATTTTTCTCAGAGTTTGTAGTAGTGTCTAATTCTAAATTCGAAAATGGTAAGATATTTTGAATTGGGAGCAACACACATATTTGTGATTTTCTTAGGACTTATTTAGATAAACATTCTGAAAGTTAGTTAGATTTTTTAAATTTTGCTATAGAATCATTGTCACGAGTCAAATTTTATGCATTATCTTTCTAAATCTAACAATAAGATTTTTGTCCAGTTTTCCTTTAAAAATCGCTATTCCGAATGTTATCGTTTCTATCTTATAAAACTCGCGATTTACTAACTTTTCCTGCGAAAAACGGCATTTTTCTGGTTTACTTTTGAAAATCTTAAAAATTTTAATGAATATTCTAATTTTTGCAGAAAGACGCTAACCATATTTGGTCGTCTACTCTCCTCGCGCGTGTTGGCCTCCCTAAGACACGCCAAGTTTATGTGAATTCGGAAGAATCAATCAATTGATCGAAGACAAGCGGGAAAACTGATCGAATTCTTCGGTTAGAGGACAGGTCAGACTTTAAAAATGTGAAGTGGATCTTCATTTTTCAGAGTGAATTTGAGATTAATACCGAAGTTGGTTTTAGTCTCTAGTTCAATTTGAATTCATGTTTTAGTCATAAGTTGAATCGGAAGCTATGATTTAGCTCTAAAGGAGAATAATGAACCGGAAAATGAAGTTTAGTTAAATTTTGTAGTTGACTTTTAAAGCTTATGTTGATTTTGAAGTCTAACCTAAGTTTGGCCATAAATTTCAAGTTGGAACGTTCAGGAAGAAGAGAGATCCGAAGGCAGTGTCGGTCAATGTCCGCCGAGCAGCAATCGCAACCAAACTCGAATCCGACCGACCAAGATTCGGTAAGTCTGGTCTTTTCTAATTCCAACCAATATCGCTCATCAAATTTGAAGACATAGAAAAGATTTATGACATATTTCGGAGAAAAAGTTATCTCTTTTTCCTTTTATATTTGCTTAGCGTTCAGTAACCATATCAAGAAATCGACTCTTATGTTTCGGCGGTGTTTTAAAACTTAGCTAGTGTTTTTAGGTTTAATTTCTGAAAATTGGAGACTTTACAGAATTTTGAAAGGAAAGTTTTCAGACCTCTTCAACCCAACCTCCTCCATTTCATCAGTCAACGCCGACGTTGAATACTTTGCTGAGCGGCAAGCAACAGACTTCTGAAGCCGCGACGACAAACTCGGCAACGATGTCAGAGAATCCGACGTCGACGCCGACTTCTGGAGCCCAAACCAACACAAACCAGACAACGGCTAATGCTAATTCTCAGGTTGATCTTCTTTAGATTCCATCAATATTTCAAGCCTTTTAAATAACTAGCTTTTAGCTAGAGTAGTTAAGTTAGATAATTAGGACAGTTGAGTCTAAAAATTTTAAAATAGAAACTTTTCAATGTCGAAACCAACAAGAGTGACCACCACATTTTGTTGTTCCCTCTCGTTCTCTGTCACTCTCCCATTTCCACATAATCTCTAAATTTCCTTCGTTTTTTCACGCACAAACAACAAACCCACTACCGCGCTGGCATATGATGATGCAATAAGCATGAACGGGAAATAGTATGGGAAAAGAAAAAATGAAAGAGAAGAGAAATTGCCATGAATTTTGAAGAGAGAAAGAAGTCAGAAAATGGCGAAATAGAGAAGGAGTCAATGGGATTAAAGAAAAAGTGTTGCAATTCGCTTCCTTCTGTCTCGTTTGATGTATGATTTTCACGGCACATTTTTTTCCTCTTTTTCCATTCTTTCTCTCCCTTTCTCTCTTTTCCTCTCTTCTCTTTTTCTGCTATTTTTTCCCTCTCGCACTTTTCTAGTGCCTTGCCCGGTGAAGAGCAAAATAGTCTTTGATCGTTCTCTGACGCGTCTGCGACTCTCTCAAAAATACACTATTTCTCTCCATCCTATCTCTAATCGTAGAGTGTCTAAAAAAGAATTTTCCCACGATATGACCAAAAATCGAACAGACTAACAGACTAGAGTTTTGGGATTAGAAGATTTTTGGAATAGTGAATTTTAGAAATAACAGATTTTTAAAATTTTAGATTTTGGAATTGGAAGTTGGAGATTTTTTCAGATTTTAAAACGTTCTAAATACTCTAATCTACGCTGAAATTTTACCTCAACTTTTTATTCTGAATCAGAAAATCTTCAAAACGATTCAATTTCTTGCCAAATTATTAGAGCAGGTGAATTTTACGTAAATTTTGGTCACTCTAAAATGGACTAGAATCTTACTGGAAAGGCAAATTATTTCGTAGATTAGGCAAAAACTGTTGTTCTTCGATAAGAAATTCTGTGAAAGCTTGCTCATATCATTTTTCATCAGCACTTTTATTTTCTTCCTGAACAAGTATGTTTCTCGCCTGTCGCCACATGATAAAAAAATAGACGCCGGAAACCTGCTGGCATATTTCCCAATTAGTTTGATCTTTCATTCGCTTTCTCATGGAAATGACATTTTCTCTTGATCCCTCTCAATTTCCCTTTATCTCTAATTTTCCAATCTCTGCTCGATTTCCCCATTTTCCCACAGAGAAATTGCAAGAAGCGAGAGAAAAATGACGCAAAAATAGTGACCATTGAAAATTCGAGAAAACTAAGAATATAATTTTGAATGGAAAAATAGGCTTAAAAAGTGATAAACTTTGAATTTTTAAAAGCTTCGATATTTGACTGGGACCATGAGCATTATGATGGAAAACAAAGAAAAATTATCTGAAAAGGATATGATAGATTTCAGATTTAGTATTTCATTCGAGAATATTCTTAAAATTCAATAATTTTTCACTTTGGAAACCTTAAAATGGTAAATTTTTCAACTATTTTATTTTATTGTTTTTTTAATGATATCAATTTCATTTCAAATTTCTAACTTCGCAACATCGTTCAGTAATTCGCAGTTCCTTCTATAGACAATTCTCGTCTCATCACTCTTTAATCTCTTTTTTTTCCTTTCAACCTTTAATATTCTCTTATTTTCTTTCTTCCTCTATAACTCTTAATTTCCGTACTATTTCCCCTGTCTTTTCTTCTTTCGTCATAATGTCGTCAAGTCTATCATTAGCATGCTTTTGTTATATTAGGCAATACACAAAGACTTGCGAAATAGCGCTGCATTTTTAGGGAGTCTAGGAAATAATGATAAATTCTAAGAGACTGAAAGATAAAAAAAAGAGAAAAATAGTGTTATTTTGAAGAGAATTAGGGAAAGAAATAGTGTGGAAAATGGAGAGAGTTAGTCCACGCAAGCTGTATTAGCAAGCGGGGCTGAAAATCGATGACAACAAACAATTTCAGACTCCTTTTCTCTGCTCTCTACATTTCCCTCTATCTGTTGTCGCTTTCTGACTTCTCCAACCCTCTTTACTTCCCATGCTATTTCTCGATTTTCTGCTTCTTTTCCCTTTTCCTTTGATATTTCTTCTCTCTGACCCTCTTTGCTTCCTACACTATTTCTCCGGTTTCTTTATCTTTACCCTATTTTTTTCTCTATTTCTCTTCTTTTCCAACGCTATTTTTCCATCTTTCCTATTTGCCCGGCCTTTCTCCTTCTCTTTTTTGCTGTGTGAAGGCGTACATATCTGGCCCAATGGGTTTATTTCTCTCTGCGCCGCACTATTTCGCTTTCTTTTCCAACGCTATTTCTTCCTTTTTAGCGAACGAGAGAAATAGTGAGCGATATCGCAGTAAAGTGGAGAGGGCGAGAGAAGTTAGAGAAGGCGAAATAGTGCGGGACAGAGAAATCGAGGCCTTCATACAGCATGCAATGAAAAGGAAGGGGGAGATAGGGCGAGGCAGAGAGTGTATGGGGAAACGAGAGAGCGCAGAGAAAACGACCCAGAGACGAATGAAAGGAAGAAAATTGGGCAAGCGCAAGGGAAGTGAAGGGGGGACTAGCATTGAATATAACATGGAAAGATGCCACTCTATTTTTCCGGATCTCTTTTTCTCTAACATCATAGATGGAAAGACTATTTCCCTTAGTGTCTAGCTTCTTCTCTGATCTCTTCTGATAGGCTCTATCTCTCGCCCAACCACTGCGACATAGTTTACGCGTTCGAAATGAGTCAGCAGCGGTCAAAAAGCGAGAAATTGAATTTTAATCCACACAAATTACAAGTTGTGAAATGAGAGCGATTTTTAAAACTTAGAGATGTCACTGATAAAGTAGGAGTAGTTTTTAGGAGAGTATAAACTTAAGGTCTAAAAAGGATAGTAAGAATATTCGAAACTAATTTAAAATCTTGGCTGAAGTTATATGAAACATCTGAAACATTTCCTGCATATTTGAAAAGTTTGCCGAGCTATTTTTCTTTCTGCAATTTTCCAATTATCTCATTTTTTGCACTCTTCCCATTTTTGCTTGAAAATAGAGGTGTTCAATAGGGAAAATGTGTTCACTTTGTCAATTCAATTGTCTTTCTTTCTGTGTAATTTTTGTGCGCTGAAAGCATGACGAGAGATCAAAGATTGTTGAGAGAGGATTAGAGAAAAGGGATGGGATATCAAAAGAGAAAATGATAAGGAGAAATAGTATGATTTCGAGAGATCAAATATAAAGAAAATCCCTCTCTCCGTCTTGTCTCAGCGATTATTTGGTGTCACTCTCTGAGTGAGTGTGGAATGAACGTGGGAAAGCGGGGAAATAGTACGGACGTTTAGGAGAGAGGAAAAGAGCGGAACATCAAAGAACAAACGATGTGATGTCATTTGAAGAAAGGCATATCAATGAGAGATGAGAAATGGGACAAAAAGTGTGAGAGAAAATAGGAAACGTAAACAATTTTGGTCGGTGAAAAATTTGGAATTTTGAAAAAAGTAACTTTTAACTATTTATGGGATGAAAACGGCTCTAATACTTTATCTCGAATAACTTTGACTATCCCACAAAGATTAGGAAGGTTTGACATTTGTACAAATTCTACATGGTCTGGTAGATCTTTGAAAAGTTTACAGCAACTTTGACGATCCTGAGAACTTGAAAAATTCAACACTAATCCTAACATTGAATTTCCTCAACGTCTCCATCTTTCAGAACGGCCCAACCCCAAACCCAGCTCCAGCAATTGATCCGTACGCTCAGACAGCCGATGCAGTGGCCGCGGCGGCCGCTGCAGGAACTATTGGGACTCCTTCCCAGCCTGGGTCCAAAAGAGGGGGACAAGCAGATAGTCATCCACCGCCCACTTCCCAACCTCAACCTCAACAGCAACAACAACAACAACATCCTCAGGTATCGCATTTATTCGCAATTTAATTTGAAGGCCATAGGTAGCCATTGCCATGGTATATTAAAATTACGATTGTTAGTCGCTATTTGAAATTTCAAGAACCGCCAATCATGTTGTTTCTTCGAAAATTTTGAGCGATATTATCTAAATCGAAATTTCGTATTGTTAGAGACCATTAACATTCTATGTGTAGTCAAAATTAAGTCATGGCTTAAAGAATCTATGACTTTAATTTCAGGCAGTCCATCATCACCCATCACCGCATATGCAAGCCGGACCGAGCAGACAGGGAGAGTGGCCTCAGGGTAAGGGAGTTTTTTTGAGTTTTCTATGTGTTGAAGAATCTTGTAATAAAGGAGAGCAAAAATAGCTCATTGTTAGCGTACACAAATTTTAGCCATCATATGTGAAAATTGTGACGCGTATTTCAAGTTTTAGCAGCTGTGAGTCAAAGAATACGATCTTGTTAGTTTCGTTTCTTTTTGTATTAAATTAAAATATTCAGATGGTCAGCACCCCCCACACCAACAGCCCGTCCCTCATCACATGATGTCTCCGGCTGGAATGCCTCCGCCACACCCCGGCTATCCTGCAGGTAGCATTTTTTGAGTTTTGTTTCATTTTAGTTGCAATGCAGCACACTGTATTCGTAATATTCAGGCATTAATCTTCTAATTCGCTATTTCTCTGAAACATACCATCGTTTCCGCCCTTCATAAATCCTATTGCGATGAATTTTTGTTAGATTTGAGATATCGAATGTCAGTTTTTTGCAGCAAGTTGCCATTTTTCTACAGTGTCACACACTAAAATTTAGTCCAAGTGAGGTTTCTTCACCTATGCGCGTTAAACCACTGACATATTCGAAATTAATTGATTGAATAGTTGCTCTATTTTCTGCGATTTATTCCTAGCAATGCTGCCCTTTCTACTGTCGAATAAATCCAATGAAGCAGGTATTCCCAAAACCACCGCAAATTCTAGTCAACATTTTTGTTGTTGTTTGTCTCGAGGGGAAATTTGACAGTTTCTTGCTAATTGATATTCTCTTATTCCTTTTAAATTGAGATAGCTTAGCTTTTCATAAAATATTCCACATTTTAGATTTATATAACTTTTTATTTTTTTCTTCTAAATCCAAAATTTTCCAGGCTACCCCCCTCATTCTCAATACATGATGCCTCGCGGTCCCCCTCCGCCGGGTAGTTACGGTGCGTATCCGGGCCCGCCTCCGCACGGCTATCCCTATGGCTATCCGCCCGCCCATCACATGCCTCCACACATGATGCAGCAACAGCACCATAGGTATGGTATTTTCTTTTATTGATTTTTCAAAATCACACTGTATTTGTGCTGTTCTTTGCATTACAATTTACTCGTGATATTTTGAGTTTTTTTCTCCTGAATATTAGAGTCAAAAATATAAATTTTGTTTCCAGAATGCCTCCACCCCAAGGAGACATGGTGAGGATGCCACCAGGCCCGACTCCAGCCGAATGGGCACAGCAACAGCAGAAAATAAAGGTCGGCATTTTCTGCCATATTTTAAGGATTTCTTTGCTAGATGAAAATTTTTATTTTAGTCGTAGAGATGTTTTTTAGCTGATTTTCCGTAAGAAATTGAATTTGTATATTTTTGGGCAGATTTTGGTGAATTCAATATGTATATCGCCAAGACGAGACTAAACAATTTGGATGTGCTTAATTTTCTGTAAATTATAGATTTTTTTCAGGACGGCACTAGCCCCGCACCATCGGGTTCGATGCCGAGTCAGAGTCCTGCTGCGTCGGGCGAAGATCCGAACATGGACGAGAGAAACCGGCTGGAATCCCCGCCTTGGTCAAATCGACAGGTAAAAATTGATTAATTTCTTTTTTAATTGCTCAAATTTTTAATATTATTGTATTTTTAAAGTGCACTTTTATCCTGTTGCATTCGTTCAATTAATGGCATACAATTCTTTTCTGTGTTAAATAGTTTTTGAAAAACTAAAATAACAATCTTTTTTTTTTGCAGAGAATGCCTGGTCCTCCGCCCACCTCTCACCCAGGAGCACCACCAATGCCAATGGGAGTTCATCCCGGCGCGCCCCACCCGGGTTACCATCACCCAGGAATGGGCCCTCCCCCAATGGGACAACACCCCCACATGATGCAGCCCCCGATGCACATGCAGCAACCTATGCACCATCCACAGCATATGCAAATGCCGCCAGGTAATATTTAGGAAATTGGTTTGAGTAGCTTCAGTGTTGAAATACTGAAATTTAATAGACTTGGGAGTTTAAAGATACAATTTTAGGAGCCCAACCACCACCCGGTCAGACACCCGGCCAACCACAAAGGCGCGAAAGCATCGTTGATAAATTGGTGAGTTTTCTTGAAGTTTTGAATCTTTTAAGGTCGAAGTTTTGGGAAAAAAATACTTGATCTAGAATTGGATATGTTTCAAAAAATCAATCAACTTCAATAGAATAGATGGCATTTTAATTTATGCAATATTGCGGTAACTAGATGGAAATTTCTAAGATTAAATTTGTCCAGGTCGGACCTCCTACCGCTCACAATCCGCCCCACGTGATGCCTGAGAGAAGGGCCTTCTTCGATAAACTGGTGGCCTGGTGCGAGCACCAAGGCGACCCCATCACGATGATTCCACAAGTGTCGAAACAAAACATCGATTTACACCGACTCTACATTGCCGTCAGAAATAAAGGAGGCTTCGAACAGGTGGGTAATTAACGAGACAATTCGAGTGAGTAAAGGGAATAACTGGGATAGTTCGAACGCAGCGAGGTTGGACGATTAACATTGAAAAATGGATTTGGAGACGGCTGAAAATAGGAAATTATGAAAATATGTCATGAGATTTAGATTATCTGCCTTTGATGATTGAATTAATTAAGTTGGTATCAAAATTTCTCGCGACTTTTAGCGGGAATGTTTAAATTTCGTGTTCGACATTTTAAATCTAATAGGCGATAATTTTTGATAGAAAAGGGAAGAAAAAATTTAAAAAATCCAAGTTGAGCTTCAAGGTATTCAAATCTTAGCTACAAATAGTTAGAGTCAAAAAATGCAAGATATTTTAAGAAGGACGACATCTATAAATTAAAAATTTGATACAATGCCTCGTTAAAGTAACTAATTTTTCGAAGAGAATTGAGATAAGGTTCGAATTATCTGTAAAATGCCAAGGATAGATATGGTATGATCAATAAATAGGTCGTGATGAAGCTAATGTCTGAAAAATATCTCAAAAATTATGTAAATTTGGTAGAAATTCTGCGAAGTATTATAATGCAAGCAGTAGGAAAATTTAAAAGAGTAGAAAAGTTGGAAAAATCATGAAAACTAAGTTTTAGGTGACCAAAGACAAGGCCTGGAAAACGATTTGCACCGATGCGAATCAAGAGCTGTCCGAATCCAGCGCTGCGGGATATCAATTGAGAAAACATTATCAGGTACGGTACCAATGTAAATTTTTGGCTATAATAGTCTTGATTAAAATTAAAAAAAAAATATTAGCGCATTTCGAAAATAAATTATCCAGAATTTAAAAAAAAAATCTTTAGAATTTGAAGAACACTTCTTAAAGATAGTATTTTTTCAGAAATATCTTCTATCTTTGGAGTGCGCCGAGACTGGGCGTAGCCAGGACGATGCGATGGCGTTCGCTGAGAAACTGAAGCGCCAACGAAAGAAGGATGCCCCGGGAACGCCAAGCACAAGTAGCGCGGGAGGTTAGTGTGTTTTTCTTTAATTTTACGAATCTTTCAAAAACATTTCAATAGGTGGGGTAGTACTTGTAGTTTTAGCTAGATTGTTTGACCATATGATATATACGGTATTTCAGCGTGAAATTTGGGTCTAAAATAATTCTTTTCAATTTCAAAATCTAGACAAACGCTCTCGTGATAAGATGAAAACAGGTGATAAAATTTTGAGAACTAATTACCAGAAATCTAAAATTTCGCGCACCTGCTTAAAGTTGGAAATTATTGGAGTTTCAGAATGATTAACTTTGAATTTCCTGGCCTACGGGCATTATCAAGCCTTTTATCGCAATATTTTAAATTTCGACCTATTTTTTCGCTATTCTAGCTGATATTTTAAGGTTATGATTTGTGTTGTGAAGAGAGGGAGTTTTGCGAGTTATTTTCAGTTTGTTGAACTATGGCACTACTACGAAATATGTGAAATTGAAAGGATTTATTTAAAACGGGGGATAAATTTAGGATTTCTAATATTCTTTCGCTCCCCTACACTTGGTGATATTTACGCTATGTTGGCCTAATCCTTATCATGCGCTTGGGTTTTCGTATTCTTTGCGCCGAGTATAAAACCGTTTTTATCTCCTATCTTACAGCACACGATGAAGATAGGCTATTCTTATCACCTAAAGGATGAGCATAAACAATATCTATATAAAATGTTCCAGCCAGATTTAGAGTCCTATGCCTTACCATGGGATGAGAGATGGGATTTATAAGGAAGATTCGAGGAGAATGCGAGTTAAAAAGAAGCGGTTGACAAGGCGACGCGCTTTCTCAGTGTGAAAATATAGACAAAGGTTCCCACCCCATGTACAACCATTTTACTTGGGTTAAGCTACAGTAATCCTTAGATCCATGAAAGATGCATAGGAATTACACAATTTTCGAATTTTAGGCCACGCTCACCCTTTTGAGAGTAAGATATTGTACAGTATAGGGCGCGAACTAAATATTAATAGCGACTTTAAACTTCGATATTCTGGACCGGATATACCAATTCAAGTGTCTTAAATGAGCACCATTTTGAAGCTTTTATATAAGTAAATTATCATACACGCTTTGTATTATCTCTTCGATATTCTTATCATTGATAAGCGGTAGACACATAATAACTTATAGTAAGAAAGAGGTGATCATCGTGGAATTCTGAATCCTGGCTACGTCGCCATGATTTGGGCAAACTCAAATTGTGATTTGTGATGAAACTGGTCCCGCATACCCCTGTGTAGGAGAGCATTCGAAACTTATCACCAGCTAATCTTCGTTACATTTCTTGAAGTGAGTAATGCAAGTAACTTAACAAATAGGAAAAATGAATTACTTATCTTGCTGCAAATTTAGACTTTATTTTAGAGAATAATACGCTTATTATTTTTCTACCTTACCTAGGTTTAAGCTACAGTAATCCTAGATTAAGCTATGCTGAGGCAGGCCTAATTATTCCCGGTCCAATTAACGCGCATCCCCAGGCTCGTTACTATAGAGATGGGTTACTCATCGGAAAAATAAGATAAGCTGAGTTATACAAGGATTTTAGATGTACGGATACAAATTGGCGGATTTTTGAAACATTTTGCGGAGAAGTTAGAAGGGATTGATATTCATGAAAGTCTTCAAATTGAAAAACATAGAAATATGAGAAAAACGAAAAATTTATGGTTAAAAAGGCACATACCTCAGCGAAGAGTCTTAAATCGATCATAGTTGAAAATCGCTCATCATCAATAGCCGGCCTCCTGGATTTTCAATCACCTTACAACCATCGCCGTCTGGAATTACAACCGGCTAGGTAATTTGGAATTATCACCGTCCACAGTAATTAGCTCAACCAGGATATTTTGGAATTGTCATCTCTTATCACAAGATTTCGAAGATCGTTCATTTTCCACCGGAGTCCGGACACTTGCCTTTCTTCGTTTTTCGATATTTTCCACACATTTCCCAGCTTTCTCGAAAGTCGTCGAACCTTGGAACTATGATAGGTTAGGATAGGGCCGGATAGGCTGATCTGTTCAAACACTTTCTTCATGACCTGATTACTTGAAAATAACATAGGCCCTACCCAGCCCTGCTCTTAGCCATAATGTCTGACAACCTTAATGACGTAATAACGGATAAAGTCTAAAAATGCCGCTGAAAATGTAGAAAAAGGAAGTAAAAACGAATGTCCGAAGAAAAATAGCGATTTTCAAAGTCCGATGATAATTCCAAATTATCTTAGCCGGTTGTAATTCCAAACCGGTTATTTATCTCGTCGACAAAAATCCCGTTGTAAATCCAGGTGGTTGTGGTCGTAAGGTGGCTGCAAATCCAGGAGACCCAATAATCCATCATAATTAATACATGCAGAAAGAAAATGAGTAATAAGGGACTTAGGCATAGCATCGAATATGCGAAGAGGTAGTAATAATGAATCATACGCGGTGCTTACAGTACCGTCCTTATGATTAAAGCCGTTGTCTGCAAATTCAGACGTAACAGGTAGCAAAACTAGGATACGCCGTCTCGTTTGTATGTGCCACATAAATGGGAATGACTGAAAAGAGCCAAACGAAATAATACGGAAAATGAAGAGAGCAGGAAAGAAATAGAGTCGTCTAATTCTAAGCTCGTCGTCGGCTTTATCTCAAATATATGAATTTCTCTTTCTCTGCGTCTCTAGCCCCTCTCGCTTTATACTCTCTCACCAGCTCCTCTGATTCTTTATGCCCTCTCTCACCCTCTCTTCCCTTAGCTTCATCTGTCTTTCAGCGCCGTTGCTGTGGATAGTTGAATGCCGCCGTGAGCGCTCCCCCCGTCTTTGTATTCGTCTTTTCCGCCCTCTCAAATTTGCATACTCTCGCTCTTATCTCGTTTCTTCCTCTCTTTAGAATCCATACTGTTTCTCCCTTTCTCTTTCTTTTATCCTCTCTGAAATATATGGCGTTTCCCCTTTGTCTGTGTCTTTTTCTCTTGTGTCTCTAAGTTTTCAATGATATTTCACCTGTATCTCGATTTTCTTTCATAAACTTCAGCACCCGGTCTGCCACACATTCTGGGTATCGGTGTGAAATCCCAACGAGAGACGACGACTTTTCACGACATTTCTGCAATCGTTTCTGCTAATTATCCCCCACATTTTGAATGCTGTATTTCAATCATTTTTCTGCCCCTATTTTTTATCGCTGCTGATATGATTAGTACGTGCAAAGCATTCGTTAATCCTGTGATTTGGTCATTCCACTTGATCGTTTTACTACTTATTTTCCTCTTATTTATTTTCACTTTCTTGTATTCTCGTCATGGCGAAAGAAGCTCCGAAATTTTTCCGCCGATTTTTAGGAGCCCGCGAAATTTCTACGGCTCAAACTGAAAGTGCACAAGACGCCGCGGACGAGAAAGGCATCGTCGGAGGCCGCGCCGCAAGGCGCGGACCAGAAAACTCGGACCAAACGGAAATACACCCAGAAATCAGGCAAATCTACCGCACCAAACCCCGGAGGCCCAGAGAATGGACGGAGCCCAGGAGGTTCAGCGCCAAACATGCCGACCCAACCCAGGGTCGTCGCTTCCGCAGGCGTCTGGTACCCACAGCACCCCGCACAGCAACCATCAACCTCCCAAAACCCCCACCAAGGACAGTTTCTGCAAGTCCCACCTCAACAGTACTACGGCTATTCGCCGAGACAGAGTCTGGAAAACTCACCCGTGCCGAACCCCTACTACCACCAGCAAATGTACCCTTACTACCCACCCGCAATGTCTCCAAAATCAGGAACTAGTCCTGGACAAACCCAAAGCGTTAAACAGCCATCACCCACTCCGACTCCGACTTCGACTCCAGCACCAGGGCAACAGATCAGATATCACCCAGGGCAAAATCAAGGACCCTATCCGAATCCGTACATGGGCTACAGACCGCACCCAGGCCATCCTCACTATGACTATTACTATCGACAGAGATATGCTAATTACTACGGAAATTATAATTACCCGCCCCAGCATGCTAAAACAGGACAGCCGTATGATTGGAGATACTACTATGGTATGGTAAATTTAAAGGAAACTGGATGACAGAAAATGTTGAAACAGGATTTAGATAGATATATCATGTTGTAAAATACAAACTAGAACCTATTTCCTGGTACATTTTAGCAGATTATTTTGTAGTAGAGAGCTAAATGAGATCTGCTTAATTTTTAATCCGATGCTAAAAACATTTTCATTTAGTTTGTGATAAGATAAGCTCAGATGTCTCATATCACTACGTGACTTTGAAAGGGATTAATTTAGTTTGCTTTAAAGAATGAAAGTCAATTCCTGATTAGTTGAATTATTTGAACCCCTATATTATAGCCTCTACGACTAAATTACTAAATCTGCCATCTTTGATTTTTTGGCGTTAGTAATTAGAGTATTTGGAATTTGCAATCTAGCGCTGCGCTTTTTAATCAACGTTAAAAATGCAATTTGAAAATGAATAGAGCATTATGTACTGACACTTTTTCAATGCACATAGCTCTCACAAAATCTCTTTTTATTCACACCCTTTGAAAGCGACATATCGAATCTTCGATATTTCATAGCTAGATGGATACATTTTTATCATGCCAACTTATTTTGTCCGGTATGCTTTATCATTTCAAAGTCTATTATACAAGACGCAGAACTTATATCTCCAGATTTGTATATAGCGATATAAGGCGATAACGATAAAGGATATGCAGCGTATGCTCGTCTGGGACCTCTTAAATCCAATGCTATTTCTTTTTTGTCTAACTCTCTAACTATCTCTGAAAGGAAGGGCTCTGCGACGCGCTGGTTGCTAGGAGAAACGAAAGGAGATGGGAAAAGAGTTAGAATTTCGAGAAATAGTATGGGATTCTGCGAGAGTGAAGAGAAGGTAGGAATAGAGAAACAGTATGGAAATTGAAGAAAGCAGGAAAAGCAATAGGGAAAATGTAGTGATAAGCTTGGGGATAAGAGCGGAGGGATATATGCTACCCTCAGAGGGGATTTACAATATGCGCTTCATTTAGCGAAGGGAATATAAAGAGGTTTTGTCTTATCAAAGCACTACACACATACAAGTAAGCCGGATTTAGAGCGAAATGGGAAGACGGTACAGAGCGTCTAGAAAATTATTTAGGTACATAAACTTTTCTTGGGCAAAATAAAAAATAAAAAAATGGAGATTAGAGTTTGTCTAGATTTTGAATAGAAAAAGGTGGGGAAAATATGGTAAAAATGGTTTAGTTATTACTATAATTTAAAAAAAAAAAATTTTGATTTTAGGAGCATCGACTCCAGGCCAACCAGCAACGACCCCAGTGGGACAGCCACCAAGTGGACCTGCACCCGGTCAAGCTCCAGGACAGCCACCTGCTGGATACCCGCCAGGTATGAATTGCGAATTTTAGGGACATCGAAATCTAAAACTTAAAATAACTTTCGAGTGAATTTGTTCTTCGTGAAGATCAACCTGAATTTGAAGTTAAAAGCTCAATTCTAAAGTAAAGAAAAGAAAGCTCTGAAGTCACAAATTTTAGGCGCTCCGCACGACCCCGCCGTCGCGGCCTACTATCATCAGTACGGCCAGATGCCGCCTCCGCAACACCATCCCGGCTACGGTCCGCCCCCACACCCTGGACAAATGCCTCCAGGCTACTCTCCCGGACAGTTCGGCCCTCCTAGACCTGGAATGACCCCGATGAGGGCACCCATGCCCCAGCCGCACATGCAAGGGGTAGGCGTTTTTCTTATCTTCTTATTTTTTCTTGAAAATAGGTTTCAAAAATTTTCCATATGAAAAGTTTTGAACTTTTCTTTAATAAATGTGACCTGTTCTGTGGAACTTTGTAGTTGTTTAAAATACAAAAGAAAACTTAGTCGTATAAAGTTATACGACCTATCTTCATAAAAACTGAATTCGAAATTTTCAGGAAGGCCAACCCCCCGCAGAATGGGGCTCGCCTCAGCCTGGTCACCCCCCGCACCAGCCTCCGACCTCGTCGCAGCACCTGACTGTCCCTGGCCAGCAACCTGCGCCAGGAACTCCCGCTAGCGGACAACCAGCCACGCCAGCTGCTTTGGCGCCGGTACTATTTTTTTATTCTCGGATCTGTTAAACATAGAATTTGAGATCATGCCAAAAATGTCCTCATGAAAAGAAAACTTAGTCGCATGCGCGGAAAAGTCGATCCAACTGAGAGATTTATAAATGCAAGAACTTCACGACTTTTTGAAGCATGTTGCAAAATGACGGGGTTTGGTATTTCTAAAAGAATTGAAGAAAGGATCGTCAATCCCTGTGTTTGAATGTCATTTAAAAGTTTTCGGAAACTTGAAACAAAAATTGCAGGGTGATGCCTCGGGCTCGGCGGCACCTAGCCGCGCTCCCTCGACTGGACCTCAGCACTCCGCGACTCCGGACTCCGCAAGTCGAATGTCCGCACCTGCGGAGCAGCAAGGAACACAGGCGGCACATCCTGAGCAACACCCACAACAACCCGCCACTTCACAGCCTTCTACTAGGTAAAACTCGAGGAGAAGTCTCACCTATGAGAAATGATAGTCGGAATTTCATGCGACTTTTGACCCTCATACTTTCTTCTTAGATCTAGGATGCACCGACTTCGTTGCATCTTTTATTCATTATTTTATGCCGATTTCTTCAAACTCTCGACCATAAAAGAAATTGTATGTCATTTTGAGAGAGGAAAGTGAGCATGTCTCATTCACCGTCTCAAAACTATTCGCTATTTTGCGAGTCGGTTTGCGGGTAGAATTCTAGATACGTACGACTTTCTACATTGGTTTTATCCATCCTTTGCGTAACTCGGCATTTCTTACTTTTTTCTCGAATTTTATGCAAATTTCTACAAGAATCGTATCTCGAAGCGTTCTCTGCGTAAATTGCGTTGGTCAGAGGGCTAGGAATGCTTTCCTAGTTTATTTATTTTTTTACACCACTTTCGATCTTTATCGATTTATTGATTTCTTTCAGTATGGCAGCCCCTAGCGCGCCAGGCAACGCTCAACCACCCCAGGGTGGGCCCTACTACGGTCAGCCACCGCCCATGTACCCGAACGCCCCAGGAAGAGCCGGTAAATTTGCAAAACTCGCAGAAGAAAACTGACGAACTTTTCAGATTTTTAGAAAAATTCTACAGAAAAATTTAATTAAAACTTTTAAGAGTTCTACAGAAGAATTTAGAATTTAAAAAGTGAACTTTTAAAATTTCAGCAACCTACCCGCCCCAATACGGTCCTCCGGCCGGCTATCCTCACTCGGGAGGTGTACCGCCGCACTATCAACATCAGCAATACATGGTAAAAATTGGAAAAAGGATATTCGTGAAAAATCAGTTTACCATCAACAAAATTCAGTTCTTTTTTCGTTTATACATTTCTTGAAACTTATAGAAAAGTTTGCGAATAATTGGTTTAAAAAGTGAATTTGCAGTGGAATCGCGGCTACCCTCCCGCTCCTAATGCTGGACCTCAGCCTCAGGGCGTTCCACCCCAGCACCGTTATTACGGACAGCCTCCTCCAGCAGGAACTCCCCAGGGACAGGGTCAAATGCCTCCCAGAAACGCAACTCAGTCAATGGGTCCGCCCCCTGGGCCCGGGAATCAACAACTCGTCCCGCCCAATCAGGGACCGCCTCCAGGAGCACCCTCCCCGAATTCGGCTGCTAAAGCCAGGGTGAGAATTTGTTTGTATTTTCGAAAAATATTAATCTTAGTTTTGAAGGTTGAATATGAAAAATGAAGATTTTTTTAAATGAAATTTTGAAGAAAATGAATTTTTCAGTACCCTCCACCACAGGCCCAAGTCCCTCCAGCCTATCCGTCTCCTCTGCCCGGCGGCCGTCAGCCTCAGCCCGGACCAGGCTACCCTCCGCAGATGCAGCCCATCCCCGGTCAAATTCCCACTCAACCCCCACACCAAATTCAGCCCGTGCCACCTCCCGCTGCTCAGGTAATGCTAATTAGAGCTTTTCTTGTAAAGTATACTTACATGGGCGTGAAAAGCTCTGCCACCTTTCGTTTTTAGAACATTCGTATGGTCAAAATTATTAGGATGAATAGCCTAAATATTCAAGTTTCTCAAACCATGGTAAATGATCGCGTTAGATAGGGTTGAAAAAAGGTGTCAAAGTTTTTCACGCATCCTGCAATTTTGGTAGTTGGAATTTTAAGTTAACAAGCTCTGATATAGTTTATTTGGAGTTAGGAAAAGTCTTGAAGTTAAATTAATATTTTGTAATTTGCAGATTGCCCCCAGCTACATGTCGCAACACCATCACACGTTCCCACCTGGCAGCGTCGAAGCGACAACCATCAGCCAGAAGAGAAGGAGAAAGATCTATTCCAGGGAGCTCATTCAGGTAGGAAAATGAAATTATGAACTTCCAAATGTTACTTTTACATCGAAAATGGATGTTTCCTTCCATTTTCTATGAAGAAACGTTTTTGGCTTCAATGAAAGCTAGTAAAATTTGTCGGTTTTTAATCTTTCAGTAGTACAAGCAAAATCGAAAATAATAAATCGAATTTCTAGGCCACGCCTCGCCGCATCATCATGGCTCTGCGCAGTGGGCTCGAGTCGGAGGCGATTTGGGCGATCAATTCGCTCAACGTCCTTCTACACGACGAGACGCAGCCCAACCCTCCAATCATGCAACTCCCCGGACTGTTGAACGTCATCGTCGAACATCTCTGGGCAACTCTATCGGTTCTGTGGCCGGAGAAGTTCAAGGTGGGTTTCAGAAATTAAAAAAAAAAACTTTTCTGCAATCTTTTAATAGTTTAACTGTTGTTAAAAGTGAATTTCATGCTTTAAAGTGGTGACATAAAAAGGATGAGATTCAATATTCTTACGGTGATATGTGCAATTTTTATACGAAAAAGGTTGGAATTCGATTTTTAGGCGACTACGCCCAACTCGATTCCGGCAGTGTCGGTAGAGGAGGTCGCGAATTTGGGCGCTCTGACGAACGGAAACGCGCAATCTGAAGTGAAGGTGCTCATTGGAGCCAGGCATGGCGAGAGGAAGAATCCCAATTACACCAAGGTGAATTTTTTAAAATTTTGTATAATTTATTTGAGAAAAAGAAAATTCCCATTTGAAAGGTTAAGAAAGTTTGATCAATTTATGAGAATTAGACTTAAATTCACATTTTTCCAGACCACAAGAACTGGAAGAAAGGTGCAATTCAAGGAGGCGGCGATACCCGAAGAGCTGAAGAAGCGGTACATTCTCGATGGAATGACCCAAGCCGAGTTCGATGTTGATCGTCAGTTTTTTAAATTTTATTTTTAAGGATAATATTTTCTGAAATTTATTGAACACTACTATAATATATAGATGCCATTTTTGATCAAAATATATTTTTACCGTAGGCAGAGACGACTGATCCAAAATTCATTCATTTTCAAATATGGAATACTTGAAGCTTATCTTTAAATTTTCTAAAAGTCGGTTTTTTCAGCGAACCTTTCTCTGGACTACGTGACGGATCGTCTGAAGTACGGTCTGGGCGGTGGGTTGGCAGAACGAGTTGCCACGTTCCTTCGCTCTCAACTCGAACATGCAAAGCTGCGCCACTACCCAGTCTTCTCGAAGGGCAAAGACGAAAATGGAAATCTGAAGGAGAAGAATGAAGTCAAAATGGAGGTAGATTCGGAGGATGAGGAGATTGGCGAAGTGGTAAGATTTTTTTGGGGAAATAAGGAAATTTATATAGAAAAATGGGGATATTTTGCAAAAGGTTTGAGATTTCCTGATTTTTTAAAGAAAGATTGAGATTTTTTCAAAAGAAATTGCATTTTTGTCGGGAAAAAGATCAAGTTTTTAGAGAAAATATTAATTTTGAACAATATCGATTTGTTTATTTTCTAAATTTGCAGCTCCCCGAAATCCTGCTGTGTCGCAAGGGCAGGGAAGATGAGTTGGTGGACGAGCCGAACACTGTCGAAATGGTTCAACCCAGGGGGACGGCTCTGTCGACTACGAACGACGTCATGAGGCGAATGGTAAGTTCAATTTTTGGATGGTTGATTTTTAACTTTTTTACCAAGCCTTCTTATCGGTATGTTTTTGAAACTTCTTTATTCACTATCTTTGAAACAAAAACTGTAAAATATCCTTCCTCTAAATGATAAGCATGAGAGGAAGATAGAAGACTACAAATATCTGGGTCGATTTATTTGGAGTACTTGGTGAAACATGGACTTTCAAAATTAAAGAAAATATTTTAAGATTGAGCATTTTCAGACCCATCGTGCCCTGGCCCTGTCGAACATCATCCGCGGCATGTCGTTCATCCCCAAAGCGGAAGATGCGCTCTGCCGACACGAGGGAGTTCTCTATCTGTTGGGGCAGATCATCACTCTGAATGTGGCTGAACAGAAAGTCAAACGGGCAAAACCACCCCCAAAAGTGCCGCTGGTGAGATTTTTTCCAAGAATTATTAGCATTATTATTTAGTTGTATAATGGTTGAGGTAAGTGAAACCTCATTAATTTACCACCATTTTGAAGGATAAATAAGACATTTGAAACTTAGAAAATCGAAAAAAAAATTTTTGATGGTAATAATAGTGGTCCGTGCCAGAAGAAAACTACATCATAAGTTTTCAATTCTGGAAAGGTATTTCTTGAAACTTGTATTTCCAGGACGCTCCCCTCCCCGAACCTGACACCTACGAGCAAATGAGAGTGAAGGCGAACGTTCTGCTGGACTCGGATGACCCACTTCAGCTTCTTCTGACGGAAACAGCCCAGCAGTTGAGAGACGACACTTTCGTGGTGCTGACCCACTTGAGTGTGACCCTGGACGTCTTCGACCTGCCCGACCATATCGCCTATCCAATCTTCAACGGGCTATTGCACTGGGCTATTTCGTCGGTATGTCGATGTTTCTTCTCCGACTTTTTGGATTTTTCTTGAATGTTTTACATAAAGAATAGGCGTCAAGAAAATGAGAATTAATGTAATGATGGATTCTTTCGATTTTGATCCGCGAGTGTCGAAATGAGATATGAAAATCGACGATCGTTTTGTTTTTAATTTGGCAATTTAGAAAAAGTGGTGAATGTTAGATATGTTTCAATGGAAACAGAAATAATGTTCATTTTTACTTAATTAGTGATAAATTTGACGATAATTTGAAAATAAAATAAAAAGGGAAGAGTTCTAAAACTAGAAATAGAATAATCTTCCAGGTTCCGGAGGCGACAGATCCGATGAGCCCCTCGTCGCTTGCGCCTCGGAGTTACTGCCTCGAGGCACTCTGCAAAATGTCCGTGCTCGAGAGGAACGTGGACATGCTTGTGTCCACTGGCCCTTGGCCCAGAATTGAGAAACTCGTCCGAATCCTCGCCAACCTGCTCCACATGAACGAGGAGACCCAGAATAGGCGAGTTTTTAAATATTTATAAAAAAAAAAAAACTTTCAATGGAAGAAATAGATATATATTGGATAATGGATTTCTTATGTTATTTTTTTTTGGAAAGGAAGAGTTTTATGATAGGTTTCAAGAATTTAGTATAAGTTTTGAAAATTAATTGTTTTCAATCCTAGCAACTATTCCAGATGAAATAAGGAAATATGCTTGAGAAATTTTATAAATGTTTCGAATGATGAAAGCATTAATGTTGTTGGTCTGCGACTAAATAAAGATAATAATATGTTTCCAGGGAGTTCGCAATCGTGATCCTGAACGCATTGTGCAACGCCTCTGAGGCGGTCTGCTACACGGTCGTCCACGACACTCCAACTGTGGCGCATCTCATCACGTTCATCGAATCCGCAGATCAGAATATGCATCAGGTTGGTTCTTTATTTTTTCACGAGTAATTCGAAGGGTTTACTTATTAGTTCTTTGGGGGTTTTCTAACATATAAAGATTTATTGAAACATTGAAGAAAAGATTTAGGTCTCGAGTTTTTTTTTGAAAATTGTTTCTTTTGTAGTTTTGACTTTTTTCAAGATACGCTTCAAAAAATTGATATACTTCAATATTTTTCTCAGGTAACATTCCTGTTATGTTGAATTTTTTAAAAATATAAATATTGACAAATTCTCAATTTTCAAATATCGGAAGTCCAGGTAATGCAACAACACGGGATGCAGATTCTGCGAGAGACTCCTGAAATGATGGGCACTTCTGTCGGAATGTTGAGAAGGGCTTCGGCCATCCTGCGAGTCCTCGTCAATGTGCCCCATGCCTACAAGGTGTTCAGCAAACATCAGCAGAGACTGCTACAGTTCACCATGAGTCAATTGGTATGGAGTTTTTCATCTGTTATAAATTGTATCGATTTTTGAGATTTAAATTTTCTTCTATAAAAATTAGAATGTGACTATTTAAACAAATTTTTGTACCCATCTTGATGTCTCATTTCTTATCAAAAACTAGAAAATATCTGGGAAGATACGAAATTGTCTGAAACAGCCTTTTAATTTAAAAAATTGGATTTTAGAACAAATAAATAAATACAAATTTCCAGATGGACTCGCGCGTGGCGGGCATGATCGCGGACACGCTGTTTGAGATGCAGGTGCGACAGAAGAAGGATGAGCTGCTGAACCAACAGAGCGGCGACGACAAGAAGAAGCCGGAGAGTGGTAAGTTACTTTCTTATTAAATTTGAATTATCTAAGTTTCATAAATTTGACATATTTAAAATAATTTTGTAACATCTTTACATAGTTTCAGCAAAAGAATATAAGAATTCTCAAAAGAAAAAAGATCTCGGATAGTGTTTTATAAGATATATGTTCATTTATCAATGAAAAAATATACTAATAGAACAATAAAATAAAGGAAAAATTCAGCCCACACCGAGACAAAGAAAGAGAAGGAGGTGAACGGCAGTTCTGAGGCAGAGGAGCGACTCCCCTTGGCTGGAGGCAGCAGTGTGCACGACGACAACTCCAACAGAGACTCCGCCTGCTCGTCCAGCATGAGCAATGAGGAGGCTAGCAGGTGGGCAAAAGATATATATATATATATATATTTTTTTTTTTAATTTTGGAAATTCAAAGATTGTTTATCGTGTATAGGGTGGAATAAGAAGTGTTTTGAAAAACCTAGCATATTTTCAGTTCTGTTGAAAGGTCGTATTGAAATTTTAAAACGGACAAGGATCCGATTTCTATGATAGACTAATTTTCCTGTGAATTTGAAATTTTTTTCCGGAACATATTTTTAAAATCTGAACTTTCAGAGGCTCGAAGAAAACGTCGAAGTCGGGGGATTCGGAGAGGACGGGAATGGTCAACGGCAACGGAAATGAGACCGGGGGACAGCACAAACAGGTCAAACTCGAAGAGAACGAAGAAGAGGAAATGCAGGGGAAGGGAGCCAAGAGGCAGAAGCCCTTGGACGAGGAGGATGACAAGGTAGGGATTTTTGAGATTCGGGAAAAGAGATCACATTTTGGAGGAACAATGAGTACAAGAAGCAATTGAAATGGGAAATTTTGCAATAGCTTCAATATTTGCTTGATAGTTCTATACGACGGCATTGAATATGAAAAATGGCATGTTTTTCAATGTGGATTGAAACTTAGATATTGCTATTCGATTAGTTTTTGAAATCGTTGTGACAGAGATTCGGATTCACTAGTGCTTGGAGTAAAGATGCTATGTTTGCTAGTGCACCCGCTAATTCACCACTAGCTTTTTGCACTATTTCAGGTGGTGAACGATCACGTCAAGCGATGCCCGTATCTCTACCTCGACGATGGATCCTTCTATCCCTTTTACTAGTTCGAAACTAGTAAAACGAGGAAAATTGCTAGTTTCTAGCAATACAGAAAAGTAGTGAAGATGCTTATGACGAAATAGTATAGAGAAATTCAATTTTATACTATCTTCAGACTAATTTACTAGCTTTTCTAGACTACCAATTTTCTTGTTCACATTTAACCTTTTTTCTGTTTGAAAGAGCAAGCTTTTACTATTCTTTTCCTGAAAAATCACGAGTTTCCGATTTGTGTCCTAAAATTTTCTGTGATGATTTAACCAAATTGTGTTGTAGAGCATTGTTGACTTTTCCTGTGAATGTGTAAAATCAACAATATTAGTAGTTAGTAAGGTGTGCTGTGAAGGCAAACTATTCATTTTTTCTTAGTTTATTTCCTATGGCAAAATGTGAATAACGAAGTTCTTATTGACCTCAAAAACAGCTTTTTCCTAAAAACTCCAAAACGATTGTCTATTTCTTGTAAATCAGATAAACTTTTGTAAATTAAAAAAGTCCAAATTTGTACATTTATCAAAGATTCCACTTCTTTGGATATCTTAAAATATTCAAATTCCTAAAAATTTAATTTTAGTCCCAGCCCTCTGCGAAGAAGCAATGTAACGGATTCGATGAAAAGTCGGGAAATCTGAGGAAAAACGGAAAAATCGAAAAACCTGCGACGACCGGCTCAGGAAATAACGGAACCGCTCATTCTGACAATAATAGCAGCACGATGACGGTGGTGGCGTAACAACGACGTTAGAAGCGACTAACGCCCCTAGTTAGCGTTATTTGGCGTTAACGATAAATATAGCGTTAGGACTATTGAAAATACTCGAAGATCAGCTGAAAATCTATTTATTTAGCTAAATTTTGTAATGCAACTTTTATATGTAGCAAATTTTCGAGATTTTAATGTGCTAACGCTAAAACATTGCATTAAAACGGTGAGTCGTGAGATTAAGCAATGTTCAAAAGGCAATCGATAATTGAAAATCGGGCAATCTCAAAAGTTAATTTATTTTTGGCGTAAATGAATTTTCGCGGGATTTATTTTGAATTATTAGAATAGGTTCCGTAGTTAAGAATTTCGTGGGATACTAATAGAAGATCAGGTCGAAAATAGTTTTTTAATTATGAATTTTTCGACCTGATTTTGCTCGTTGTTAAAATTCAGTGGTGTGAATTCTTCAGGAGAAACGTTGTACCGATTATCTCGTTCTTTTCGTAAAGCGCGTTTGCTAAAATTCATCCAATATTCCGGTTTTTTGATTGAATTTTCTCACTCGAAGATCATCTATACAAGTTTTGTGCATGAACGGTATTCATCTCTAAAATGACGATATTTTGAAGTTGGGCCTAGATTTTTCGAATTCTGAACTTAAAAACTTTAGGACCGATTTCAAATGTTCGTGAATGAATAATCAAATTCAAATTAATTAATTGATAAGTTAATCGATATTTCTGAACGTTTCAAAAATTATCATCGATTTACGGGTAAATCCAAGCAACTTTGCAGCTCTCGTAAATGTTTCGTTCGTTCGTTCGAAAAAAATGGTTTTCTTTTCACGATTTTCTCAAATTTTTGTAAGGTAAGCGGGTTTTTGAGAAGAGTTCTATTTTTAACTATTTTCTAACATACAAAAACTATTCACCGCCCCTAAATTTTTAGTAAATCTCCAGTTTTAGCCTTATTCAAATTTCGAAACTTCAACTGTTTTCTTCAAAAATATTCGATATATCAATGCTCATCAAATTTTCACCCTCATATATGATATTCTAATTATTTCAATATTTATACTATTTATAAGATTTTGTGTATACACATTTTACCGTGTTTTCAATTTTAAACGAAGGTTATTATTAGGGCTTGTGAAAATGGTTTTCTACGGATTTTTTTATTTAGTAACTTTAAATTCGTGGAAAATCAAGGAAAAATTCAATCTTCTTCATCGGATTTTTGAGTTGTTTTCTCACGGAGTTTTCGTTTTTGGGATACTCCTAAATTTTTTTCTTCATTATTCATTTTGTACAGACTGAAAGTTGTTGAATAAAACATTGAAAATTCAATTTAAGACTAGAAAATTTATTCATTCTTTTGGAAAACAGTAGCATATTTGCAAAAACGTTAACCCGTATGGTAAAAGTTAGGAATTCTGTTCCTACAAGTTATAGCATGACCCTATTTGTATCATAAAGTTGATCTTCAATGTCGGAAATCTTCAGAAATGCATGAAAAGTGAGTTTTCAATATTGAAGATCCAAAAATGATTAAGGTTCTAACAGGCCCATGAAAATGATAGTGAATAGTGATGAGAATATCAAATCTGGTAGATTGACGGTGTTTTTGAAATCGTACGACGACTCTAAAGGAAGTTCGACAATTTCTCCGCCGGGGAAAACCTCTATCAACTCGTCATCGACGTCATTTTCAGCCTAAAAATTGAAATTTGATTGATAAGATACTAATCGTCATTCAAAAGAAGTTTCGAATCTCTAGATATTCATACATCATATCGTCACTAAAATGCACCTTACGCCACAACCCTCGAAATTTTGATAAATTAATTCTAAAACTCATAAGTTACAGACTTGACTCACCTGGAAATTCTCCCTCTCATTGTGGAACGGTATCCTTGAGTGGTAATATGGTTCGATGAGATCTATTTGAGTGGTAGTCGTATGAATGACACTATTTGGTAGCTGAGTACTCGTTGGGATGGGAATGAGCTACAATTGATAATGGTTACCAAAATAAAGATAGAAAATGGTACCCTATCCTGAGCCATTTTTTCTGGGTTCAATGGCAGAGTTTGGATAGTGATGATGCCTTTTTCACCGTGTAGCTCACCTTCTGAAGAATCTACAGAAGCGTGGATCTGGAAATTTTAAAGCTTTAAAAATGTGGGTAGCTAGAAAATAACATGAATTTTTGACGACAAGACTTTAAAATAACGAAGCAATTATTCCTTACACAAGTCTTCCCTCTACTCACCCAATAGTCTCTATCTTTTATCATCGAGATGTCTTGCCATTTTTCGAACCACCTCTTTTAATCTAACTTACCTCAACGATATAAGCCGACTCCGGTATCAATCCCGAGATTTCCATATGGGTTAGGTGACCAGGAAGTAGGGCTGAACTTCGGTCTCTAAAATTTTCCTTAATTTTTTGACAAATAAGCATTTTTGCTGACTTGGCAGTAACATTATGAGCCACTCCGTCATGATCGTCGAGGCTTCTTTTATCCTGGTGGCCCTTGATTAACCGATCCAAAGCTTCGACTTCTTTTTTGTTGATTCGGGCCCAAGAAACCTAAAATTCTAATGTAACTTGAAAAAGAAATAGTAGTTCCCTATAGGTCGCAGAAAAGTTCATAGACCTCTATCTTAAATCCTATAATAATTTAAATCGAGGAAAAGATCAAACCTCATAGTTTTTGATGGGCAGGTCACTTAATGGTGGTACCCACTGAACCACTTGATTCCATAATCCGACTGGAGTGAGTCTAGAAGATCCCAGTGAGATTTCTCTCGGAATAGACGGGGCCTAAATTTGTTATTCATTGATTTTAAACATATTTTTTATGGCACCTTTGGCTCTTTCGAGATTTTGAATGGGTCCGATGGTTTGCTGTAGCCCAAACTTCCAAAAACTGAAATTGCAGCTATTCGGAATTGATAGTATCTTCCCGGGGATAGAAGATGCTTCAGAATGGCTGAGGGTTTGGTCTTCTGAAACCATTTTAGTGAACTCGTGAAGATGCCACGAAGTGATCAACGGTAATCAAGTACCAAAATGTATTGTAAATAACTTACCACAGCTACGGTTTGCCATTCAGTCATGAGCTTTTCGTCTTTAGACAGCCCCCAGCGCCATTGGACCAAAAAAATATGTGCGCTCGATGATAATTGCTGCTTCGTCATCTTCCCGACGTCCCATTTGATTATTATTGATCTAAAACTTTGAATAAGTCATAGGTTTCAAGGACCCCTCATATTTCATGGGAATATTTTATTTTATTGATACTATAAGAAGTAAGGCTACAACTATGAAGAAAATTAAATCGATTTTAGGATTCTTGAAGCATATTTATTTTCTAATATAAAGAAATGAGTACCGCTTTCGTTTCCTCTCATTGATAGCGATACTCCTCGGCAAAGGTAGTAAATTAGCTTCCAGTGGGATTTTCGAGTTATTCGGTTTGACGCACTTGCGACTGCAACCATAAGTACAACATTTTTCGGTATCGGCACAGTCACCGTCTCGAGTGCATAGAGCGCTACATTCCTAAAACATAAATGAAAAATCTAATCCATAACTAAATATTATTTTTTTAAAATCATATTGAGCCATTCTTGGAAATGATAAACGAGTTGAAATGATGTTATATCACTCTTGATGAGGAGAAAAATATGAAAGTAGCTTTGATGATGGGATAATTATGAAAAACTAGTAAAATATACTGACATAATTCGACAAATTCTCTATCCTCGGACAATTTCCGGGCTTTTCATCGTAGATTTCTCGAAGATATTCGCAGGATTCGTCGCAAGCGGTCAAATTCGTCGAGTTTTGGCAGATACTTCGGCATCGCGTCGTATCGATGAACGGCCAGCGGCATGGGAAGGTGCACTAAATTTTTTAGCATTGTAGTCTAAAATGTCGATTTATTTCACTTTTTTTTTTTTTTAAATTTTCCTTTATCTTATCCTAATTTTTTCTATGCTCTACTCCCAAAAAGTTGCTGCATCCTAGCAATTTGGCACTTTTCGATCCTCTTTAGCGCCAGCCCTTTGCGTTCCCACGATGTGGTTCCCCAGATTTGCCCCGAATTGCTAATCCTCCTCACCATGGACCTTCCCTCGCACCACCAAACTAATCCACCCTGTAAATCCTCCGGGCAGTAATTCCGAGTTTTCCTAGAAAATTATAGACCATCGTGACTTTGGCGGCTTTTTGGGGGGTGAAGTTGTGATTTTGGGATTAGGCTGTAATTGGAGCAAAAATCTTTGACTTTGAGGTTATTGTTTAAAAGATGGTCTAGTATTTTTTCGTTTCAGGAGAAAAATGATCAAATTGTCGATACTTTTAGTTTTTGCAATAAACTTGTATAAATCCATTATAATTAGACCAAAATTTTCACGATTTTGCAATAATCTCCCAAATCTCTGACCCTCTAGTCCCAAGAAATGCGTGTGATTTATTCAGTCTCCCTTTCGTTCAAGTGAATGCCCAAATACTTAGCGACCTATTGTATCGCGCAAATAATAAGGAAATGCACTAAATGGCATCCACGAAGAATGAATACATGGAAAAGTGGGATAGTCTCGGGAAAATAACCAGCCTACAACACCCATTATAATGGACAAAAATTACACAACACAATTGAAAATCTATCATCCCATGCTGTAGCATAGATTGAATAACCCGTTTGACATAGGCCATTTAATTTTTGACCCACCGACCCCTAACCCCTAAGAATGAGCGAAGTTACGCAAGTCACAAAAGACAATAGACCTACTTCTGCCCTACATTATTGACCACAAAAAATAAGTGAAAGTTAAGATTTTAAGCCTTTTCAGGGCACGTATTGAATAGGATTACCGAAATTGGCATTTTTGCAGTAACTAATTGTTTACATTTCATGAAAAGTCCATTTTTCTGCAAAAATTAGTTTTCGACTTCCTCGAAATACGACCAACTGTGCCATAAAACACTAGGAGCATGTAGCATATGGCCGGCGGTTGAAATGACTCAAGTACGCACTTCTGAGAACAAGAAAGGGCTGTTTTTAGCTACTGACAGCGTATTTTTGTGCACCAAAAGATTCATTATCTTGGAGGAAATGAAGTGGATTTCTGATATCTGGCAGCAAAATGCGAGGATTGATACTTGACCCACCGGGAAATCAAGTATTTTGGGCTTGATTAGTGGAAATTTAGTCTGATATTAAATCTATGTAAAGTTCATTGGAAATTCGACTTTTATCTGAGTCCGGATACGTTTTTGATGTTGGAGGAAAGTACGAATGTTTTGTAAGAAAGTACCCAAAATTTTTCCTTTTTCAAATTCCGAAATTGGTACATTTCAATCTGAATATGTTCTAAAATGTCGACATCCCTATATGCGCTACTGTGTGTAGATTAGGTATTATGCATATGCGACCGCGAGTAAATAGAATTAGAGTTAGTTGCAAATAGAGTTGGACGCAGACAGATCTAGACCGTATAAGGTTAATACAGGATCAAGGAAATAGTATGAGAAAAGAGGATGAAAAATCAACGGAAATGTCATCTGTAAATAAGCGATATTTTCCAAAGAATAAAAACCAGCTGTCAGAATTGTTCACTAAAAACGATAAAGATCAGGTAGGTTTTAGTTAAACTCAAGCCATTTGAGTTTCTATTCGTTTTTGGATATTGGGTTATTAACGAGTAAGAATAGGAATTCGCAAATTTTCAATGAAATCTGTTGAGTGTCCCCTTTCTTTAAAACGTATTTTTTAAAGTAAGAAATTTAACTTACCGCTGCACATTCCGAGTCATCATTACACATTTGCAAAATATGGTGCTTCATATTTCGACGGACTTCTTGATCGCCCTAAATTTACAAAAATATTAGATTTTTTTAGAGTTATTCTAATTTTCATTTAGTTTAGCTAAATTTCACAACATTTGTGCTTTCGGACGAATATTTATTGAGCAAGATTTTTATAGAAACTATAGGAACCCCTCTCCTAATCAGTATTCAGATTCATATTCAGCTTGAATTCATAACTCTTGCGCTCTAAATATTCAGGTACTTGAGTCGGTTGGTGCATCCTAATAATGGGTTTTGATTGCGTGAACTCTCAACACTTATAGTGGGGAGCTTATTTTCTTTCTCGATGCTATTTCTCGGGTTATTGGAGTCCCCGTTTCTCTTCCAGAATTACTTAGCCGTTTCTATTATTTCATGACAAAGCGCGGATGTCAATATTTCATTCACACACATATGCAATACTTGAAAAGACAATAGATTGTCCAAGGTAGGACTGGGATGGACCCACTCGAAGTAGGTCCTGGAAGATTGTCCTTCTTTTCCTCTACGCTATTTTCCATGTTCAGAATGCGCAATGGACATGTTGCTTTTAACCTAAGTGCACATAGAATTTTTCCTGGAGTTTTGGGGTAAAAATAGGATGCTCTAGATTTTTTAAGCGTAAAAAACTATTTTTGGTCCTTTTTAGGGAGAAAATTGAATTTTTACTAATCCCTTTCTAACCTTTGATGATGGATCTGCGTTATTATGAGTTGGAAATTTGAGAATGAGCAGAGAATAAACGCGCCCAGAAAAGTGACTACCGTTCGGAGTCGAATTACGAGCTTTGGGATAATAGAAAAGCTAAAAACGAGAAGTCAGTGGGAGTGTACATAAACAGAAGAATACAAAGCAAAAGCTGGGATAATAATAAGTATAAGCACCTGCTTAAGGTAAGTACCAGGCGATTTTATTGAGTTAACGATTGATTTATGGGACTTGACTGTAAATAGGTAAGAATGCATAATGCACATTTGATAAAAACGTGAATACCAATCAGCTTCTCATAGTTTATAAAATACTCTTTATCTTGAAACTAAACCGAAAATGGCTTGAACATTTTATATGGATAGTGTATGAAAAGTAAAGGAGAATCATTAGGCCAATTATCCTAAATTTAATTGCCCAATTAACTTGCATGAATATTTGACCTTGTCCTTATATTGTACTGTTTTATCTGAATTGTTCTCGATTTTTCTTTTCCCTATGATATTCCCTTCTCTCATTATTTGGCCAAATTTCTACAGACTTATTTCGTCGTTTTAATGTCAGCCGCCAGAAAGGCGCCTCTGTGCCGCACAGAAAAGCGAGAGAGAGATAGTGATTATAAGAGAGGGAAAGAAGGCAGAAGGGAGAGAAAGAAAAAATTATGGGATAAAGAGAGAGGAAAAGAAAGAAATGAAGGAGAGAAAGAAAATGTAAATTCGCGTAGCGGAAGACATCTGTTGGAGGTTTCGTTCCACGATTTTATATGGAGCTATGAAACCTTTCTTTTCTCTAATTTCTAATTCTCTATTCATCCCATCTTTTTCCATATTCTAATGTCCCAAGGACGATATCCTCAATGTAACTCGAAAATTATGTTATTATTGGAAGGAAAAAGGCAAATTATGCACGGAAAGATGCTACTGAGTAGGGAAGATTTGTAATTTTCGTTATAAGAATTGATCAAAAATTCCTAGACCTTGAAGAGATGACTTTCTTGCTAGATTATTTGGGGTTTGAAATCTCAATCTCTTAAGAAAATATAGAGAATTGGAAGAAATGTTTTTTGTTTTTTTAAAATAAATTTAATGAAGCCATTCATTTGTTTCATACTAATTAAACCCACCCTTAAAGTTTACAGATAAGGTATACGATTTGTATAACTTCCCCATAGGGGAATAAATCATCGTGATTGCCATCTTTCAGCAATAATTCTTTCTCTCTTCACTTTCTTCCTCTGAACCTCTCAAATCCCAATGCTATTTCCTTTATCTACCTGTTGGATCGAACGAACACTCACTTAGAGGCAGAGAGTTATAAGCGTGTGACAGACGAGGACTATATCCGTTCGGAAAATAAATTGTTAAGAAAAGATTATTTTAAGGGATACGGTATTGTTTATCTTTCGAAAAATATCAATTTTATGATGCAATGTGCTAATTTTATATTGTTATCGAAAGAAAAAAACTGATCTTCATTCATAAAATTGAGACTTTTATTTTCTATAGTACAGTATTACCTAATCAGAAAGTTTCAAGGTGTTCAGCATTTTAGAGAAGTGATGGAAATTTATCGCTGATATAAAATCTTTCGTCGATTCGAAATAAGCGAAACTCGTAAAATCTCCTGGTCGAGTTTATGTGGGAAACTTACATCTCGATTGAGAAAATGATCGTTAAAACTGCATTTGGATGATTACGGTATGGATATTTTGCAAGAAAAGAAGATTCTCTTTAAACTTAATTTTGATTCCTAATTATTTCCCTTTCTAAATCGATATTTAAATCCCCAAACCCTTTATTTATTGAGTTTGAATTCGCCGGATAAATGTTATTTTATCCTGCAGAGATAATGTAAGCAACAGTTGTTGGGTCAATAAAAAGTGACTCAGTCTAATGGAAAATCATTTAGACTAAGCTAAAGTGACCCTAGGATAGTGGATATTTTCCTTCCCTCTCTAGAAATGAAGTGATCTCTAATCCTGACAACCATCTACCTGATAGTGAGATGTTGAGATATTGGCACTTGTCAGAGAAAGTTAATGCAAAATAATGAAATTTTTTGATTTTTCTAAAAATAGGTTCCAAATCTTCCATATTTTAAAGGTTTTGCTAGACTTTTGTTAGTATAAAGAGCTAGATGAAAATTTCAAAGAGCGAAAGTAGTAGCATAGTACAGAAGTTTTTCGAAACATCTAAACCAGGAAGAAAGTTTTGAATAGATATGTTAAGTGAAAAAAGAATCGTTCCGTCTTTCCTTCTTAAAAAGAAAAGTTTTGGTGTATCTATTCTTTTCTTTTTGCTCATCAATATCTTTCCTTTTTCGGTATTACGCACCCTTTTCTTCTGTGGAATACGGTTACGTAACGGCGTTTGACCTCTCAATCCGTTTGATACAAAAAGCCGAATATGGTTCGGATCAGAAGAAGACCATAGATAAAGGAAATGTTAGATAAGTAAAGAGGTTAGAGAAAGAAAACTGAATATAAAATGGGATATAAAATGCGAGAGAAGAGCTCTGAATATTATTTGCATAGATGAGAGTACTCATTCCCAAAGATATTGGCAGGAATTCCTCATCCCATGGTAAAACACAGGAATCGAAAATAGGCCGGCATATATTACTTTTACCTTTTCCATGGCAAAGTTCTCTTTCTTCGTGCTCTCTGCTACTGGAGTACTATTTTGCGACTGACCAAATATGGGTGTGAAATAAAGGGAGGAGACCCTTTTTACACCTCCATTCATGCCCGTATTTGACAAAAACGTGAAGGATATGAGCTTTATGGGTATTTTTCTTCGGATCTCTATTTTGGTGAATGGAACATGACAAAGGGGGTGTAATTGAAAAGAGAGATAAAAAAGACAGAGAGAAGAGAGAAAGAAAAGGAAGAGAGCGAAAATCTCACACCTTGTATGGTACTGTCCAGTGCAATGCACATTATTTCACATTTGCATTACAAGCCCCAACTCTATTGTTACGCAATTCTGTAAAGTAGCTCAATACAAGCACTCTGCATCTCTAAACAACGCTATTCTCTGACAGAAAAAGTAGCTCTCCTAAAATGGAACGCTATTTCGGGAACAATAACCCGAGGTTATGCAAAATTAATAGCGAGCTCATCTCTACAAATAGGGTTACGAGATTGAAGCTTATAATGCCGGATTTTATCTTGCATCGAAATAAATAATGGCAAAATGAAGATTTTGAGATAAAAATACGAAAATTTATTTCCTTTCGACAAATTTTAGTACTTTTCCAAAAAATTTCACCTCAGTAATAACCAAACAATTGCTAGCTCTCCCATTTTCACTCTATGGAATGCGGTGGCGTGCAACATTCAATTATTGGCTGTGAAATTTTGCTGCGATGTCCCACAAAATGGACGTCCAGACTTTTAGCCTCGAGGACGAAACACTAGTTAATCAGCGGGGAAAGGTAGCCAAAAATTCAGGAGTACTTTTGCATCGAAACTTAAATTTCGCGTATTCAGTTTTATAAGTTGACCAAAATTTCAATTTTTAGAAAGTTCAGATTTATTTTTACATGATACCTTAATTCAGAGAATTAGAAATGTTAATTTAAAGTTTATACACTATTAATCTTTAACTAGTGTTTAATCCGAAGCAAGTTGGCGAGTTTAAAAAGTCCCTCTTTTAATCTCAATAAAATGTACTGGACCCTCAAATTATGTACGAATCGCTAAAAATGCCAAGAATAAACCGAATGGATTTCAATAATTCCATTATATCCGAGGAGTTATTAGCCTAATGAAGCGCTATTTTCAAGGGAATGAAAATTTAGATCGCAACATTTTCGAGCTAAATATTATTACAGCTACTTTTTGCCTGGGAGCATAAAAAATTTCAAGTCGCTCTTTTTATGACGAAGTAATAAAACTTAGATGTTATGATAGATAGGTTTATGAGGTCAATAATATGAGCAGTGAATGATAAATTTTATGGAGGGTTAAGAATGAAAAGTACAAACAAATTTAAATATTATAATTTCAAGATACCGTACCTGTCTTTGAAGTTCGAATTTCTGAAGGCAATTTGCATGGCACCGCGTCGATAAAAGCTCGTCGAAAGATGCCAGAGTTAAAATAGGAAATACTAGCAAAACTGAGAGAAAATTAGCATAAATGCTTAGCATTTTGATAAGACTCGGAATGAAAATTAGCACATTAGACTTCAGTTGAAATTGCTATTTCAACATTGGGAGTTACAAAGGAGATGAAAAGAATGAGTCTCAAAGAAAGGGGAGAAAGAGGAGTACAAGGGGCGTGGCCTATGTTACCCTTCCCATCTATTCTTTAGCATTGGAAAGGTAGAGACGCAAAGAAGCCACGCCTATTTTAATAAAATTGTTACAATTTTCAATAGAATTTTTTCAATTTCATTCAAATCATCTAACCTCGAATTAATTTGTCTTAATTTTGATGTTTCAATTAAAAGATAAGATTAAGGGTTTTACAACGATGAATGAAGATCTCAAGTATTATTGCCAGAATAGGACATTAATATAGTTTAATGAAAGACCAAATACCAAGCATGGGGTCTTAAATGTGGTTGAATAGTGCCATAAATTTAGGGTAACAAAATTAACCAAGCTTAGATTTCTATGCTTTGACAGAAAAAGATGAATTTGCATGGAAATAGGGAAAACATGCATTAATCTTCTTTTCTTTAAATTTCGCAAGAATATAGAATTTTCATAAGTCGTAGAATCGAATAATTGGAAATTCTGAAAGTTGACAGAAAAAGTGATCGAATTCATAGGACCATTCATAAATTAAGCAGTATGCAGCGAGTATAAAAAGGATGTTTATCTGAAATTTTTATGGAAAATTAAAGGAAAAAAGAAAACTATCTTCACTAAATCTTGTAAAAATTGAAATAATTGATTTTCTTTTTGATCTTCGTAAATTGAATATCTAACAGACCCCGCCCACTCTCGTGTGAAAACCCTGTCTCCGCTTTGCGTTGCATTCTTTTTATTCAGCTTTTATTGCCAAGTTGTTCATGTTACGTCGATTTTCCTCGTATGTTTTTTATAAAATAGGTCACTTTGAAATTTTTGGAAAGTACACCCATTTAAAAGTAATTCGATCTTGCCCCATTCTATCCGAATTTTTATTTCTTACCATTTTCTATGTCGTTTTATCCCATTTTTCTCGGGTGTTGTATTTTTAAAATAGTGCATTTTTGTTGACAAATTGGTGATTTTCCAGGATCTCGATAGTTTATTGGCGTAGTGATTGATCAGTGCAACCGGGTTTCAAATAGACTTTCAAAACATTTGCTAGGTGAACTTTGAAAGAACATTTTCAGCTTTGTCATGTGATTTTGAAGATCTTGTTATTTCTACATAAATTTAGCATTTTAACAATTTTTAAAAGTAAATTTTCAGAATTTTCAAATGGCGAGCCCCCGTACGAGACGAGTGTTGAAGGAACTGCGACCGCTCGATGAAAATAATGTGGGTTTTAAAATATTTGTATTGGAATAAAAACTGAAAACATCTAAAAATAATATTTTAAAAAGTTGCATTTAAACTTTAGTTCTGTTTCGAGTGCGGCGCGAACAACCCGCAGTGGGTGTCAGTTTCGTACGGCATCTGGATCTGCCTCGAATGCTCCGGCTTGCATCGCAGTCTGGGCGTCCATTTGAGGTGTTTTTTTTATTTAAAAAAATAATATAGTTGGGTTTTGGAAGGAAACCATCGAATTCATTGAAAGTTAGCATTTTTGATGAGAATTTTGCGGTTTATTAAAAATGCTGAAATTAAAATAAAAGTTTCCAGTTTCGTCCGCTCAGTGACGATGGACAAGTGGAAAGACCTCGAGTTGGCGAAAATGAAGGCGGGAGGAAACAGAAAGTTCCGCGAATTTCTCGAGTCTCAGCCGGACTACAAGCCCAATTGGACTATGCAGGAAAAGTACAACTCCCGAGCAGCAGCGCTTTTCAGGGACAAAGTGGGTTGTTTTTACTATTTTACAGGTTTTTGAAGGTTTATCAAGAATAATCACAATCTCATTTCTATGAAAAGCCTGAATCTTTGATTTTTCCCTGAATTTCGGGAAAAAATCAGTTGGAAAACTACAAGTGGAAGATTTCTTAATTTGTCCTTATTTCTGAAATTTGATTTGCAGGTTTCCTGCGAGGCGGAAGGCCGCGAGTGGTCGCCGTCTACGTCGGCAGCTCGGAATTACACTCCTTCGTTCGTGGCCCCGAAGGCAACTTCCTCGAAGTCTTCACAGCAAAGTGCGATTGGATCGTATTATGGAGGACATACCCAGGGTTCCCAAGCGAGCTACGCAGATGGAGGCTACAATAGCGAGAGTGGGAATAATTTGTGAGTTTTATTATTTATTTGGGTTTCACAAAATATTGTTTTTATTTCAATTTTATAGATGCTTGGTGATATAGTGGATGTTTGAAATCTCATGTTTTCTGAATTTTGAAGTCTCCAAACTTCAGCAGCTCCGGCAGCCGGTACGAGGGTTTCGGAAACACTCCGGACATGCCGCCAAGGAACGACGATGACTTGCTGGCCGGTGCGCTCGGATCTCTTTCTGTTGGCTGGAACATGCTCTCGAAAGGCGCTTCCCAAGCGGCGAATCTCGCCAAGGACGTCGGAATGCAAGCCACCCAGAAAGCGTCTCAGCTCACTGAGAATGTGGTAGGTTTTCATATTATTCCTTTTTTCTGTTTTTCGAATTTTAAGATAAAACATTTTTGATATTCAAAAATTTGAGTAACGTAAAACCTCCAATAGAAGCCTACTCCCAAAATGCCAAAACTACCCATTACCCAGCTCAAATCATCTTGGGGAGTTGTTTATAATATTCTCTAGATTGTGTAGAGCATGTTTACCTCTGATTCTGTTTCTACGGTCATCAGATCAAAAAGTATGACGGTTTGAAATTTTCATTTTTCCGAAAATTGGACTCTGAAAACAAAAGTCCGTGGGCTTCAATTAGAGGTGGTTTTACGGTACGTTTCGCTAAAATTCATTTGTGGAAGAATAGAAAGTAAATAATTCCTTTGGTTTTAAATTTTGAAGAAAAAATGTAATTTTCAGACCCAAAACAACGCGCTCCTCTCAGGTATGACGAGCAAAGCCGCTGAGATCGGGCAGAAATCCTGGACGGGCCTCTCGTCCTTCGTCAAGTCGCCCTCTCTGCAGGGATTCGGCGGTCTCCTACCCAAGGGGTAAGATTCGTGATTTATGATTTTTGACAAAAACCCTTCTTTATTTTATAAAAGTTTATTTTAAAAAAAAACGTTAAAATGGCTTAGTTTTATCTTACAGTGGTTACGAAGATATGAACGAGCCCAGAGGCGATCAAGCCCCACCCACTTTCAACTACACGGGAAGCGACAGCGATTTCCAGGCGCCGAAAGAAGAGTAACAATTTTTTAGTTTTTGAAAATAATCGATTTTTTAGACAATTTGAGATTATTTGTTTTTTTTCAGAAAACACTCCTTCGCTCCATCTGAACCACGCAAAAAGGCGCCTAATCCGTTGGCTGGAGGTTATTTTTAATTTACTTAATTAATTAATTTTTTCTTTTAAGGCTCGAAAAAGAAGGAAGAGCCACAAATTCAAGACAACTCCTTAATCGATTTCGGATCTACTTCTAATGGTATTTTTGTTATTTCTAGAAGTATTACGCTGGATAGAAAGTCCTGCACCAAAAATTTAAAAAATTTATAATTTTCTAAAAATGAGCCAAATGCCCTAATACGTGTGAGAACCTTGTAGAATGTTCTCTAAGCTATCACCACATGGGTATATAAGGGTCCGCGCCCAGGGGTTTGATGACTTACGATTATTATAAGCGAACCCCAACTTTGAACAGTCATCTACTACGAGTGGCTTCAAAACAACAACGCGAGCAGAACGACCTCTAACATCAACAACACATTCGGTGAGGGCACTGCTTCCCGTTGGACAGTCAACCGTTGGTTCTATCGCTTCGCGGCAGGAGATACGAGCCTTCAAGAAAATGAGTGCAGTGAACAACCATCCTCCATCGACAACGACGAATTGCAGAGCGCTATCAAGGCCAATCCGGAAGCTACCACCCGAGAATTGGAGACGATACTCGGGTGCTCCAATGCCACCATCGTTGCCCATTTCCACGATCTCGGCTATCGAAAAATTCAATTAAGATGAGCCCCCATCGACTAACCGACACCCATAAGCAGGTGCGTGTTGACATCCGTCAGTCTCTCCTCCTCCGTCCGCACCGAAAGGAATTTCTGAAAAATCTAGTGACTGGAGATGAGAGCTGGACCCTTTACGACAACGATGCACGACACGCCATCTGGCTCCCGTGCGATGCAGAGCCACCAACGCAGTCGAAACCGAACCCTACCAACGCGAATATTTCCTCTTCGTTTGGTGGAACGCGAAAGGGTCGATATACTACGAGTTGCTTCCTGCAAGCAGGACTGTCACAGCTACCATCTACATCGATCAGCTTCAAAAATTGGTCGGCACAATTCGAGAAAAACGGCCGAGACGCTCAATTGTCCACCTCCTGCATGACAGCGCGCAACTACACGTCGCTTCGGGCATCCACCAGAAGACCACAAAGCTCGACTGGCATCCGGTTATCCACTTATCGTACTCGCCGGGCCTTGCTCTATCAAACTACCATTTGTTTTGTCCTTTAAAGTTCTATCTACAAGAGAAACAAATCGACAAATAAGATGACCTCAAAATGGCAGTCGACGACTTCTTCATGTCATAGTCTCCTGAATTCTGGGCGAAAAACATCAGTGATTTACCCAATAGATGGGTGAGAGTTACTGGTCACAATGGTGAATATATCATTGATTCTTGGTGGTTTTAAATAAAGTTATGAATAAATGAAAAAGAAAAATTTTTTGGTGCAGGACTTTCTATCCAACGTAATATTTTTTGCAAAAATCATAAGTTGAAGATGATACTAATTCGACTATCGCTGCTTTCGAAGCGGCCGTCAACAAGAAAAAAGAAGCCGCGGCGAAAAAGAAGGAGGAAAAACCGAAGAAAGAGTGGGACGACGACGCATGGAATATTCTGAATTCGTAAAGATTACGGTAATTCAAAAGGTTATGATAATTTTGAAATGAAAGAAGATTACAATAAGATGGAATAGGCACGTGAATTTTGAAACGAAATCGATTTTTAAAAAATATTTTCAAGAATCTAGTATAAAAAATTGTCAGGAAAATCGATTTTCAAGAACGGTAAAAGATCGTGAAAATGCTCGTATAGTAATGATTTTATCTGTAGTTGAAAACGAAGAATGTTTTGGTGGAAAATGGGAAAATTGTTCGTTTGAAAGTTACAGAACTACTCGAGATTTCTATTTTTATCGATGAGAATACAAAATAACAATATCCTTTAATTTCTATCTAATTCCGGTTTGATTATTTAACTAAAATCTCCTTTTTATTATCATGCAAACTCGAAATCTGTCCTATTTTAGCGCAAATGTGATAATTATTTATTGACAGTTGTTTCATTTCAAATTTCCTATCTATTCATTTCATGATATTTTAGCGAAACGACACATATTTAACCGTAATTTCCACGAATGTCGTTGCGTTATATTAAATTCAAAAATTTATTTTATCACTGTGAAAGGGGCTTGGTACTGTTCTAATTATTTATCATTTCAGAAAGAAATTCTACAAAAAGTCTAGGTTTTGATGTGAAAAGCGATATAATTTATGTCTGAAGCTTTGTTGAAATGACGGAATAAAGATTGATTATGTTATAACTGGCAAATTAACGATAGATAATAAGGTGTTGTAACCGTTAATTATACTTGGTTGATTGGGATATGGTCAAATTTATTTAGAAATTATTCAGAAAGGTCGAAGGCTCAGGATTTTGCGGCACCTTGGATAGAAATTGCGAATGCGTGGCACTGAGAAAGGTTTATAATTGTTTTCTAAAATTAATTTCTCAAATCTTTAGTGTTTAACCAAAATATATTGGAAAAAATTCAAATTTCAATTTTTTCCAGAACTTCTCCGCAAATTAGAAGTTGCCCAGGATCGGGGCCAGATCGAAAAGCAAATTGAAATCCTCACGGAGCTCGGCTACGACTGCAGGCAACATGACGAGCTCGTCAAGGCAAAGGGATACTACACTCAGGGTTATTTTTTCGAATTCTTTAATTTTCTTAGAAGGCTATCCCGGATTTTTTTCTGTTGAGAACATAGAAAAATTAGCGTTAAGATTGAACATTCCAGCTTTCTTTTATTTCTGTAAGATCCATTTGAATTATAAAACTCGGCATTTTTTATCTTATGGAAGGAAAACAAGGTTGAAAATTTTAGTTTTATCCACTTTCTTTTTTAGATCCACTCAGCACACTATTGATGATTGGGATTTTTTAATTATGAGAATTTTGAAACATAGTCCCAATTTCTTTCTTCGAAACTTCATTTTCGAAGCTATTCTTTCTAAAATTCGAATTTCAGCCGCAGAGTTAGCCGCTTCAAAAGAGAACTATTTCGAGGAATCCTACGCTCAGCGAGGACTCTGCGAGATTTTCGCTGAAGAAGGTATAGAAATGTTCTTCCATAAATTTTACATTTTTCGGGTTCAGAATTTTTCTCTAGTTTCGGTAATTTCTCTCTCATATAATAGAAACCTTCTGGTTGTGTTTAAAAACCTGTTTATGTTTCAAAGACTTTTTGCTGTTGAAATATTCTTTTTAATTTAAAAGCTTTCGAAAGTTACCACGTTTTTGTCCCAAAATAACGAATTTAGGAAACCGCCCTCTGGCTTTGGAGCACGCCTCGCATTTCTGCAAGAGCGCGCAACTGAGCCGGAACGTCAGCCAAATCCAACTTTCTTACCACGTGGTCGCCTGGGTCTATGAAAAGCTATGGGTGGTGCAGTCGAACGATTCGACTGATCTGGAGAAGGTAAGAAATTTTGAATTTGTGCTAATTTTTTCTGGGTAAGGTAGTTTTTTGCTAAATTTGAAATAGTTTTTCAACAGATTTTCGAATTGAGATATGTTTAAATTTCTATAATTTTAAGAGCTGATCATAAAAATAGCAATTCTTATGTAACATGTGAAATTTTGTGATTTTTTAAAACTCGTTTAGAAATTTGAAATTTCAGGCCCTAACCTACTGCGGCAAGAGTTTCAAGTATCTGAAGGAGCACGCTTCCGAGTTGGACGATGATAAACAAGCCGTCGAGAGTGGGGGCGATGCTGCGGCTAGAAGAGCTAATTTGGTAGGGAAATTTGAATATCTCTAATCATATGATAGGGCATAGGACTTGAAAATGGCCAGGATATTATTTTTTGAAACCAAAAACTCTAGTTTCTAGACATGGTGAAATATATAATTGGAAAAATGACTTGGATAACTTTGGAAATGAAGTTTCTAGGCATATTTTAAAAAGATAGAATTGAAAAGGCTAGCTGGAATATTTCAGGAGCGTCTAGCGGCAGGAATCGCGGCGAATTTGGGCCGGAAGCAAGAAGCAGAAAGATTTTGGAGTTCAGCCTATTCCTTTGCGGAGTAAGTATAATTTTATTTATTTTCATAATTCTTCCAAATGATAAAACTAAAAATTTTATTGCATGATTTTCTTGAGATCAAATGTATTGAAAATTCAATTTTAAAGGACACTTTTGAAACATATCTCGAACATTTATGACACATTAAAAATTCAGACGGAAAGCGGATCCCGAACTGATGTACAATTTGCTGCTCGCTAAGATGGACTTTCAATGGGAGGACTTGGAAACGGTCGCGAAAAAGTTATACTCCGTCGCTCCGCCAAAAATGAAAATCGCCGCACTTTCCGAATATGCGCAGGTATTTTAACTTTATTTTAATTACTCTAATTTTCATAGATGTATTTTATTCTGATTTTTTCTTACTTTTTAACTTGGTTGTTTAATTTAAAAAAATATTTTCGAATTTTTTCCAGGCCAAAATCGGCGCCCGCAAATTCAAAGACGCCTTCGAAATGCTGCTGAACTGCTATTTAAAATGCAAAAATCAGCGTGGTTTGACAGATTCTGATAAGGAGATTTTACAGAGGAGTTTAGTTGTTTGTGAGTCTTTTTTTTAATTTGTTTTTATTTTCTTGCAATTATTTCGCTAAATTTTAAAATCTGACTTTTATTTTTTCTCAAGTTATTTTTAGTGTACCGCTTCATGGAGCGTCGCCGCATTCTGGAGGAAAATTCATCGACTCTGTCTCGGGAGAAGAAGCGCAAAATCAGTGAGAAGATTGCCGACGATTTTTGCGAGTTTGCGTAGGCTTTAAAATTATAATGTTCAGAAAATATTATTTTATAGAGCTTTTATTGGTCTTTTTTAATTCATTGATTTTTGAGGGCTGGAAGGAAGAACATCTACCTGATCGCTTTGGAATACTACGAGAAAATGCTGGAGTTGAGCGAATTCAACCAGGAGCGACTGCCTGCCTACGTCTCCCTAGCTGAAACCCACAAGGACGTACAGAAGTGAGCGGATTAAAAATGATTTTTACGGAAAATTTGAAAGATTTCTTTCTTATAGAAATAAAAATATGTTGAAAGTAGTTTTTGGTTATTTTAATATAGTAAATTTTTCAAACAAGCTCTTCAGTTACGACGAATCCCTGAAATATCTCGAAAAGGCGTACGAACTGGAAAAATCGCTAAAGAAAGGGAAAGTTAAGGTAATTTGTTTAGCTTATTGATTTTTTGAATTTTAAAAAGTTGAATTTATTCTTTTTTATTATGAAATTCGAATTTGCAGCTGCTGGAAACCGAGGTCGAGATGTTTATCGTGAAGTGTCGAGCGAACCGAGAAAACTTCACGGACCTCATCACGGAAATGCGCCAAATTTGTGGAAAACTCACCGGCAATTTGGAAAGGCTAAAGGCAAGTCGAATTTTTCTTTTATTCCTCAGGTTTAAAGAAAAAATGTTTCCGTTAGTGTAAAAATAGTAGATTTCCCTTTAATTTTTCCGATTTAGGGAAATTAGATTTTTGTTGACCATGCTTTTGAAGGCTTATATAGTTAGGAGTAAAGAATAGCGTTCATGGAAAGGATAGATATGAAATTTTAAAAACAAAACCAGAAATGGTATTTTTCAGGTCAACATTTACAAAGAACTGGCGAAAGTGGCTCGGAATCGAGCAGAAACTGTAAAGGCTGAGCAACTCGAGAAGAGGGCTAGAGATGCAGGGAAAGATAATGATGAAAACATAGAGTCAGACAGCGATAGCGACGAGGACAGAGAGGAGGAAGAGGTGATGACACCCTGCGACAGCCTCACAGACGATAGGATACTCGACAAGTGTATTGGTAGGGGATTACAGCATTTTGAAAGAAAGTGTTACTGTAGCTTTCACAAGATTTATTCTTTATCGATTCTTCTTTAATTTTGATCATGATGAAAAATCGTATCAATTAGAAAGAATTATCAAGAATTTCTAGAAAGTTCGAGGTTTTCCTAAATTGATCTGAAATTTCAAGAAGACTATCTCGAACTAAATTAAAAAAAAAAAAACTTATTTTGGGAAAAATACATTAAAAATTCCGAGATAATTTCGATATTTTTAGAGTAATCTAAAGAAGAAATTCGAAATATTATTTTAATAACTTCAGAATTGGCGGAAAGGCGCGCCGAGCAAAAAGAGATCGAGGAGGACAAGGACAAGGCGAAAAACGCTGTCGGCGAGACGCGACTCCACTTGGCCGCAAAGGAGGGCGATTGTAGGACCATTCAACGGCTAATTGAAGCGGTAACTAACTAAGATAACTAGAGTAATTAACTCTAATTACTTTCCAGGACTACAACATCAACGCTCGCGACAACGCGGGTTGGACGCCGCTAAGCGAAGCAGTTTCTCACGGACACAAGGAAGCTGTCATCCTGCTCCTCAAGAACAAGGCCAGAGTTGATTGCGCCAGCGATCAGAGCCTCACCAATGACGAAAATGAGGTGATTTTCTTAACCTTTCCATTATTTTATTTTATTTTTACGATAGATTATATTTCTTCAACCGATTTAATAGTTTTGAAAAGTAGGAAAGGTATAGGAATTCTTGAAACATAAAATCGAACGTGCAAATACGAGATTTTTAAAGAATATCGAGGAAAATCTTATCATTTATTGAAAACCAAAAGATTTATACTTTGTCCTTCTAATTAACTTGAAATTTTTTTTTTTAAAATTACTTTTCCAGACGGGCGCGCATATCACCCCTCTGATGGAGGCGTGTGAGTTGGGCTATTTCGAGATCGCCAAAGTCCTGCTCCAATCGGGCGCGTCCGTCGTCAAGCAGAATGAAACCGGCAAAACGGCCGTCGATTTTTTGAGGTTGACAAATTTAGACTTTTTTGAAATGAGTCGATTTACCTAAAGCCTAAAATTTAATATATTTATCTGGTTTGATCTAATTTCAAATTTTTATATTCGATTTAGCAGACTACCTGAAGTTTTCTATGATTTGTGGTCTGTTGATTTTTATAGGAAAATTATGGCCGATTTAATCCTATTTTAGTAGCTAAGATTTATGTGTTTTTTAATTTGAAAATTTCTAAATATTTGATTTCTCAGAGACACGATCCAAACCATGAAGTCGACGGACAGGAAGCTCGAAGAGGGCCGAAAATTGCTCTCCCATATGGAAGATCTATTGAGGAGAAGTAGGTTTATAAGACCCTTTTAGTAACTTCGAGCTTTGATTAATTGAAAGATAAGACAATTTTAGCTTTAAGTTTAAAAAAAAATATTTCAGGAGGAATTTTGGCAAAATCCCCCTCACTGTCTCGTCAGTCGAGCATGATTTCGCCGAGAATTAACAGATATAGTCCCTATTCAAGACCGTCTCCGAAATAATTTTTCCCAATTTTGTTATTTTTGTTATGAATTTAGTCATACTTTGCTTGTAAAAATTTGGAACTTTCGACTTTTGATTAACCTAAATTGATACAAACCTCGATTCTTTCATGACTTTTGTCCGGTTAACATGCAATTTTGAACTCTCATTTCCAGAAAAAAAAAACGAGTACCCTTGATTTCACTTCAAATTTAGTTTATTTCACTTCATTGTAAATTATTTCAATAAAAACAATTTACGATAAAACTAGAAGCAAGACTCATGAAATATCAGATATCCGTCGCTTTACGCGTGGTTTTAGTGTCGTTTCTGAAAAGTCAATGATTTGAGAATAAGTAACAGTAAGAATGTTATTCTAAACTTGCCACCATTTTTTTAGATTTTAAAAATAATTGTTAAAATAATATTTTTATAAATTATATAAGATATACGGTAATATAACGACGCGATTTCTCTGGTCCCGAAACGCGATGCACTGTTCGATTAATTCGGACAGGCTTCTATCGGCCAAAGTACGCATCCGAGAGTCGATATTTCTGGAAAAATCATCAACTTTTATTGTATTTTTAAAATAGTTCATTAAACACTTTCCGGTCCCCTATATAATTAACCTAATTTTAGGCTAAAATGTAGTGTAGGTAAAGGACGATGAACTTGTAGATGATTTAAAATGGTGATCATGGTGGACTTATAGATTATTAACGTGGTCAGATTGCGCCAAATTCGTGACGGTTTGATATTCCCAAGTAGAATACACTATCGTTACGCAGAATATTGGGTATTACGTTGAGCATTTGTCAGCTATATTGCGTCTTTTCGTTGTATTCTCGCAGAATTTTGAAATATAATATAAAAATCCCCGACCTATAATCTTCCTGCTCCAACAATTTGTCCACATCGGTCAGTTCGTCGGTTCGGTAGGAAATCTCGGAAATGGTCATCGATTTCATCACGTTCAGATTGAATACGGCCGAAATAAAGAGTAGATTGAGTAATAACGAGGTCGGGAGGTCTTTTTTCTAAAATAAACTTCTTCTCCACAATATAAAACGAAAGAGCTTTTCTTCGGATAATTCACCCATTTTCGTCTCCAAAATAGATGAACTTTTCAAAAGGGTGTTAGATTAATTGAATGGACATCCCAAGAAACCGCAAACTAAATTAATACCGAGTTTAACTCGCCGCAAAGATACCGTTCACAGGCCCTCTTTAACACCGGCAAATCGTTCAATTCCGCGTCGATCAAAAAGTCGACGAAATCTTCGACAAATTCCATTTGCGGAAGTAAGATCTTGTTGAAGTACATGTTGGCTAGCAACTAAACAACGATAATTACTCCAATTAAGTCATTTAATTGAGCCAACTAAATAGTTAATTGATATAATTAGAGTTAGTTAGCCAATTAAATATATTACATCATGAACATGTTCCTTGCCGCTGTCGGCGCATTCAAAATGGCGCTCCTCTTCCTCGTCGGCAAGACTCTCGTCATCAGCCTAAAATAATAAATACCGATTTTTTTCAAATTCACCCACTTCGCTATTAATTTCCTCAGATTCGTCACTTTTATGATGTGATTCGCTCATCAATGAGGCACGACGCTTCTCGCACGATTCGCAACAAGTTATGAGGAGCTGAATATGATTTTTATTAAAAAATAAAGTGCTTTAGAGTAAGACTGCTCACAGGTTAGGCACAGGTAGGTACAAAATTTTTCTATAGCTATAGAAGGTTGCAAGTGTACAGATGCGGGAAATCTGTACTTGGTCATAGTTAATATTGATGCAGGTACAAATTTTTGACACTTGAACAGTCATGCTCGAAATGCAACTTATTTAGATTGATCATGTTTTTAGGAGTTACAACAAAAATCGATATTTTCATAAATATGCCTTTTTGAAGCAATGCTCATGACTGTGTTTGGGCAGGTCCTTCTGATGTTCGACCATTTCCTTCAGCGACCCTCTCCGGCCGCTGTCCCTTCGCTCAGTCGAATCCAAGCGTTTCCTGCGCTCCGCGTTCACCTAAACTAGGTCCCGCCCATTTTTGTGCAAACTCGATTGACATCGATCATGTTCATCAGCATCTTATATCCGTCGTCGGATTATTTATCTTTCCCTCAGGGATGCTCACAAGTAAGTATTCTACAGATAGGATAGATAAAGTATAATTCTCGGTACCTGTGAGCACCGCCCCTCTTCCCTAAACTCTCTGATTCTCTAGTCCAATCAAAAAAATAGGCGACGACGGCAATGATCACTTGATGACAAATTTAGGAAGTCATACGCACCCGTTCTCGCTCCTCTTCCATGACTTGTTCAAACTTCTTCTCGTAATAGGAATACTCTTTCTTGGGACAAACGGTGATGTTGGGTTGGGTACGTCTGAATCAGATATTTGCATGATTTGGAGGGGGTTTGAAGCGAATTTATACCGCAATTAGGATGATTTGTACCAAAATGCGAGTCATTTCGCAATTTTATCACAGGTCACTCTCCTTGTGGTATAAACTACTCTCAACCCTTGTGAAGACTCAGCAAATTCCTCTCAACATTTGAGAGGAAAACTTCACCAGATTTCGAATTACCGTCGACTTTTGCGTCTCCAGACTTGACTGTTCACCCGAGCATTGTAGTTATCGGTCAGAAACGACTTGTGGGGAGTTGGTGAAACGTTGTCCAAATACGTGAACGGATCGAATAGTTTAGCGTCCATACGCACCACTACGGCGATGTGGATGACTTTATTGACGCTCTCCTGGATTTTAGAGAGAAACTTTGACATGGAGCAGATTTGGATTAGTTTGAACGCTTTTGAAGGACATAACTGCGGCAAAGAAGAACAGTCCGAATCTTTGAAGAAGCCGTAAAATTAGAAGAAAGCGCGTGTTTTTCCCCTCGGAGACTTACCTGGATATACTTGGATATGCGACTATTTTGTCTGTCCACAATTTCACAGCCTCTACCGCGATACATTTTGATTGCTTTGCCTGAATTTTCGGAGTGTAAATCTGGGTTTTTTTTTTGCAAATCTGACTCTGCTGCACGACGTCATCGGTGCTACCCTCCATCTCGCGGATTGAAACCGTCGCTCGGACGTGGACCTGAGAAATTTGCTGGTTAGGTCGAAAAATTCTTGGTTCGATGGGAATATAAGCAAATTTATAGTAAGATAGGGAGTTGGAGAATTGGCCAAGAATGCTTGTAAAATGAACGAGAAATTAGAAACTTACTCGGAAAGTGAATAAATTATGCAAGAGAAGTGTCAGATTAGATGGAGGACGTAGAAGGAACGCAACTATTGCTCCAAAATAGGCCTAATTTACCTGACTGACGGGTCCATCGACCAGGTAGAGCTCGACGGCGACGTAATCGCATTGAGTGCCTTCCTCCTCGCCCTCCTCGTCCTTCAACCCGCTCGTACCGTGGATCTTCACACTCCACTGGAATGAGACGTGGTCGTGGACGGTGGCGAACTTCGGCGAGATGATCAAAATCGTCGACTCGTCGGATGAAATCGTACGCACGTTGACCTAACAAAACTCGATGTCAATATATTAGTGCTAGAGAAAGGTTGGCGCTACAACCGATATTTTGAGACAAACTTCATATTATAAGTAAATTAGATATGGTTCAACGAGAATTAATGCTGAGTTTGTACAATTTTAACGAAGACATTGTTGAGAAATGCTCGATAGCCACAAGAGAATAACATTATCGCTGTCTTCAATTGTGATATCGCACTTTCTGCATTTCTCAAGATTGAAAGCTTTCGCAATCATTGGAAACAGATTTTTCTTCCTAACTTTCGTCGTCCAACTGTACGAGAACGCTATAGTTTGTCGTTGCGGCGGCGAGTTTCCGGACGACTCCGAGTAGGACCTCGAGTAGAAGGAACGGATCATTGAATTCGAGTTTATAGCGGCGAAAAATGAAATCGAAATCGAAAGTTGGAAAGTCACAGACTGAATAACAATGGCTGGAAAATCGGGTAAATTGATAGAATTGATAGATGCGCACAGAGGCTGGCAAGTCCGAAATGAAGAGAGAGCGACGAAAGTCCCGATGAAAATGCAAATCAATCACCCGACGGATTACTCGACATTGCATGAACACGAAGTCGCGGGGAGGGCGAGAAAAAAATAGGACGTGGAAATGCAGAAATTTTTATCGTTGGAAAATGAAAACATGATTAATCTTCGGAAAATAACAAGTTCGGGATTGATACGAGGGATGCTTCCTCTTCGATGCTCAATACTTCTACAGCGCAAGCATTCCTGAAAGAACGATTTCGCAGAGTTTGAACTCTTTGAATTTATCGTTCTTGTCTAATTTCTCGAATTTAATAGGATTTGTAAGACTCGAACAACTACCCGCACTTGGGAAAAAGTCCTTCAAATCGTTATTTGGTCATAGGGGTGGGTACTCCGATGAGTCCTAGTCACAAAACCGAGGAGACAAGGCTCCGTCCCATAAGTGGGCAGAGCTATGCTAGTTTGAAAATCGCGATTTTGACGCTAAAATGGCCGGCAGATGGTACAAAGAAATTTTTGTATTTTACATCACTTTTCAAAAATTCATAATTTGTCTTTTATATATAATTTCATTTTTGTAAAATAAAACCAAATTGAGAAATCTTTTCGAGATATAGCAATTGAAGGGCAATACTTCATTTTTGTTTTCTAGTGTACCGTGTTACCGCTTTACCATGATATCATATGGGTCCATGGTATATACCACCCATATGGTTTTTGTCCGATTCGGAATACTTTCGTTATTGTCCAATCGTTGTTACGTTTATTCGTGGAACGTCTCTTAAACATAAAGTTTCTGAATTTCGAATACCATCTCGCATTCAAATGCAACATGCTCACAATCAGAGGGATGAGAGAGTAATAAATTTTCATTTGATAAATACTAAAAAATATTTATTTGGGTTACAATTTTCCCTCGTTACTTTTGGATGCCTTCGAGGGCTGTCTGTATCATGTACATTGAAACTAAATTATCACTTCACATTTTATTGGATAAAATTTCTATACGAAATCTGAGATTAGTATAATCAAGCTTTATTTTATGTCAATGTTTCCGACTTCTTGCCATTTATTCGTTTGTGGATCGTATTCTTCAATAGAGTCGCAGAAGTTTATCGGCTGGTATAAACCATCACTTTTTTTCTCAATATTTTGAAATCTAAGTTAACAAATATTTCGTATAAAGATATGCAGAATCTCAGCTCACCCTCCGATTGCATACAACTTCCCGTTAGCGACAACGAGCGAATGATTATATCTTGCGCAATTCATATCAGCGACTCGAGACATTTGACTGTCAACAGGAGCTGAAGGATCGAAACACAGGCAGGATTTTGATGCATCATAAACACCACTAAATATATAATGATGCACTATTTATTGTGCAAAATTAACGACCTCCATCCTCCAGTAATGTAAAGTCCTCTATTTAGCGATGCAACTCTGAAATCCTTTCGTCCCTCAGGAATCTCTACGATTTCAACCCATTCCCGCTCATCGTCTGATAATAGAAATATTTTTCCATTTTCATAACCATCAATAACTGAATATCCATGATTACAATAATGAATATGCTATAATCTGACCGTATAAAATTCCATTGCATGCCATTGTTTGAACCAATCTAATCGGAACAGGAAATGTAGATCCTGTTTGCCATTTCCCGTCTATTAAAACCTGAATAAATTATTTCATGGATCTTCATTCATTTTTTTACATCAACGCGATTCATGTCTCCACCCAAATAATACAGTTTGTCTTTGAAATAAGCCACAGATGCACCAATACGCCACTCAGGAGGATCTGGGCCTGAAAGAAAATTCTTTGAATCGATCATTCATGGATTTGTTGATAAGACCTCTTGAAATTTGTCGAGTATTCAAGTCATATATTTCAAATGATTTCCTTCTGTTGTTAATTCCAAAAATCTGAAGTTCAAGAAATTATTCAAAATAACGGACATAAGAATTTACTTTATCCTGTGTAGTTGCTACTTGATATGGCGCATAAAGATTGGAAAATTTTGCAATCTCTTCTACTGAGCAGGTGCATGAATTGAACAAACCTATTCTTCCTTCGCCTGTATCATCATTCCGATAACAAACTAAATTATTACGAATCGTTTCAAAGTCTCTTACTTAGCTTTCAGCATTATTACTTACAATAAACTAAAATTTCGTGCGAATTATTGAATGAGTTGTCTCCATCAATCTGCAAATTATTGATATTTCGGGCTAATTCATTTATTGTATTATTAATCAATGGGATTTCAATTACTTTCCCGAATGATCACTTCCACTTTAGTAATCAATCATTTCTTTTCAAAATGCAAAAGAAATGACACTTTGGATCGTTCTCGTCAAATTTCTCAACGGTTTATGATGGGTTGAAGCCTTGGGATAATTTTTAGACAGGAATCATGCATGGGGAGATCCTATCGCACCGATTTTATGTGTTTCCGTTATAAAATGACATCATTTTGAGAAAAAGTAATTCATTGCAGGAAATTTTACTTGAATTTCAACTTACGGCTTTGGAAATAGGATTTGTAGAAATTGGTATAGGTTTATCACTCATTTAGACTGAATTTGGTTGACTTCGAATTCAATCAATGCTTATCAACGGCTTCTTCGTATGCTATAAAGCGAGCTAATATTATAGTCAGTTAAACAAATTTGGGAAGATTATACAAATGTAGTACGGTGGTCTAGTGGTACCTCGATTGGGTTCGCTGCGAGTGGCTATTTTATGCAGCTCATGCCTCTCACAGCCAGGATTCTAACCTGACCCTTCACCTCTCCGCAGGATACGCTGCTCTATCACTAGACTATGTGAGCATGGCTGCCTAGTTGGGAGTTAGCCTACATGTCCAACTAATTTTTAAACAAAGTAAAACATTTGTACTGATTTAGGACATAGATCCTGCATTCATGCGTAAATAAGTTTTAAAAAATCAATAATCATTTGGAACAAGAAAACAAGCTTTTACATTTAATGAGAATTGATAAGAGAATAATGATGTGTCAATATTTGCGAGAAAAAAATCTTATCATAAAATTAATAGCTTTGGCAAATGATTAGAAATTAGAAATAAACATGAAGGGGTTTTGAATTGGTTGAACAGTAATCTGCTCAATTTCGAATGTCATTCAAAATGTCATCTCGCATTCAAATGAAATATGCTCAAGAGGAAGAGAGAGTAAGAAGTTTTCATTTTAATAAATATTAAAAGAAAATATTTATTTGAGTTACAATTTTCCCTCGTTACTTTTGAATGTCTTCGAGGGTTGTCTGTATCATATGCATTGAAATTAAATTAGTATTTCACATTTTATTGAATAGAATTTCTATATGAAATCTGAGATTATTATAATCAAGCTTTATTTTATGTTCATTTTTCCAACTTTACGCCATTCATTCGTTTGTGGATCGTATTCCTCGATTGAATTGCAAAAAATTCCACTAAAAATGTCTTGAAATCTAAGTTAACAAATATTTCGTATAAAGATATACAAAATCTCAGCTCACCCTCCGATTGCGTACAATTTTTCATTCGCAACAACAAGTGAATGAACCCATCTAAAATAATTCATATCTGCGATTCGAGACATTCGACTGTCAACAGGAGCTGAAGGATCGAAACACAGACAGGATTTCAATGCCTCAGCATATGAACTAAATATATAACAATTATTATTTATCATACAGAATTAACGACCCTCGTCCTCCAGTTATGTAAATTCTTCCATTTAGCGATGTAACTACGGAATGAATTCGCTGGTCTGGAATCTCTCCAACTTCAATCCATTCCCGTTCATCGGCTGATAATCGATATATCTTATTACTATTCCATCCACCAATAACTGAATATCCATAATTACAATAACGAATATGCTATAATGTGACCGTATAAACTCTCATCGCATGTTATTGCTTGAGCCTCGTTAATTTTATGAGGAAATTTAGGTCCTGTTTGCCATTTTCCATCTATTAAAATCTGAATAAATTATTTTTATTGACTTTCATTCGATCTTCTTACATCAACATCATTCGTATCTTCCCATGTTTTAAAACCCCATCCACCCAAATAATACAATTTGTCTCTGAAATAAACTACAAATGCCTGATTACGCCGTTCAGGAGGATATGGGCCTGTAAAATTCTTTGAATCGATCATTCGTGGATTTGTAGATAAAACCTTCTGAAAGTTGTTGAGTATTCAAGTCAAATATTTCAAATGATTTAACGCCGAGAGAGTCGTTAATTCCAAAAATCTGAAGGCTAAAAAATTATTCAAAATAACGAACATAAGAATTTACTTTATTCTGTGTAGTTGCTACTTCATATGACTGATAATAATTGTCGAATTTTGCAATCTCTTCTACTGAGCAGGTAAACGGATTGAACAAGCCTACTATTCCATTATGTTCATGTCTAACTAAATTATTACGAATCGTTTCAAAGTCTCTTACTTAGCTTTCAACATAATTTCTTACGGTAGAATAAAGTTTTCCTCTTGAGCGCTTTTGGCAGATGTTTCTTGATTATTTGCATCACCCGCTTATTAGTCCAGGCCAATTGTCCCAGGTCTTTGAATTCGGAATACTCGCAGATCAACAATATAATTTCGACTGGTAAATTGGCTAGCATCTTCGTTAAGAGACCTAAACAATCAGCATGGTATTATTTCGAAATGGAAATGGTAAAATAGTATTGATTGAATGAGAAAGTCTGCAATTAATGAGTTTAAAATTGATCATTGAAGAAAGGAGAATGAAACTACTAAATTGGTGCTTCATCACTTTTATCAGACTAAATCAATTTCAATTCCTAAGCACGGCTTATCATTTAAGAGCCATTCCACGAATAAACAGAACAACTGTCAAAGGGGGTCCGGACAATGGCAAAAGTGTTCCGGATCCGAACCAAACTTATATGGCGGATACACCCATGGATCCTAATCATAAAAATGGGGAGATCAGGTCCCACCCCCAAAAGTAGGCGAGGCTAGGTGGGGATCAAAGTTGAGAGTTTTGACGATTTGACCGTAAACAGGAGGTACAAAGAAAACTTTTTTGCTATAAAAAATTTTCGAAAAATTTAAAGAGTATTAAGTAGTCCATATAATGGCTAATAAATACTCTCTCCTAATACGACAATTGAACTCTCTTTGTTCTTGCAGAATTTCAGGACTTTTCTGGCTCTCCTAATTTCGGCAAATTTTCCGCGCTTGCAAATGAGAGTTTGTATGTGCCAATTTCAACTGAATCGGATAGTTTTATCCTGATTTCTTCCCGATTTCTCTAATTTCTCTTTTCTATTTTCGAGTTTTCTGTCATCTTTTTCTGGAGATGTGTCCAATTTCATTGCAATTTGGTGCGGCTCCACTCACTTTGTGAATTTTATTTTATTCTTTTTCATGCTTCTTTGCACTCTCTAAATTCGGCATAATCTCTCACTTCTATCTGGCAGCGCAGTGTGTGATAATTAACTTGCCTTATTCGCGCCATTTTTCCGAGAGTCCTTCTCCGTATCCCAAACAGTTTTGCTTTCTGCCTTCTCTCGGTTTCCTCATTTTCCCTCATTCTCTAATCATATGGCCTAAAGCTACCCAAATTAGGCTCCATTTACATAGCTCGCTAAGGTCTGTTGTCATCTCGTATTCTCTGTCTCATTCGATTATTATAGTTTTTTTCCACGCAAAAAATGAGTAAACAATCACAATACTCGATTTTCGTATTTTGGCCGAAAACTTGATTAATTTCTTGTCTAAAAATAATTTTATTGATTTTTCCAAGGAATTTTTTTTATTCTGCGATTTGTGATGTATGTCTTATCGAAAGCTTATTCAGGCGTTCTGCTTCGTTACTTTCACGAGCAATACCTCGAAATAACTAGTCTAATGATGAAACATAAATACGAAAAACTGACTGGAATATTCGATAATAACTCCAAGTATCTCATACCTCATAATATACAACGGACATCAGCCGTTTTTCTGTTGTTGTCGTATTTTCTCACTCGAAAAACATAGCATTTTCTCAACATAAAATATGCAACTTGGTCGGGTTTTTTTTTTGCAAAATCGAATCGCAAAGCAAAGAGGGAGGAATCTGACTTTATTAGAGTTCAAAATGAATTAAAATGATTCAAATTTTCAATTATTTTTTATTTCGAGATAGCAAATGTGTAGCAATGAAATTTCTGATCCCTTCCTAGAAAAACCTCCACCTCTGAAATTATCCACTTTTCGCGTTAGAATGGTCACATTTGTCGAAAATTAAACTTTTCCATATGGCCGCAATTTTTCACCCAACTCGTGCTTTCCAATTTCCCGAGTGAGCGAGTTTGTAGAAGAAAATCGTGGTTTTACATGGGAAAAAGTTGTATAATCTTAGTTCTACGCTCTTAATTCTCGATAAAAATAGAATTTTTAGGCTTCAAAGACGACATTCATAAATTTAACCAAACTAAAGATGCACATATTATTTAAAGTATCATTTTAAGGTTGATTTTCTTTATTGGAAAGCTCGATCTTCATTTATCTTGTAATCGAGCTAAAATTATTGATTTAAAAATTTAACTTAAAATCTTTTCATTCGCTTGCACTCCTAAAATCTCGAGGTTTAGAGTCCCTTAGGTAAGACGCGCCACTATATTTTCCGGGACTTTCGATTTAAATTTATTTATGCGGGTCCTGATGCTGAGCCCGCTTTAGAGCAGCTTTATTTTTATTTATCTCCTTTTTATTTCGTCTCTTCAGGACCATTTCGCCTTTAGGATATAGCTCATCATCGGACGCTTCATCTATTATGCCCGCTTAGTCGAGTGGTTGGAGTCTAGTTTCTTAATTTTGCAAAAATCTAATTTCCGACCTTTATTTTTGAAAAGTTTATAGAAGTTATCTCAAATAATTTCATACTTTTTCCAAAAAATTTTATTGAACATTTCGTTTGATCTCTAAGTAATTACCGGGCATTTACATTCCAGACGTTTTCCCGCAATCACAATTTCTGAAAAGGATGATAATTTCTCGATGAATAGGACAATTCTTCGCCAAAATTTTCCGATTCTTTTGAAATTTTATAAAAAAAATTGTGTGTAGGCTAAAAAGTGTACCTGAGTTTACAATATCGCCAATGAAGATCAGCTTAATTGTGAATGGATAACCAAAAATATAATTATCATGTTAAGTTTCAGGCCATTTAAAAATTGCGCCGCCTACATTTTTCGAGTTTCTCTAAATGCATCTGAAAGCGAGTTATATAGGAATTCATAGAATGAGAGTGTTTATTTATTTGGATATTCTCTGCTGCCTTTCATTATGAAAGTCGCATTTTGTAGCTCTTAAAGCGAAGATTCAAATTAGCCTCATTTGTCTTTGAAAGTCTATGAAACATCCTACACAAATCTTGGATTTTGCAAGTAAAAATAAAATTCAACGCGACTTTATCAGTTTTTTTGTTGTAAATTTAGACTTTTTACTTAAGAAATTTAAAATAAGCCAAACAATGTTCCGATGAAGATTTTAAATTTCTAAATTATAGATGTTAATTTTATTAGGTTCAAAAATGATGAAAAATGCGTAAAGAATTGATAGCTTTTTTTAACGATCCGACTTTTGATAGAACGAGAATATTTTAGGTAGACAGAGGGGAATTTCTCCTTCCCCGAAAATTGATATTTTCCGGGTATTCCTCGGGAGCAATTTTCAATATATGCGCTTGCTCTATTTTGGCGACTTTTAGCAGACTTGTCGGGCTATTTTGAGTGCGGAAAAATTTGTGGCATGTTAGCAAGTTTTTCAGGGAGATTTTTGTCTAAATTTATCTGTATAGAATTAAGAAAATCGACAAGTTTTTTCAAAATAAATTTCCGTATCCAAAAATCACATTTTATTATCTTCTCATTTTGAACTGGAGCTTTTCCCAATTTAATTACGAAATTGAATTTTAGAATAACTTATTGTTAAGCGATCAGAACTTTGAAGAATTCCGTGAGTTTTTCATGATCGCTTAAATCAGAATTTCAAATTTTATTCCGTGAATGCGGTCGCTAAAAGTTTCTTCGACTCCCAGCGAATTTCAATGTGTCAAAATATTTACGCACTTTCAAGATTATTTTCAGAATTTGTCCTTTTTTAGATTTACAAATTCTTTTAAGAAAAAAATATTGCGAGTATTGCTTCGGTAAAACTTTGTAAATGATGAATTTTTACCCAAACCCTGGTCTATTTTTTCAAATTGTTGTCTAATTCCTTTAACGAATGCTGTCTACCTGAGCTAAGATCTACAGAAAATTTTACTCAGATCTAAAAATTCTGAATCTTGAATTCCTTTCTGAAAATTTGTCGATTTTCTCAGAGTCCTTACCTATTTTCAAACATTATGGTGAATTTGCTCGACTTTTATCGAAAATCTCTAGGGTGCTCACATCGTGTTGAATTTTATGTGCATCATCGACTCAAGTTTCATTTTTTCTTTGCTATTTCAAATTTGAAGTCTGCTTCTTTTTCTCCCTGATTTGTTTTTGTTTCAAAGTTTGTTTCTTCTACCTTTTATCATAGATTTTAGGCAGATAAACGAAGCATGTTTGAACTAGTTTGAATACTGAGAGAAATTATATGTACTACTTTGCGAGAGAAAAATCAGGTTAAAAAGAAGAAAAAAAACATATTTAGAAAAAAGTAGTTCTTCTAGTTTTTGCGAAGTACGAAGTTATCAAGGTGTCATGGTAGAATTTCCTATTTACTGATTTCTGATGCATATTTGAATCAGCTAATTTGATTCATCACGAAGTTCTGGAAATTTGAACTTTTTCCGAGCTCTAGCGTGACTTTGTCTCATTCGGATCGAGATTTTCCTCATGTGTAAGTCGAGATTCGCCGCTAATTGTTATTTCTTTGTCTAATTTCTAAAAACCAACTCTTTTTCTGCCGTTGACGTCGGTCGTTAATTAATTCAAAATAGCCATTATTTTGAGAGTTTTTATCTCCTTTTTAATTTTGATAATTTGATTAATGTCGAAATTTAGTCGGAGATTTGACTAATTTCGAAATTTCTTGGTTTAAAGGTAATAATTTTAGGCGACACTTGAAGTTGAACTCTCGATAATTTTGGAAGATCTACGAAAGTCAAGATTATGGCAGATACTCCACAACTGAACTTGTTTCATCATCTGAGAGGAAATCAACTTATCAAAAAGGTGATTTTTTAATTAAAAAAATATTTGGAATTAAACGAGCTAAACTCGAACATTTCGAACAAAAGTATGTCATAGAGACATCTTGATAATCATAAATTTCCTGCTAGTTCAATAACTTAATAATAATTTAACCTAAAATTTATGTTTAAAACATTAATCCACAAATCCTAAGTCAAATTGGAGTTTCTCGGAAAATTCGGTTATTTTTTGCCGTCGCCTCGAATTTGCATTTTCAAATGCGGAGATGCGCGCAAAAACAACGGCTTCATTTATGTTGCGATCGGAAAAACGTCTAGAATACCTAAAATTTCATTGATGTATTTTCGAAAATCTCTCCTTCAATTCCTGAATTTTATCACTCTTATGTCTACAAAAATTTGTATTTAACAAAAGGTTTTCTTTTAGATTCTAAGAAATCTATAGGTAGTTTTTCAATTTCCACTACAATTTCAACCCTGCCCCATTTTATTTCCTCCTTTATTTTTGTTTTTCTTTTTCGCACATTTTTTCTAAAGGAGCGAATTTTCAAAAGATGAAAATATCGCTAGATCTCACAGGCCGTTTGACTCATTGATGAAGCTGGAAGTTCTTTTCTCACTCCTAAAGAATTCTTAACTTCGATTTAGGTCGAGGAATATTTTTTCCTGCTTCTAAAAATGATTTCTTTCAAATTTACTCTTGATTTGCACTGTTCCATTATCTTTCAACATTACGCATGTTTCAGAAAATCTTACAATGCCCTACTCATTTTAGAGTATTTGAAGTGTTCGAAGATCAATATAGTTCTAAAAAGCTAAAAATAATCTTAAAATGTTGAAATATAGAATATTGAGAATTCTGTTACTTTGATGTTAGAAATCCTTAAATTAGGATATTCAGGATTGTGTATTTTAGATTTAGGACTAACTCTAACTTTTCACATCCCTATGGCCTAATTGCTTTATCTAAGGAATAATTTTGCCCGACTTTTTCTTGAGAAATAACAAAGGTTCAGTTTTTTTCGAGAACCTTCTTTCCTAAATTGCTGATCCTTTAATACAAGTAGTATTTCTTTTTACACTGCGTCTTTTCATCAAACGCATGTGCTGAATCATACCGAAAGATACAGAGTAACAATAGTTAAATGTTAGAAATTAATTACCTTCTCTAAATACGTGCTGAAGAATAGATCCGGAAAACCCAGTGGAATAATTTCCAAAATCATAATGGGCGTTCTCGAAAATGCTCGACAAATGTTCTTCCATTGTATTCACCTTTTCATCGAACTGAATCAAAAGGGCGAGACATATTTTCACGTCTAACTTTTACATTTTGTCGAAAGAAGAAAGGCTAATTACTTGCAATTACTCTACTTGGAAAACTTTTCGCAAAAATTTTGAACATAACATCTATTGTTTCTGGAGTTTAGAGCAAAATTGCTTCTCAAAATTAGCTTCTGCAAGAATTTCGAAAACTTTGAAAATTCCTATTTTCTGATAAAATGTACTTGAAAAGCTTCTAAGTCATGATAAAAGTTTGGAATAGGTTGAACTTCCTAAATTTATTCTTATCCTAAGTAGATAATTTTTAGATTCAACTTTTAGGTGAGATGAAACTTATATTTGCCTAGGTAGAGTCAACTCTAGGTAGTTCTTTTAGGTAAACCGATTTTCGGATCCCGGATTCTTGAAGTTTTATTTCCAGTTCGGCCTCGGCTCTCTTCGAAATTCAAAATTACATTTGCTCACCGCCCACAATAGGTTTCATTGTTTCTGCAAAATATCGGGACCAGATTTTAGGTTTCATATTCTTTAGGCAAATTTACCCAGGGCTTCTCATATTTCGAATTCTCCGGCAGAAAATGTTCGATTTTTTAAAAAGTTTTTTTTTTTTGAAAAATAGCAAAAGCATAATTCAAGTACCCTAAATTTTCAAGTTAGATTTACTCAAGTCTAATTAGGAAAACTCAGAACTAGGTGTATGTTTCTCTGCACCTCTCGGAGTTCTCAATGAGTCATTCGTTATTTCGCCTCTAGACACAGAAAGACAAGCTTATTTCATAAACTAGAGAGAGGGATGGTCGAGTGTTGTCTCTAATCATATTACCTGTTAATTTTGTTTTATTTCTCGTCTTCTCTTTAATTATATTTCTTTTTTATATTATTCTTCTATACTATTTGTTCATTATCTGTTTCTTTTCCTCTCGCTTTGAATATATACTTTGACACACACACACTCTATCATCAAATATTCTATGAGTGTCCTGACAAAAAAATAGCTTTCGCTGGGAGCTTTTCATTTTGATGATTATATTTTTGGCAAAAAGTGCTAGAGAAAGAGAATATGTTTTGATAGGAAAATTGAAATTTGATATTTTTGCGGTGGCATATTAAATTGTTTTCAGATCTATATATGTTTCAAAAGTTTCATTATTACAGATATTTTGGATTTTTTTTAAGTTCTGACAGTAAGCTTTACTTGATTACAAAAAAAAAACTTTAAAATTCTCAGAAAAATGATATTGATTCGGCTTAGACTCTGCTCATTTTGGGCAATTTTAGCCACACTTGTAACCTTGTAACTTAACCTTTTCCTCCTAATTGCTGCATTAGAAAGGATGTCTTGCTGGCGATTTCTCGTAAAAATTAGATCCTACAATTTCTCAGGCCTCATTATTTATCTCGGTCCAGATTTTGCCGTATCTTTATAAATCACCTCCAGATTTTCATGATATCACTCCAATATGTTCTACGCTCTGATCAAATCATCATTTCTGCTTTTTCCCCCAAACTCTTTTGAATTCATTTTATTTTTAGTCTAAAGTGATCGATTTTCTCGATTTTTCATTGAAACGCCTTTGATGAATAATACTTTGAAGTAGAAGTTGTCATGTTTGAAAACAATTGTCGACGTATTTTTTCCGAATCTAAAATTCTGATGATGCAATGCTGATAAATCATACTTTTTGCTTTGGTAACCTCTTGAAAATTCTGCGTCCTTTCCTCTCTTCAAGTGCTTTTATCTCTAATTTTCAACACCCCAGCCGCTTTTTCTGTATCTGACATCTATGGGCATGTTGTTTTATTTCTTTGCTTCTATGCCTTTCAGCGCTATTTCGCAAGTTTTCTCTGCTTCTTTTTTCACCCTCTGAAATACACCAATTTCGATTAAATTTCACATTCGAAAAGCAATTTATTGAACAGCAATTCGAGACCATATTTTTTATTATTCTCTAAAATTTCTATTCCATCCGATTTTCCATCATAGCCGATTTACTCTATTTGAACTTTAAAATTTTACCGGGCGTTTGCGCGTTTTTGCAAAAAATGTCATCCTGGTGCAATACCACTAGGCCATCCTCGTCGTCACTGCTGGAGCGATACGAGTTTCTCAGCTACACTCCCACAGACACCCTCTCCTCGATGCGAGTGTCTGTGCTGAACACTCGATTCAGGCAGCAGAAAGAAGAGGTGCTTTATGAAATTTGTTTCATCCTCTTAGAATTAGAATTATTGAATAGAAAAGGCATTCTAGATTTTAATCTAATTTTTACTATCCCTCGCCAGTAAAAGTAAGTAGAAATAATGGATGCTAATTTTTTAACTATTCAAATTTATATGATTACGCAAATTTTTCTTCTTATATATAATTTCAATGTTATCTTGCCAAAGTCTAGACCAAGAAATATCGTAGTTTCAAAAACTCTCCGCGCAATTGAAAGCTATTTATCAGAGCGTGCAAAAAATTTCCTGCACTTTTTCTGCGAAGCTCGAAAAAATAAGTGAGGTAAGCATTAAAACGCGTAAATTTTTCATCGCGAATGATGACTTTTTGCTCTATTTTGTACGAATTTCGAGAGATTTCCACCGAATTTTGCTTCCGGGAAAAATAACGCAAGCGGGAAAAGAGCTAGAATTTTGAATTTGCAGGGGTAATTAGATAAAGCATCTACTTTCTTCTTGCAAGGGCGGCGTAGCGCAGTGGTTGTGTGTTACTGCCTACAGCTAGGGCTCAAGTTCGCCCCCCGCTCCTCACCCAAACCAAGGGGGTTAAGAAATGTTGGTAGTGGATAAAACCACGAAAATTTGCCTAAAATCCCTCGGCTGTTGCACACAACAACAGTCTGTCCTCGGGACGGGCCACTAGTCCTGTGTGGCTAGGATAGGCCGACTGCCCCTATCAAAGGCTGAGCCCCCACTACGGGCTTGAGGGTAGCCGACCCCACCCAGTGGGAATAATAAGGCTAGGAAGAAAAAAAAAAAAAAAAAATCTACTTTCTTCTTGCGAGTAAGTTTCAATTTTGGGAACTAATTCTAGAAACTTTCGGGAGACAATAGAGTGCACTAGTTCCCTTTCAATTCTATGAACCGGAATAGTTTCCAAAATAGTTAAACATTTTAGTCAACTAAAAATAGATCTAAAAATTTTACATAAATTGAAAGCATATGGGGTCTTTCTAATTCTAAATAAGGTAAAAAGAAATATTTCTAAGTTCCTTAAATGTATTAATGACAAAACTCTTTTATCTTTAAGATTATAAAATACCACGTGTCTATCATTATAACAAGAAAATTACGCGCTATATCATCAGAAAAATGCCTTATTTTCTATTTATGAAAACATGCGCCGTTCAGTTTTTCCTCGATTTGGTATTAGCTTTTATACTCCCATGAAAAACAAATTAATTTAACTTGATGAACCTGAAAAAATACTTGTTTCAAGAACCATTTCCATAATGAATTGAGCTGAAAAAGTTGCATAAATATATAACTTTTTATTGAAGATTTACTTCCATTCTCTCATATATGACTTTCAGATAATTGAAATATACATTTTTGATAGTATTAGGCATTAGAGTTATTTTAAAATACCAAGTTTAAAAAACGATTCAACATGAAAATTCAGGAAGTTGTAATTCTTTTCTAAATAAGTATGGGCATTCGTGCTAAGGGCCTTAAAATATGAATAAATGAATGAAAATGTTGTAGTTTTTGAAATCTTTAAATATTTAAAATAGGAAACTTCATGAATTCTAGAATGGCATTTCAAAATTAAAAATAAATTCTTAAAACTAGAATAAATGTTTACATTTTAGCCCGAAGACGGCGAGCCTCAGACAATTCACCCAAACAAGGAGCAACTTTCCAGACGATGTGCAATAGTTCCTGAACAGCCCCATGCCGAGCAGGATTCGTAAGATTTAGATATATAATTTATATTCATGACTATTTTTGTTTTATCTAAAATTATCATATTGTGAAACACATATTGCAATTCTACACATCATTTAGAATAATAATTCAGCTAAAATGGACCTAAATTAATTAGCTAAAAATTCATGTTCTTCTGTTTGTGACAAGTCCATTATCAATGAAAGGAAAAGTACATAATGTTGAGGAGTAGGGTTTAAAAACAGATTGGATATATTTTTAATTTCTAGATCAAAACCGACCGATGGATGCTGTTCAACGGACAATGTGATCATTGTGCCTCATGTTCAGATTAGCACGAATGAGAGCCACCTATTCAACAGGGCGATCACTTCCGGAGGCGGGATTTTGGCGGGTAAATTTGGGATTTCAAAGATAACAAAGATAATTTTATAAATTAATATTCTTTCGATAACTGGCTCCCCAATATTTCAATATCTAAAATCTGTAATGCAATAGGTCAATCAAAGTAATGAAGATCATTTAAATGTTAGGGTTTTTGAAACGAATTCAGATTCAAATGCTGGACTCATTAAATTTATTGCAGTTCAAGAGTTTTTATTCATTATTAAGATGAATATCTAAAATAAATATGATTTTTTTAAATTTTAAGTATACGAATTTTCTTAGATCTTCAAAGGGCTACGATAGCGACTCAGGCGTTCTACGCGGAAATGCCGGATCAGAGCAAAAATAGATCGCCGTGGATTCTCAAGCGCCTCGTTAGTAAAGTAACTGTTGTGTGGTGGTATTGATAATTATCGTAATGTGATTAACTATATCGTTTTAGATAATTAGTCGAGTTATTAATTACCGATTAATTAACACTTGATTGAATTTCTCCAACCCTACCTGACTTCAAATCAACTTGCCTTTGAAACCAATTTGCAAACATCTAATGTTTTACTTGATATCATATCTAAATTCGAGCTAATTATGTTATAAAGTAATTAGATGTAGTGTTGTAGCTAATTATCTCCACTTAATTAGCCAGCTAATTAACGCTTAATTACTTCAGTACGAATGGTCGAATCGTGCTAAGCGAAGAGAGATCATCAAGCATGTTCAAGCTGCGCTGGAAGTGTCGAAGGACCACGAAATCGAAGATGACGAGCTGGAAAAATTACTGGTAACTAATGACCCTAATTAAATACTTCATTATAGCAATTAACTTAGGTCGTATCTTGGGAAGAAATGTTCGAGGGAGCTACTGATTTAACCGCCGAAAAACAAAAGTATCTCCAAGCCGTTTGGGAGCTATTCCATTCAGAGCTAATATTTCTGCATAGGCAATTGCTAGTTTTGAGGTATGCTAATTTTAGTGATTAACAAAGGTAGTACAAAGTTGAATAAAATAGAACATTTTACTGCTTGCTCGCTACTGTTTGTGTCTTAATTTTTGAAACTATAAATTAGCAGAATTTTAGAAATGTCTATAAAGAGCCTCTGAAGAAAATACAAGTCGAAGGGTGTCTTCTCTTGGTTGAGCCTGATCTATTATTCGGGAACTTGGATCAACTTTTGAGGTAAGTGTGGAGAGTTTGAATTTTTGAAAGAACCCGAATTTAGAATAAGCCGAACCTTCTGTCAGTCCTTCCTGACTTTTCTACAAGAAGTCGAAAAAACCACTTGGAACTGCACAAATTTGGTAGTGCAGTTATTTGAAAAGGTGGGTTTGGGATAATTTTTGCCAAAATTGGAAATTCCAAGATGAAGTACTGCCTTACTCCAAGAAAATTGGTCATAAAACTGTCAAAAATGTTGTATTTTATGGCGAAGATCAGCTTTTTAGAAGCCAATCGAATATTTTAAAATATTCATTTTTGCTAAGTTTCTAAAACTTTCAGTTCTCCAAAGGTCCCTCAACAATATCTGCCTATCAAGCATATTGTATCAATTACAAAGCGACTATGGAATACTTGGGCTCAATAAGACAAAAGGAAGAACGATTTATCGAATTTGAAAAGGTTGTTAAGAATTAACAATGCGTAAAAACTAAATAGCAAAATTAACGCTTTCAGATTTGTCTAGCTGATGAAAGGTGTTTCCGGCTACAGTTAGAGGACTTACTTATTGCGCCTTTGCAGAGGTAAACATTTTATGCTAATTTGTATTAATTCACTATTTTCTTCTAATTAAAAGAGAGAATTATCATTGTGTGCTAATTTCTACAATTTTAGAATCACTCGTTTGCCAATTTTATTACGAGAAATCAGCCGGTATACGGAGAATGAAGAAGATCGCCAGCAAGTCGATAAAGTAATCGAGTCCATGAACGAAAACTTGAGTGGGTTAACTATCCTAATTAACCATCTAATTACCCTAATTAAGGATCAATCGATGACAGCGTACAATGGCTTCATAACTTCGAGCGATTGCAGCAATTACAAACCCAAGTCGTATGGCCCTCGATAGCCGAATTGGAGCCGAGATCGTTTATTCCGGATGTCGGAATTTTTAATATTATTTTTTATTAAATTTATATATTTTAGTTCCTAAAAGTGGCATTATCGAGACAATTCTGTGAGAATCTACTGGCCCACCCGAGAAGAAAAATCATCCACGAGGGACCTCTGCAATTAGTCGGCAAGTCTAGTGATTTTAGGGAAAAATTTAATTCGTCGATTTGTGACAAAATTTGAATATTTTTTGGAGAATCGAATTTTTATATTTTAAGAAAACGGAAGGATAGTCGACGTCTATGCTCTACTTTTCAATGATATGTTCGTGCTATCGAAAACCAAAAGATGCGCATCGAAAATCAAAGTCGTAAGTCTTAAGTTCCAAATAAAAATGGAATTAAAGAAAAATTCTAAAAATGGTATAGATGAAGGTTGGAGAGCTCGACGAGTACTATATTTTAGCACTTTCGAACTTTTCAATTCGATTTTAGTGAGTTAATCGTGTTTGAAGTTTCTATGCTTAAAATTGAACGTGATATTTTAGAAAGGCATAGCTATGGGTAAAAGTGAGCACTATATCGTACAAAGACAACCGGTTCCCTTGGATTCGTGCATTTTCTGCGATGCTGATTCAAATGATTCAACCACTAGCAGTAATTTTACAATTTAGGCATTGAAGTTTAATAAATGATGATTTAAGTGCAACTGAAATTCGCTTTCGTCATTATTCATTTGACGAGATACTATCAAGTCGTGGCGATTTACACCCTTCAGGCCGCTGATAAGCATGATAAGGTAAGAAGCTGAAATGCTAAATTAAAAATTAACATCTGATGCAAAATTCGAAGATGTTTTACTTTACATTAAGAAGCTGCACATTTTAATTGATGTTAGAATTTACCGTTTAATGCTAACCTAAAGATATAGTTCATTTGAATTAAGATGAGGCATTTTTAAATGGGTGTAAAATTTAGCACTTTATATTAAGCCTAAAGTATCGTTTGATTTAAGTTAGCATGCTAAAGTATGAATTATTAAATTTAAATTAAGATAAACTTTAGGACACGTGGATTGAGAAATTCCAAGAGTCGATTGAGAACTACGAGTCGATTCAGCTAAAGGACATGCTCAAATGCACGCCTCTGTTCACGAGCCTCAGCCTCCGAAGGTTTAACTACAGTAAGCTGGGTTTTCATGCGATGCGTCAAATTTTCCACATTTGCATTAGCAAAAATATGTCGTGCTTTCATCACATATTTTAGAAACACCACAGCAATTGTGAAATGATTTCGGTAATGGGCCTATTCAAAATGTAAATGTCAATACACTTAGAAAATCATGAAGTTGCTCGCATTTTTCCAACGTTTAGCAAGCAAGTGCATTGCATGAAGATCTAGCACCTTTAGAACTTATTTCTATACTTCGATGACGACATTTGACATCTGACGTCGATGTCTAAGACTTCAATAAATATCGACGTCAGTTGACAGAGTCTGTTGTTGGAGCTTAAATTTGGGTAAAAATATAAAAAGTGAACATTCAGATGCTCAAGCTCGCGACTAATGACGAAGCCGAGCGCATGCTGTTCGAAACAACAATCCAAAGAGAAATTAGACTTCGATGATTCGTTGAAAGGGTGATTTTTTTTTTAAAGTGGGCATTTTTAATTGTGCACCTTCTTCTAACTCATGAAGTTCCACATGATTTGATGCCAAATTTTCTACATGACTATGACGTCCCTTGAAAGCGGTCTTTCTCAATATAAAAATTTTATGTTAGAATTAGAATACTTTTTTACTATTTTTTTCTAGACTTAAAAGAAAGAATAATAAAATTTTAATAGAAAAGTACTCTCAAGTTTTTCTTCCTATTGATTTCTGAAATGATAATTTTTACTTTTTCTGCATTTCAATTAACGACGAATTTTATCACAAATTCCGATCTCCGAAGCTGGTTTTTAAATTTATAAATTGATTTTTTCTGAAAGGTTTTTTATCGAAGAAAATGTATTTAAATTTTAACCTCGAATTTAATAATAAACAAGTGTACATAAAATTTGACATTTTTAGCATGACTCATAAATGATTAGGTCGAATTTAATCTAGACCGGAAGCAGAAAGCGATTTCTATTTTCTATTATCGTGCTTTGGTAAGCTTTTTTTTCTGTCTTGTAAAGGTTGAACATGAACGTATGTACTTCGAACTTTCATCATTTTTCTACCGGAATTTGATAAGTTTCTTTTTTGAGCTTGTAAAAATGAGCGCGGATTGGAAATTCACTTTTCTTTTCTTCTCCGCTTTTCCGACTCTTTTGAAATCGGAACTGTTGGACAATAGAGAGCTGCAGCACCTGTTGGGGAAAAAGGAGGTTTTCTCTTTCCTTTCCCTTTTATTCTTTCTTTTTTTGAAATCGTAGACAGGGCTTAAAAGTTTGGACCTGGACCTGGTTTTCAGGCCCAAGTTTTGGCCCAAACTTTTAAGTCCTGATCGTAGAATTTGTTGAAATCTTTTTGCATTTTTAGTTTTTTTCAGCATTTTCTTAGATTTTTTAAGATTCCTCTAAAAATTAATTTCTCACCCCTAAATTGGTATCCTTTGTTTGTTTGAAACTTCCGTGAATTACTGTAGAGAATAAGATTACCCGCCGTCTTTCAGACCTTAACAATTTCGATCGAATTCCATTCAACCTTTCATCATCAAAAGCGCTCATTTCTCGCTCTTTTCGTCTCTATATTTTTCTTTGTCTCTCTTCGCTAACAATGTTGTGTGCCTCTTCGAGGTCATTCTTTCCCTCTTTACTCTCATTCTTTCTCTCCCTTTTCTTTCTCGCCTTTTCTAGCTTCTCCTTTTCTCTCCACTTCACACACTCTCTTGCCCGTCGTCGTTCAACCGCACACACACCTGCACGCGCCCCCTCGCATCAATAAAGAATTCACCCCACCACCAGTTTTACCCGATTTCAACTCAATCCTCATTTTCCCCAACGTAATTAGCGCTAATTAGGTCAATTATAGCATTAATTTCCACTATTTGCAATGAAAATCGTGATATCGAATTTTCATCTTGATTCGTCCAGTTTTACCGGTTTTCCGCGTAATATTTCTACGATTTTTAGTGAAAATATCGATTTTCTAGCGCTATTCTTTGAAAAAGTCGATAATTACGCTTGATTTATTTTAATTTGCGTTAATTGCGTTGGACATCGGGTTTCGATTTTATCGGGTTTTTGGCGATTTTCTGGATGATTATCGATTTTCAGGCGTATGCTTCAATAATTTGCGAGTGGAGTGCGGAACCGAAAAGAAACATCGATCGGTTGGCTAAGGGAACCTAAAGGGACACACGACATGTTCCGCATGCTCGTCGTCTGGCTGATCGCCGGCGTGGGTGTGGGCGGTGAGTCATTCCATAAGGAAATTTCTATAAATGGAAAAGAAACTGTTTCTCGTCTATTTTTGGAAAGTTATTTTTCTTGAAAATCATCTACATTTTCTCCTGGAAAATATTGTAAAGTGCTCGAAATAGTATTGATTTTTTAAGATAAAAGACGTGAGTTGAAGACTACTTTTCGAGAAGATTTGAAATAATCGATATGTTCTCCAAAAAACGATTTTCTTCAGTTCTCGCACTGAACCACTACATCGACGACTTCGAGACGCTGTCCTATGCGAATTTGAATCAGCAGCTGGCGAGGCGAAAACGCTCCATCGATAATGCCGATGAGGGCCTACAGCTCAGGTTCAGGGCCTACAATCGGTAAACTTTTATTGATTTTTCGAAAAATCGATATTTTTTGCAAATGTTGAGAAGAACAAAACTCGGTCTAGCTGTTTCCATCAGAAAATGTAACGAATTTCATTTTTTGTTTATGAAAAATGAACACTTCTTGAAAGAATAGTAAAAACGGAGAATTTTTCAAGCTTTCCATGAAAAATTTGGATTATTTCTTAAAAAGTAGAAACTTCCAAAATACTGATTTGTTTTCTCAGGACCTTCCACCTGGTGTTGCACCCGATCAATGAGGAGACGGGCCCGTTCAATGTCGACCACTTCCTCGATGTCGACGGTGGCTTCGTGGATATCGACCCCAAATCATTCCTCTATGAGGGATATGTCAAGGGTAGGTCTTGGGAAAGTTTATTCTCCGATTTTTTGAGAAAAATAAGCACGCTATCATTTTTATTTTAAAAATCAAACTAATTATTCAAAAATTCAGAATGAGCGGTAGAATTGTATTATTTTTCTAATTTTGAGATGTTTCCGAAACGATCGACTTTATCGATTTTTGCAGACGATCCCCACTCGCGAGTCTACGGGTCCGTTCTAGATGGTATTTTCGAGGGCCACGTCCACACTGGAAACGGTCACGCGTTTTCCATCGATAAAGCCGCCAAATATTTCCCACTCGGTGAACGGCCTAGTCAGTACCACTCGATAATCTATCACGACAAGGAGATCAACCATTCTAAAATGCGGGTTAAAAGGTTGGAGTTGTTATATTTGTTGATTTTCTGAAAATGAATTGATTTTTCCAGAGATGTAAATACTAATTCAATTCACGACGAAAACGTCCATGGTTGTGGTCTGAATTCCCGCGTGCGAAGGGAGATGGAGTTCATCCAAGCCTCGGCCGAGGTACCCGAGGACCACTACACCAATTATATGACTATGTGGGTGTTTTATTCTATTTTTCAAAGAAGAATGCAAGTTCTGATTAAAAGATCATATTACTTTTGATTTCAAAAAAGAAAACAGACTTTCGAATTATATAAAAACGGAAAATGCATGCTGATTTTTGTAAGAGAAAACATTCGATTTTTAAAATAACGAAAATGAGTTTAGTTGTTTTAAAATCAATTAATTTTCTGATATCTTTTCCAGGCCCGGCCGTCAAAAGCGTTCAACTCGTGACTCGCAAGGACTTTACACTGTGAGAACGTGTTCGCTCTACATGCAGGCCGACCACAAGCTGTACGAGCACATCAAGAACAAGGAGGGCAATAATGATCCGATCAGGTTTGATTTTCTGATTTTTATCTTCTCTACTTTCTGGTTGCTTTTCTATTCTCCAACTTTTTAAATTTATTTTTCCCTTTTTCGTTGATTTTCTGATCTTCCATTTTTCCAGAACCCGCGAAGAGATCGTCAGTCTGTTCTACAACCATATCAAGGCGGTTAACGAGATTTACGAGGGCACGAATTTCAATGGCATCAAGGGACTACACTTCGTCATTCAAAGGACTTCGGTAAGTCGGGGAAATAAATTTTCTAAAAAATTCTAAATGTTAAAATATGGATTTTTTTACAAAACTGAAAGATAACAATGTCTTGAGAAAAATATTTCTTAAGAAAAGTTTTTAAAACTAAGAAATTACAAATTTATTAGAAATAAAAAGCGAATAAAATTTTCAGATCTACACTCCGGATTCTTGCGAACGAGGCCGGCCGGCTAAGGATTCTGACAACCCATTTTGCGAGGAAAATGTCGATGTCAGTAACTTCTTGAACCTGAACTCGCAAAGAAACCACTCCGCTTTCTGTCTGGCCTACGCTCTGACTTTCAGGTAATTAGAGATCATTAAATTGGAAAATAATTGACAATTACCCTAAGTTATTTAATGTTCCTGTTTCAGAGACTTTGTCGGCGGAACTCTCGGTCTGGCTTGGGTCGCTAGTCCTCAATACAGTATGATTTTTCATTTTTAAACTATAGAATTCTTCTGGAATTTTCAATGTTTTACAAAGATTGAAATGTTTTGTAGCTTAAAAATTCTAAGGATTACTGTAGGTGTCATATTGATTCCTTCTTTTTAGACACGGCAGGAGGTATCTGTCAAGTTCACCAAAGATATAATGAAGGAAGTCGTGGCTGGGTCTTCCGATCTCTGAACACGGGAATCGTGACCCTTGTAAATTACGGTAATCGGGTCCCGACTCGCGTATCCCAGCTGACTCTGGCCCATGAAATCGGACACAACTTCGGCAGTCCCCATGATTTTCCGATGGGTAGGATTTTTCATGTTTCAAGAATTTCTCCTTGTTGAAACTATTCACAATCGAAACTTTGAAACCTATAATTTCAAAAAAGATCTGGTTCTTTTGAAATTGGTTAGGAATTTTGAAAAATTGTAAAAATATTATTTTGGACTTCAGAATGCCAGCCTGGTCTGCCTGACGGAAATTTCATCATGTTCGCTTCGGCCACGTCCGGAGACAAACCCAACAACGCCAAGTTTTCGCCTTGGTATACTTTTTCCCTGATAAAATTGTTCTGTTCTTTTTGTATTTTGAAAAGGAATGACTTTTACTGTATCTTTAATTTTTCAACTTTCAGTTCTATAGCCAATGTTTCCGCGGTACTTCACGTGGTTTTACAATCGATCCCAGTCGACCCGACCAGAAATGCGCAACCCGTCGGTTTGATGAAGAGGAATTGTTTCCAGGGTAATTTTTAATGATCATTTTTTAAATTTAGAACCATTTTCTAATTTATTTTTTCAGAAAGAACTTCTGCATTTTGTGGAAATCAAATTCACGAACCCGGTGAGGAGTGCGATTGCGGATTTTCACAGGTAACAATTAGACATTTTCTGACATCCGACTTTTTATCTACCTAAAATTGTGATTTTAAAAAAATTTAATTTTCAGGCCGACTGCGATCAGATGGGCGACAAGTGCTGTACGCCACATGAACAGACTACCGGATTTTCGAGCTTTGGGCCAGGACCTTGTAAACGAAGGGTAATTTTTTATTTTTGAAATGTTAACGAAAGTGATGGTTCCAGAAAGGCGCTAGGTGTTCTCCATCTGAAGGATATTGCTGCAATTCTGAGACTTGCTCTTTGCATGCGGCCAGTGACTACAAAATCTGTAGACAGGTAAGGAAGTTTGAAATTAAAAGTATCTCATTGAAATTATGGTATTCCTTATAAGAGCTACTTTTTTGAAAAATTGTATTTCTCAGGAATCCGAATGCAGTTTCCATCAAACTTGCGACGGCCAATCAGCGCAATGTCCCTCATCACCGCCAAAATATGACGGGTTGCCGTGTCAGGATAGCACAAAGGTAAATATCCTGGTTTTGATTTCGGCACAAATACAGTATTTGATCAAATTGCATATCTCCTGCTTATTTAGTCATTTCCCATCTGATATTGCATTTTTTTCTTACATTGATTGATTTTTAAATTTAAAATTGCAGGTCTGTTCGAGCGGCAGCTGCAACGGATCGGTGTGCGAAATGTTCGGCCTGAAGGATTGTTTCCTAACAGAGGGAAAACCCGAGGAACTCTGCTTCTTGGCATGTCTCAAAAATGGAAGTGAGTGGATTTAAGCAGAAAGTATAAAACTTGGGTTTGCCTTAATGAATATACGAAATCCTTAAAATGGAATAGATATGATTATTTTCTTTTTACAAAATCAGATTTCTACACTCTGCATTATTTATATAAAATTAGTCTTTTAAAAAGTAAATTTTTAAAATATCGATTTTTGTTAATTTTCAGAATGCGTCTCCAGTGTTGGTCTGCCTGAATTCGCATCGAATCGAACGACATTTTTGCAGTCCGGCAGAAAGGGCAAAAGTGGCCTGGTTCTGCATCCCGGATCGCCATGCAATAATTATAAAGGTCGGATTTTTAAGATTTCATTTTTTTTTTTTTAAATATTCTGCCTTTGTCTATTTTTGCAGTAGAATGAATAGAGAAGATTGGGTAAAATTTAGAAAATCCAAAAAAATTGACCCCTGCTAATGTTTTATTGAATTTGTCGACTTTTAATTTTCAGGATACTGCGACATTTTCCGTAAATGCCGAAGCGTTGATGCGAACGGTCCTCTGGCGAGGCTGAAGAATTTGCTCTTCGATAAAAGAACGATCGAGTCGGTTACGCAATGGGTCCAGGTAGTTGTTATATTGAAATTAGAAAGAAGGAAAAGAAATGATTTCAAATTTCAGCATTATTTCTTCTTCAAACTTTATCAGCTTTTCCGAGACATAATGAAACGAAATTAGATCTCTTGAGTATCAATCTTTTTTTTTCTCTCTATCAAAATGCTTTCGTCTCTAGTGTTCATCAAATTTTATCGACGAAAAAAAACAAAAAATATTGAACGAGATTTGTTTCCAGGAACACTGGTGGGTGGTCGTCTGTGCTGGTGTACTCCTGTTCATCCTGATGGCTCTGTTCATCAAATGCTGCGCAGTCCACACCCCGTCGACCAACCCCAACAAACCACCCGCGCTCAATATCTATCAGACACTCACTAGACCGGGAACGCTCATTGTCAGTTTTAAAAATTTATATTAAAATTAAAAATATATATATATATATATATATATATTTTCTAAGAAAACGCTCTAATGGTGACATTTGTTTTGCAAATTTTTCTTATCGTTGAAGAAATACAGGTTTAAGAATTAAGTTTATTAAGAAAACGTCGCAAAATACCACGGATTTGACATTATTTTGTTGTGTTCAGCTAGCAAAATTATCGAAGAAAAGATATGGATAGCAGATTTTATGCGAATTTCAGAGACAACGACGTCAAAGACATCGTTCCGCCGCTGGAGGTGTGGCACAGAATCGGGCGGGGGCTCACGTCGCCTCATCGTCCGCGCCTCCTCGAGGAAATGCAGGCCCGACGGCGCCTCCTCTCGTCCCCCCGATTATTCCTCCACCGAGCGCCTCCCAACCCATCCCACTTATTCCGGCTGGTAGGACAATTTGTCTTCTTTTAAAACTATATTGTTCAGATCTGGAATATGTTTCTTATGGTTCTATTTAGAAATAAGCTATTTTTCAATGAAATTGAAGACTTCTTCTGCTAAAATAATGAGTGAGAAGATGAGCTTGATAAACTAAAGTCGTTTTTTCGTATTTTTTAGAAAAAAGACACGATCTTCATAAAATGGCAGTTTCAGGCCCAATAATGTCCCCACAAATAATTGTTCTCGAGCCCCCACCTCCGTACACTGCATCAATAGACCCGTCGACAGCTTTGGGAGGACCCAAAAGAGGCCACCGCAAGAACAAGCGACAGACCAGTGCAGATGCAAAACCCACGACTAAATCCGGCAAGCCCGCGAAATAATGGAATACGCAATTTGCGTGTCAGAGGTAAATCTCAACGAGCTTAGGGCTAGTGCAGTTTTTCAGCCCAATTATTTTTTATCTCTGAAGACCTGACATATGATATTACTTTTGTCAGAAAATTTGGAAAGAAAAATAGAATCATTAAATTATGTGAAAATTCTATCCGTTTTTGATCAGTTCAGAAGAGGTGGATTATAATTGGGATCATTTTCTATTCTATTATTTTATGAACTTTGTTGTAAATTCTATGCGTAAATTCGCTCTTTTTCCAAGTTGTTTTAATTGTCAGCAATTTTTAATTTGAGTTTCTTTGTTCATGATATTGAGAATCTTTCAAAATCCACTTCGAAAATATTGCCTTTCATCTCCCCCAACAACAAGGACATTGAATTTTTGTATTTCGTGATTTTTGTAATTTCGATTTTCTTGATCTCTATATGATACATTCGTCCCAAGAGGTTCGAGAGTTGTATCTAAAGGGGCGGGGCTATAGTTCGAATTTGCCTCGCTCCCTTCAGGTAAACTCGATTTTCAGCAATTTTCCCGCATACTCGTGTGCCTCCGATGTCTTTCGCGCAATTCATTTGTTTGACATTGAAATTTGGAAAATTTAAGAATAGACGAATTTTCCAAGTTTCAGATCAACTTCTCTTGTACTTGCCAGATGCTTACCTACTTCAACGCGCCATCTTAATTATATTACTTTTGGATATGTATGTTTAAGTCACCCAATTTGTCATGTGTATTTTATCATAATCTGACTGCCCACATAATAGGTGAAAGAATTCCAAATATTTCCATGATTCACGAGTTGATATGTCTTTGAATATTTTTCACGATGTTTATAGGGTCTATTTTAAGTTTGGAAGAGGGAGTGGAATTTCGAAATTTTTAAGCTCTCCACCCCTTTTCAGACATACTCGAATACTCACTTCATTACATCGTCTTTTACATTACGTCTCTACGCGGTGCTGATTTTATGTCTCCGAAATCAAAATCTAGTATTTTCCCGAAAAAATCATTTTGAAAGTTTTACCTTCAAAACCGATGCCTTTTCACATGGTTTTTATGCAAATTTGGCATAAATCAATAAAGATTTGATAAAAGATTTCGAATTTTATGATAGCTTTTTGGATGTTTCCAAAGTAAATACTGGCAACTTTGAATGAAAAATAGAGAGATTCATTTTTAGGATGTCCACAACCGCGTCTTGCTCTGCTGTATCGCTGCCGAATTCGGTTACCGTCTCCCCGGCTAATTGCACTATCAAAGAGGACATGATCCACGTCGCCAATTACCTCGGGCACTGGTTCGAAGTTCACTTGGTACGCGATTTTTGCCAACAAAAAATGAAAATCATAAAATCGAAAAATTGAGTCATTCTAAGGAAGGTCGTCTTCAAAGAATTGACCATTTCCGACTTACCCTAAATTAAGTCCAATCGCAAATAATCAACTCTTTAATTATGGAAATTCAGATCGACGGTCGAATCATTAGGGGCCTGCTCGTTGCCACTGACAAGGAGTCCAATTTCATTCTTCGACAGTGAGTGTTCGATCGATAAGAGAGTTTATAAACCTTATCAACCTCATCCATTTCTAAACTTCATCAAAATCATTGTAACTAGGTTATTGTGGGTGGCTCGACTACTGGATGAAAATGATCGTTCATTCAAACGTTCAAAATAGGATATTTTTCATTTTCATCAAAAGTAATCGGGCAGACACAATAGTTAAGGGTAAGCATATAGTAAAATTCTCACATGTTTGGCACATCGAATGGGGTATTTTGACTATTGAAACTATCCAGTTTTACAATAGCCTAGATCAATTGCAAGGAGCGATTGAATCTCACAAGAATCAGATCAATAAAATGGGCGGAGCTTTGAAGATAAAATTTGCAATTTTAGCGCGATGGAAAGATGGACGCTGACAGAAGAGCCGCGCTTCATTGGACTCGCGATGATCGCGAAAAGGCACGTCAAGCAGATTTTCCAAATTTCTGACGAGGTTCCCACGACACTGACGCCTTCTGACGACTCGACAACGGAGCTGAAGGTCGACTAGAGACTACTATTTATTTCTTTAGCTTTAAAAATTAATAACTTGGACTTCCTGCATTTATCATCAGCTAATAACCACCATCATTTGCGTTTGCCACTAGCTTTTCCTTTTTCACTACATTCCAATCTAAAAGTCTTGTGACAATTACAAATGGTGTTGGTGATCAGTTGCTGAAAGATACAGTCGGTCAATAAATTATTCAAAAATTAATTGACAAATATATGCACTGGCACACACGTTAGGAAAAATGATATCACAGAAACGGTAACGATAGAAATGTTAGGCACTCGGATTAAGGGGAATGGATTTTTGGCGGGAGGAAACTAGACGATGAATAATATTATACTAAAAATAACAACCATGAGCAAAGCCAGATCAAACGCGAGTTTTCAGGGTTAAAAAATAAGAAAAGAATAGCGATGAAGATCGCATGATGAAGTTCTGATCAAGTAGAGGATCGTATCGGGGTTTCCAGCCTTGGGGGAGGTATTGGGATGACGGTGGGACGGGGCGAGGAAGGTGAATATAGGGGACTTCCCTGAGGCACGGTAGGATCACCGCTGCGGAACGACGACACCCGATGAGGTGTGTTGTGAACCCCGTTGGGACGGTCGCTAAAATCATTTTTCAATAACTCCAAACCTTGATCTTCATTTGTAATTGCGCATAAGAGATAGAGGAATGAAAATTCGGAGCTATAGAGAATTGAGCATATGATTTCATTCTTCTAACTATCATTATATACACAATTTGAGCATCAGTTTTTATTAAGCGGATGGATGATGTACTTACGAAAATATCTATTCTGATAAAAACAAAGACTTACACGATAACGATGTCATCGTCGTCGATGTGTCGAATCGTGTCGGAATCATTGTCAGTGTCCCTGTTGTCGTAGAGCGATGAGTGGTCCGATGGGTGTTCCTGAGCAGTGAAATATGCCGATGTACCAGAGGAAAGACTGTCGCGGGGCGGCAACTTATCAGAGCTAACAGACGCCCGCTGGTGCTAAGAGAGCTTCGCTAGCTAGGGGAACCACATGCAATGCAAGAAAATCTCATGACAAGCTGTTTGTAAGAGTAAAGTTCATCAGTATAGAAATTAGAACAAAATTTAGCCCACATAGGCAAAGTTTTGCTCCAGTATAAATGCGTTTCTTACAGAGCACATTTCTTTTATAGCTTATGCAGAAGAATAAAGAAAGGTTCCCTACTTTAGAATAGATATTCTGATGATGGGATAAGATGAAAGTGATGTGTACGAAATTTCAAGCTTACCCCATCCAAATTGACGTGAGGCTCAGGCACTTGATAGTTGCTCTTCGGGTCATTTACTGAAGAAATGCTGATCTTCATAGAATTTTCAATCCGAGCTTACTGAGAGGAGGCGGAGAATAAATGTTCTTCGTGGCCTTTGGTCGATGTAGAGGTTCTGTTTCAAACGGTCGGCCGGATTCATTGTCTAAAATTTCCGAAAAAATCCGTCTTTGAGAAGATGAAGTTCTTTACCTTTCTTGCATAACATTTTGTAGGTGCAGAATGCTATCAGTAGCGCAAGAAGTATCAAGAACACAATCAGGATAATCCACCACACTAAAATTGGTAAAAAACGATGCGATTGTCTAAATTCTCTAAAGATGGACAAGGTCTATTCTAGCTACAAATGGAAAGAGTGGGAAATATTTACACAGCATACACGAGCTGCCTTCGTCTTCGGGCATTTGCATGATCGGACCGGTGTAGTCCAAACGAGCGAAATTCGTATCCCACTCCGCCAATTCGACCGGGTTTTTCTGGCCTGAAAATTACTTGATTTCGTCGCTTTTCCGCAGACTTTTACCAGTCAAGAAGTCCGGTGATTGGAAGCTCGAGCATTTTCCCGGGGAGACCTCGCCGCTGGATGTAGCGAACTCGTGGTATTCGTGGGTGTCGTTGAAGAAGTACGAAATCGGCTGCAGAATCAGCGGGGGATTCTTGTAGAAGTCCAAGGCGACGTCTGGAAGAAATATCTGATGAAAAGTCGAGTTGAAAAAGATACTTGAAATGCAGCCCTTGAAGGGTTGTTTCGTCTGCGATGGAGGAACAAGCTCGGTTTCTCGGGCGACGGCGAATTGGATGCGATCAACATCAAACAAATTCGGTATCGTGCTCTCAGCTGGATGAGTGAACGTCGATGTTAGGGTGTCAGCCTGAATTTTAGCATGATTTTTGAAGAAATTCAAAGATCACCGTAATGATAGTGCGATTCTTCTCGCCGAAGCGCATTCTGATGAAGTGTCGATAGCCGTCAGCAAAATTCTCGTCGAAGTTCAGCACTCGAATTTGCCCATTGATGTCTACGTACCCGACGTTCAACGTGAGATTCTTATTGATCACGAATTCGAAGTAACTAAACTAACGTTTGAAGATAGGTTGTTTGCAATTCCCACCTGGTATCAGTGAAGTAGACGTTAGCAAGCGACCGCTTACTTGGGAATTGACGAGATTTTAGAAGTGCAGTCGATTTCTCTACCGCAAAGGCAAACCGGATCTCCTGTCGTCCTTTTCGGCTCGCGATGATCCGACGCAGAATTGGACTTGCTCGGAACGTGAACGATGAATCGTCGGGGATATGCATTCCGTTGTCTAAGAGTTTGATGAGAAAAATAAATATGGGCTGGACATCGTACCAATATTGCACGACAACCCCTCGTAGCTGGTTCTTGCGCAATCGCATGCTGGAACAAGAGGTTGTTTCACGGGGTTAGTCCAGTCTGCAGCACAATGACCTCCATTATGGCAATCGACGCAAGTGATATCGCAGCCCGATCGTATTCCTGAAGGTGAAATTTATCTTTGCAGAAATTCCCTAAGCCTACCCAGATGATTTTCGGTGATCTTCTCTCTGAGGTTCACAACTTCATCACCAATCTTTAAGCCACGAACGCATCCTCTAAGGTTGTGAATTGGAGATTGGTAGAGAGGCTCAAGAACCATTGAACCATCTAAAGTCAGAAATTTTTCAAATTTCATCGAAAAATATTTTTTAAATTTAACCTACCTCTGGTTGTCTCTTCCCTTTCCACTCCTCCGATAAACGTATAGACGAAGGGTTTGACGTCGACAACAGGATGGAGTCCGACTGGGATTATTGCGATGTCTGTTTCAACGTGAGAGTACTTTTTGATCGGCTTCGTGGCTAGCTGACGGCTTTCTCTAATCACACAAGCGTCTTCTTCTACGATGAGAGTAGAATATTCTGGCTTGTGCTCGATGGAGATTTGGATCCACTCCATGTTGGCGAACTCCTTGCCCATTAGAGCGCTGACGGTGCAGGAAGATACGACGTCTTCGTTATTCAATGTCAAGGTAATATTGACTTCGTTCGATAAATGCAGCTGGACGAAGTTGTTGTTCTCATCGTGAGCGAAAAAGATCAATGCGTTGTGCTGGTCCGTTCTAAACGAGAGCACTGTCTGCTTCTCCAAGGGCGAAGAAGACTCGTCCAGTCGGATGTTCCCTCCGTGGAGGGAAATGGATGACTCGCGATTCAGGTTGATTTCGCAATTCTTTCCAGAATGGATGTTAGGATACTTGCATCGACAGAAGAACGAGTCATTGACGAAGTCTTCGACGCATATTGCTCCATTTTGACACCTCGTCTCCGAACATCTTCCGCCGTTGTAACGATCAACTCCTGAAATATTCGATTTCCAATTAAATTTCCTCTCGAAACATACCGACGATTCCGCTTATGTGCTGGTAGAGATTGACGAATTCTCCGTTGATTCGGACGTCACGAATAGCGCCGATGAAGCCATCGTTGATACAGGAGATTTTCAGCTTGCCATTCGGGAGGATGTCTGACTCAATCGCTTTAAAGACGTGAATTCCGTCGACGGACAAACGAATTTCGCTCTCGATCACTTCAAGCACCAGAGAGTGCCATTGGGAGTCGTTCAGTCTAGAGCATCAACTTTTCATTAATAAAATTTTTTCCCACACCTGGCCTGAGAATGAGCCACTAGAGTTTCATCGGAATAGGATAGTTCAATTGTGTGCCCTTCGACAATCTTGATGTACAGGGGTTTTCCTGATTCGTAGATCTCAGCCAGAAGGGCTGTAGAGTTGACAGTGGCAAAGTGAAACGAGAGCGTTTGTCCATTCCAATCCTCCAGAGGAAGGGCGTTAAGGGTATTGAACTTGATTGCGGTTCCATCTAGCAAGTTAAAATATTGAAGCAAATGATCTTTAACCTTTCTTACCATTTCCCCAGCATTGAAGTTCTCCCAACGTCATCTGACCCGAAACCTGGCCTTCGTCTCTCAATGCGATGACTCGTGTGATACCCGCAGTTTTACCCGTCAAAATACCCGTGTCTTGAGTGATCGAGCCAGAGTCGCAGTTGCACTTTCCTGGGAATTTGACATTCAAAGATTACCCTTGATGGTCTTACCATGACCAACGCATCCAGTGTCCATGCAAGCGCACGAATTCGGTACCTGCCCCATTTGTCGAAGAGTCTTATTTGCGTACGCCGTGTGGAACCAGGTGTGGTAGCTCGAGAAGGACAAAGGAGCTTTGTTGCAAGAGTAGGCGACTGTCTGGCTGCAATCGTATGATTGTCGAACCAAAGACGACAGTTGGTGAGGAGTGAAGTCTCGGTAGGAGACCAGGAACAAGGAGTTAGTCAAGAAGGCCGAATCCCTTATTGAAGTTGATGGAGGCATGTCATGAGGAACGATGGTCCTGAATTTGATCGAGTTTTGAAAAACCTTGAAAAATATATTCTTAAATAGACTTCTTACGTTCCATTCTTGCACACGGCAATATTTGCGGAGAGCTTGCCAGGTCCGTCAAGATCAAGTCGAGTGGGTCCTTCAGGGAGCTTCCACAACTGAGCTTCAGAGCAGGTTCGGGGCATCAGGACTAAATTTTAACAGTTATTTCTTTTTAACTAGGTAACATACCGAATTGACAATATCGTCCTCCGTAGCCGGATTTACATGAACATCTGATCGTAGTATTGTGTTTCTCACAGATCGAATCATGACGGCAGACATGTTGGTCAGCACGTTCGCAATTATTGGAAGTTGATAGTGTCTCTAAATTTTGGCCAACATTTTTCTTGAAGAATATATTTTCTGAACTAGTGAATGCCTCGTAGAGGTTGAGTCCCTCCATCGAGTCGGAATTCAAATCGTCACTCATTTGTACGACTTGGAACTTGTCAGTGTCGAACATCTTGATGCCGTCAGAGACAAGGGGCTCATCAGAACAGGAACTCAGCTTTGACTGGCTTATGACCTGAGTTTGAAAAATAATCGCTGCAAGTAAGAACTAATGAGTCACCTTCGAATCACCCTTGAAGTACAGATCGATAACGTCGTAGTGGTCAACGTAGATCAACGGGAAGCACGCGGTGATTCCAATTTCACGGGTTCCATCAGGTAAGTCTAAATGAAATAATGAGACTACTATTATTATTTTCATTGAGAAGATAAGATACCTGATTGCACCCCTCCAATAGTCAACGAAGAAAGCAGCATTCCCAAGGGCGTAGCACACGTTTTCACTGTTCCGTCAACCGTTAAGGAAATCTTCGTTCCAATTTCGATCTCGACTTTGTGGACCTTCGTCTCGGAATCCAGCGTGAAGTTCAAATGGGCTGCTCCTGCTGTGAGCTGTCCTTTGTTGTTGACAACGTACAGCTTGAATTGCGTTCCATTCGCTAGAATTGAGTGTAGAAGAACCCCTTCCTTGTCGGTTGGGTCGGCATATTCGAAATAAAGAATGATTCGCTCGATTGCTTGCTGATCCCAAGTGTTGAATCGGATCAACTCAGGGTTCGCTGTGTCGTCATCGTTCTTCAAGCGGATATCCCTTGGTTCATCTTTGCAATTAGGCCCAGTCTTTCTTGTTCCGAAACAATCGCATTCAGCGACTTCCAACTGGACGCATTTCCCTGCTCCACAATGACGGTTTTTGCAGTCTTGCACCGCGTTGCAAGTGTCGACGTAGTTCAGCTCGACTTCGTGAAGATCTTTCGGCAAAGTTAATGCTCCATCGATAGCGAGATGCTTGAAATGGACGCAGCCAGTGGCAGACTCGCCTAAAATATTTAAACAATGAGGATATTGACTTTCGAAAATTCTACCTCCTCCACCAATGACGAAAGATATCGTGTCATCCTTCCTGAGATGAATCAGAGCATTATCCAGCACTGAATTGTCGTTCTGCTTCTCATCCAGTACCAGCGAAACCGCCCCGTTGGCGATCTTCGTGTACAGCGTGTGGTTGCCCTCGAGTTGAATGCCTAAGTCGACGAAGCCCTGCTCAATGGAGTTGTTGTTGACGTCCATTAGCGCTACGATATATCTGGTGTCAAACACGCTAATCGAAAGCTTGAAGCTTTGTTGTCCATTGTTGGGTTCGATCAACCTTATCGCGAAAATTTGCCCGTTCGATTTTAGCTGATAGTCTAGGGCCACGGTAATTTCGTTGGCAGGCGCTTCTAAAGGTATTGATTGAGGGATAAATTTTAGAATTATCGAAGAGTTGATTCAACTTTGCTACTTTAATCAACAATTGCACATCTTCAATCTGTATTAACCTCTCAAGAATTGGATCTGAGTTTTCCAAATAAATTTTGGATTTACCATGCAATTTCCAGTGCTCGGCAGTGTAGTTGACAAACGATTTTCTGGAGTATAAATAAACAGCTGACGGATCGATGCCATATGCGCTGATGCTGAAGGAATAAAGCAACAGCAGCGGGATAATCATCCAGTCTAAATGGTAGTAAGGATTGGTAAATAGTATCGAAAATGATATAAAAGGCCCGAAATCTGGTAACATTTTGATAAATGAGCGATAGTTTATAAATTGAAAATCTGTTGGCTAAATATTACGAAACGATCAATAATTTTGCGCACTTAGTGCTCGAATAATGAGTAATTATGTTTATGAAATTGGAATGAATAAGATAAAATTTCCGTTTGCGAGTGGGGGTGTAGGAAGTTGCAAACAAAAGTATTTATATTTGATTAGAGATGGTAAAATGGTTAGATGGTTAGAGAGCCGGGGTTTGAATGAACCATACTCTCACTCTGACTGTGCGTGTCATCTCAATGCCCGAAGGCACTGATAAGAGAGAGTATGTAAGTATGAGAGGACAGGAGAAATAGTAAGGAATAGGACGAACTTTGCATGAGCCAGCAACGCAAACAACACCCCAAGGCTTTATGCAGGCACACACAGAGCCTTTCAACCTTAGAATATGATTGATCGAAATTGGAACTTGAACTGAATAAGCACAATCATAAGAATATCAGAATTGGGGATTTAGTTGAAAGCTGATCTTCATTTGTGACTAAATTAATATTGGATATCAGATGATTAGAAAGATTAGTTGATGATACTCTTCACTTTTCACTGTGCTTAGGAACTAGCATGGTCAGAAAGAGTATAACATGGTGATCTTCACATAGCTTATAATCGAAATAGCATGATTATGAAAATGGCGAAGATCAGCCATTGAAGTCTAGCTTGATATGGAGCATGAAAATTGAAAGGTTCAGAAAATATTGAAAAAGCTTAAGATAGAATGGATGATTTGACTACCACCCCTTTCTGTCCAATAAATAAATCGATACTGAAACTATAAATATGTGTGCCTAAGAAGGTATTGAGGAACGTTATCACTTCCAGGGCATAAACTGCCATCGGAACCAATGGAATGATTGGAGAATGTCAACTTTAACCCTAAGAATGCTAGGACTTAGTTTAGAACATTTAGGTGCAAATATAATTTGAACTGAAATTATTCCATTTAAAGTAATATCAAATGATTTATCATTTACATGAAAGTAAATTTGTTCTGGTTCAGAATTTAGATGATTACCAATAGATGTTTATTAGTTGATGAGTTTCAATAGTGTTCTAAAACTTTTACTTCATTCCATTTCTTTTCTCTGAAACAAATTTTCCAAGCATTTCTATGCGCAATTCTATCCGTTATCATTTCATTAATTTTCATTTTGAGATTATTCTGATTGGCATATTGAGAGAGCGCGATCTTGTATTGTTTTCTTGAGAGAGAAAAGTATAAAATAGAATTTCCAAGTCTCCACATCCGTCATTTATGCGTTATTTGCACTCTATATACAATTTATAGCATGGATTCCCTCTGTCATATTCTTTACTTGCTCTTTATTTCCTGGGATTCTCTCGCTTTCGCAGCGTTTAGAATTTCACAATTCGTATTATTTTCTCCACGTTTTACTTTTATTCCTTTCTTATTTTTCCTCGAACGATCATGCCATTTCTAGAAAATGCTCTAGTGTCATTGTGTCAGAGTTGTCGTTAGAAGACGTGCTATTATTTATTTTTAACGACTATTGATTTTTAGATATTCTTTTTAATTTTATTATTTCAGAACTCGGACGATGCGAATGTGAAATTCAAGTAGCTCGATTGTATCAATCAATTTTTACTCGTTTGGATTTCAGGAAGAAATTTACTAACCGGTATTTTTTTAAACAATTTACTTAAAAATAACCGTAAACAGAGCGGAATCAAAAATTCATAATTTCTTTTAAAAAATAATGAAATTTCTTTAAAATTTTATGAAACACGAAGAAAAACTTGTTTAAAAACCATGATTTCCGAAAAAATCCAAGTAATTTCCTTCAAATTTTTATTTCCAGGAAAATAAAAGATCCAGATTCACATAATGCAGTACCACATTCGTCCGTTGTCGATATTCTGCGTCTCGATTACCGTACTCCTGCTGCAGCTCGCTTTGGTGTCGGTAGACGGCGTCAATTCAGAAGTTTCCACGGATGCGTATTACAATAAAACTGAGGCTTCCATGGGGTAATTTATTATGTTTTAATTTTTTTTAAATGAAATTTCATGAAATTTGTTATTTTTCTATAGAAGATATTGTGAAAATACTAAAATTAATTTAAAAAAAGCTTATTGTTGTGTGAAAAATAACGGAGGAATTGAAATTTTAAAAATAAACGGATTATTATATAATTACAGTATCGTCGAAACGAACGCTTCAAACATCGAGACGAAAGGTGCAGCGATAGTCGGGAATGCCATCGAAGAGAAGAAGCGGTCTTTGGTAAGAGCAATTTCCCAATGTAGTTTAATTTTTGGATTACTGTATTTTAATTTCCCAGGCGATTTTCTTCATCCTACTCGTACTCGTACTCGCCACTCTAACCGTTCACATGCTCATCATTTCCAACATCACCTTCATTCCGGAAAGTTTGGCGATCGTCATTTTGGGCAAGTTTTAAAAATTCTAAAAATTGCCACAAAAATAGGAATCTAACTAACCATGTAAAAGTTTAGAAAGAAATTAAATTTTCTTTGAGAAGATAGAAATTTCAGGATCCCTAATTGGCTCAATTTTGCGATACACGTCGAATAAGGACTGGAGTGAGATCGAAGCGCTGAGTCCAGGTGAATTTTTAAAATTTGTTCTTCTAAAATAAAAAAATGTGTCTCAGATGTCTTTTTCCTAATCCTACTTCCCCCGATGATTTTCGAGGGCGCTTACAACATCAACAAAGGCAGTTTCTTCTCGAACTTCGTTCCCATTTTGACTTTCGCGATTCTGGGAACCACGATAAGTTCCATCTTCATCGGACTGTGCCTATACGTTTTGGGATTGGTGAGAATTTTTCTTTATTTAAATTTTTGAAGGTTATTCTCCAATTAGTTTTTTTTAAAAATTATTCTGTGAAGGTTAGAACAATTCCTGTAAATCGCTAATATTTTCAGGCCGATCTAATCTACAAACTGAACGTATTTGAGGCCGTCGCTTTCGGTAGCATGATTTCTGCGGTAGATCCTGTAGCGACGCTGGCGATTTTTAATGTTGTCAAGGTAAAAATTCATCTTTTTTAAATCAAACTTCCCTGAAAAGTTCCGTAAGAATTCGTGAAGATACTAGTTTTCGACATTTTCAAAGATAAAATATTGTATTTTTATTTCAGCTCAAAAAATCGAGATTAATTTTCATTTGTTTGTCTTTCAGGTCGACGAGCTTCTAAGAATGCTCGTGTTTGGAGAATCGATGCTCAACGACGCGGTTTCCATCGTTTTCGCAGCGACGGCTCTACAATACTCGAAAATGAACAATTTGAATACCGCCGAGGTAAAAATTTTTTTCAGAAAATTAGATTTTTCCTCTAAAATGCCAACTTTTTTGTCTAAAGCTGTGATAAAATAATTTTCCTATAATCTTTAAGATAATTGTTTCAGGTGATTCTCAGCGCGACCTCTTCTTTCATCTACGTATTCGTATTGTCAGCGGCTTTGGGAACTGCGATAGGGCTGATTAGTGCATTGGCAAGTTTCTTGGATTTTATTTTTTTTTTGCATAAATTCAGATCTTTGATAAAAAAAATACAAAATTTGTAAATTATATACATTTTTAATGAAAAAAGTTTCTATTTTCTATTGAAATAGAAAAATACCATTTTCAGCTTTTCAAACACGTGGATTTGCGAAAAACACACGCTTTGGAATTCGCCCTACTGATCATTTTCTCCTACATACCGTACGGTTTCGCAGAGTCGATTAATTTATCGGGTAAAATTTAGGCAAAATTTTTAAAAATATACAAATTCAAATAAAATAGGAAAAATGTGAATAAATAAAATTGAACTTTCAGGAATCGTAGCCATACTTTTCGCCGGTCTCTGCATGTCCCAATACACACGACAGAACATCAGTCTCTTCACGCATGTCGCTTTTCAGACCACACTGAGGACGATATCTTTCGTGGCGGGTAGGTTTTCTTAATCTCTTTTAAGACATTTTTATCTCTTCAAGAATTGCCGATCTCTTCTAATTTTCTTTTATTTTTTCCGAAAATTTATGACATTCTTCAATAGAAATCTGATATCCAATCTGAAGGCATATGACCTCTTTTTAATAAATAATTGATCTCCTTTCAGAAACTTGCACGTTCGCGTACCTCGGCCTTGCGTTCTTCACGATCAAACTCAACTTCCAAACTTCGTTTATTCTATGGACAATTGTAAGAAAAGTTATTTCAGTTTTTCAAAAACACATTTGTTCATAATTTAGCCTATTCTTGAGCAAATAACTTATCTCTAAAACTTGTGCTAATTTCCAGATGCTATGTTTGGTCGGTCGAGCGTTTAGTATATTCCCGCTGTCGTATTGCGTCAACAAATGCAGACCACAAGTCCAAATAAATACGAAAAACCAAATCATCATGTGGTTTAGTGGTATGTTTTTTTAATTAAACTTTTTTTTGCAAAAATGAACATTTACAGATACTTTAATTTTTACTAAATATGCATAATTATTTTCAAATAAATCACGAACAAATACTTTTTTTCTTTAAAAATTGCTTTTTTCAAGATCTAATCAAAGTAAAAATTACATACCTTCTTCCCTATAAACTCATAATGAAAGATGAAATTAGTCTATTCTCACGATTTTGCAACAACCCGTAATTTGTTCTAGAAATCGTTATTTTAATTCCAGGCATGCGTGGCGCAGTCTGCTTCGCGCTGGCCTTGTACATGGACATCCCGAAGGAGACGAAGACGGTCATCCTGACGAGCACGCTGTTCCTCATTCTGTTCACGACAATGGCTATGGGCGGGGCCGCGATGCCATTCATCTCCTTCATCAACACATGCTATCCTAATGTTGTGGAGGAGAAGAAACGGTTGGTGTTTATTATTATTATTTATTTATTTTTTTCAGATTTAAAAAAAATAATGTGTTAATCTTTTTACTACTTTAACTCTTTTCTTTTATTTTTCCAGATTATTTTATGAAAAGACTTTACGAAAACTTGGAAACATGAAATTCCGAAAATAATTGATTTAAAAACTAAAATTTAGAACACGAAGAAACCGCACCGAAAACCGCGAGGCGAGAAGGAAGAAACGAAGACCGATTTTGAGCAAAACGCACGAAATGGCCCAGTTTGCTGATGAGGAGTGGAATAAAACTGTGAGATTTCATTTTTTCTAATTTCATGCTATTTATCGAGAGTTCTTTCAAAATACCAAAATTTATTTGTACCTCTGCTAAATTCCGAAATATTCTTTAAAAAAATAAAAATTTCAAAAGGAACTAAAATCTTGCGAACCTCATTTTTGAGCCGAGAAATTTTCTTTACATCTAAATGAAAAGAGCACGTTAAAATTTGCAGAGTTTTAACGATAAGACCACGAAGCTCGGTTCGTTCATGAGCTACCTGTTCGTGCGAAAATTCACTGAAAAGGAACGTCAAGAGGAGCGGCTCACCGTAAATCGACTCACTCAAAAGGCCTGTCTCCTGAGGGAAGAATCGACTGAAGACGATGAAACCAGACTGACGGGAGATGATGTACCGCTCATTGCGTGAACGAACATTACAAGGGGCATGGCTTATGCTAATTCTTGAGAACTACGGTAGTTTTGTTAAGTCATACTTTTCTGTAAAGATTGTTTTTATTTTTTGAGTGATTACGGTATTTTGAAGATATGCGATCATAAAATTACGGCGTTTTTTCTTTGAATAGTTATTGCAATTACAAATTTAAAGTAGCCTAATTTTTATAGTTCAGAAAAGATTAGTTGAAAATATGACTTCGTGATACCAGAAAAAAACTGATTTCTGAATTTCAATTGAATCGAGTCAGGCCCTTTGTAAAATTTAGTCTGAATTACTCGTTAGTAATTTTTTAATTAATTACCCTAATTCCGATAATTATCTGCCAATTTTCACGAGATAATTAGCCATATCATTCTACTCGTTTTGTCATGCACATTGCATCAGCTTAGTTGATAGTTGGTGCGGTTCGCGAGTTCACGCGGGTTCGTAGTTCACGGGCTTTTTGCTTCTGGGTTATACTTTTTTTCCAAAAAAAGCCCGCGAGCCGCGCCAACTATCAACTAGGCCCATTATATCTACATAACATAGTAGTCATCATTAATTGCCTTACTTTCTTTCATCATCCTTTTTTCTGTAAAAATGCTTCAAATTGAAGTTCAAAGCTTGCGACGGTTGTCTTAGGTGTTCAAAGGGTCGTATTGGGGACTAGTAAAAAGAGTCGAAAGCGTGAAATCAGCAATAGGAGATCCTTAATCTTTAAGAGTCCTAAATTAGAAGATTCGCCGTTAAAGAGGAATTAAATACATGAAATGTGGACTTCTTTTTCTGGTTTTACGATATAATTTTATTTTTACTAGTTCCCGAATTATTAGTCACTACTCAATGATGTTTGTAGCTTGAGAGAGACGGGTTTCGATCAAAATTTCAGTGATAACACTAGTTTCAAATGAACATATTTTTCGGTGATAAAGAGTTGTGCAGAAATAAAGATTTTTTTGAATTGCTGTATTTCCAAAACTAATATTCTAATTTTAGACTTATTATATTCATGTTCTAAACCCTAAACGAGTTCTATTGAAACTTCGGGAATTATGAAAATTCTCTTTAATGCAAAATCCGACTGATGTGTTATTTTTGAATGTGATAAATGCTGCTTCGGGCAGGTTTATCGGAGTATCTTTAAGCATTGAATAAGGGATTTCGTGAGTTTAATTCGGTTACCTTAGTTACGCCTCTATTCAGAGTAGATGGGAATTAATGCATCTGGTGGGTTAGTTTATCCAGGATTTATCTTATCTCCTATTTTCAGTCCCAGATTTTCTTAAAATACGAGAGTTTTCGTATCTCCTGCTTCATATTTACTTTAGGTTCCAATAATTTAGAAAGTTTACCCACACAGTTTTCCTAACCTATACTTATCATTGATAAGAGATTTTTCAGTGACTAATAGATAAGCTGAATTTCACACCCACTCTATTTATCTTTGTTTTCTGGGATGTTTTTTCGAGAAATATTATGGATTTTAAGAGGCCTAGAAAATATAAATAGATTTTTAGGTAAGTGGATGATGAATATTCTTGCAGAAACATTTCCGATAGTCGCTTATTTTAGGTGCAAAATTCTGGACACGATATTGCATGTTTTTCATGCATATTTCATCGAAATCTTCCCCCATGTAAAGAATAGACTCGTAACACTGTCTGAGATATCCATTTTTGAAAGTTCGCCCATGCTTTTGATATTTATAAATGATGCAATATCCTTTTATGGGATATGTTGTCTTTTTAGCTCTCTCATTTTCAAATGATCTTAGAGATCTCTATTTTCCGTTCTATGGACCACTTGTATTGAGGAAAGTCTTCCGGCTTTTGTTGTTCCTTCCCTCTCATCTTTTCTTCTTTTTCTCTCTCGTTCAATTATTCTTTCTCTGCCCATGTTTTTTCATGGACCTCCCTGACCGGTTCGTGTACGGCACTAGCCAATTCTCTTTCACTCTTACAAGCGTCGTTAATCTATCGGTTTATCGACTTGTCGTCGATAATCGCCCGCGTTTTCTCGAGGATTATTTCGTTTTATTTTTATGCAATACCTGGAGAATTATTCCCGCTTTCTTATGGTTCTTGGAACTTTATTTTTTATTCCAGAAACTTAGAAATTGGGTTCTTATAAAAAAAATATTTTTTCTGAAAATTCTTCGAATAAAAATCTGGGCTTTCCGAAGCCAAAAGTTGAATTTTTAGGAACTCTTCAGGTTTCAAAAACCAAAAATATAAATTTCTAAAAAGATGTTTGGTTTCCAAAGCTCTGAATCTAATGAATAAGCTCAATATTGGAGGCGGTTGGGACCGCCAATTTCCGGCTACCAAAGAGAGTTGAATTATCTAGAAGCACTCAATTACTCAAGCGAAAGTGAGGGAAAGAGGAAGGAATCAGATCAAAGCAAGCTTTTTGACTACTGAGGAAATAGTAGGGAAAAAGAGAAAGAAAGGTAATCGAACAAGTGGTTTGCCAGAGATTAGAGATCTATGAATTAATCGGCGAAAGGCGAAGAGAGAGAGAGAGAGAGAGAGAAACAAGAAAGAATGAAGCTCTTTTATTGTGTAACATTTTGCGCTAGGATAAAGTCTATGAAATCGATGCAATTTCTCGATCTATAAATCTCTCTAGTTTTATCGTTATCTCTTTCTCTACCCCTCTCTAACTTTCCTTCTTTCTTTTTTACCTTTTCCTCTCTTATTGTATCACACTATTTCTCTTTTCTTCCTTCTCTTTCCTTCAATCGGTTTAGCGTAACATCGCTTGCCAAAGGGGCTATTCCTTCCTCCATTCTTTCCCTTCCCCCAATCATATTTATGTCTGTCGTATTCTACACGAGCGCACGTTCACTTTTATATGCGCACTTTATAACAACGAGACCAAATCCAATTTACGGTTTAGAATAGACAATTGTTTGAAGTTGTACGATTTAGAACCATTAACAGCCTTGTGAAAATTTACGGATCATACTTTTATTGGTGCAGCCTCGAAAATCTGTTCCATTGGGAATTTCAGATTGAAAAAGCTTGCATAAATTTGTTGTCAAATAGATTAGACAGCTGATCTTCACACCGTTTTCTGCATAGAATCTTTAGCGTTATTCTATTGGTTCAATAAGTCTAGAATTTTGCTACGTTTCTGCAAAATTTCGGTTTTTCTGAACTTGAATTCTATTTGATAGTTATCATTTCTGACAGAACGGCTTTTTCCATATAAAAGGTGACGTTTCGCTGAATCAGGGTCGATTTTTTCAACTTTATTCCGCTGCAAAAACAATTATTTTCGACGTTTGACATAAATAATTAACGTCGCCAAAATTTCAATTTTCGTTAATTTTCAACCTCCTGGGAATTTAATTTGGATTCTCTCAAAAATATTGTAGGTTTGTATAATTTATCCTAAATCAAGCTATTTTCTCTATGGTACATTTTTAGTTTTAATTTTCTTTAGAATCGTTCAAACTTCAACAGTTCTGTATGCATATTTTATGACACATTTCAAGCTCGGTTCTGACCGCCTTTCTGAAATCTGCTTTCATATTTGCTCATGCCGTACATCAGTCAGGTTTGCACCGACTATGCTAATACGTTTAACGATAGCGCATTTTCTGCGTTTTTTCACCCTTTTCGCCGGACCGGCCGCCCGCCTGTCAAGCATTCTTCGTCCCCACTTTTTGCTCGAAGAACAGATCAATTTTCAGGCGAAATCTGGAATTCTGGAAAATTTTGCCAGGACACAAAGAAGTTTTTTGTTCGGAAATTTCAGCATCAAAAATCGAGCATTTGTAGAGCTACAAAATGACGCAAAAATCGGATTTTCTTTGTGTCAAATGTTGGTTAGTACAAGCTCTTCTAGAATTCGTACGATTCTAAAAATGTGCTGAAATTTGTGTCCAGATTATCAAAATGACCCCACATTTTAGAGCTTTACAACTCAACTTTCGCAACACACGCCTTTAGTAAGGTTCAATCTAGGAAATTGCCTTTAGAATAGGTAAACGTTCACTTTTTATAAATATTCCAGTCGGGGTTTCCCATCCTATACCTTATTATGAAGTGAGTGTTTTTCGTAGTCTCTATTTTTGGCAACCACCTGCTTTTTCGCGCTTTTTCCTGCCAAAAGTCTGCCCCCCACTTCCACTTTACTAGTTATGCGTGCGCATTCGTTTTGGCAGTTTTTCATCTTCCCTTTTCACTTCTCACCTCCTTTCATACTTTCACTCTATTACGCGAAAAATAACAAAATCTGTAGTTTTATTAGTCACAATGCGGAGAAAATTACAGTAGCCATTTATTGACCTAAAATTTTAGGACATTGTGCTTCTCGTTCTTTTTCCACGATTTTTTTTCCAACGTTTTCATCAGTATCTACAGATGTATTATCGAAGTACAATTGCCCGTGTGCGATTGCGACTTTTCCGAGTGTTTTTGATGATCTTTCATTTTTTTCTCCTTGTCTTTTCCACTCTCATTTCGAATGCTATTCCTCAGTCCTTTCAATTATGTCTGCTGCTGGCGCGCGTTCACTGGCGCGTGTACATGTCAGTTTTATTTTGGCATTTCTGAGATTTTCCCGACTCTCTTATTTTTCATACTATTTTCCCGCTTCTGCTTCTTTTCCTACTATTTCCCATACTACTCCCTCCATTTTTCATCCTTAGAATCTCTCATTTCAAGGAGCTCTCTCTAATATTCGGGCTTTAAGTTATTCTTTTTCATTTTATGCTGAATTTCAAATTTTCCAATGTTTGCTCTTTGACCCTCTAGATTATAGCTGGATTCTTTATTAGGTAAGGTTAGAAAGAGAAAGAAAGGCAAAATGAATGTATTTTTGCATCGTTATATGTCTGAAGCTTCACTCATTTCGCGCATATGTTAGGAGATGTTTAGCATCTCGTTTTAATTTGCTAACGCCTTATAAAGACAAGGCTAAAAAGTAAGAAAAAGAATCAGAGACGGAGAAAAAACATAGCGCTTGAATGAAACCTAACTGAGCATTGGAATTAGAGTTAGTACTCGCATTTTTATAGTCACTCTGATCCAGAGAGTAACTGATTCCGGCAACTCATTCAAAGAGTTTTAAAGTAGCTGATTTCTTTCTTCTTGCAAGATCTTCTTTTAGCTTTGAATTCAGACAACTTTTAGACGATTTAGAGTATGGTGAAAAAGATTTATTGAATATCGTAATATTTTGGAATTTTTATGTCATTGAAAAAATTATATTCCTCCTGAAATTTGTGTAAACTTGCTATATATTCCTGATTTTCTACACGCTTCAGAAAGATAAATCTGATTTCTTTCAGATTAAATTTTAGGTTACCCGATTGCGCTCGTTTACGTACCTAAAGCCTAATACTTCTGTTCTTTGAGGTCCTAGCTTTTCCCTTATATGGGCAAAATTCCTACGCAAAAGGTCCTGAAAGTGCATTTCTCTCGATTTTTATTTTATTGCATAATAAACATCTTGATTTATTATGTTCGAAAAATTGCTGCAGAATATAAGTATACAGCCAATTTTATAAATGCAATGGATATTTTTGGAATTTTTTTGAGTAAAGATTATATGATTTTAGTTTGAGCAATGATCTAACTGAGCTTTATTTAGGAAACTGTTTTCCTATCAATCAAACAATTTGCGACTTTCGCTCCGAAAGAAAAACTGATTTTTATGTTCCAGCCACGAAAAAGCTATCCTTAATTTTGCGTAATTTTCCATGTAAGACGAAATTCCGAGAATTTCACTTCATATTATTTTTAATTGAATCAAATCAATTCACTCGGTATCTTTTACCACGTGAGATATGATCAGGAACCCAGAGAAGCCACGCCCTCTTTTTTCGCTTAAAAGTTTGCTTTTATCTGGTTCCATATCAAATTTGATCGGAAAGATTGCATTCAGATTTTTGTTCTACTTTAAGACCACTTGGTTTTTATTTTCTTATGGTACAATTGTATCTTATTATCTTATCTGATTCTGCTAAATATGTTTCTTTTTATAAAAAAGGTTGATCTTCATTTGGTTTCTTTATTTATTTATTCTTAAATCACCTGATTCTATATAAACTTTGTGATAAAAAAAGCGGATCTTCATGGAGTTTCTGCAACTTTTATATTATATCTTCAAATTTCCAATTTTTTCTCCTATAAACTTCACTCTTCAAGGTCATAAATCAAGGCCAATTTCTTGAAAAATCAAAATTACATCGAATTTAATAATCCTTGTAATTTAATTACCACTGGAATTCGAGAGCAAATACTTCACTTTTTTCGGTGTCATTCGACTTTGCCATTCTTCTGGAACTGGTTCTGCGAATTTTTCGATTCTTAACCCTCTCATCCAAACATCGCCCAAATTTGGAAAATTTAGCAATGAAATTTGCTGGAAAGGATTGGAGGAAAAAGAAGCAGAAAAAGTAAAATTTGAAAAGGGCAGTTTTCGAATTTTTCGGAGAATAAGTCAATTTCAAGGAAAAGTTCAAGAAGTTGGCGGTTGGAATTTTTAGGTTCATCCTCTCTCTTGTTTTTGTTTTCTTACGAAATTGATCATTTTCTATTTTGTCGAAAGAAATTCATAAAGTGGCTTGTCATTTGAGAAAAACAGCCTATTTTTCATCAATTCTTATTCTCCATAAATTTTTTTTCTCGATTCTTAAAAATCAAGATAGCTAAAAATACAACTGAATAGAAGGCCCGATTTTGTCGAGTTTTCCCGCACCGACCTCGACGATACGGTGAGCGATTTTCCCCGCGATGCGACAATTTTCTCGATGTGATTTTTGCCTTTCCCGGCAGTTTTTCGGACAATTTTTCCACCACCACCCCGATTTTCTCCCGACGCGTCGAAACGTGTTTCTCAAAATTCTCCCAACAAAGTCTCATTCGATTGGGAATGCCTTTCTTCGGAAAATAACAATCGATAGGCATTATGTCGATATTTTCGACAATTTTGATCGAGATTGTATCTTGTTTAAGAATTCTATAGAATTTTGAATTGTCGTTTTCTAAGAATTTCTTCTAATAATTAATTTTAATTTGATGGCATTTAATTCGAGTTTCGAGAGTTCTTATTTAAATCCTGTGAACCTGGGGAAACTTCTGACATTTTAAATTATTGCAAAATTTTTAATTTCATCTTTTCACAATTCTGCATAGTTATATATTCATATGCGCATGTTTCAAACTCTAAGTACTGGAGATCTAGCTCTGATAATGTTTAATCGTAATTTATGCAGAATTTTTAGGAGTAAGACATGAAAATGACTATCTTTTTCTCTTCATCTCTCATTTCCCATGCTATTTCTTCACTCAAACCCATCTGAAGTACGGCACTGACTTGCTCAGGTGCGAGCGACCTGAAACGTATTTTTCTCTCTCCGTCTAGTGTAATTTGTCTTGTCTCCCCAAGCTCATAGAATTGCAAATTATCAACGCAATTCTGAGCACAGCCTTCGGATGAGTTTTTTGTAACACTAAAGTTCTAAGCGAATATTATATCATAGATCTGAGTTTCTGAGAACAAGATACAGATTTTTCATAATATTCAATAGATTTTTGATATATTATGTTTGCTACCCTAAAAATAATATAGCGCTCCAAATCTAATGCTTTTTTTTATATCTTCTTTTATATAGTATTTTTCCAACATATCCTAAATCAAGTATCTTGCAAAAACTTGTAAATTGAGCATTTGTTAATTTGAGATTCTATATCTACTCGAAAGAATTTACTTTCCCAAAATGATGTAGCTTCGCTCTAAAATCCCTTGTATTTTGATTTAATTAGTCGAAACAACAAATTTTGAAATCGGGTGAAAATTTGAAAGTTTTCTGGATCGGTGAAAATTTGTTTATGTTTCATTTAAAATGCGCGCGTTAATTCTAAGGTAATTTCCGCATCACTTAACTTCGTGACTTAAGTATTTTCACTTCCTTTAAAACGTAATTGCATTTTACATTTCATTTCATGGCTGATTTTTACATTTTACCTAAAATTTAGTTATTATGCTAAGCTCTTCATTTTTCGCCGCCTAGAAAATCATATAATAAGTATAAAATTCGAAAATGCGTCCGAATCTTTCGCTATCATTTTTCGAATTCCTCGGGAAAAAGAGCATTAAAGTCTCTAGCGTTGTGAACAATGACCGAGCATTTCATAGCTCCCATCATTGTGCCTTAAAATTTCCCGATTAAAATAGAAATCTTCGGAGTTTCGTGTCAATATTATACCATTTCATCTGAAGAACTCTAAATTTAGATTTCTTTTCTTTAAATTCTAATCTCCCATTTTTCAGAAAATTTACGTCACTTCTCGGCAAAGGATATATAAAAATCTTCAAAAATCCTGCAAGATATCCCATATTTACTGTTCGTCTTTCTTTATCTAATATCATATCTCGTAGTGCCTTTATTTGCATTGATAATCTCTGATTAACATTTGCTTTCTTCTCGTTACGCCAAAAGTGGGCGGGGCCAAAAATTGTGTACGTAATGCGGAAATCTGAGAGCATCCCGTAGAGTATTTGTCTTTGAATCGGAAAATAGCACGGTAAATTAGGAGAGTTAGAAGAAGAAAATGGAAATAGTATGGGAAAGAAGAGGGCAGAAAATTGAAAAAGTAAGAAATAATATGAAGAAGTAGAGATTTTCGAAGAAAGTAGGAAAGAGTACTGAAAAAGACGGGAAGTTTGAGAAAGTAAGGCGCAAAAAGTGTCCCTACCGCACCTCACAATTAAATTGACTGTTCCCTTGAATTTACCTTTCTTTTTCTTATTGATCTGAAATTTCACCTATCTCTTGATCTCAAGCACTATTTTTCAACCATTAAAACTTTCCATATATCTTTAAAAATATTCTTCTTCTTTTCTTTTCCAATCTTAAATTTCGCTCTCTCGACTAAAAGATATCTATCACGTGTTGAAATCCTTGTACAAAAATGCAATACTTTGATTCTTTTGGTGTATTTTACAGGAATCTCTTTCGCAATATTCCCATTTTCATTTATTGTTTCGAAATTTAGAAATTCCAAAATTCGTCATTTACTGTGTTCAAATAATGATGATGAATGAAATAATGGTTCCAAGATGTTTTCATTCTTGTGTTTCTCAAAACATATGACCAACTGTTTTCTTTATCGTGGAAATCATTCAGTAGTTCTCAAAATATTTCTCTTTTACCATCTAAAAATCACATGTTATTTCTTTTAGTCTCCGAAAATCACTAACTATTCCCATTTGACCGGTCTTTTCCAGAGTTAATTTCCGAATTTCCAGGGAAGTTCTTTTTCCTCTGCCTAAATTTCCCTTTAATATTTTCTGCTTCTCTAAACTCTCGAAATTCCCGTCCATTTTCGCTGAAATTCAATTCCTGACTTACTTCTTTTCCTACGCGCACATCTTCGAATTCAATACGATAAAGGGGTTATTTTTGGATTTCCCGAGATCTACTACAAAGGGTTTGAATTTTTTAATACTTTTTCTCGGAAAAACTCTAAGCTTACCTAATTTTCTAAAAGAAAAATTAATAACTCTTCGATACTTTGGTGATTTTTTTTTCGAAGTTATTGAATTTTCTAGAAAACCTTTATAACTCTTCTCTAATTTGACGTTTCTTTCCAAACTTATCTAATTTTTCGTTCGAAATTTTTTCTTCGATTTTATTTTCTGGACTTACCTATTCTTTCTAAAATTTTAGGTAAGTTCATATAATTAATGCAATTGCACTTTGGATGAAGATTTTCTTCATATGTTTCTATCATCATCTTCCTAATTTTTTCCAGTTCTCTTTCTTTCTCCCCCTCTTTTCCCTGTATGCCTTCTCTGTGCTCTCTGCATTTATTTTTATCTCTCGTCTGTCTTCTAACCTAATTGCATTGAGCAATCAACTTATTCAATACACTAGTGTTTCATGCTCATCCCTCTCTTTCCAATGTAAAAGAGTAGTTGCTAGCTTTTTTCTTTGAAAGGTGACGTTAAAGGGCATTCTTTCCAGAATTCTAAAATATAAGACGCCGATCTTCTACTTCTCAAATTTTTACCTAAAGAGCACCTCATTATCTATTAGTAGAAGAGATCTATCATGATTTCTTTAGTTTATGACTCGATATTATATTATTTGAAAAAAATTGGAAATGCCCTGGAATTTTTCTTCATTCAACCCCCTCTGATTATTCTATTCCTTCCTCGCCTCAATAAATGATGATGCAATCCTAATTATACCTAGGGAAAATTGTTTTTATTCCAGACCTCAAGTATATTCTTCACAAAAATATCTTTTGCCGATGCAGAATTATCTTTTTCATTTTCAAAAAGGGAATTTTAGTCATATTTGTTAGGAAATAAATTATGAAAGAGTGAAAAATTGCCTTTTTCGCACAAGCCCATTTGTCACGAAAATCATAGAGTCGCGCATCAGTATTTTGACGTGCCAGCCGACAATTTTATAATTGCCCAAAAACGATTGTATTCACGCTCTGTTTAATATCAAACGATTTTATTTGTTGCCTGAATTCACTATTTTATTTAGATATATTTTTAACTTAAATCTAAAACCCTACATCACTTATGAGTATAAAGAACAACACTTCTAGGCCAATAGGAACTGATTTATTCATGCTTCTTATTTGTTCACCTTCATACGCTTAGGAAGTAAACTAGAATTTTTTCTTTCTCTCGCATCTAAAATCATAAGCTTTAAATCTGAATAATCAACGCCACTCAACTCATAACTTCAAAAGATTAATCCTATCTCTCTAGCCTTTAACTTCCTAATTTTAAAACTGATGCAAGTTTCAGCGTCATATTTTACAAGTCTAATAAATTCTTCGAATCTTAGCTAGTATTATTTAATTTTCTCACTACAGGGATGTATAGGGTGGGATGGGATGTTTTTTTCATGAATAAATTATCGTCTTCGGATTTCCAGTAATTGCCCATCGCATTCTTATTTTCCCTATTCCTGATTCACCTCCCTAAATAATTGCTATATAGGAGATTTAGGTAATTGTTACCAAGCGGATAAATAGTGGATCACGTTTTCGTTGTTTAGATTGCGTCTGCAAAAACAGTCTGTACAAAGTGTTTAGTTTTAGTTATTCTAGGAAATATTTTTTTACAAAAAATTTTGTTATTTTCCTAAGTCTTAATCTTAGCCATAAAGCTGCCTAAAACTGAATATTTGTATTCTACCTGCATCACTATAATGAACATACTTCTTAACTGATGGTGATTCGTTTAAAATTCAAAATATAAACTCTAAAATCACTTTATTATTTAGGATATCAATAAATTTAACTCATCCAATAACTACTAAAATGGTGAACACAATTATCTCATTCATTTTTCAAACTGATTGATTTACGCCTTTGAATCCCATCTGATTCCTGCCCTTCACCTTAACTAATCAGTTATTATTTATTTTAAATGCCAATCAATTAAGTAATACTAAACTATCCAAAATTGTTAAAATGATCGACAAATAAATCTTCGTCTGAATGATTTATCTTTTCGAATCTCAGCTGATTCTCATCGTTGGCTTCATCGCATCATCATTCTACACGTGTTTTTAGCCGTGGGCGAGAGCAAATCTCTTTTCTTCGTTTTCAAACCCGGCTGGCATCTTTCATTCGCCTTTGTGCCTAACTTTCCCCCTGATCACTGGATTTTTACACTTCGTCCCCTCGCAGCGTCGGTTCAAATGTAAACTGAGTAGACAGAGGCTCATTCCCGTCTTTTTTCGAAAAGAAATTCGAAAACCACGACAAATATGTTTTAGGTTGCGTTTCTAAAATCCGTGCGTTATTATTTTAAATTTCAAAAATTCCTTTAAAGTATCGATTTTCTTTCAAACATTAGTTTATTCATCTAACTATTCTAACCATTGATCTTTGTTTTATTGATTATTTTAAGTTATGCATTCGTAAAACTCGTATTTTATCTATTCTTTTTAAATATTGGTTTTTTTATTTTGATTTTTGCAGGCTAATTTCTATGTCTCGAATCGGTATTTTCGGTCAGATCAGCGAAATCAATGATCATCTTTTCCTGTCTGGAGCCGGCGTTCTAAAGCCCGAAAAATTACGGCAGAAAAAGATCGTTTTTATCGTGAATGCTACGACGGAAGAACCCAATGCGTATTTTCAAGGTGCGAATGTTTAAATATGATAATCTTTCGAAGGAAATACTTTTTTAGGGGTTGACTATATGAAAATCCGAATCGATGACCACCCATACGCAAGACTTAGCGATTACTTTGACCAGGTTGCCGATAAGATCAAGCAAGTTAGGGTATGTATGTGGCATTTAAAGTTAGCATGAAAGATTAATAGGACTCGATTTTGTCTTTGAAATGAATTGAATCAGAGTTGAAGATAAACCAAATCCAACTCCAACTCCCTATATGAGAAACGTCATAAAATCGTGACAATCGAGGATAGTTTAAGGTTCAGTTCAAAAATCTATAATTGATGAGGATTAGCGTTTAGCTTTTAATCTAACGATACATTTCGAATTTTAGGACAAAGGCGGTAAAACCTTGGTCCACTGCGTGGCTGGGGTTTCCCGATCTGCTTCCCTGGTGATCGTCTACCTGATCAAGCATGAGAGGATGACTCTCAGGTAACATTTTCATGAAGCGTTGATCTTCTAAACTAAAGGCTATTCAACGTTAAACACTAAACTCAATAGCATTTTAGTCACGATTTAAAGTATATTCTATTTTAAAACGATGATGAGCATAACTTCAGACAAGCATATCATTACGTGAAGAGCGCCAGACCCGTCATCAAGCCGAACATCGGATTCTGGAAACAGATGGTCGAGTATGAGAAACATTTGAGAGGTGCGTAAAATTATCATTTATTTAGTGATTATAGCAGTTTGTTTCTAAGATGATAATGATTTCTTTTGATTCTACGTTCTTCAGGATAGTCCGAAATGAACAATTCATTGATAAATGATAGTTTTTTTTTTATAATTTACAAAACAAACTGATGGTCATAGATTAAAGTTTAGTTTTTAATATTTAGGAAATTTTAAATCCACATTTCAGGAACTTCAACTGTGCAGATGATTAACACGCCACAGTGCGATCTGCCGATTCCTGACGTCTACATGGATGACATCATTCGACTGCAGAAGAGGGAGGAAGAAAAACAAGCCGCCGCCAAGGCGGCTGCGCATAATCATAATAGGTGAATAATAAATATGATATTTAAAAATTTTATCCAAATATGTATTCTGTGAAAAAATTATACGATATTCACAATCAGCATTTCAAACTATCATAGAAGAAAATGTCATTCATTCGATCAAAAATATGAAAAATCGTATCTACGGTATATTATTCTATGCTAATTTTGAAATATACAAGTTTTCAGCAGCCACACGAGCAGTGCTCTATCTCCATCGACGAGAACGATTGCACCTGCGTTGGCAACGATGAAGAAGCGAGGCTATTCGGCTAGGTTAGCAGTCTAAAAATTCGAATTTTTGCTAGCCTCATAAAATTAGCACCCTTCTTACACTTTGTATTATTCAAAAATTAGCAAATCTTTTCAATTCGAAGTCCTAAAATTAGCAATAATTTCGAAATTTGAATTGCGAAAACTGATATTTGTGTTTGAGATTGTAAAAATTAGCACAATTTTTCCAGCTCCCTTCGACCGAGTCAATTTTCTTCGACACTCCGACACCCCAGCCCCTCCTTGGCGTTGACATCGTCATATTCGCTGTTCTCCCCCGCGCCCTCCAGAAAACCACGTGATAGTCTCTTTTCGATCTACGCCTCATCCAACCCCCGACATACTTTCTTCTCTGCTTTCTGATTTTTTATTTCTTTCAACTCAAAATTCGTATCATAACACAATGATAAATAGTTGGAAATATTATCATCAATTTTAATATATTTTTCATGATATGATTTTTCAAAAACTGAACTGACTAAAATCGTTGATATTTAGAATATAGTAGACTTTGCAGAAACTTATGATTTGAATATTCTAATATCAGATAATTCGGTCGGTCCAATTTTCCTTATTTTCCCCTTACCAAAACCGATAGCTCTTTCCTCAGTATTCGAATATATCATTATTAAAAATCGTGCGATTTTTCATATAACCTAAGATATCGCACGATAATTCTGACCAACACTATTCTTCTATCGCACCAATTCAGGGCTACGCTATGATTTACAAAATTAAGTCGTTTAGTCAATCCATTATATTGAAGTTTTAATCTTAATTTTTAATTGTGTATTATAATTTTTATGTATAGAGTACTTGCCTGATGATTGGACTTGTTTAGTTTTAAAAATGTGTATTTTAAAAATCACAATCATTTTGAATTACGTATTAGTTAAAATATGTCCGTATTTGTCATTTTCTTTTAATTTTAAGTTTTAAGAGGAAGGTGATATGCGAAAATCATTCCCTTGACTCCAATGTTTAGCATTTTGAAGGATCGAAAAATCTCGCAATATTTGAAAATTTAACAAAAAGATTTCCATTTTTAACATGATTTTTAATTTTAATGTCCTTGATATCGGGTAATTTCAATAATTACTATGAAAATACCATCATCAATTTGCTATTAAGGCATTCTTTCTTGTATATTTATAATTCAATAAAAGTCATTCACCATTTATTTAGGTTTTAATAAACTTTTCAAATTCCGATCATAAATATATTTCATAACAAATGCAACAGTAAAATAATATAGAATAAGTGAAGAACTGGCTTTAAAATCGTGTATTTTTGGAATTTGGTAATTCGTGAAAGCCATATAGTTTATTTAGAAATGAACGTTTTCAGAGAGTACTTTACCTGTTTTGATAAGAAAAGATTTTTGGTTCATTTTGAAATTGTTATCGTTGACCTATTTATTGATGACGGATATGTTATCTCGTTTTGAAGAAGTAACTTGGTCCGTAGGATTGTCAAACACACGTTTCTGCACCAAATAGTCCTGCCATTCGTCCTAAAATATGCAAATTTGTAAAGAATAATTTGACATTTATAGATTTTGTGAGTCAAAATATTTAACTTTTTATTTAGTTTATCATAATTATATATATATTATTTTCTAAAGTGTTTTCATCTGAATATCGTATAAGAGCTATATTTTAAATATAAAGTCTAATAATAATCTATCTAATTTATAAGTTATATCTAAAATTAAAAAAAAATATTTTTCTACCAATTCTTGATCAGTCGGTACTCTCGACAGAAAGTCCAATAGTTCATTGTTGCTGATGTAATTGGGATTCCTCAACTTCTTCGTGAACTTATTGATTCCCCACACGATCAAAACCCATCGGAATGGCACGAAATATAGAATTATCGTAGCAATAGTTAGCACCAACACAGCTAACGAAGATAACCATTTATTCGTAAAGTTGAACGCACTAAAGTCCTTATTTTAAATCTTAACTACCGTAAATAGCGTACTTTTTAATTCGATCCAGTAAAGCGGTAATAAACACGAGCGAAGTTTGCACGACGGTCAGCGTGTCCTGCACTGACGATATCGTTTCCAGCAGAGAACTCTGATTTTGAGCCTAAAATTTTAAAACAATCTATTTTTGCCGTTTTGCATGATTTTTGCCTCTTTTTTCACGTTTTTATTGTTCGCATCAGATTTCTGGGTTTTCAAGTCAATCCTGGGCGAGTCTGGAGGTATTCGGAGGTTGTCGGAAATTCTCCTGTAGACGTAGCCCCGAAACAGCAAGAACAGCAGTCCAAGCGGTACGTGGTAAAGTTCCATGTAACATACAGCGAAAATATAAACCTAAAAGTGGATATTTATCGATTTAAAGCAAAAATTTAGGATCCAACCACGAAAGCGGTGATCGACCTAGTGGTGCTGTGCCAGTTGAAACAACTCTGCGCGTAGTCCTTCCAAGAAATTATCTCCATGACGAATTCTTTCAACTGCATCACAGTAGCTCGGAAGAGTGCGGCCTGAACATCAATTGTGGGATTAAAATTAGGATTTTTGTTAAAAATTTTAGTTTTTGGGCCTAAAATGAAAATTATATGGGTTGGGAGACATGATTTCTGGACCAAAATTTCAGTTTTAGGATTAAAGTTCGAGAGCGCAAACGGATTCACGAGAACCATATTCTGTACTTATTTCCTGCTCAAAACTATGTATTCAAGACTGACTAAGAATTTTAGAAGAAATTCTTTTGGCTAAAAAATTGCAAAATTCTGCACTCCCCAATGAACACGTGTTTGAAATTGAAATATCTGTTGTACATTTTTGTACGACAAAATTATGCGCTGATTTTTGGCCCATAAACTTTTCCTGGGATTTATCGTCGATCTAGATTAGGCCTTTTTGTGTTTTCGCAGTCTAAACACGACTTGCTTTCTATTTTGGGAGTCCCCCGTACTATCACTTTTTGAACACTGCCGCGCTTTTGCTGAAGGATGAAGCCTGTGTTCCTCTCCAACTAAAGTTGAATTTTTAGTTGTTTTTTACCTTGAATTTCGGATTTTTCACGAAATACTTCTTCTCTTTAGGGTTGAACGTCCTAAGTGCGGCTCGAATCGGGTTGTAGATCAAATCGATTTCCAGCAGAATTTCACCTTTGACTCGTTGAGTCAACTTTCGGTCCTTCAGAGCGTACCATCGTCGCTCTCCATTTTTTATCTAAAACATTGCAAATTAATGTTTAAAACAATTCATGAACAAAGTGCGACTATCTTCAATCCTTCTCTATCTCAAATTTTAAAACTTCCAGCTTCTTACCGCAAGCAGAGGTATTGATACTCGTCCTATGAACTCGAATTTGTTGTTCGGATCCTCATCATATACGGTAACGTCTAGGCAAGTATGAATGTCTTTCACCATGCTAAATATTTTCCGAAAATAAATTTCCCAGGCAATTCTAAGGGCTCACAACGTAAAGAGCTTGTTCCACTGCGGTGCCAACGTCTTGTACTCGGTGTGGGTCTGAAGTCTCGTGTTGACCAATTCGACTACGACAAAAGGATCCGACTTCCCTCCTAGATCCTTCGATGGTAGGTTGTCGGCTCGGAAAACTGCAATTTTTCGCCTTCGAAGAAATCTGCATCTACTTACCTTTGACCGACAAAAACCCGACGTCTTTCATGTCTGATAGCGTTCGAGGAATATCCTTGAATTAAAGATATTTATTTTGACAAATAGTAAAAACAGTCCGAATTAAAACGTGTTTAAATTTAAAAATAGTATCGAAGTCAGAATTTCAATTATCAAAGAATAAAAAAGCCCTACATATTTGGTAATGATCGCGTTCCTGACATCATTTTGAGTAAATTCAGATAAATCGACGACAGTGTTCGTGGACTGCCTTCCAGAAATTGTGATCAGCAGCAGAATCGACCCGATCGGATCCAAATCGTACCATCGCTGAACCGTTTCGTCTCGTTCAAATCTGGATAAATCAATCTTGGTCCTAAAATGGAAATTGAAAATATTTTCATGTCCTCAGGGTATTACAATTGGGAAAAATATAAACAGAATTTTAGTCTATTTTTAGAATATGACCGAGCGATTTTCAAAACATGAGGTAGGAAGACGCTTACATTCTAGTGAAAATAGTCGATCATATTCACAATGCGAAATAAAACATGTGTTTAGGAGGTTAAAATTTTATACTAACTTTCCAATTGTCTTGTTCGACTTTCGATCCACGCACATAATCTCCAACTCCTCTATGGTTTCGTCATAAATATGCATATCAAACTGCTCGACCCAATTCGGCTCAGAGGTTCGATTGCAAATCTAAAAAAAACAATAAATTTTTGAAAATATGCAAGTTACTTACCTTGCTCTTATACTTCTCCTGCCCAATCTTAAATTTACAATATGGATCAGGTGGGTTTGTCGTGTTACAAAAATCAAACTGAATATTCCGACCCTCGATTAGAAGAATATTTACAACCGCCTTCCAGACTTGGACCACTAAAATATTTTTCCTCTTGATTTTATACAAATTTGTTCGTCACTTGAAAATTCGTCGATTTTCACAACTAGCCTATTTCCTCTATCATCGTTATTTTGTCTTCAAAGTCGGTAAACTTTTTGAAAGAAATTTTTTCTTACATTTTTCTCGTTTCCGCTGAGCCTCCGACAATACTCCTCTATACGACTTTTGAAGAAACTGGAATTTTTTGCCACACTATAAACCACCAATTCTGCCAATTGACTAACCACGTCTTTCTCCTCAACGGTCAAGGGGCTGATGACAATATTAACCGTGATCTGACCCAAATCGGCAGTTTCATTTGGATCGATTAGAGATAGGTCGCATTCAACGGTGCTAAACTGGTACTGTTTTTGGTGATCTACCATTTCAAGACCCACTCGAACCATCGAAACTTGCTCAGATCGACCTGAGCCTCGCCCATGAAGTCATCCGAGCAAAATCGGTCCCAGTCGTAGACCTAAGAAACCATTTATGCCAGGAATACAAAAATAGTAAATGGGAAAATCGGCAACTTCACGATAAACATAAAATGAAAAGAATAAGATCATGTTTCCCATATGAGTTGGGTAGGTTCAGTTTCTCGAATATCATGAAATTTGATAAATTTCAAATTATTATCTAAAGTACCTGAGCAATCAAAGGTATCGAAATATCCTCTACGAGCATTTGAAATTCCTCCTCCCAAATCGGATTCAGTGACTTGAAAACCGTGTTACTTCGATAGACAATGCGATCGCCATGCTTGAACTTCACGTATGGGTCGCTACTTCCTGAAATGAATCATTAACCTATTATGTTTTGATGTGTTTAACTTACCGCTTGCATCTTTAATAGCTAAATCGGTTCCAGATTTCAGTCGAATTTTCACTAACAAAGCGACATAACTAATATCTTCCATATCAAGAGCATCAGAGGTCTGTAAGCACGAATAGATAAAATTTAGCATTTTTATTTGGATTTTAGTAAATTAATTTAGGCATTTTAGGACTTATGAATGAAGACCAGCTGTTTAGAATCCACAGTAGTGAGAGAATATAATTTGAATTCAGGCGTAAATAGGGAAATTATGGAGGAAAAGTGACAATGATGGAAATAGCAAGCAATTTTAAGAGAAAAGAGCAAGACCTTATCCGACGCATTAGAGGGTTCTCTCGAGACGATACGCCTTAGCGATTTTAGCTTTCTCGACATAACTTGGCAAATTTCGGCAAAATTTAGACCCAAAAATAGGAAGTTCGACCCAGAGAAGTGGAAGAATCGAATATGAAAATATGCCAATTTTACCAGAACACGCGAAAAATATTGACTTATGCAAAGGATTTCATAAGAGGATTGATTTCAATCAATATAAAAGCGCATTATATTTCGCCTGAAAACGACAATGCATCGATAAACCAATAACTCTTCTGGAGAATGCGAAAAATCGAAAAGAAAGCAATGTTTTCATATAATATTGACGCTTATATAGGAAAAACGAAATAATATTTATCAAATATAGAAAAGTTTGTTTTAGAATGAAAGAGCTTACCGATTTTAGGGGTAGAATTTTCAGATTTTTATTCTGTGGCTCATCTACTGAAACGGATTTGGTCCTTTGGCGCCTGAAACTTAAAATAAACGAAAAACAAAACAACAAAATTAATTCAGATGTAAGAATACTAATTAAAAATACTTTAGATGATGATGATAAATTTGTCAGCACTCTTAGATTTACTTATCTAAATTTAAACTGTATATGTTATTAACGAAATATATTGCTAGATGTTAAAACATAGGTAAATAAAATGGCTGACATATGAAAATCTCGATTTACCTCATGGGCGTAATTGTATGCCAGATGCGCTTTAATCGCGGCGACATCGAGCCGACTAAAATTTCACATAAAATAACGCCAAGTTCCGTCTTTTATTTTTTCTGTTGTTAAAAAGGAAGATTTTTTCTAATTAAAAAAAAATCTTTCCGTGAAAGAATACTGATATCTTTAAACAAATGTTTCTATTCAATTAAAATATAGAAAAGAAAAGTATATTTAAAAATAAAGGTTATTAAAGAATGTTTCGTCATTAATGAAAGGACAGATTCAATTCCAGAGATTTTTTCTCCTAAATTCAGTCGTTAGAGAAGGAATATATGCGCCTATAAATGGGATATTCATTGAAATAGTCTCTGCAAATTATATGGTGGGAACCTTTCATCATGGAAATTTAAATATAGGAGAAGAGAATAAAATATCAATTCGAAATGAAGATGAAGAAAATATCTTCAAAAGTGTGACCTACAATTAAAAATGAGCTCGAAATTTGAATTAAGCTAAAACCTCAAAGTTTTAAATTCAACTTATAGTTAAGGTTTAGAGAGATTATTTACTCTATTTGAAATTGTATTACATTATTTTGGATTATATTGAACTTAAAAATATGCATAAAAGCATAATTTAAAAATAACCCACTATTATTGGATCTTTGAGCTTCCTGTAGATCGTATGTGGAATCAAATGATGTTGAGGCACAGCCGAACAGGCCCACTGAAAATTAATTTTAAACAAAAAATAAAATCTAAAGTTATTTTCGAAATTCTATGTCAAATTTTTTATTTTTGGCGAGACTTTAAACAGGAATTCCTTTTTAAAAGAACTCAGACTATATATCATATCCACTAAAAGCTATTATTTTTCGACTATAATGCGACTTTTATGAATATCGATTTTTTCGCTTTTAGCAATTTTTCAGCTGTCATTTTCAATATGCATCAAACGTAATTGACGCTGTCCAAAAAATCTCTCGGAAGGTAGAGATTGATTTACTTTTTATTAATTCAAATAATACGAGAAATTTTAGCTAAATACGAAAAAATTTCGGTCTCTGTACATTGCTATTATTCATTAAAAAATACCTTTAAATATCGACAATCATGCCCACTTTTGGCGATTTCTTTTCAAAATATATTCGAAAATAATCAAAAATCCTAACAATGCTTTGGATAAAAATCTAAAAATAGTTTCTTTTCCAAGTTTTTTCTAACTGCATTGAATAAATAAAGTCAACTTCGCGGCGGGACCCTTAAAATAGAAAATGTTCCAAGTGTCCGATGACGCGAAGGGCGAAAATCAATGCTTTCATGCAGAAGTGCAGGAAACTTACAAATAAAGTGTTGTTTGTGGTGCCTTGGCATTTCGAGTATCGGGCTTATTTTAGAATTTCAGAAAGGAATTAATCGCGTTTTGATAGACGAAAATCCGATTCGAATAGACGAGAATAGCCGTTATCAAACATGTTTTCTTTCTGGAACAATTTTTGACATTTTGGAAAGAATGACAAGAAATATCATAGAAAAGAAAAATGTAATGACAATTTCTCAATCTTGGTCAATACACTAACTTGAGGATTAGTATTTGAAAAATTCAATAATATTCGAGAAAAGTATTAGTTTCGAGAAAATCAATACATTTCCAAATTGTCAAAAATGTTCATGGGACATGTTGTTCGACAAAAATCGGTAATAAAGGGGAGAGTAGGAGTGAAAAATTTGTCGATTTTCGGGGGTGCTGAAGAAAAGAAAGGGTTGGAGGCAAGAAAAGAGACGCTCAAACGAAGTTTGTGCCTCTGCTCATTGCGTTCGATTTTCGCTTCCCTATTCAAAAGACGATTTTTCTGTTCACTTTTCCTATCAAAACTCCACAAAAACATCTAAAACTTCAAGGTTCCCTTCGATAATTAATCAATATTCGAAACGCAGTGATTCATTTCTATTGTTTCTCGGGCTAAATTGTGGTACTTTGAAAGGGGTTTAATTTGATTAAAAATTAAATGAATAAGTTGATGTTCATAATAAAATAAGTTTACATACGCAGACTGAGTCATAAATTAAAGAAAATATTATCATGTAATATGATAACAGCATTTTGTGATGAAGCAATCTTTAATCTAATTAAAATATGTTTTAATTTTAAATAATATATTATTTTTAAATATAAAATCTAAATGAAAAAAGCCTCACCTCTCGTCTTTCTCGAAATGGCAGGACTGCATCCAGCAGACCTCGCCTCAGTGAGCATATCTTTGCCGCGCCCTTTTTCTAAACCTAGGGTTTTAGGCTGATTAAGATGAATACTTTTATGCATATATGAGGATATATAAGGAAGAAGTTAAGTCAGACGAATTAGAAAAAGTCTGAATTGTATCATACTTAAATATAGTCCAGATTAAAATGTAAATTAGAATTTTGATCTTATAAAAAAGAATTCTTAGACTTTAGATTAATGTATATATAGAAGAAAAATTTGCATAATGACAAATCTAATTCTGGAACTAATATAGTAAGAGGCTAACCAAAACATAAGTGAAGATAGACTGAGAAAAGAAAACTGAGCAAGTTTTAAGTGGCTGAGTACATTAATTTTTCTATACAAAATGAATGCGTTTTAGTAGAGTTCGAAATGGATACTTTTGGAAACAAAAAGGTAACAAAATGCACTTTTATGAAGCTTCTTTTATTGATCGAGAAACGAGCAAAATGCATTATTGTTGCTGTAGAAGGAGCATGAAATTATTTGCATGAATTAGTTAGCAGCAGGCTTGGGAAAAGAGGAAGAATGATATTATTTTCTCGTTTTCAAGCTCAAGTTAGTTTTTAAATTAGTTTTTCAACCCTATTTTAAACTGCTATCTTACTCCTTTCTAATTAATAGATTTAGTAAAATGTAAATGTTGAACAAACTACAAAAGTAGCAAATGATAGAAAATTCTCTTTCAGAAACATAACTAAAACTAAACTTAAAATTATAAACCCTGGGAGATATTCTGAAAACTGCTGAAAAAGTCGTGAATTTCGAAGCAATTAACGAAATTGTTCTAAAAAATCCAGAGAGAATCTAAGAATCGAAATTCAGGAATGGAAAAGGGCGAAGAGCATGAAAATCTACTAATTCTGAGAGTGGAAATAGAAATTGATCCTGTTATTGTCAACTCTGGTCTATGATAAAACATAAAAGAGGGCAGAGACGCCGAGTTCTCCAAAGAATAATCCCAAAGGAGCCTTCTCATTTGATGGATTCAGGCCAAGAAGGGGAGTCAGTCATTTTTCTCTCCTTCTTTTCTGATCTCCTAATTTCACATGATATTTCTTAACTTGAAGATAATTCAACTTTCATGGAAAACCGGGCATATTTGTAATCGTGTCAAGTCGGAACTTTCGATGATATTAAATTTATAGAGGGTAGAAATCAATCGAAAGGAAAGGTTGAATTAGATTTGAATTCAGATAGGCTTTCATTGATTGAAAAATAGTGATAGATAAAATCGTATGAGGTTTGAATTCGGATAAATTATAATAATGGGCATTATAAAAGAGAATAGATGAAATATCTAAAGTACCATCTGGAAGTTTTAAATATAAACATAAAAAGTATGCATGACCAAAGTTAATGAAAATTCCGAGTATTTTCGTATTCATGAGTTGTTGATTTTGTCGGTTTGACACTTCATTGAGTGTGCCTCTAGAGCCTTGTCAAGGTCTTACAATATAAAAGAAGGACGGAAAAGGATAAATAAGAAGACTGAATAGTAATAATAATAATAATAATAATAATAATAATAATAATAATAATAATAGAGTGTGAACATAACATATCTTTAGAATTCTATTTGGAAATATGAAAAAAAAAAAAAACTCTTTTCGAATGCAAAATTTTACTTAGAAACTTTAGTTCTAGCCTGAAGTAAAATACACATTTCTCTGTAACTTTAAAATGAAGGAATTCTTAAATTTCTAATCAATGAAATTTAAATTGACACTAAATTTTATAAAATAAATCTGATTGAAGTATGTAGAATGAGAAATTTATCTAAAATATCGAAATAATAAAACTGATTTAAAAATTTAAAATACTTTAAAGTCCAAAATTCGAATAAGCCAAGCGCACTTCGCGATTTTCCGAGCAATCGGAAAAAAAATTCTCATTTCGCGATGAAAACGAGCATTTCAAAATGCAAACACACAACGGCAACGAGGAAAATGCGATTTTCGGCGATTTTTGCTCGCAAAATCTCATATTCGGAGGGCGGAGAACTCGTAAAATAGTCTATTTGTGAAAGGAGATTTGTAAATTTCTAATTTCGTCCTGGATTTCGGAAATTTGAATGAAAACCCTAAATAATGATTTTGCAATGAGTCACGGTCTGTCAAGCATGCATAGAGCTGAGTTTTCTAGCTTCATTAATGCACACTATTTCTCTTTGCAATTTTGTTTTTCGCCTAAGGATTTCTTACCGGACATTTTTCAAATTCTGAAACCCATTTCTTATAGAGGAGACCTGTGGGTATAAGAAATGAGTTGCAAAATTTTGAAACAATGCTCGCCAAAAAACCCTTAGGGAAAATTTCATTTCACTGAGACAATGCACCAATTTACGCTGCGTTGTCAGACCGTGGAGAAGGATAAGGTGATCTTCAGTCACAAATAAAGATAAAAACTTATTATAAGATCGATGCAGTGACGGAAGTTTCCTTTTGTTTGGTCTGGTTTTGGCAATTCCAAATTTTAGATTTTTTCTCCAGCGAATTTTAGTTTCTTATGTCTTTTTCATGAATGCTCGCTCTATTGCGAAAGTCTTCAATGTCTATTTCATTTGAGCGCGTTGTCTATGCGCAATTTCGAGCGTTTCACTCTTTTTCTGAATTTATTTTAATTTTCTTTTCGCTTTTCTAAGCTAATTTTGCAAATTCTACATTCAAATGTTGCTCATTTCATGATGAATCCTTCTGACCAAATGGCACTTTCAAAATCACGCTCTTTCGAAATGTATCGCTTTTGGAATTGCGAGTTTCTAAATTGCATCATTGTTTCAGTAGAGATGTTGCGATTGCTGGGTGGAGGTCGGAACTTGGTTAGATTGACCACAAATTCCCAGGCATTCGTAACCAGACCGGCCCCAACCCCGTTAGCCGTGTTCGCGACAAGACATTTTTCGAACCCCACACCGAAGAAGGGCTTCATCAACAATCTCATTGACAGCCTGAAGGACGAAATGGAAAAGAACAAGGAGCTACAGGTCGGGGAGAATGTTTACTCAAAATTTAAACAAATCAAAGTGTATAAATTAATAGAATAAATTCCATTTTTCCAGGAACACCAAAAGCAGTTGAAACAACGCATGCAGGAGTTGAATGAAAGCGACGCACTGAAAGACGCCAGGAAGAAATTCGTGGGTTTTTAAGAGTGTTTATCTTTTAAGATTATTTTTCTCTAAATTTAAAATGAAACGCTTTCAGGAGCTCGTCGAAAAGGAGACCCTCAAGAACTCGCAAGTCGTTCGGCAGAAAATCGAGGAACTTTCCGAGCAGATTTCTCGAATGGTTAAGGAAATCGAGAAAACTGAGGCAGGAAAAAAGTTGTCGGAAGCGGGTAAAGAGGCTCTGAAACAGGTATTTTTAATTTTTGATTATTTTCTTAGTTTTTTATTTCTCAGGCCCGAGCGGCGGCGGAAAACGTGGAGAAAATGGCAGAGAAAGTTGGTGACACAGAGGTCTACAAACAGGTTTCTTCTGTGAGTTTTTTTTTCATTTTCATAAACTCTAATTTTGAATTTTTGAGTAGAATGTCTAGTTCAAGAATTATCTTTTTTATTAATAAGAAAAAAATTTGCAGTCAATGAAAAACGTGAAGGACGAGATCGACACGATCGCTGATGTGCGAATGTACAGCCGCCCGGAGAGTTTGAAGAAGCGCACGGATGGACAGGCGGAGATGAAGAGGACTTTCGAGCCTAATGAGTGGGCACTTTTTACTCTTTGATTTTTAAAATACTTTTTGATCAAAGTCACTTATAAAATGTTTGTCTGAATTAGTTTCGGAGAGAATTAAAATCGTTCAATTAAAAATCGGATTTTTTAACTTTTAGAGAAGCCACCGAAATGCAACTCCACAAGGAGTCGCGATGGTATTCGAGTTGGAAAAAGTTCTCTGAAGAAAATGTCTATTATAATAGTGAGTCTTTTTTATTTTTGTTGTTCTAGGACAAAATTCTAAATCATGTTTCAGAAGTACTGGACTGGAAGATTCGCTACGATGAGAGTGACAATCTGGCGGTGAGGTTTGTGAGAGGCATCACTGACAAAATGACCAATTTGTTCGGTAAGATTACGGAATTCTACTAAAATCTTTTTTTAAAATCAAATAACCCTTCGAATTTTCTAGAATAAGACTACTTTTTGAGGCAATTACTTGATTTTCTTTCTTTCATCACAAAAAACTCGATTACATAAAAATAGGAATATATTTTCCAAATATATCTTTATTTTTTCATTTTCAGCCGGCCAAAACGAGGTGTCCAACGTTCTGACGGAAATCGCAAAAATCGACCCTTCTTTTGATAAAGTCGAATTTCTGCGATTCGTCGAGAAGGAAGTCATTCCGAACGTTTTGGAGGCCTTCATTAGGAGCGATCTCGATGTTCTAAAGGACTGGTGTCATGAGCGAGTAAAATTTCGATTTATTTAGAAAAGATAAAATAGAGCTCTTCCAGATTTCTAACTTTATTTTATCAATGATATTTTTTCTTATCAAAATGATATGATTTTGAAAAAAATACTAGATAAGTTTTTTAATCCAGGCCTTCTCTATACTTTCCCAAGTGATCAAGGACTACGGCAAAATGCACTATTCGATGGGGGATTCGAGGATAATCGACATCAGTAAGGTTGAGGTAATACTTAACTTTTCTTTTTTTTTTTTTTTTTTAATTTTTGATCTTTTCAAAATTTGTAGTCACTTTTCATAAGAAATGATCTCTTTTTCAGATGGTGACGGGGAAAATGATGGAGCAGGGTCCTGTGATTATCATCACGTTCCAGGCGTTCATGCTCAACGTCGTCAAGAACAGCGAGGGTAAAATCATCGAGGGAAATGCGGTTCGTTGATTTTTTAATTAGCTATTCTCTCAGTTATTGACAACAAAGGCTAGGATGAATAGAAATAGTGGCATTTTTCTTCTTTGAATGAAAAGCATTCTTTTGTTCATTTTAGTAATGCACACTATTTTCTGATCGATCAATTTAGTTTTTGTTTTAATTTATGATTTTTTCAGGACAAACCTGTGAGAGTACATCACGTCTGGGTTCTCTGCAGGGACATGGAAGAATACAATCCCGCCCTTGCTTGGAAAGTCCTCGAACTACACATGCAGGAAGGAAATCTCGCACTATAAAACATTCCTGAATGTGACTGGTAAAAGTGCTGAGATAGTCTTAGAGGTAGTGGCTCAAAACTTGAATTTTCGCAAATATCTTAAATCATAACTTTTGTCGGTCAAAATGATGATAGGTTTGAAATTGGTTAGAATAGACTAATTTTTGCTCAAAGTTTAGAGACTTGTTTTATTTGTTGATTTTTTTTCTTTCCATTTGAAAATTTTATTGCTCTCATATTCAAAACGGGTTCGTCGAAGCAAGGCGTCATTTCTTTCTCGTTTTATTCGTTTTTGTTTCTTTTTGAAGAATAAAGTAGGATTTTATACTTATTATTTTAATCTGAACGACATTCCCCCGTAGTGTTCTATGGTCTCACTACGACCCTGAATCCGTACCGGCGATCAATTTAGCCTTCAGTTGTTTTACCGGCAAAAATCGAAGACTGCGGTTTTTCCAAGGGGAGAGAAAAATTCAACAACTGACAAAGCTTGTAAGGCAGATTATAGCGAGTAGCGCAAACAGAGGGTAAGCGAAAGATGAAAATGAACAAGGAAAATAGAAGAGGCATTTGAAGACAATTCCCCACTGAACTTACCTATTTCTCGTCGAAGATATTGAATTTTCTCAAAGCTTATTGATTTGCTGAAAATTCGATCATGCCGACCAAACCGTCGGTCAAGTTGCTGTACGACGACCCCGCTACGGACTCGGGCAGGGAACATTGTAAGAATATCGAGAAAATCTCAGTCAAAATTTACAAATTCAGCTCCCTGGTCTCAGTCCCGTAAATCTCGTCGCGGACGGTGCACCTTCCGATGCGGAGTTTGTGTCGCGATTTTAGCGGGAATTTTAGCGTTTCTACTCGGACTAACCCTCGGAGCGCTGATTCATGCGATGGTTTTCCCCGACTTGGGCTCGCGATTGGTAATTTTCCAGCGGAAAATCAAGGATAGGTCAGATTTTCAGTCCCTAGGATTTTTCGATGACGTTGATAGTGACAATGAGACCATGAACGCTACGAAAGAATTAGATGATTCTTCCGAAAGTCAAAGTTCGAGTGAAAATGAAGATCATCTGATCGAGGTTAAAGCTAGGTCAAAGAATAGCAAAGAAGACAACGATGAAAAGTATTCAGTAAGTCAAATTTGAGCTTTTTTCCTAAAACGAAACTTAGTGCGGCTCCGAATTCCCTTGGAACAGCCTGAGATTGCCGAGATCTTTGACTCCAGTATCCTACAATCTAACGTTACATCCGAATATCACGACTCAAAAGTTGGACGGAAGCGTAGCGATCACGATTAAGGCAAGATATTAGTGTTTTTTTTTCATTTTAATTAGAATAAAAATAAATGGCTTATGAATTTTCAAAAAAGCTAAAAATTTCAAATTATAGGTTTCCCAAAGTACGAACTTAATAATCCTACACGCTTCTGAATTGGATATGATTGATGCGAAAATTCTGAACAATGGCGATTCAATTAATGCTGAATTTGTAGATTTTTTAAAATGTGAGATTTAAAGTTTCGAATTTAGTCCGAATGTGAACGTTTGCAAGAGTGGGCGTGGACGATGGAGAAGGAAGTCGACGAAGGTGATGAAATCGAGCTGTCGATTGAGTATACGGTAACGCAATTAGCATGAGGGAATCGGTTTAGCATTAGGGTATATGAAGATTCGATTTGAATTTTCTCGCAGATGAAGTTGTTTGCACTCTGATAAAATTCGAATATTCATGAGATCCAGATTTCCAGGGAACTCTCATGCCAGACCTCCAAGGTCTCTACATCAACACGCACGTCAAACCTGATGGGTCGAAATCGTGAGTTTAGAATTAATTTTTTACATTCACAAGGGAAATTCTCACATAAGGGCTTCCTTTATCAGAGTTTTTAGGCTATCGGCCATAACTCAGCTTGAAGCAACATACGCTAGGGAGATGTTTCCGTGCTTCGACGAGCCGAACTTCAAGGCTACTTTTGAGGTTAATTTCTATGAAAATTTCTCACTTTTCCTGCTTTAACAAGAATTCCTTTTGAAGACAATTTTAATAGCTGATTTCTTGAAGATGATGATTTTAGGTCTCAGTAGTTCGAGAAGCTGACCATGTGACGCGAAGTAACACGAACCTGAGGATATCCAGGGAGCATGTGGATGGGTTTTCGAAAATCGAAAATATCTTTTTAAATACTGGACTTCCAGGCTTTACATCGACGTGTTCGAAAGAACGCTGAAAATGTCGACGTATCTATTGGCCGTTGCTGTTTTAGAAGATTATGATTTCGTGAAGAGAACCACGAAAAAGACTGATAATGTTATTGAGGTTAGTCAAGTCAAAGATTCATCAAAGATTGCTCAAATAGTCTGAAGAAGAAGAAGAATTGTGAACCTCCTAAGAAGTTATCACTTAAACATTTTTTCTGGAAACTCTAATGGGTCATTTCATTCTTAGGAGAGTTAATATTGACAAGATAAAAAATCGAAAATTCCATGAAGTTCAAATTTTCAGGTCCGAATCTACGCGCCAGAAGACTCGATAGTAGGTCAAGCCGAATTCGCTCTCGATACAACCGTCCGAGCTCTCGAATACTTCGAAAACTACTTCAATATCTCGTATCCTCTGGGTAAACTCGGTAAGTTCGGGCAAATTGTCTATGCTTATGGAAAGCTTCAGATGTAATCGCTTTGGATGACATGAGCGAGGGCGCAATGGAAAAGTTGATGGTTTTCATCGCAATTTTTCAACTTGAACTTTCAGTTGGGGCATGGTGACGTTTCGAGGATCGTTACTTTTGTATGATGAAGATACGACAGATCCAATGCTGAAGGAGACCATAGCTCTGATCATCTGTCACGAAATGTAACTTTTTCCTTCAAACTCCGTAAATTCTCTAATTTCAGAGCTCACCAGGTAAGAAGTTCGTAAATTTCTAAAGATTCTACAAAAAGAATCCAGTGGTTCGGAAACCTCGTGACGATGGATTCCTGGGAACAACTCTATCTCAACGAAGGATTCGCGAACTATTTGGAGTTTCAATGTGTCGACGAACTTTACCCCGATTGGGACATTGTAAGTCGACAAAACTGAGACTGAAAGTACTTTGTTTCCAAAAATTAGGAAAGAAAGTAAGCATTTTGGGAGGAAAGATTCTCCTAAAAATCGATATCCTTAGTAGTTTGATGTTTATTTTCCTTCTTTCAAATAATTTGTTTACGCAGAGATTCCCAAAAACGCTCTTCGCGCTTTAACATAACTAATCATTGGAGCAAATATAGGATTTAGCGTAGAACGATGAGAAGGTAAGCTGGTTTGAAATGATGTCATCGGGTTCAGATGAGCGTATTCTATGGCACCAATGTCGCATACGCTCAAGAATCAGACGGATTGACTGGAGCGAGACCGGTGTCGGGTGACGATGAGGCCGAACCGAGGATCGATATCATGGGGCTGTTCGATGCGATTAGTTACTCGAAGGTTCCAATTCCATGCTATCGATGTCATTGGTTCTTGCAAATTGCAAACGTTCGCATTTGAACGACGGAATAGTTTGATTAGGATATTTTCATTCAATGTGACTTTTTAGTATTTTTTAAGATTTTTACTTTAGTCCTCCGCCGTAATCAGAATGATCCAAGAACTCGTCGGAGAAAGAGGCTTTCAAAAGGCTCTCATCGAATATCTCAACAAGTACCAATACAGCAACGCGAAGGGATCCCAACTTTGGAAAATAGTGGAAAAGGTTGGTGAAATTTCATCAATTTTCGCTAGGATGAAATTCAGCAAGCCAATCTGCCCGATGGGTTGAGCATCCAGAAACTCACGGATGCTTACATCTCGCAACCGGGATACCCAGTGATTCATGTATCGCTACATACGCCGTCGGAAGCAGTCGTACATAATCAAGTAATATTTTTCTTCAAATTGTCGGAGAAAAGTGGGTTTTAAAATGAACTTAGACTCGCTTCCTCTTCAAAAATAACGACGGCGAGGATTCTGAAGAAGACGATGACAAAGATCTACTCTGGCCCGTCCCACTTCATTACAAAACCGACGCTGACGATGAAGTCAAGCTTCAATGGATCAAGGATACTAAGAAACGAGGTTTTTTGAATTTCTCTCACACGATCTCCTTTATCTGTCATTGGATTTTGATGTTAGAGAGCATAGGGAAAATGCGATGACGCGTACAAAGGCTAATTTTTCTAGACTTCCTGAGTACTTTCTATTTTAGTCACCTTCGAACTGGAAGAGCCTGCAAATTGGATCATAGCTAACACGGGAGGCGTTGGATACGTCAAAGTAATGTACGACAAGAGGATCTACGGGGAGCTGACGAAACAACTACAGGAGAATCATCATGTTCGTTCATTTTGTCTTAAACCTCCAAAGGCATATGACTCAGGAAATCTCCGCGGTCGATAGAGTAATGTTGCTGGTGGATGCGTTTGATCTAGCGAAATCTTCTCAGTTGGACATCGACATTTACCTGGACTTGATTGAATATGCCATGCGTAAATACGCTTCGTCAATCTCGCAATTTCTCATGGTCAAACTTCAGATGAGCACGACAGAATGGTCTGGACAATAGTCAGTCAACAGCTTTTCTACATCGAAACCATGATCGAGGATACGACTTTTGTGCATCTATTTAAAGTCTGACAACTCTGAGACCTGTCTTGAATTTCGCATTTTAGGATCTAGAAAGATCCCTAGCTTTGAGAGTCTACGAAAAACGGGGCTGGAAGTACAATGCCAACTCTCTAGCTGATAAGGGACTCAAGGTGATCTATAGCTTATCGAAAGACCATAAAATACTCAAATGTTAGACCCAAATCATCAAACTCGCCTGTAGACTGAGACATCGAGACTGCATGAAGCAGGCTATCAGCCGATACAACGAATGGGTCAAGAGGGATCAAATGTAGGATCTACGAAAGTTTTAGGATTTGAAGACAGCTTTCTAGAGCCGATCCCGAAGTCCACGTGGTAACCCTCGAAGAAGGCGTCAAGCAGGGGAATGTTCAGACCTGGGAAAAGGTCGGTCAAATAATCTTCGAAAAATCAATGAAACTTATTCGTTAGATGTGGGAAGCCTACGAGAATACGCCAAGTCCCTCAGCGAAGGTGCAGTACATCAACGCTATGGCTGCTTCGCAAGACCCAGCTCTGACTAATCGGTAGGCCAATCAAAACTCTTGTAAATGTTTAGCTTTTTGAAAAAATCGTTCATTTAAAGATGAAATAGTTGATAAGTTTAATACTCTTAAGAAGTCCGAATTTTCTGATGAGGTACTTTAGATTACTAAGACTTTGCATCGACGGAAAGATCAAGCCGAACTTCATTCCGCGGGTTTTCGACGCGGTGTCTGAAACTACGATCGGTAGAAACGTTGCATGGCGATTCTTTAAGGCCAACTACGAGAGATTCAAGAAAATGTTCAATTACCTAGTTTTTGTTAGTGAACTTGGAGTTGATTTTAGCATGGGTGATGGGACGTCGATGATGACTTCTTGCATTCGGCAGTTATCGACGAAACTTTCGACGACCGAGGACTTGAACGAATTGAGACAATTTGTCAGGGATAAAAAGGTTATTTCGGGGCATTTGAGTAAAGGTTACCTGGAAGAAAAACTATCAAATTATCCGACTTCATTCATCTGTTCCCTGCTTAGTTGATAGTTTGTCTCCGCTGATTATCTCTTTCAATATTCTTATGGAAAGATGGACAAAATTTCAGATCGATCAAAATAACCTGCGCATCAAGGAGATTTTCGAAACCATCGAAATCAACATTCAATGGAGACGTCTAAACGAGGACAACCTCAGCAAGTGGCTCGAAACATGGGATGAGCGGCGACGGGACCTGGGGAGACGGAAAAGGGCATGAAGTTTAGCTTTTTGACATAGAAATACCGGTATTACGGCACCCTTAGAGTTTTTCACGTTGTTGTGATTTGTTGTAATTTGCTGTAAGTTTTGCCCAATTTTTGTTCATGTAGTAAACACGTTCAATAAACGCATTTCTTGCTCTGATTTTTCGATGCTATGGTTTTTTGGCTTTTAAACCTAACATCTCTAACTTAACGTAGTCTTTTATGCTATATATTCTGAGTTAATAATGGAGTTTTCCCGGTGATATATGGATTTAGTTTTCTTATTTGGAATGACGATAAGTGACTCCGCCCTCTTTTCGATTCTAGAGAATAGAGAAAACTTAACTTTTATTCTCCTAACCTTTTATCTTTATTCTATCCTAGTGTGCCCTCAAAATGCGTCAAACGCACCCATAGATTTACTGTTTGTTCAGAGTTTGTTACATACGTGCTAATTCTAATATTTTGGCTAGTTTTATTCCAATTTTCGCTAATTTCTAGGATGTTCAATTCAAGACGTGTAGTTGAAGGTTTGTGTTTTTTTTCGCTTTTATTTTCGAGACCCATAATTTTCATGCATGAATTGACTTCCTAATAATTATAACTCATTTTCGCTATGACATTAGATTTCCGTTTCCGATAATATGTCGTTTCCAAGAGAAACATTTCTTGCAAAATGACGTTGAATTGATCGAGTTCCTTAAAAATTGCCTGGAAAATAATTCGGCTGTTAATGATTGTATTTTGCTGTAGAAGTGAGTCGAGTGGTATGTAAACATTATCTGAAAGAGCACCAAGTTATCGAGTAATACTCGGGGAAGAATTCTGTTAAGTAGAGAAATATAGATTTGCAAATAAAAACCCGCAAAGATTCATCGTCCCTCAACTTATGATAAGGAGTAGTGATTGAAAACAGGTTGGGATAATTCGTCACAAAATTCATGTATGCGGGTCTAGAAGTTGCAAGTCCGGAGGAATATCGAACGAGAAAAGACGGACTGTGTTTTTGATATTTAATAGGTTCATAGACCCGCCCCCTTCGACGCATAGTTAGGGCGCATTTTTCTGAGATGATCAGAATTGCTGCAATTATTGTATCACTTGTGCAAAAAATCGACGATATGCGGCATACCATCTTGCTCAACTCTTTACGTGGGTTTTTGCTTTGCTCTTGAAATCAAAATTTATCGTAACTTTGCCGAAGTCTTTAGAGTTGAATCTTTTTAGCATATTATTCTGGCTTATCTTATGAAGTTGCGATAAATTTAGAGTGTCATACTAATAATATTAGACAAGTTTCATGAATTTATCGAAAAAAATGTTAAGATAATGGCATAATATTGCATGTTTAGAGAATTATATTTTGCATGACTGGATGATTCATATAAAGTTATCATGATGTCCTTATTCCTAACGAAGTCGAGCTTTCACATAATGATCTTTTAGAGCGAGAACAAGTGGGGAAATTCAAGCATGACGCTGATATAGAGGGGGTCACTTTAACCAGGTATAATCCTAGATTATCTATTATCCTCAGAAAAACACCTATTATTCAGAAAGGAACTCGTATTTTGTCTGACTTTATACATTACTGCTATTATAACGTTAGTCTTTATGTTCGAAACCATTAAGCCTTCGATAGCCGATCTTTTTCGATGTAAGTGGACCTTGTATATCACTTTTAAGTTTGAATGTATATATCCATATTTTAGAGCATCTCCAAAACGGGTCTAGTTCTGATATTCTGATTGGTTCGCTACGCTCAAAAATCTACTCAGCCTTAAAATCTGCTAAATCCGGTTAACATTTATTTATACAAGTTTCTTCAATAATAAAACCGTTCAAAACACCACTAGAAATTTCCATATCACATTTTCTGATAAAATTTTCGATCTAGCCCAAAAACTCGATTTTAGTCCAAATTATCATTGTCCTCAAAGTCGCCGTCGTTGTCGGGGTTCTGATGTTGGGGATTATTGGCCTCGGCACCTTGGCCTTGATTTGCCTGAAATTTATCAATCGAAAAATATAATCGAAATTTTATCAATGATTTCAATTTTCTATTAAATATATATATTTTTAAATATCAAGGGACAAATTTTAGCAGAAAACCATCAAATTTTGCTAAACGAAATTTTTATACCTGGGCTCCCGGCATGACCTGAGCAATGGCATTTCTCAACGCGTTCGCCAACGCCTCTTGTAGGGGGATATTCTGAAAAAAATTGAATTTTAGTCTGATTTTTTTTTAAATAAAGAAAAATAATATATTTTTTGTAAATTTTACCGGATTGTAGTCGGGATGCAGAGAATGGATCAGATCAGCCAGGAAACCGCCCCCTTCGGGTCTCTGAGCGCCGTCGTTTCGGACGTATCTGAAAATTGATTGCTATAATTTTTTTTTTAAATCTAAATTTTATAGAAGTTCTCCAGAAATGAATGATTAAAAATGATAAGACTTAGCCTTTCATTGCAAATTTGAGCGATTTTTTGTTAAGTTTAAGAAACATACCTAGCAGTTCCATTCGTAGGAGGAACGGGATCGGAAATTCTGCCGGAACTCGCCGAATAACCCAACAGCTCCATGAGTCGCTCGATGTTCTGGGGCATTCCCACGAAGCGCTTTTGACGTCTGAAAATATTTTATCCTACGCTTTTATCAATTAAATAAAAAAAGGCTTCTTGTATCTTATCCATTTTGCTCTTATGCTCTAACATATGAAAAATAAACCCACTTGTCTCTCTCTTCCTTCATTTTGTTCTGAAGCTTCTTGTCCAAAACGGTAAGTCTGGTGACCTCTTCGAGCCAGGAGAGGGACTCTGAAAGAAAAATTGGTCATTTCTGGGCTTGTAAAAAACGAAATTTTTCGATCAAAATAGTAGACAAGTACCAGGAGCCTGCCAGAGTTCCGAAGTCTGCTTGGAATAGATTTTGACGATAGCCTTGTATCCTTCAGGCTCTTTGTGATATCCGAAAGCACTCAGGAACTGATTTGCATCAACTGCCGAGTCTGGTTGGACCTGGAAATTAGTTCGTTCAAATAACGGAAATATAAGATTTTTGAATAGTTTAAAGTCCTCTTCTCTATCAACATTATTTCTCCATAGAATGTTCGAGCTTTACAAATAGTCTGTTTTCAAGCTGGTTGAATTTTTGGAAAATCTAAAGATGTAAATCTACCTGCAATTCTTCCAAGAGCTGAGTAACAACGCCCGGGAATCCAACGATCGCATCAGAAAGCAGGGCACTGGCCCTCTGTCTGGAATCGTCATCCTTTGCATCCATAAATTCAGCCATCGCAATAGAGTATCGCCAATTTGGAAGAAGATGCAGATTTTTCCAGTCCTGGAATTAATTTTTGAAGAAAAACATTTAAAAATTTTTAAAAAAAAATGTCACCTTCATAAGGGCGTAGGCCTTCTTGATCCAGGAAAATTGACGAGCTCTCAGGGCGATAGAATCGATCTGGAGAATCAGAGCAAAAGGATCATCTGCAAGTTTTACAAAAATAAGAATAAAAATTAGAAAACATGAAATTTGTACCATTCGGGTCCATTTTGAAGATGAGTTTCGCGAGATTCAGACTTGTTTCGAAGCACCTGAAATGGAAATATATTTTTTAGAAAAAAATAAAAATCCTCTAAAAAGATAAATTTTTATTGCAAAAAATAAGATAGCCCTAAAATAAACAAAGTTTTAAAGAATAAAAGACCTGCCTTTTATTGAGCGCATTCAACATGTGCCTGTGAAGCAGCAAATAGAAGACCCTGTTCTCGTAGTGCAAATAGGAGATGCGATGCGTCCAGTCGAACGGCTGGAATAAAGAGTGGAACGACTGCTCGCAGTAGAAGATACCTCTTTCTGAAATAGATGAGTGAGTTTTGTAATAAAGAAGAAAAGGTGCAAAGATAGAACATTTTGATAAAGGAAAATTAAAAAAACGAAAGACAAGTTTTTAGGAAAAATACACTTTAAAAGTGAAAAATACTCACTGATGAGATCAGCCGCCTGGGTGACGTCCTCGCTCATCATCATCACATTGGCCAACATCAGAAGCGAGTTGAGGTGGTAGAAGCTTTCCGACAAAATTTCATTCGCTATCCCATGATCCAAAGAATCTTCTCCGAACCAGTAAAGCCTGAACTGAAGGATAATTTAGAAGATCCTTTTAAAAAAATTTGCATAAATGATTTCTTTTTGTAAAATTTCAAAATTTGACCTCTCCAGCTTCTCATAGTTCGAGTTGTGGACGAAAGTGAACCACGTGATATTGCCCTCCTTCTTTTCCTGGATCATTGAAAGGCCTGAAATATTTAAAATAATAGGGCAAAAATGACGATTACAGAATATTGAATAAATTTTCGTCGGCTATTATCATTTCCTTCTACTCTCATCATCCTCTCTTTGCCTTTTTACCGGGATTCAGAAGTCCCCAAAAAATAAAATTTTGGAAAATACCGATATTTTTGATGGGAGGCCAGTTGAGCTGCGACTTGACAATTCTACCGTACGCTCCAGTATTACGATGCGGATTTGTGGGGCCGGAAATGTTTTGCTGAAAATTAGAAAAAAGCGTTAATTTAAAAAAAATAAATAAATAAAAAGTTGAAAATACCTTGAAAGCCTTTCCCAACGCCCTTTTCAGTTCTTCAGAAGCATCCAAAAGTTTGGGATCGACTTTGAAAAGTTCAGCACAGCTGATCGAATCGGAACTTTCGCCATTATCAGTGGACGATTTGGCGTTCTGTAAAATTATAACCTTGAAGAAAACATTTTCTCCAGCTTTCAAACAAAACTTGTATTTCAAGACATTTAAAAATCGTATTGCTCACAGATTTCGTTGTTAAAAAGCAAAAATCAATAAATCTACCATTTTTGAGAGCCTCTCGAGCAGGGCGTCTTCATCTTCATCTGACTTCAACTCGATGTCCTCTTCTCGTCCCTTCTTCCCCTTTTTCTTGTTCTTCTTCTTTTTCTTTTGCTGCTGTTTCTCTTTGGTTTCGTACTGGTTCGAAGAAGTAGTGACTTCCTCGTCAGCGTCTTCGTCATCAGAATCTGAAGGAATACATTAATTCAGGAAAAAGTTGCAATCTTCAAGTAAAGAAATGAAAGTCGGAAATTTGTGAAGAGCATCACGCTTTGAATGTAAAATTAGTAAGCTAGAAGATAAGTAATTTAAAAAATAAAAGTTCAATAATCCTCCATTACATTTCATTCGGTAGAATTTGAGTTGTTTTGAGAAAACCTACAGAAATCTTTCAAAGGTGAGATTAAAAATCTGGATTTCTTGCTTTGATCATTGAATTTGGATGGTAACAAATAGAAATCTTGAATATAACAAGTAGTTTTCGTAAGTGACGTACTCAGAAAAGCGAATCGATTCCTGGGTCCTCCCTTCGGGACATCGGAGACGTCATCTTCATCTTCAGAATTACGCTCTTTGTTTTCACCCTCCTGCGCCTTCTTCTGAGCCTCTTTCTCCTCCAACAGCCGGCGCAAATGCTTCGTCGACATTTCTGAATTTAGAGCAACGAGATATGCGAAAATTACAGGTAAAAATAAACAAAAATTAAAAATATACGCAATCTTGCACAATAAATGAAAAATAAACAGAATTGCAAAGTGGAGACACACCTTTAACGAAGTAGGCGTGGCTTATGAATAAAAGTGAAAAAAAGCTAAAATGAAAAATTGTTCATTTTCTTAATTTTAATGGTTTTTTATTGTTAACAATTTTTTACTAATTGCATTTTAATCAAGAAAGGAACGAAATTCCGATAATTTTCTGTCAATTCCGGTTCAGAAATATCTCAAATCTGTTATTCACTATTATAGCTTTAACCAGAGAAGGAAGACATTTTGGTGATTTTTCTATAATTTCGGCTCCAGACTTCTAACCTAAATCTTAATTTCAGAAAGCTTGATGTTAATGGATTGTCATTGTTTTATTCAATTTTGACGTCTCCGCGCATAACTCAAGTGGACCCTTTACTTCGAGAATTCGGCTCTGCCAAGTACGGCGGACATTTGAATTTGAATGAGGCTTTTGATTGTAGGAAGTCAGGAGGAGAATCAGAAAATCGAGAAATAGCACGAAAACTGACGAAAAAAGAAATAGACAGCGAATAAAGAGATTTATAAAACTGCTCACAACCACGCTACATCAAAATCAAAACTTTTCGAAGATAGGCACAAATCTGGTGTACTTTAGAATATATTTATTTTTATGTGCTTTAGATTTAATGATTTTAAGAGAAGATCTTATTAGTATTCTCTCCAAAATTTAAAGACTTTTCAGTAAAAATCAGACAGATAGCTACAATTTCCAGATTAGTATAATTTTAAGTGCATGAACATTAGAAATTGAAATTTACGACTGTTTTATGATATAAACTAAATTTGCCTAAACCTTGATTTCGATCATATATTATAAGTCCTCTGCTTTCCGCGCATTTAAGTAATTGGTTAATTGTTGACAGCTTTCGGTAGCCGATGAGTAATGGGCATTTTCCTCTGCGAACACATCATTCGACTAATTATATTAGCATATGCTCTCTGTACGCGAGACTATAATCCACTTTAGCCAGATTGAACCTATACAAGGTCATGCCGACATTTTCAGAGATTCATAGATCTGAGAGTTTTTCAAGTTTGCTTTTCTTAAATCATAGCGACGTTACAAGAGCTTAGATTAAAGTTTCTTAAATTTGTATTGGAGTTTTCTTTTCAATTTCTATAGAAGTTCCTCTATGCTGCCTAAACTTAAATTGAAGTTTCACTAAAGTTGTGTTGAAGTTCTTGGATGTTTTCTAGGCTTATATTGAATTCCTAGATAATTATAAGTTAAGTTATGATTTGATTTATAGATCAAGTTTCATAAAAATCGTTTTGTATCTTTATTTAAATTTTAAAATGAACTCCATTTTGTTTCTTACATCAAAAGTGTACAATATCCCGAACTTCGCCTTTGAAAGTCATTTTTTCTCTCGGATCAAAATGCGATTTGGCCTTAAGGAATATATTCCTTTCAAATCCTTAATTGGTAATCCATTTCTTATTGTCAGGATGACAAAAGGTAGTCTAGGAAGCTATCCTTTGAGTTGAGGGAGGATTTAGATATTTTCGGGGTTTCTTTTCTCGTCCCATTCTGAAATAGTCCATAACTTCCGTTTTTTCGTCCAAGGAGAGGCAAGGTGCCTTGCAAAACACTGGAAATTTAATCATACATCGACATTTCGGGACTTTTGCAATACTAAAATCCGAGAGATAGGGAAATTCTCAGAGGATTTAAGAGAAAAACCCCACAAAGAATCATTTCTGAGTCTTCGGAAGCTCTGTAATTTCTTTGTCCAGTCATGCCTGATTTAATATGCCTGAATTGAAAATTTCATGAAGATATTCGACATAATTATTCGATTTTAACGAACGAAGTTCGAATTTGGAACTTCTTGAATTAAAATGTATCTTTAAATGATAATCTGAGTTTTCTATGATCAAAAAGCTTTCTGGTGTTATCGCTTTATCATGTTTCATATTTGTTCATTCTTCGCGTTATACACACATCGTAAAAGTCGTCGACAAAATAGGAGATGCATAAAATTCCCTTTCGAGCTAGTTGATCTATTCTAGCATAGGCAATTTTTGTCGACTTTCAAAAACCATTTTCAGATGACATGAGATGAAATTAGGATTGTTCATCGTGCTCTTACCCTTCTACCAGCAAGAGTCAGGTAAAAATTCGCCAGCTGAATTTTTTATCTAAAAAAATTTTAGAGGGCGCCAGCAACTCCCTATCAGAATCGACGGTTCCAGGCCCGCCGGAAGATGTGATCGTTAAAACCACAGCGAATACCGCGACTCTTTGGTATCGCTACGAGAAAAAACCCCGTACCATGAAAACCTTTCAACTTGCAGGTGGAAGCCTCCAGCGGATAAAACCATCCTTGTTCGAGGGTACACGATCGCCTATGGAACTTCCAGTCCAACCAGAAAGATTGTCATCGATGGAGCTGATTCCACATCCTTTACCATTACCAGACTAGGTAAGTCTACCATTCTTGTACCGTTTTGAGATCAAATGATTCAGAGCCCAATACCACTTACATCTTTGCGGTGAGCGCTTACAATGAAGCCGAAGGGGAAGATGGAGAGAAAATCCTTCTGACGGCGAATACAAAGCACGCGAACGGTAGGATAGCCCTAAAGAAACTAAACTTGGTAAGAGGTTTCAGGCAAAGAAAAATTGAACTTGTGGCCACCGACGTCAGTGCGGGCTATGGCGTTGAAGAGCGGGGTGATCACCGTCAGCTGGGAAGATCCGAACGAGAACAAGCCGGAATTTGTAGGGAGGCAGCAGAGGCACTACATCGTGCAGTAAGATATTTCCTGCTTATTTCACGAACTTTCTATGAGAATCTTCCTCAATCATTTTGAACAAGAAGTCCATACCGTGTGGAGAAACATGGCGTACATGGATTAGAGAAATGAAACCCCAGGAATTCGTAATGAATCGATGAATTTGAGGTACGGCGAATATAAGAAAGAAGACTACCGCAAGATGCGCTCGAATACGAAAAATCTCAACATCACCAATGTCGAAAGGGGAAAGGAGATCGAGATAGCTGTGAAGGTCGTCGACGCGGATGGGAACGAAAGTGCCTGGAGCATCAGAGATGTCGTCAAGACGGCGGATGGTAAGGACAATTAAACTTGAGAGAATTTCAAATCTCGCTTGCAAGCAGAAAGTATTGAAGAAGGGGCTTTTTATAATCATGCCCTCTATCAAACTTCACTAACTCCGAAAAATAACACTTTAAAAATACTTTTAAGACGACACCGACAACAGGCACGCTTTCGAGTGGTCCTGCGACTTCGAGGGATCTCACTGTCACATGGTCGGTGGTCGAAGAAGTCGATCATCACTGTTTGCCAAGATCGATAAAGGTTCCTTCAATATCATCTCTAAAATTGAACGATCAATTTCAGACGATTTCTTTCTCGTGTTTGCTCCAACTGGTGGAGTTACTTCCTCTTCGCTGATCTCGCCACTCTTCAACATGACCAAATCCAACACGCTATGCCTGAGATTCGAGATTTTCGCATCGGGGAATAATGGTACAATAAGCTAAAGAAAAGAAGTGTAGAAAATGGATTCAGATAAACTCCTGATCTATACAGTCCGCTATGGCCAGAAACACGAGGTTGAAGCGATGACCCCGACGCTCCATCTGCCTTTGAGCAGACTGCCAGCAAAGCAGTGGTCTTTAGTCAGAGTGACTCTTCCGTCGTTGAACAGCTCGTTCAAGGTAGGATTCGAGGGAAAATTTATCAGTTCCAGGGAAATTTGGAACAGCAGTACTTCTTCCATATCATCACGTTACATCACTATCACACTTTCCATGGGATTGTTCAGGAGTGGATAGCAATTTTCCCGTGATTGGAATAATGATTCAAGATTTCCAATTTCAGCTAGAGTGGCGAATTCAATGGTCGGGTATGCATGAGCTGGCCATGGATAATATCGTTCTCTCGACAGGTCTCTGTCCGCCCAGACCAAATTACATCAACTCGTTCTCGTTTCCAGGTGGCTATTTCAATAATCCGTACAAAGTTCGATCTCTGCTAAAAATAACGAAAACGGTGCTTTCTTGCGAAACCGCGGGGAAAGCGCCTCACAATTACAAAAAAAATCCTTATGTTACAGTTGACTTACTTTCTGACCCAGAAAAGTTATGATCGAGGAAGAAAGTTTGCCTCAAATCGCGAGAATCCTTGTAATAGATGTTGGTTTTCATCCATCAAATTGGATTGCCTGCATATTATTTGGATCAAATCATTCTGCTGAAAGTAAAAGGTGCACCATTTTACCAACCCAGTTGAACTAGCAGAGTTAAATTAGATCACGTTTACTTCCCTTAATGACATTGCTCCTCTTTGAATAGTTATCCATTTAGTTTCGCTTATTGAAATGATTTCCTCCAATTTCAAACGCTATGCGATTTTCTCTCTCTAGTTTTTGCCTGAACTTGACCCATAGAATAGGCGCGCGCGAGCGTGTGTAGAGCCAAATGTCCGATGAGTGTTCCGTTTTATGCGAAATTATTTTTTCGCCACATTTTAAGGGGCAGACTTGTGTCTAACTCATGAGAAATCGCCTCACTCGCTTCCGTTTTCATTCAAAGAAATTTGGATGGTCGAAACTTGTCTTATTGATTAACGAGTATGAGATTAATGAAATTGCAGCATTCTTCCGTCTGTTAAAGTTTTTTAAAATTTTTTTTTATTTTCTAGATTTCAAATTTTTCTTTTAAGCTATTTGTACTCACCATTATAAAGTTTTCGTTTCATTTTGTTAAAAAACCCAAACCTTTTCATTGTTTAAAAATGAACTCCATCTTCTTTGTCTTTGAACCTTTAGGCAACCTTGTTCCCTGAGCCAAAGTTCACCGATTCAACTTACTTCCGAATTTCCACGAGTTCATTTTCGGCTGAAATCTTTCCTGGGCGGGAGAATTTTTAATTCCTCCTTCCGCAGCTTTTTCTCATTTTCTCTTCTCTCAAATCTGCCCCCCCATCTTTCGCTAAGACTCTCTAAAATTTCTCTAACAATGTGTCGCTACGCGCTCTTTTCTTCAATTGTTTCATTCTCCAAACTGGGGAGCCTCTTATTCATTTTTGCATTTTTTATCTCTCACCCCAAATCCCTTATTATCTCATCTTTCTTTCCCTCTCTATCGTCTCTTTTTCCGACTCCATCTCTAGGCCATATGCATTTCAAACCAATTCGGACATAGGCCCAATCGTCGTACTATAGTTAATTAACCTAATTAAGTCGAGAAGGCTAATTAAATGGCGTTAATTATCCGACTCGAAAAGGGATAATTGTTGGCTGGATAATGGCGCCAGAACATTGGGCAGTTATCCTCCTAGCCTTCCTCTATAATTGGTCACTTCTACGAGCGGAGGATAGTAGTAGCAATGGCATTTTGTACTATCCGGGAGGTAATTAAATATTTTTTTTTTTAAATTGTGGTAGTTAAATACGGAATTTGAAGATTTCATTCACCCCTATGCTTAGATCAATTTCTAGAAGTCAGCAGCTTTCACATATTTCAGAAAATTCCAAACTAGTGAAACTTTTCTATACAGGTTATTGCTAAATTTTTGTATAGCAGATTTTGAGTATATTTTAAGCAACCTTTGACTTTTTCTCTTCCTTCATTTTGTGAACATTATATTCGTTGCTAATTGCTTGAAACATCCCTATTCACAAGGGTCCGGTTTTAGTTTTCGTTGAATTTTTCATGCGCAGATTCTATGTTCAGAGTCAAAATTCGCCTAAAATAGCCTAAATATACAAAAATAAGGGAAGTATTTTCCGTTAGTTTTTCGAACTTATAAACCTAAGAACTATGCAATAAAACGGTTAGGGATTAAATTTATGGGTGTACCGTTTTCTCACGCTCGGTCAAAACCATAAATGGTTCAATTTTATGGTATAGGTCATGAAAAGGCTGTAGATTTGGCGTCAATAGAATTTTGAATGGCGAAAAAGTTTTGCTATTATATTCTCCTTCCTATTTTAGTATTTGAAATAATCCGGGACCCTGCGTAAGGGTCTTTAGCATTTATGATGCAAGTCTTGGGCTAATTCCGTCATTATTCTTTCTTTCGGTGGCGCTATTCTCCGTCAAAGTCCCTATATTTCGGGGCGTTTTTCTTTCTCTTCGATTCAGGAGAAGATAAAATGCCTTTGAAATCGCTTCATCATTTTTCATAGTCATTTCCGAGAGCGTCTTGGCACATTCAGTTATACAAATACACATGTCAAAAATGTGACCTGGACAGGATTAGAATTTTCGGGAAAACAAGGATTTTTATTTTTGTAATGTAAAATTTCTGAAAAATTTATACGGTAACCAAAGACTTGCATGAAGTATTACAAATTAAATTCAGAAACTTCGGTTTAGTTTCATTTTGCGTTAAAATTAGCATAAATTAAACTTCGATGCTACCCAGATAGTCGTAGGATCCTATGTTTTAGTCGTCTCTTCGAGGTGCATAAATCACGTTTCAGAGCGTGAAAGAGAAGGCCTAGCTCCCTTTTCCTCTCATTTATATTTTCATGTTGGTCCTTTGGTTACAGCGCAGGACAAGCGCGCGCCTTCCTCAGGGGGTTTTAGCCAAAACGGGGAGATTTTCGGCTGAAGCACAAAAAACCAACCGCATCATTATTGGTAGATAATCGAATATGGCCCTCTTGGGATAGAAGCGCGCTGCAGGATTCATCACACTTGTTCGACGAATGAAAAGTCAGAATCGCAGAGGAAAAATCAGTTCTGAAGAAGAGGATTTGAAGGAGCAATAGAGTTGAAAAGGAAACGAACAGAGTTCGGAAATGCTTCTTTGAAGTGCAAAAAAACCAGTGAAGTTCGAATGAGAAGGTCATACAAGAAGCTAAAAAATTTGAAGGAAGTGCGAGAAAATAGCATCCGGAGTTAAATAAGTTTCGTAATATTTTTTTTCGATCAAGACGGAGATTTGATCAACTTCCAATGAAAGTTACGAACCCAAATGAAGGCTGAAGTAGAAGAAATACCATTCAAAGTTAATCAGTCTCATTAACTTCGTCCATCGAACTGAGGATCTGATGGACTAGTAATTTCCAGATACCGAGAAGGAAGTCGACCTTCTCGTGCCATTGGAAACGCGACTGCACAAAGACCCGTATGTCTTCCGAGCCAAAGGAATCGACTCTTTACCGGCCGTGGGAATGCAGGTAAAATGCGAGAAGTGATTCGATTCGATTTGAAGTATTTTAGAGAGGCGTCCACTTCGCAGTGCCATACAGACTCTATCTGCCGAGGGAGTTCTTCCCAGAGTACTCGATTTTGGTCACGGCTAAGCCGATGGATGAACGGTATGGTGGTAAAGTTCTGAGAAACTCAAGGATAGTATGTTCCCCCTCTGAGTAGACCATTTTTGTATGAGTTAGAAGATGAACTGCTTCTCTTAATTCTCAGATTGGCCAAATTTAGATAATCTGTAGACTTTAGAGGAGGCTACCTTTTCGCGGTCGTCAATTCCTACGACACCACAGTGGATCTAGGACTATCGATAGAGCCCGCAGGTAATTTAGCTCAAAATTAAAGAAATTATCGAAGTTCGCGGTTTAGGCAGTCAACAATTCAACATCTCACTGGTAGTTTCTGACGTAGCAGTCACTTCCTTCCTCGTTCCGCAGTTCGTGCACCAATGGGCTCAATTCGCACTGGAAGTCACTTCGACGAATGTCAACTTCTTCTTCAAATGCGTCAGATATGCGGCTAAGGAGGTAGAAAATTGAAAAAAAAAAACACTTAAAGGCAAAGAAATTGATAAAAGCTTGATCTTTATGGACAATAAATGCAGTATTAACCGGACTGTTTTCTAGATACGACTAGCTCGGGAGCTGAATTTTGAAGATTCCACGAAATTGTACATCGGTAGTGCCGGACCTCTACGGGGCATGGGCTTCGAGGTTAGTCAAATTAAAAATTCCTTTACAAAATCACTTCCAAACAGTCTCAATGAATAAAATGCTGGTTCGAAATTTGAAGGTAAGTCAAAAGTTGAAAACTTTCTTAAAGGATTACCTCGTGTTTGTGATAAGTCGTACTTAAGCGGGAGCTTACACTGCTAATTGTTATCATTAGGATCATTAGTTTTATCAGTTTTTCGAGCATAGGATTAATGAAAACGTTCGGGTTTCTCTTAATATCGGATTATTTATTATTTTCTGTTCCTTCACTCATTTTTCTCAAAAAACGAAAAGAGACGCGGGTTTTCGTTGCCAAAAAGCCGTTTGATAAATAGAAAGCTTCTGCTAGAGTGATAAAAACGAAATTAACAATGATTTCACTGATAAGAGATCGCAAAGTCTCAACCTTAACCCAGAGTTGCCCTTTTATATTTCAAATTAATTATTTCTTAAATCTTAAATATTTTCAAAGTTGAATGATTTGTGTTCCTGCTCAATATTCATGAATCATCTCCTGACCGACATTTCTACTCAAAATACCGATCGCCATTACATTATGCCACCACTTTTCTGTGTTTCAGACGGCAATGTGTTGCCATCTTATAAAATTGTGCGATAGATTTCGCATACATAAGATCGGCTGAATAATTCAAACAATATCCGGCAAGACGATGCATTTAGTTCTTATCTGATCCCATGTGTTTTGGTTTGATTTTGCACTCAGAAAATTTATATTTCAATTTGATATTTTCTAAACATCCTTCCTGAACCATGTTATGACACATATGTTTGAAATTAGCGTCAATTTTCATGCTATTCCGCTTTTTCATTCAATTCAAAAAATTCCTGCAACATTCATATTTTTCACAATTGATTCCAAAATAAAAGGACAATTTTGATAATGCAATTTATTAGACAACCCTCGTCCTATCAAACTCTTCTTAGTGTCAAATTTGGCCGAAAATATTTAGATTTGAAAAGCTGATTCCCATTTTTATGTTTTTGTTTGCACTGAAATATCATACTTCCAAAAGGATGCTGCATCACTGATTTACAGCCCCGTGTCAATTATTTTTGACTACTTTTTACAGAATTAATTTATTAGTAGTCTCGAAAATCAAACACTTTTGATCGATCGAATTGCTTTCGGATGAAATCTGTCTGTCGGAGGCTAAAGTTTATTTTATTTTGGCGCAGCGATCGAGGATATTAGTTGATTTAGAGAAAAAGAGCGTGCCTTATGAAAAACTTATTTAGAATCCGACCCCCATAATTCCCCTCAAAAGTTTCAATCAATAGTCATTATTTCTTAGTTTTGTTCATTTCATTCAAATTTTCGAACTTTTAAAAGTATCAGATATTTGTACAGACTTTCAAGAAAAATCCTCAAATCTTGACTCTTTACGAGAATTTTCATAAGAATTTTTCGCCCCAAAATTAATGCAAATCCCGATTTTTTACTTCTGCAAAAACACGCGTCTTGTTTTGAACAAGTCTGAAATTTTAGCGTTCCAAGAACTTCTAAAAGTTCCTCCTTTCTAGTTTCAGTTTCCAAGTATTTTCGTTCTCGCATTCATAAAGCAACAGAATACCTACAAAAAGAGCGAATTTTGCCAAGGTTTTCCATTTCGTGGAATTTTCGCCTTATCACCCTTTTCTTGACTTAAATTTGCCTATTTAGATGGCTTGGGTAATCCAATTCTTGACCGTGAATTGCCTATTTATCCTAATTTCCAATAACCAGTTAGGAGCGCATAAGGTCGTGCGTCATTTGGCGCACAAGGCTCGACGAGCTAGAAATATCGTGGACCCAATCCCGGAAGCAATCCCCGATAACAACCAATATGATTCTCGTCAAGACGTTGTGCCAATCCCAGTCGAAACCCTAGACGAAGAGTACTTGAATGAGAATGAAACCTTGACTAACAAAGGTACATCTTCTTCTTCTTCTTATTACTGAAAGATTCATCAAGTTAGTTTTGATTATTAACATCATTTCTCCAAACTGATGAAGAGTCGGCCAAAATAAAATAGCAGATTTTTCAAGACCTCCTAAATAAGTTTTAAAAAATTAGACGTTGTGGTCGTGCTCCCGGGCGGTGAGACTCGGGTTCGTAAGGCTCGAGCCAGCGAAGAGTTGGAGTTCACCGAGCTTGACGCCGAACCGATTTTACCCATTGAGACTGTCGAAGTGGCGGACGACGAGCCGCATTTAGAGGTACTCAAGAATCCCCGTTAAATGAGCATTTTCAGGGAGCTCTCCAAGAGCTCAAAATCATTGACGACGCTGGCGAAGCGGCAAGGCAGTGCGACAATCTCTGGGTATCAGAACAAACTTTTCAAATTTTACGATGATTCTATGGGAAACATGAATTTACCGAAAATTTATTAGTGGCGTCGCCGTAAACAGCAACAATACGCCGCAAAGTATCCAGGGTTTAAGTTCCGAGTGGTAGGTTGAAGGTTCCACTGAGGACTTGTTCGGGGACGAGTTCCTGGACTGTTCAAGGTGGAACGCACAGTGCGCACCAAGCAATCCTTGCTTACGTAACTCCGTAACGTCATGTGAAGCCAATTTCTTTCTTAATGGTGGAATACCACCTCTTGAGCATCATCAGAATGTCGTGAATAGAGGCACAAGCTTACGTTAGATCCCATGAGTTAGTTTACTAGACCATATTTAGCTTCTGTCACACTATTGGGCGTTGGGAGAAGTAGTCCTCGATCGGATCAAAAATTTGAATTTTCAGAACGACGAAGGCTCTGGCAGATCATCCGAAGAGGCCCCTGGACCAGGTTCAATTCGAGTTATGACTACCGAGAAATCAGGCGAAGAGAACAAGGAACTGCCCACAGATAAGCCGTTATTCGGTTTTGATTCCCAACCAGAGAGGGGCGATCTGCCGGACAAGACTGAAACTCAGCCGCCGAGAGAAAGTAAGCTGGATTCTTTGATCTGCCACAAGGCGGCATCTTACCCTTGCACTACTTCATTTTGTTCAGCCTTGCCGACGCAAATCCTCTCCACAACCTTTCCAACCACGCCGCCTTTACCTCCACCTCACCCACCCGTCCAAGGTAATCACGAAAGCGTTCAAAGACGACCACAAATCTATGCAGATCAACCTGAAGATGACCGGCTAATAGTGCCTCTCGTCCCTTTTCTGGGTCCATAGTTTATCAATTTTTGGAGTAGAAGTTTTGAGACTAGAGCGCTGAAATTGAAGCCCCCGCTTTTCATAGAGTTTTGATTGCCAACGCATGTTTGAAACTCCATCAGAGTTTGCTGTGACTGGAAAGAAAACGGAGTTGAGAAATTACTCTTGAAGTTTCAGAAGCTCAACCAACGGATCGGTACAACTTCCCCAACTTCCAAGCGAGTGGAGTCGGTCAGCAGCAAGTTGTAAGGGTTTTCTCAAAGTATAAAAGATTCAATTTCGGTAATTTTTAGTGCCCTCAGACCTGTAAGGATGGCGAGCGAGGTCCAATGGGTAGGTTTTTCACCGTCTTTTAAGAAAATGCTCTCAAATTAAGGTCCGCCCGGTAAGAGCTTCGATCAGCTTACTGAGGAAGACGTCGAGCGAATTGCGAAACAAGTCAAGGTGGGCTCAAGATGCATCAAGAAGATCAAAATCTTATTCTGCAGGTGTTCTCAAGCAACAAGATCGAGAATGGTCCAATGATGTCTGAGGCAGGAGCCGGCGAGCTTCCTCCGTACGACAGCTCGAAGCATCGGATGACGCTAAAGGGAGAGAAGGGTGATCGAGGCCCACCAGGTAGTTTCTCAGCAAAATTCCAGATTTTATCGAGAAATCTTAGGCCCACCAGGCGAGCCTGCACCCTCCCAACAGCAGCAACAGCCTGTGATCAGTCAGACGGCTCCAGCGCAAGGAGGCGGCGTACTGGTGTACTCGACGTCTGTGGAGCTCTTCGCCACTGGAAAATACCAGAGGACAGGCACCCTGGCTTTCGCATCGTCAACACAGCAGCTATTCATCAGAGTCGACAACGGATGGAAGGAGATCATGGTAGATTTTAGATCTTTGAAAAAATCAAGGTAAATTTTAGCTTGGAGCGTACCACCCTATTGTCGAACACCGACCTTCTCAGGTTAGTAGTACTGTTCGAAGAAAACGTCTTCAAGGGCTATGCGCAATTCTTAATCAACCTGCTTGATCTAGTTATAAACTTTTCCTCTGTCATTTCCTTTGTGGAAATTGCAGCGCACAGCCCGTCTTTTAAGAAAATGAGTTTTTTTTCTAAATCGGCAAACCTTCAGCCGATTTTTACTGATTCCGAAGTATCGCCGAATCATTTGGCGTTTTGGGTGAGAGATTCTTGCATCAAATGTGCAAGTTTGAGAATGCAATCGTGTCGTCCGAAATATGAAATTGCACAAGATCATCTTTGAAAATCTTGGAGACAAACGTGGTGTGGTTGGTAAATGCACGTCCAAGTCTTCTTCTTCTTCTTGTTGAATCCCTCTTCTCCTATCCTTGATCTTCTAAATCTATCCCTTCATCACTATAGAATAGATTAAGTCTCGCTTAGAACGCACAACCATTTCCTTTTCGACTTCACGCCCCTTAGATCGTTTCGTTCTATAGAGCTTCCAAAATACCTATTTTGAAAATAAAGATAAATTTTGCCTATCAGAACACTCCACGCGCCCGCTCTCGAGATCCTTGCCTCTCATCCAATTCTCCTGGAATGCTGAATGCGGTATGTCGAGGTTTTGGGGTTCAGGCATTTTTGTCTTCGTAACGTCTTCTTCATCCTTCTAGAATAGTGCTTGCCTGGAGTTTTGAGAATATCACTTCCTATCCTCCACTAGTGCTCGAGGTTGAGATTGTCTGTAGAACCTCACACACTCACAACCCTTGTTGGTGTCTCTATGACACCCGAAACGCGTTTCAGTCCATGATAAAGATGAAGTCACAAGTTTGTGCTAGACGACACTGTAGTTGCCGAATTTCACCAATTCTTGAATGCCTTGAAAAATTCCGTATTTTAGGAAGCACAGCGGCAAGACACCCTACCTCTTTCGGACTCCCAGAAACAGCACCCTTTATCTCCTCCGTACCACCAAGAGATGCGACATCCTCACCAACCCAGGGCTGACGCGAGGGTTATTTCCCGAATGACTCCAACAATCAGATCTCTAATTCAGATCCATTTGATAGCACTGAACACTCCTCTCGATGGTTACATGCGTGGTTTGCGTGGGGCTGATCTTCTCTGTTACCGTGAAGCTCGGCTGGCTGGATTCAAGACGACGTTCCGGGCGATGTTGTCAAACGACGTTCAGGTACTAAGTTTCAGAAGGGAATCAAAATTTACCTACTGAACAACTTCCAGGACGCGCTCCGCATCGTTCACTCGGCCGACTTCGACACGCCGGTGGTGAATTTGAAAGGCGAGAAGCTGTACAGCAGTTGGCGAGCTCTGCTGAACGACGGAGAACGCACCGATGCTCCGATCTACTCGTTCAGTCGACGCGACGTCCTCCAAGACCTCGACTGGCCCGAGAAGAAGGTGTGGCACGGATCGGCGACCGGCGGAACACGATCCGGAGAATTCTGTGAAGGGTGGAGGAATCGGACAGGTAGTAGAAAAGGGCGTAAAGATAAAAGAGTAGACGAAAAACGACGAAATTTAGCGCAAGTCACAGCAATGGCTGGCGATCTGAGCCAGAAGATGGGCATCTTCACCGAAGCCAGGCCCATGACTTGCAACATGAAGCTGATCGTGTTCTGTGTTGAGGCAAGAACTTTTCAGAGCACAAACAAAAATTCCCGAGACTTTCAGAACATGTCCAAATACCACAGCGATAAAATTCTACGGCGTAAGAAGATGAGTTTACTCGAATGGTGAAATGACCGCGAACTCTCACCAAGTTAGGCGATAAACGTTTCTAATTTCTAGAAATTCCAATGAAATATGCAATTTTTCCCTGATACTGAAATTCCATTTTCTTCGAAAAAGTAACTTGATTTTGAATCCAAAAATAAGATAAATTAGAATTTTTGTAGAGGTTAAAAATTCTAACTTATCCAAACCGATCTTCAACCCTAAGCTGCCATTCGAATTGAATATATTCACTTGACATAGCATAATTTTCTGATTTTATTATTTTTTTAAATGTTCAATTTTCAACTTTTTCAATCTAATTATCTTTGTTCTTTGATATTATAATTGTTTTTTTTTCTGGGAGAATAAATTATTCCTTTCAAACTGATAAAAGGAAAACTTTACTCTTCCAATTCTGTTAAACTTGCCATTTTCCGAATCTTTCAGCAATATTCACGAGGGGTTATGTCTCATTTTATGCAATATGTTTCCCATTCATTTTTACTGCATAATTACCTTCTATTTTAAATTAAAACACAATTTAGGTCAATAAATGTAAATAATAACCATTTCAATAATGAATAAAGAACTCTTTTTTAGGGACCGCAAACTCTGTCCCCTTGTATTTTTCGCTTTTGTTGAAAAAGTGGTCATTTGAAACTCCGAAAATGGGAAGCAAGTGCCCTTCAAAATGGGCGAGCAAAAAAAGGCACCACCAGATTCGATGAACCATTCATAGAAATGGACGTTGGCCAGAAAATTATAACAGGGAGTGCCCGTACACTTAAGATAATTACCGGTGTGGGAGTAGAAATTTAATTTGCTTAGCTGATTAGTTTTGGCTAGCTAGAAATCTACAAATTTATCTACCAGGAAAACAAGCAACTCATGGTGAGTATTTCAAATAAGCAATTTCTATTAGTCAATTTATCCTAACTTTCTTCTGGAAGGTCTTGGTAGATCGTATTTGAGTTGTTTGACCGCAGAGAACGCTTACCAACTACTACTGGATATCGGTTGCATTGCTATCGATGCCTTTTCTCTTCAAATTGCCAAACTGAATTGAATCACCTACCACAAACAACGGTAAATATTACAAGGGCTGACTCTACAAATTTTGAGATACGTTTTTCGAAAATGATCACTAATTACCGTACTTTCCGGATAACTCACTTCAGAGTGGATATTTTCGAGGGGTGTGTTAATATAAATTGATTGATTTTCGATATGCTATTAATTATTTGTTTTCCTTGAATTTATTCGACCGCATTTAAAACAAAATTGAATTTTCTGGTAATGATATTATCGCAAAAAAATGGAGAGTAAATGACAGGATCAGGGCTGTCTGAAGTTCGAAAAAATCGAGAATAGAACTTCGCGCTAGTCTTGTAAGCGGTGAGTAAAGCCAGAGCGCGAAAATCCCTTTTTCTCTTATTGTCAAGTAGCATTTTTTTGGAAAGGAGGGAACGGCGCGTGCCTCTCTTATATCATTTTGGGTGTTTCAATGCTCGCGATCGGCGTCTCAAATTTGCAGCCCTGCTTTCCATCATAAAAATGTGCTCAGCCTTTGAGTTTTTTTCTAAAACAAAAAAATAAAATAATCAGCACTGTATGCGGCCAAAAATAATTGAAAATAATCACCTGTTTGTATTTGAAATGTATGCAAAATATACACAAATACATTTCTAAAGGGAAATATATCGTTGTCTGTAAAATCACCTGATATAAGTTGAAATTTACAAAACAAATCTCAATTTCTTCTTTGGTAGACGAATATTTTTGCTGTTTAATTTCGCAATAAAACTTCACTATTAGAAGCTTCTTATTAAAAAATCGGTTCTACTATCAAAATAACGAATTCGAAATACTTTTGCAGTTGTCCGATCACTTTATATTTTGTTCGGGCTATTCAAAGAATGCCCCTTAATTCAAAGCTCTAAAAGTCATTTCCGTCTATTCACAAGTAAAGTTTCCTTCTGGAATACTTCGGACCATGCTTAACATCAGGATCACTACGCAATTCAAGTATAGTGATAATTGCTTTACTCAAAATAATCCCTCGTATTTCTAAAGAAATGAAGTATTCTTTTCGCTGCAATAATACATCAGTATGAAAGGAATAAGACTACGCGATATAGGGAAAGTTTGTAATTTACATAAATGCTACTTTAGCCACATTGAGAGCAACTGGAATAATCACCAGAAATTGTATCTTTTATTTTTCTACTTTGATGCATATTTTTTGCTAACCTATTAACTATTATTATCAGCATAAATATTCACCAACTATTCGAATCAAAATATTAAGTTGTGAAGATGAATGGAACTTTTCAGAATTTAGAATGGCTTGTAATCTTTATTCGTGTAAGTTTTTCTACTTACTATTCTATATTTATTGACGAAACCGATACAGACAGTTGTATTTCTCAACGGCTTTTTCCTATTTATCTTATCTTCTTGCATTCCTTGACATTCCTATACGTTGAAAAATACACCCGTCTATGTCAGTCATCCTTCTGCAATACAGCTCTTCATAATTGATCTGTTTAACTAAAACAAATTTTAGACGATTTGCATCGCGACACTAACAGTCGACTTTCTTCAAATCTACATCATTTATCGATACTCTCGTTCAGATATCGGGTCATACAAATACTTACTTCTGTTATTCTCCTTGTTTGGAATTTTATATAGCAGCACTAGTCTAATCATGCATCCAGTAAGTCTTATTTTATTAACCTGAAAGATATTCAAAGAACCTAATTCCTAGCTGACAATTCTTCATTTGATTAAAAAATCAGCAAATTGATAACTGCTTTGAAAAATATCAAATGAACTGAAGGTTGGACTGCAAAAAGATTCTCAAAGTTATCAATCCTGAGTATAGAAAAGTTTCAAACTAAAAACCAATTTTTATTTTAACTATAAAATAAGTACATGTGATCATTTTAGGGCATGTTTTGTTGGGGCGATGCATTCGGACTGTATCCAATCAATTATGAACTTCTTCAAAATTGGCCTGCTTCATTGCCAATTCTTCATACGCTGTTCTGTGCCGATAATTTGATTAGTATCTTCCTCATTCTAGTCCACTTCTTGTATCGTTATTTCTGTATATGCAAGTAAGAATTATTCGTTTTTATTTTGATTGGTTTGCAATTCTAGGAGAGACCAGATGAAATGGTTCACATTCCCAAGAAGCATCGTGTGGGTTTTCGCGTTTTTGGCATTTGTTGGGGTCTTTTCCACGCCGATTTACATTGCGTTTCAACCTGATCAGGCACATAGAGAATATATGAAAGAGTTAGATAATTTTTAAATGAACGAATCAAAATGAAGCAAATGCTTAAAAGAAACTTCTAAATAAGGCCACAATTTAGATTCTATGAGGATTTTTCTCTCTAAAAAACATAATTTGCCAGAAAAAAATTCGAAAATATCATTTTAGATTTTTCCAAGAAGCTTATGGTGTCGACTCATACAAAATCTACTTTATCATTGGACGCTATTTTGTAGGAACATAAAATAAAATTAAAAAAAAACAAATTCATGGGAATTTTCAGGAAGATACTCCGAATGGTCGTGTTGCACGATGGGGCGATATACTTACAATCGCTAATTGTGTCTTCATGAACGCGGTCGTACTCGTTATAATAATTTATATCTTCTGGAAAGTGTACAATGCTCTCAAAGGGTTGGATTCGACAATGAGCAAGAGATCCAAACACCTACAAATTCAGTTCTTCCGAGCCCTTACTCTTCAGGTAATTAATGAGAATGGGTTTTTGATTTGCTTACACAAGAGATGATATTTCATAGCTACAATTGCAAGTGAGACATCTAGGAGAATTGATTCTCGGTAGAATTGCCCGCCATTTTGTAGCCTTCGAGAAGTCAAAATAAAAACATACAACGAGCTAAATAAAAAGGTTAAAAAATACTATTTTAGACCCTAATCCCTTTAATCACCGCGTTCATCCCTATTGGGTTCTTCTACGCCTGTCCCTTCTTCGGCATCAAACTCGGAATCTACTCTAATATTGTTGTTGTGCTGCTTTCCTTCTATCCACTGTTGGATGGCGTCGTCATTCTGCTGGTTGTGACTGATTACAGGTGCAAAAGAGTTATTTTGAAATATTCAGAAAGGATTTGAAGAAATATCCTGAGGCTCTTAATAGTGAGTTAAAAAGGTCGTAAAAATATATCACCCCAACTAAGGGTATGCAAAACTTTTTACCATGTTTTTCTCTTTTTTTATTCTTTTATCAAGCCGACCCTTGGAATATTGTGATGAAAGAGAGATGTTGGCATTAAAGAGCAGTACAGTGCGAGATTTTTTGCACTATCAAAATCTCTGGGTGACAATGAAATGCTATTTTCAAGTGACTAAATTACAGACGAGCTGTAATTGGAATGTTCTTCAACGAGTTCAATCCTCAGCTTAGTACAAACAATCGAGTGGATTCCACCAATCAAAGTGATCTTCTTCGCAGCAGACGCGGGCATGGAACCAGCTCCCGGACCATGCAATTTCTGGAAACCTTCCTTCCGTAATCTCACGACGATAACTTGCTTCCAAGAATAAGCTATCGGAGGATCCAGAAGTTGGTGGACCTCGATAATAAATTCATGATATCGATCTTCTATTTCATAAAAGGTGCGCAGACGAGAAATTGGTGTTTGGTTGGGGGTGTTAAGGCCTTAAATCGAAACCTCAAGACTTGATTTTTTAAAGATTGCTAAAGTTATAAAAGTCGTCCATATTTTTCAGATCCCGATCCCTCACTTTTGATTTGCGATACGATTTTCTAAAATCCTATTTAAAACTGATTGTTGTTGACCTGTCTTGTGGATTTTGAAACTTTAGAATCATCCTAGAAATTTGAAATCTCATTTCAATAAAACTCCTTAAAACACGCTTGTTTCAACTACATTTTACCGGTGTTGAGAATTTAACACGAAGAGAATAAATCGAAAATGAACTTAAAATTAGCTCCGCCTCTTTTAAAAGTATACAAATTATGATGTTTGATAAAAGCACGAATTTGATATGTTATCACAGAAATCAAGTTTAAAATGTGAGTATTCCGGCCCTATTATAGGCTAGGCTACAATGTAGTTGAAACTCACGATTAGAACTTCGATTTTCGTTTCACCTGACTTGATTTTCCTTGTAAATTCTATTTTCTACCGTCGATTTTTGAAACTCCATATTTTCAATCATGTCGCAAAAACAATTGGACTCGGTAACGAAGGCTTTGTCAACCTACCCCGGAAGGGACAAAGCTATAAGATCCCTGGCCTTCTACTTATTGCTACATGCTCCGGGATCGGTGAGGCAAAAGGAGCTGCAGGTAAGATTTTATGAAAATAGAGAAGGACCATTTTTCAAAACTCTCTAGGCCTTAGCAAAGCAGCTATCTGGATGTCGACTAGTCATGAGACAGTTCAATCATCCCTCGATGATCAAGGCATGTCAAATGCTGCTTCAAACTAAAATGGGTAAGCCGAAAACTTCATTTTCTTAACCTTCGGAAAATAGGAGACCCAATCGAGTATTATGCGGGAGCAGGAGTTACGATAATCTACACGGTCTACGGGGTAACAGAATTAATAGCCTGGTTGGCCGATGCGGGGATTTTGGCCTTGGACGCAGCGAGATGGTATCGATATTGCCTCTATTTATGGGTCGGAGGTAATTTGGATTCCGATTAATCAAATTTCGCCATTTTTCTCATCCCGTGAAACTATGAAAACAATCACACTTTATGAAGTGTTCTGCAAAAATCTCTGAAAGCGGTCTATAGTTTGTGAAAAGATAGCTTGTTTTCCACCACCAATTAGAAAATTCAGGTCTATTGTCGGGAATAGTTCGCCAATTACGAATTATCTCTCGTAAATCTTCGTCTCAAATCTCGGAGGACCTGATTTCGCTGACCGGTTTAACGGCAGATTTCATCGGCGCTATAAACTCGCTGCCCCACAAATTCCTCTGGGCCGGCAAACTTTCGCCCAGACAATCCGCATTTTCGTTCCTCGTCGCTTCAGTTATAGGGTTTTACAAGTGCATGTGAGATGCAAATGTCGTTGGTTTTTTGTTTTATCGATTTTTCAGGGTTTTTAGCTGAGTTTTGCATTTTTCTATATTGTTTTCGACTTTTACACTTTTTACCTGAAATCTAGAGAAGATTTCAATAGACAATTCGAAAAGACCAGATTTTTACAAAGTCTAGGATTTTCATCGAAACCTTTGATTTTTCCGCTGATACGGGTATTTTCCCAAGAGTTTGAAAGAAAAAATTGTTCAGAGTGAAATAAATGCTTCGAAAATATGCCACGTCGAAATGTAAACACTCAATATCATCAAGGCATGAAAAAGCCGGGCCATTTTTGCATCACTTTAGTTTTCTTTGTCTTTTCCCTCTCTCTCCATTTTTCCTATCTCTTAAATTTTACGTGTCATCGTATGATTTTTCCGATTTCCAGTATCATTTTCAACTTCTCGAGATAACTTTATATCATCTTTTCATTTAACAAGTATCAGAACACATCATTCTTGCCACGCTTTTTATCTCGAGTTTCGCTAAATTTGAAACTATTTAGCGAATGCCTTATTCTTATTCGTTTCTTCCAAGAGAGTTTCTTGATTTTGAAAATATCCTGCATTCCTCAGAGAACATTTCTGCAGATCTGCAATTTTCGGCTTTTGTCTTGGTTTTCGTGGATTTCAAAGTTTGACTGCGTTTTTTTCCAGGAATGAAAGTTCTGGTGACGGGCGCGGCGGGCTTCATCGGCAGCCACACGGTGCTAGAGCTGATCGAGTCGGGCTACGACGTCTTTTGCATCGATAACTTCGTGAATGCCGTCGCAGGTGGGGGTATGTGTCGTTTTTCGTGCACTAGTAATAAACCGTACCCAACTAACAAAATATTTTTTTTCTGAAAATCGAGGAACTGTTGTTTGTGATGCACACTGTCAAGTTGATGAAAGCATGATATCCGATTTTTCTGCAAAATGAATGTTTATTTGTTTAAAGTTCAAGTTTCTAATTTTCAATGTTAGATGATCAAGGACGACCGGTCTCCTTGCTTAGAGTCGCAGAAATCACCGGAAAGCAGACACCGTTCGAGAAGTGCGATGTTTGCGACATAAACCAATTGGATGAAATTTTCAAGAAGGTTAGATTTTTTGTTATTTGTTTTAATTTGTATGTTTAATTACTCCTATTTTTTATTTCAGCACAAATTCGACAGCCTAATTCACTTGGCCGCGTTGAAGGCCGTTGGAGAGTCGGTCGCCAAGCCGTACGACTACTATTCGAATAACCTCGTCGCTAGTCTCAATCTTATTAAGGTAATTAGCGATTTAATTGGGTAATCAAATGAGATAATTAGGGTAGGCAGGATGTTAAATCTGGGAAAATTGAAATAATTAGGTCGAGATTGTTAGGCTAATTAACTTTTTAGTTATAGCAATTAAGATATGCCAGAAATACGGCGTGAAGAATTTCATCTTCTCGAGCAGTGCCACAGTCTACGGCCCGCCGAAAGAGCTGCCAATTACCGAGAATAGCCCAATAGGACAGGTAAATTATTTTTACCTTTTTCTAAATTTTTACTTTCCACTCAAAAACTTTAGGGAATCACCAACCCGTATGGCCAAACGAAATACATGACGGAGCAAATTCTGATCGACGTTGGGAAGGCGGAACCGGTATATTTTTAATTTGTATGATTTTGTTTAAATTTTAAATTTATTTTTGTAGGATTGGAACATAGTTCTGCTACGATATTTCAATCCGGTTGGAGCGCACAAAAGCGGCAAGATCGGCGAGGACCCGAAAGGCGTTCCCAACAATCTGATGCCCTTTGTTAGTCAGGTTGGGTTTTTACGTTTTTCTTAAAAACGAATTTTCACGTCTAGTTGATCAACTTGTAGTCTTTTTTCCAAATTTTCAGAAAAACCTGCTATTTTCCAGGTTGCAATCGGAAAACTCCCCGTCTTGACGATTTACGGCGATAAATTTGACACTCCCGACGGCACTGGTGTCAGGGACTACATTCACATCGTCGATTTGGCGAAAGGTCATGTCAAGGCTTTGGATAGAATCAAGGCGAAAGGTGCTTTTCCGTTTTCCGTTGTTTGTTTCTTTTATTTATTGTATTTCCAGGTCATATCGGCACCGAAATCTACAACCTCGGAACGGGCACGGGATATTCGGTCAAAGAAATGGTCGCTGCCATGGAGAAAGCGAGTGGCAGGAAGATCTCGACTAAAGTGGGATTTTTAAACAAATTTTTCTAGTTTTTCAACGAAAAAAAACTCCACTATCTCTGAGATGAACGTTGCCTCTTTCTCTGAGCTCTAACGTTGGTGCGAAGCCTTGCCTCCTTATCCGCCCGCGTCCTTGCCACGCTCTCTTCACTTCTACACTATTTTCATCTGCGGCTTACGTCGCGGTTGTGGAAATCACCTTTGCCCAGAGACGGAGTCGATATCGACCTCGGAGATAGTGGAGAGTATAAAATGAGAAAAATCTTATTTCTGAATATTTTTGCCACAAATTCTAAGAATACGATTTACTTATCACTCATGTTTCAATAAAATCTAATTATCACTCGAAAGTGAATATTTCTTCTTTTAAGAAACTCTAAAATTCCGATTGAGGTTTTTTTTCGAAATTATTTTTAAGGAAATCCGAAAATTTCAGATCGGAGTTCCCCGTCCTGGGGACGTGGCGACGGTTTACTGCGATCCCGCGCTGGCCAAGGAGAAGCTGAATTGGCAGGCCGAGTTCGGACTCGACGACATGTGCTGCGACCTCTGGAGATGGCAGACTCAAAACCCTAACGGATTCTTGAAGGCCTGAAGTTTGAACCAAAGTGAGACGACACTTCAAGTGAAGATAAATCAACTCCATCGAAGTTTCTTGAAGTTTTCTTTGGAAACTTTTGAGCAAGTTTGTGAAACTTCATTGGAGTTTCTCTGAAGCTTTTTTCCCACTTTTATTCGTTTCTGACAATCTATAATATCATTTGTTTCCGGAAATTAGAAAAAAAACTAGTGAATTTCAATATTTACTCGATTTTTGCGACATTTCGAAAATTTGCAAAAAATTGCCACGTTTTCCGTGTCTTTTTCATGACTCTAGGGCCGGGTTTAGAATTTGTTCGCTTCAAATATTCACACAAGATTATTTTATTGCACGATTTTCTCAGAATTGATGATGGCATTCCAAATGCTTGTTAGCTAATATGTGTCAATAGATTAGCACAATTATTCGAATTCTAAAAATAATCTGAAATAATAAAGTTTTTATTTGTTTCAAATATTTTTTTTTTTTTCGGAAAGTCTATCCTTTGTTATACACAATGTGTAAATACTTGAATTACACTAAGATTTGGAGAATTACCGTATTCAGATGAGAGTCTGACGTCGCAGGATTCAGAATTCATGTCGACGGTGAACGCCGGGATTCTGGGGCACGTCGACGCGGGGAAAACGACGTTGACGCGACTTCTAGCGGATGTATCGTCGACCGCAGCATTCGATAAACATGCAGAGAAGCATGGACGACATAATACCATCGATCTAGGGTACGGTATTTTATTACCGCAGTTTTTAGCATTTGTTATCTATGAATCTCGTAGTAGTTGAAAGATAAAGTTTCCTGGTAAATGAGAACAAATTTGAACTTGTTCATGAAGTTATTTCATCTTACTGTAGTTTTCTTAGTTATAATTTATTACGGGGATTTTTCTCGTTTTTTTTGTAATTTGATCGGTTCCTTTAATTTTAGATTCTCCTGCATGCTGATCAACGAGAGACGGATCGCGTTGATCGACTGCCCCGGTCACGCCTCCCTGATTCGGGCCGTACTTTCCACTTGTGCGGTTTTTGATATGGCCATTGTGGTGGGTTCTTTTCAATTTTTTCTTCAAAGTCACAGTAGTCTTGTTAAAAAATACGGTAGTTTAAAAGAAAAGACAAGTATTTAAAAAAAAAAAAACTACAGTACATGTTCTAAATTACCGTAATCCCTCAACGACTTTGCAGCTAATCGACGCCTCCGCGGGAATTCAGCAGCAAACCGCCGAACACCTGCTGCTGGCCTCGTTCTTTTGCCCGAACAGACTCGTTCTCATCGTTAACAAAGTCGATCTGGTCGAGCGGAAGGAGGTGATTTTTAAGTTTCTTTTCTTTTTCGGCTTTTTAATTTTTATTTGTTGATCATTCTTCATTTAAAATGGACTCTGTTTAAAGAAAATTTCACAAAAAGTCGTTTCTATTTTAAATTCGGTTTATTTTCAGCTAGAAGACTTGACGAAAAAGCTCAAAAAATCGCTCTTAACCCTCGGAATTTCCGCCGATTCACCGATAATTCCGATTTCTCTGACCGAGCCAAACGTTGATCTAACGAAAATCAAAGAAGCGATCCGAGGACTTGTCTTTGACCCTGTCAGGAAGACTCAGGAGCCGTAAGAAGAACTGGGTTTTTGAGTGATTTGTTCTGATTGTTCAGGTTTCTGATGATAATCGACCATTGCTTTTCGGTGACGGGTCAGGGGAGTGTGATTACTGGAACGATTATTCAGGGAGTTGTCAGGCAAATTCGATTATTTCAATTTTTCCCCTGGAAAACGTTATGAAATTTTGAGCGTTTGCCTATTTTCGTAAAAATATTTTTTCGAAAGCGCTGTCCCGATGATAGACTTCTCTAAAAACGGGGGAAAGAATCCCGCTGGAACCGACTTATTTAGCTAATTTTCTCGAGGAAAGCGTCGTTCCCTTAATAGGCCCAGTGCATATTTAGGCTGGAATAAGGGGAAAATCATCGTGTTTTGCTGTGAAAAAAAAAAAGAATTTCAAGAGTTGTTTTGCGCAGGAATGGTCGGAAATTATTGAGCATTTTATTTTTCGAAAACGATGTCATTCAATAAAATAGCGATTTTGTAGAATTTAGACAGAACGATGAAATCGAAATCGCTGCATCAAATGAGAAAAGACGGGTTCGAAGTGTTCAATCCTGGAAAATCACTGTGAATGAAGTCAAAGCTGGAGAAAGAGCAGCCCTACAAATTACCGGATCGGGGAATTTGCACGCTAGGACTTTAGGTGGGATTTAAAAATACAGTAATTTATGTACGAATAAGAAAAGATGCTTTTTTAGTTTATGAAAAAGCTACAGCAATCTTGATTTTGAAGTAGAAAAACTGAAGTAGTCTGTAATTTTAAATGTGAAAAGAAAAGCTATACTAAATTTCCATTTCAAATTTGAAAAGGTACAGTAATCCTTGTCCTTATTCCCCAAATTTCCAGTCTCGCACTACCGTAACCCGTCCTTCCTCTCTCCGATTCACCACGTTCTGGCTACATTTCATGCAATTCCTTTCTACCGCTCCCAACTTAAATCTGGAATGAAGTGCCACATTTCGAGTTACTGCGAGACAGTCGTGGCAACTTGCAGTTTTATTCAGGATGAAGGAGAAGGTATTTATTTATTTCTTTTAAATTACACGAGAAATCCATAATCTGAAAATGTTGCTTTTGAGAAGGAATATTTTTGTTTTTTTTTCAGGAGAATTCGAAAAGCTCTCCGAGCCGAAAAATGGATGCAATGTGGTTTTGTCGTTCGATAGACCACTATTCGTGCCGAATGAATCGTTCTACATCGCATCGAAGTTGGAGCAGCAAGGAAAGGTTAGATTTTGAAATTTTTAATATATATATTTTTTTCTTAAAATTTTTCCTATTTGTATTTTTAAAATTATATTTATTTGAAAAGATTTAACCTTTCAGGGCTGTCGCTTCGCGTTCCGGGGCAATTTCATTCGAATTATCAAGGACCCAAACAAAGAGATCAGCCAATTCACAAGGAAACAGAAGGAAGGGAAAATCGAAAGAATTGAAGAGGAAAGGAGAAGTGCCATTGTGATTGGACTTTTCAAAAAGGAGTCCAATATCGAGGTTTTCCAGAATATGAAGGTTAATGTTCTATTTTTTAAATTTGATTCTAATAACGACGTTTTATGTGAAAACTTTGTAAATTTCGACATAATGATGATTTTTGGAAAGGTGACGATATCTTCAAATGAAGATCAGCTTTGAGTTTGAAGAAAGACGAAAATTTTATTTGTTTAGAAAAATATTAAACTATGATTTTTCCAGGTAGTGCTCGAGCCCCTAGGTATTATTGGAAAAATCGAGTCGAAATTCGGAAAAAGCGGTAAAACGAGGATAGTTTTCGAAAAAGAAGTCGACGATGAAAAAATCGGCGATAAAGCTAATCTCAGGATAAAATTGTACATGAAAAAGTATACGAATACGGGCAAAATCGTGTCTTACATTCCGGAATAAATTATTTTTTGAGATCATTTTTTTACAAAATAGAGTTCGATCACTCTGAATATCTTTGTTTTCTTCCTGAAAATTAAGTTTTCTGATTTTTTTCAGAAATCAGATTCTCGCATGATCCGCAGTGCGTTAAGGATTCCATTCAGGGACATTCGAAATGTGAATAGGTAGAAAAATGAAAAAGCAAAAATTTAAAGAGAACAGAAAAACTCAGTCTCCGATTTTTCTCCAAAGAAGAGGGTGTCGGAGATGACGGTTTGCCGAAGGACTATAAAGTGAAGAAATGGACGGCCGGCAGCAGGAGAATCGACACTTTTGTCAATCGAGCCACAGGCAAAGGATCCACGTAAAGATCTTCTCTTTGGAAACAATCAGATTATTTAACTTCGAAAGTTGATTTTTATTTAGAATATGTTTCCAAAAACGCAAAATTATGATATCATTCATTTTAAGCAAATTTTGACAATTCAGAAAATCAGAAACTTCGTTTTCGAATTCAAATTTCTCGAATTCATCCATCATTTTCGCTAAATCCTGCAAGTTTTTTTCCTGAAAGGTAAAGCTTTTGTGCTTTAGAGCCACGGAAAAACTCATCCTGACGGGGAAAGTGATGGTCAACGAAAGCATGGTTAAGAAGAAGGCCTATAATGTAAGACTGAGAATTAGCATATTTCTTGAAATTAGCATATCAACTAAAAATTAGTACGTTCAAGAATTCAGGTCTGTATCGATGATGTGGTCGACATCTGGGAGCAGCCAGTCGAAGATAACACTTCTTTGGCTGAGGTTCACAGGATCGAAGTATGAAGTTTCTCTTCAGACTTGGCAATTTGTTGAAATTAAACTCGAAGTTTCTAAAGCTTTTGGTTTTCTCTGAAGTTAAACTTGAAGTAGTTTATGATGTTCATGGAGTTTTACTATAAACGTTGAAGTTCATCTTCATTCTGGACTTGGACCTCGAAATTCTAAAATTGACTTTTAGATTACCAACTACGAAGTCAACGACAAAGGCTACACGTTCCATGCTAAGTCGTGGCGAAAATTCATCGTTCCCAACTGGAAAGACTCGCAAAATTAGCCCTATTTTTTAGTTTTTAGGCCAAATGTGTTCAAGTAGTGAATAAATTGAATTTTTTTCTATAAGCTTTCAATAGTGACGTGATTGCGTACACATCCGAACCCGAAATTCTTTGATTTGTAAGAAAAATGACAAGTGTCCGTCAAAAATTGTAGGATTCGTTTCTATTCTCCTCGTTTTTCCTAACCGAGTGGCTAAGCGTCTCCCCTCCCTTTTCCAAGGCTTTTCAGGCCTTAGAACCACGCCCACTAGTGTGGTTCAAACCACGCCCATCGATTTCCCCTGAGGAGCTCATTTTTTGTCGACTCGCATTTCGCGTGCGTCGGTGCCGCTGTCCTCACGACGACAAAACCATGCCAATCCAGCTCCACAGCAACACTCTTTCGGCCCTCCTAGTACTTCTCCTAGGCATTACGGTAGGCGACAATACCATTTTGGGCATTTACTACTTGGTAGGAATTTTTGGTAAATGGGACTTTTGTACCATTTTGGCCCTATTGTAGTTTTTACCAGTGCATAAAAGTAATACATGCCATATAGGGCATAGGAATCGGGTCAGGTGGGGGTAATTCTGATATAAAATGATGAGGGTAGGGAGTAGATTATTTTGGCAAAAAAATCGCTCTACCTGACCCCATTCCTATGTCCTATATGGAATTTACTACTTTTACGCACCTGGTAAAAGCTACAAATTGGTAATGGTAAACTTATGATAAAAACTACAATAGGCCCCGTTTTGTTCATTAGGTTTTCCTCTACATTTTGATATAATAAATAGTTGATAGGAAGCCACTATATTGAGACTAAAAATTAGGTTGAATTGGAGAAATTTTCGTCCTACGCGCGTAGATACCATGATGTATGACCCATACAATCCTACGTGTTCCAAATTATGCATTTATGCATACGAGGCTATTTATTTTCTGAATCACGAATATTTTTTCACTAACACCCTTTTCGCTAGCATATTTAAGGGTGTGGGACACTTATGTCATTATTTTGCATAGCGTGTAACAAGCAGATTATCTTGAAAAATGCGGCAACTAATAACTCATTATGCACACGTGTAAGTGACCCGGAAGCTTGACATAAGATGCTAAAATTTATCATCATCTCAAAACATCCCTTAGTTTAGGTTTTAGATGTCTAAATCCTAGGAATAAGATTAGTAACGTATTATTCATTAGCATAAATGGTGGTTTCATTCAGAGCGGCATATTTTTTACTTTCACATACAGCGAAATGAAATTTTCATCAGTTCGCATTAAGCAGACCGAAATTACATATATAAAATTCGTCTGAAAACGGGTACTTTACGATTTAAAGAAGTACGTAAAATATCGATGATGTTTCGATGATTAAAAATTCATGATAAACCGAAATCCTCCCACCCTTTCAAAGCGTAGTGTGGTTCATTTTTTTTGAATGATGTAACTTAGTTGGGGTTGTGCGTAAATTTCTATTTTCGTCTGGAAAATTTTCGTGATTTCGCAGAGTTTTAGCTATCCGAAAAAACACGTTGACAAGCCGAAATTAGGCATACCCCATTAAATTTCGGTGCAAACCTGGGTCCTAATCATTTTTTTCGAGGACCGTCGACAAAACACAACCACTTTCGAGTAATTCGATCGGGGTCTTCTAAGGCTAGAGTTAGGAAATAATTATCCCTTCGTGCTTAACTTGGAGCAATGATGAGAGCTGTTGCATTCGGTTAGAGCATTTCATTTGGTTCGACAAGTAATCGAGCACAACTCGCTAAGGAAAGACATGTCATTGTCACGTTTTATTCCGCGGAATAGGTTTAATGAGTTAAAGTTTATAGACGGGAATTTTAGTGCTGCTATATTTTATGGTTACATGTTGCAATTCTAACAATCATATCTAGGTCAAGGAAAACCATGACTTGTGAGTTTTTGACTAGATAGAAAAGAATAAACCCAGATTTTTGGACCAGTATTATTTTTAAGTCATAAATCATGAGTCTTCTACGCCCCCAGAAACCACACGACAAACTTGAAAACAAAAGTTTTAAGAAGTTCGACTTGGCCCGCGTGATGACATGACTTATCAACTCGGACATGCAAAATGCACTCCCTGGAGAATTTCATTTAGAAATTTTAAGCAAACGGCGAACTGCTGTATTTTTTGTTTAAAGTTTAGATCCTAGGCTTTTTCGGCTAATACGTCTCACATGACATTAGATAATTCGATAGACATTTTGTTGGATGTTGCAAAAACTTTAGAAAATCACATAGCATCATGGAAGTATTTCCGCGTTTTTTAAAGTTCATGTAATCTGACGGATAATTTTTAGAAAACCAGGCTAATTTTTCAACTGACGATACATTTCGAACACTGTGTTAGTCTGCACTTTCTTTGTAGGATGAATGAACTAACCTAAGGCCGGATTTGACGGCTGAATGTCCAAAAAAATTTCGCATCGCGCACCCGAAATTCTTCAGACCTGTCAACTAATTTGCAATGCATTCGGCGCGTGAAGCGATCATTATAGAAAGCGTATTCAAAACAACATAAAATCGTTTTGACGCCGAATGATTTAAGGGTAGACTAAGCCATGTCATGGATAGTTTTGATAGTATTTTTGGATTCCAAAATATCCCTCGACACCAAAAGCTTTAGTATATCTCAGAAATGGGCATCAAAATGGTCTGATTAAACATATTTTCATAAGTTTTGGATGATATGTCACTCCAAGGATTGGATAATCAAATATACCCAAAATAGTCCCATTTAGCAACTTCCAAACTTCTGGAGCAGCCAAAGGAATGCCTAAATGACGTGCTTCATTTCATCGGCATGCCCAAATTTGCGCATTCGCGCAGCAATAATTCCTCCCTAACGTCAATTCGTTTGTTCTCGCAAGTTCCCAGCAAAGCACCGGGGAGATTTAGGACTAATCTCTAATAATTTGTAACCCCCGACTTTTTCGTGTTTTACATTTTTCACCCGAGACTTACCTACCACTAATCTATGCTTCTCGTTCATTAATCATTTTGCGCATCGCTGAAGATTCGGCAAACAATAATTTACCTTTGAAATAATTCCCAATACCTATTATAAAGTATGGAGCATGAAGAATGGCTAGGTTACTAGATCTATGCACCAAGTCTGTTGTGGTATCTAAAATACTGGAACATGAAATGCAAAGGACTGAATAATTCATGGAAGCGAAATCTCGGGGAATGAAATTGAAATTGAATTTTTTAAGCGAAACCTAGTAATGTACATATTTCTGAATTTGAATAGACACCCACAATTTATGCTTTAAAAAGAAAGGGCATGATGAAAGTTCGTATCGTTGATTGGAGCGAAAGTCGGTATTCATTTCGCAATTGGTAATCGAATTTGTAGCGAAATAGTGAGTCGCGTGAAAGAGAAACGAGACGAATAACGTAATTTTTGAATATCGACGTGTTCTCTCCAATCAATAACATGACATAAACTATAGACACTAGGGAACAGAAATAGTTGGGGAGAATACTTTGTTCAATTTTTAAGAAGAGGCAACCCATTTCTTGAGAATAGATTTACTTCAATATTGGCAAAAAGTATCTATTCGTAGAAAGAAAGTACTCAAGTTATATTAAATTGACGCTTGGCGGAAGTATTCAAGGCTTTCCTTTAATTTTAAGAGCAAAATAGTTTGAGAGGAAAGTGTTCTCACAAGGGAAGTGCACAGATAGGAAATCGCAAATCTTGGCGAAAATTTCAAAATAGAGATTTTCAATAATGGGGATCACGATGATAACATCAAAATCGCAAAATAGCAACCTGGAAGCAGGACATTCGCAGCCACTTTGCACTCGTATTTTGTGCAAAAAATGAGCAAACCCGCTTGTCACCATTTAAGCTAATTTTGCAAATACATTAATGTAAGTGAAGAATTGGGGATTTTCACCGATTTCTCGGCTCCAGGTTCCTATTCTGCCGATTTTGATGTTATTATTGTAATTCCCGTCATCGAAAATCTCTATTTGGAAAACTTAGCTAAGATCGACGAATTTCTATTTGTGCACTTTTTTAGTCAGTTTGATTACGTGATATTTAGGTATCAGTCCTCTGCATGCCCCTCACATCGAATGAACAAGCAGCGCCAAACAACGAAATCCGACGGACACAAATGAAACGAGCATTCGATAGTATAGTAAGTAATTTAAACACCGAAATTTTCAACTAATTTGGTACATTTTATTAAGTTCTTAGGTTATTTGAACTCGTATCATTAGGAAAAATGATATATTTTCGTTGTTTTTTTTCCAAGATTTCGAAACATAGCTTAGGAAGTAATTTTTCGGACTGAGATTTACTTTTTTATGTGACATACGCAAAATGTGGCTAACTAATCCATACGGGTGCGGTGCTCTTCAAAACAATTATTTATTGCGAATGATGTAATGTGAGAGGGAAAAAGTCGAAGCTCGACTTTCCTTGTTTTGATTCGAATTTGGAAACTGCCTGAGTTTATTATAAAGTATGCTAAATCAGAACTGGCTGGGATACTTTAGATTTAACCACAAACTGCCTCTATTAGTCAAGGAAATCATTATTCGGCTGGTCGTTTCTTGAACTTTTGAGCGAAAGTAAAAATATTCACTTCTCGCGCGCGCCGCACTGAGTAGGATAGCTTAATAATTAGCCAAATAAGCAAGGATTTTTGGGACACGGATTTTTTGAAGTTCACAAGTCTAAATTAAGGGAACTAAAAATTTAGACCTGTAAATCTAGCGTCATTTTTGGTCATGTTATGATTAAACCCCAGAGAAAAGTGGCATGGCTATTTTAGCCCTCAAAATGGGAACCCGAATTTCATATGATATAAAAACTCAGTTAAAGGGGTGATTTTGGCATTATTTAGTATTCTGAAAAACGATAATGTTGTGGGTGAAACCTCAAGGGACCTAATGATTTGTACCAAATGTGCTCTCTTGAAATCCCTATCAACATTTAAAAGATGGAATCATGTCTCGTCTTGTTTCAGAGTGACGACGCCTTTAGTCCATTCGATAAACGAGCATTTGATAGTTCTTTGGTAAGGGTTTAAGAAAATCTAGAAAAAAACCTTCGTTTGAAAGTATCTGGCATTGAATGAGATATATTTTCAGGTTCAGGAAATTTTTATCTTACTAATAAATTCTTAATCAAATTTCGCGAACTTTAAAAGAACTCTAAATTTTTCTATGTATTTTTGGTAAAGTATTAACATTTCCTGAATACGTCTGATGAAAATTCAATAGATCCAACATCCATTAAGACTAAACCAATAAAAAATCCTTTATTCAAGCAACGTCCAGATCAGATAAAACTATTCGTCTTTCATTTCAGAGCGATAGTTTCACCGCATTCAATAAAAGGGCTTTTGACTCATTAGTAAGTCTGATTCTTCTTTCTAAAATTCAATTAAAATTACGTGATTGTTGCCCACACATTTTATCGAGCAATCGATCAGATAAACCTTAAAAGTGCCGAGTAATTAGAAAATTCAACAACAGCCATTTTTCCGCGATATTTTTCTCGAGGAAGCTATTTTTATCCGCGACTTGCAAAATTACGTGAGATTGATTGCTACATGGTCGGAGGATGGATTCTCCGTCCGGGTTTAAGTCTGAGGGGTCTTAAACGGAATTTCACCGCTCAAAATCCCCCAGGAACTGGCTACCGCCCCCTCGTGCTCGGACTCGGTGTGCTTCAATTAAGTTCCACGGCGTGGATTTAGAGTCTGACTGCAGAATACTGGCATTTTAGCGTCATTTTATGCGGGATACTAAAATTTGCAAAAATAGACGTAAATCGCGCTGAATCGCAACAATTACGTAGTTTTAAAGGGAGTTTCTGGAAGTTGACAAGTGTAAAATGAGGGGAAACTCTAGACGGGAGACGGATTCGGCGCGTTCCAGAAGCGCTCCGGAAAGGCCTACTTCGTCGTGCCCAAGAGGGCATTCGACTCGTTTAGCAGTGACGGTTTCGGTGCCTTCAATTAAAAATCGATAAAACAGGGCGGAGTTTCGAAAGATCTGAGGTAAAGTGATCTTTTTCCAAAAATGGTGTTTTTCTAATTTTCTATTATTTTAGGTAGTGTGTGCGTGCTCAATTTCATCACCATCGTTAAAAACTCATTTGGGGCGCCAAAATGTCATCAAAATCTTCAAAAATTACATGGCAACGATATCACTTTGCATCCTTCCTCTAATTTTTCAAAAGTTTATCTTTTTATCCAAAAAACTTAAAATTCTCATCTTTCAGTCATTTTCGCTAATTTTCACTAGTTTTTTTTGTAATTGTTGTGCCAAAATAAAGGATGATTTTCTGTTATTTGTTGAAAAGTCGACCAAGATTAAAGGTTTTACAACTTAATAGAATATTTTTACCATTTTTTATGAGAAATTCAAAAACATTGACCAATTTTCTAAAGAGACCCTTCTCTTTTCATGCATTCCCTCTTTTATCTTTTCACCCTCCTCTTTTCTCATGTTGTCTCATTTCAGTGAATAAAGTGCGCTCCGCTGCTAAACGTCTATCGCCTAGTGTTTCGGCCCAAAATCTTGCTATTTCTGTTAAAATTACGCTAATTATCGTTAATTATCCTAACTATCTCATTATGATAATTAACCTAGCAATAATCTCGATATTTTAACATTTTTCGGTTTCATAAATTTGACTTTCTATGCCTCTTTTCACGTTTTTCAAGTTTGACATTTTCCAAAATGATTTATCACTTTCTAGCATTTCTAATTCAGCTAATTATCCTCTAATTATGCTAATTCTATTTCAAATGTGTCAAAGTTTTTCATCAACTCGAATTTTCTTGATTTAAAATTTTTAAATAGTCTCATTTACCAAATATTTAGGGTTACCCTTTGATTTTCTTGGAATCAGTAGATCGCAATCATGGCTGAGATGCAAGACGAAGCCCACCTCGCTGAGCTCAAGAAGAAGAGAACTTTCCGCAAGTTCTCCTACAGGGGCGTCGATCTCGACCAGCTGCTCGACATGAATCGGTAAGTTTGAAAACGACTTTGGAGTTTTCATTTTCCTTGAAAAAATTAAATGTTGCTGCTAATACTTGGGAACAATTTATTATTTCGATGGAAGTAAAACAAGCCAATTTTGAAGGGGTGTAGGACGATTTGTACAGGAGTGAGACGTTTTGTAGCAAAATTAAAGAGGAAAATTTTTTTCACACATCCTCACTCCTGTACAAATCAACCTGCATTCATTTTGAAGTTATCTATAGGAAAATGAGATTTTGAAAAATGTATTTTTTCTTGAAAATCTAAATAGCATAATTTTACAAATTATTTTTCAGTGAACAATTCGCCAAACTGCTGCCTTCGCGAATGCGCCGCCGTCTGCAGCGCGGACTGAAGAGAAAGCACCAGGCACTCCTCGCTCGTCTCATCAAGGCAAAGAAGGTGGGGAAATTAGCATTTTTTCTTTCCAAATACCCCTTTTTAAATCTCGTTCCAAAAACGAAAATCAAGTTTCCTGGAAAGTTCAATTATTTCGAACTTTATCATAACTTGGTTCCTAAATTAACTTTCAGATAATCAGTATGGAAGATTAAAAACATCACTAGTTCGAGATAGTAATATAATAAAATTCCAGGCAGCGAACGTGCTCGAGAAGCCGGCTACCGTGAAGACCCACCTGCGCGACATGATCGTCCTCCCCGAAATGGTCGGCTCTGTCGTCGGTATCTACAACGGCAAGGTCTACAATCAGGTATAAAACTCTTGAAGCTAAATAAATTAAGCTCCTACAGGAAAGTAGCGAAATTGGCATCTTTGGTCATATCTTTTCTCGAAGGGAAAAATGTTAACTTTCAAGCAAGGATGTTATTTTTGAAAAAGATTTTTAAAAGGAAATTCTGAAAATATGACGATTTTCAAAATTTGCAGACTGAAATCAAGCCCGAGATGATCGGCTACTACCTCGGCGAGTTCGCTATCACGTACAAGCCGGTCAAGCACGGTCGTCCCGGTATCGGAGCCACCCACTCTTCGCGTTTCATCCCCCTCAAATAGAGGTCCGGCCTATCGGAGCAACCATCTGCGGATCAATTCCAGATTCCCCTCATTTTTGTTATTGATTTTTTCCTTGATTGATTGACAAATAAAAGTTGTTTTTGTTTAGACTTTTTTAAGTTTTTGGTGGAAATGGCTTGAATAACCAGAATGCTTGACCCTTTTACTATTGTTTTAGTCAGATGGGGTAAGTAAGAAGAAATACACAATAATTCGTAAAATAAATGGGAAGAGGCGCACATTAGAATCAAAATGCAAAGAAGATCCCTCTGTAAGTTGGCGATTAGTTTACTCCTCACCTAGCGTACTTCGTTTACGCGCTATTGTGCATTTGCTTATTTCAGCCACATTTTACTCGTTTTGACTAACAAATTATTTTTCTGAAGAAATAATCTAAATTAAATTTTTTTTTAGAAAGAACGGGTTATGAAAGATGAAGAACCTGGTGGTAGCGCACGCGGTAGCCGTCGCGATAAAGGAGGATGAAGATTTGGGGAATGAGTCGGGACTTCAAAAAATCGTTTCCGACCCCATCACTGGCCTGGTTTACGCTGCCTCGAACTCGAAACTCTACGCCATTGGCGTCAAGGAAAAGAAAGTGGGTTTTTTATGTGACATTTTTGTTTAGAAAATATGCCAACTTTGATTTTTTGAAGAATGACAATTTTCTAATTTCTTTCTTAATTTTAAACATTCAGGTCCAATGGTCCCTGAAATTCGATGTAAACGAGCTTCAAAACCAGCCTCGACTGATTTGTTTGGACATTCTGCTGGACACCGCTGAGTTGTGCTGCATTTTCGATTCGGGACAGATTTTGACGATCAATCCGGATTTAAAAGAGGTATTTTTTATTTCGAAATAAAATTTGGTCCATTCTTTAGAAGAAATTTCTTTATTTTTTAAAGAATTTTTTAGATCTCCCCCGCCACCTCGATTTCCTGCTCGTGTAGCGCAGCGGCTTGGAGTCCCGACCAGAATGTGCTAATTTTGGTGGACGGAGAGTTCGTGCGCTTCTTCAGTCGCGATTTCGATCCCTCCAACGAATTGTAGGTTTTGGCACAAATCGAAAGATTCAAAATCATATTTATTTGTTCTTTTAACTTTTAAAAATAAACAAGTATTTTCAGCGCCCTGAAAAACGACTCCAAGGGTGCGGACGAGTTGGCGGCGGTTTCTGCCGGCTGGGGCTCTGCCGATACACAGTTCCAAGGAAGTGTAGGAAAGGTGGAATTTCTTACGATTATTATTATTATTATTATTATTTATTTGGATGTATTTCAGGCCTCTCGAGAAAAGAAACTCGTCAAAACTTGCAAGGCTTTTGATGATGATTCCCAGGTATGCTATGCATAAAATTTATTTATTAGTTCTACCGTTTAAAAATGAGGAGTTTAAATTTGTTCGTACTAAAAATGAATTTAATCCCAGAAAGCCTACATCAAGTGGAAAGCAGACGGTGAAATGGTACTGGTTTCCTATTTCGTGAAGGATCTGAATGAAAGGAGGATCGGACTTTTCGATAAGGACGGCAATTTGAGGTTTTATTTTTTTCTAATTTGATTTTTTAATCTTATTTTTCAGATCGAGAATTTCTCATACCACCTCTTTGGAAGAGGCTATTTCCATCAGACCGGTTGGGAATTACATCGCAACGACGGCTAGGAATGAAGGTTTTTTTTGTTTTTAATTTTTTAAACATTTTCTTTTCAGACGGCTCTCGAGAATTCGTGTTCTTCGAGCGAAATGGCGAGTTGCGGCATAAAGTAAGGATTTTAAAAATATTTTTTGAAAAAAAAAAAACTTCCAGTTCCCGTTCGAAAAGTTCAACAATGCCTCGAAAATCGTGGATTTGAGTTGGGACGCCGGAGCGAAATGCCTAGCGGTTCAGGTCAGGAAGGACGAATTTGACCAAGGTTAATTTTTAATTTTTTCGCGAAGAAATGTAAATTTATATCATTTTTAACATTTTTTTGTGAAAACGACAAGATTACTGTAACGTTTAAAATATGCTAACTTCAGTGCAAGTTTGGACGGTGTCGAACTACCAATGGAATCTGAAATGGGCATATCAATCCGCGGCTAAATTCGCCTTTTCCTGGCATCCTGAAAAGGTCACGTTTTTTCTGGCTTGTTTTTTTTAATTTTGGATTTTTCAGGCCGATTGTCTTTATCTCTTCGACAGAAATGGTATTTTCCAAATCCTCTTCGCTCACAGATACTCGACATGCGCTTCGGATATCTTCGTGGTTAGAACTGGTAATTTGCGAATTTTTCCTTCAAATTTTGAAGACTGAAATTTTCAGATAAAATTTGCCTGACCGACTTTTCGAAGACCATCATCCCGCCTCCGATGTCCAATTACGAGTTGGAACTAGGAAGACCTGTCCACAACATGACGTACAATGGGTGTGATTTGGCAGTATACGATTCTGGCATCAATTATCAGACTTGTAAGAATATTTATCGTTCCTTTATTTTGCCTCTAAAAATCTCGTTCAGGGACCAAATCTTCGAAAAGAGTTTTTGAAAAACAACCTAAAGAAGAAACCAACGACCCTGAAGTCGAGCGATTGGAGCAGAATTTGATCACTCACTTCTGCTGGGCCAACGACCACGCCTTCTACTGCGTTTCGATGAGAAAAAGCGGTGGCTCCGAAGCGCGTCAGTTCGTCTGTTTGGTCGACATGAATAAGGAAATGCCAGAACAGTAGGAATTAAAATTTCTCCTTCAATTTGCAAAGAAAAAAATGACAAGATCTTTCTATGTCACGGATTAAAAATTTTCCTTGATAGACTACACTTTTCAGCTCATTTGTTGGAAATGTTTCTTTATTGCAATAATATCTTTTTGTTTTCCTCTATTTTGGAAGAATTATAAAAATTTTTAATCCGAATTCCAGCATTCACAAAGAAGTCGAAGCCCCGATTGCCTGGATCGGTTCAGTCTCTGGAAAATGCGTCTTTCTGACGATCGACGGAGAAATGCAGAATGAAGACGGACAAGTCCTGCTGAAACTCAATCCGAATGAAGGATATGAGGTCAAATACTTTGAAAATGAGGTTAGAAATTTTTAAAATTCTTTATTTCTCCTATTTCTTTCTAAGCTTGTGAAAGATTGTATTTTTCTCGCCTTTAATGTAATTCTCTTATATTTTGAACGGTTTTGAAAAAATACAAATTTTCAGGAAAACATTACCTTTGTAGTTCTATCATCTTCAAATTCTCTGACGATGGATGGCAAATTGGTCTCCGAGGCGGCGACGTCGTTCATTCTTCACGACGATCTGGTATGCTACACCACGTTCCAGAACAGGCTGCACATCGTAGACATTAAAAGCGGCAAAAACATGATGGAACGTAAGGAATTGTTCTTCACTTTTAGGCCTCATGTAGATTTTATAAGATTTCTTTAAAATAACTTCTTTTTCTTTATAAAATCTCTTACTTTTGTAGATTTGAAAAGAAAAACCCTGTGAATTTCTTACTTGGATAATTTTCAGCCAGGAATCTCGAAACTGGCGCACTGTTGGTGGCTGGGGCCGGCTCTCAGTTGATCCTTCAAATGCCCAGGGGCAATTTGGAAACGATTCATCCTAGAATGTAAGGGTAAATTGATCATTTTGCAGATTCTGATTTCTTTTTCTAATATCTTTGCTCTCGCTTCAGTCTGGTCATTCGCCCCATTAGAAAACTGCTCGAAGAGAAGAAATACGAAGAGGCGATGAGGATGTTGAAGAAGCACAGGATCGACATGAATTTGCTATGCGATTTTCAGCCGGAAGTGAGATTTTTTGCCTCTTTTCAAAAGATGTGACCCTTTTCAGATTTTCATGACCGACATTCCAATTTTGGTGCAGAATTGTTCAGATCCGGAACTTCTGAATCTCTTCATCACTTCGATGAGTCCGACTCGCAGCGAATGGTGCGAGGGTCCGGTGGTAGAAGATAAGGTGACTTGTAAATATATTTTTTAAATTTGTTTTAAGTTTTTAAAGAATAATTTTCAGATCAACAAAATCTGCGTGGAAATAGCGAAGGAGGTGGAGAAATTGGAAAAGAGCCAACTTCACAGAATGTTGACTTCTCTGCTGACGGTCCTGCTCAAACAAGCGCCCATCAAAATCAACGAAGCTCTGATGGTCGTGAAACGGGAGATTGCAGGATTAGAAGAGCCCGAAAGGACTAAATACTGCAGGTAACGTATTCACAAAGGGGCCTGGAAGCAGAAAATTAGCAAAAATTCTCTTTTCTTCACTTGTTTGCGAATTTGCTCATTTCTTACACAAAACACGAGTAAAAGACGATTAAAAATTTCCTAACTCCAGGTTCCTGTTCAGCACTTTTTGACTTCGCCATTGTAATTAGCGTCATCGGAAACCTCTATTTTGAAATTCTCATCAAGGTCTATGAGTTCTTATGTTGACGGCTTCCTTGTAAAATTAACTTCGCATTAGAAATGATGAAGGCTATAAAAATTAACATGCAAAGCTGAATCGATTATAAATTTGAAAAGAGCTGTTTTTTCAGGCAATGGCTTCACTACGTGAGTTTCTTCGTGCCCGAGGAAGCCCTCTACAATGCAGCCCTCTCCACATACGATTTGGTACTGGCAGTTCAGGTTAGATTTCTTTTAGACATTCGGAAAAGAATTCATTTTTCAGGTAGCCGAAGTCTCGAATAGAGATCCGAAAGAGTACCTACCGATTCTGAATGAAATTCAGCAGGTATAAAAATTTGCGGAAAGGGGTTTATAAAAATGAGATATTCCACGGTTTTTTTCCAATGAAAAATTAGAAGGACTAGATTATAGGAAATTATAAAAAAAAATATGAAAAGATAATTTTTAGATAAAAAATGTCGATTTTCAGATTCAAGATGAAAACTACCGCTGCTACAAAATCGACATGTTGCGAGAGGACTACGGCTCTGCACTCGGGAACATTTCAAAAGTCGATCAGAAATTCGAGGAAGCCATTTCCCTGATCAACGAGAAAAAGCTCTACGCCAAAGCCCTGATGGAATACAGGGAAAGCGAGAAGTTCTACGAGGTATTTGTAAATTTCAATTGATTTTAAAACAATTTTTAAATTTTATCTTCTCCTTAATTTTTTATTCTTTTCAGAAAGTCTGCTCCATCGTGGCGCAAGCCTATGAAAAATCCACCAACTATCAGGAAGCCGGAATTCTGTTCGAAAAATCGGGAGAAGTGGAGAAGGTATTTTTATCTCAATTTGATCACTTTTCTTGAATTTTTTATTTAAATTTTAAGGCAATTTCCTGCTTCGAAAAATCAACTGATTTGAATTCGTTGGTTTGGCTTTTGAAACGTGAAGACGTGGAGGAGGGAAAGTCGGCTGAGATAATCCATAAAGTCTCAGAGAAGCTGAAAAGTCAGGAGAAGTGGAAACAAGTGGTCGAAGGAAATGAGATTCAGAATCAGGCTAGGGAAACGGTCATTTTTCAAGTTATCTTCATTTTTGGGGATTTGGAAGAAAAAATATTCAATAATAAGATCGCTTTTTGAAAATATCGATTTTCCTTTAAAATTAGGTTTTCTAGTGAAAGAATCGATTTTCATCAGGGGTGGGTAGAACTTAAAGTTGTCTAATGTGCTCACCTAAAAATTTTCAGAATGTGCCTCCAACCTGCCTACCCACGTTAAACGTCTACATCAAAGCGGGTCAATGGAGAAAACTCGGCCAACAATTCAGACCGATGAGTCAAAGAGAGGCGGTCAAAAATCCAGGTTTGATTATCTTCTTGAAATTATTTCTGACAAAGATTTCAGCGTCTTCGATCTTCCATGGAGCTCTGATCCAACAAGTAAATGGACTGATTGAGGAAGTTTCAAGGAGAAAGGAGGAAATCAAAAGGTTGGAATTTTAACTTTATTTTTTCAGAAAATACAAATTGTTTTTTAAGAAGAACCTCATTTTTCAGACTTGCCGCTAGACTCGAAATTCTGAGAGCTAATAAGGAGCAGAGATTGACGAATTTGAATGAAGGCATCGAGGATGAAGGAGACTTCGAGGTGAACATTTAAAAATACAAGCCCCGCCCCTATTTTGTCAGAATATCCGAATTTTCAGAATTCGGACGCATTTTCTGATGCGAGCACAGTGTCGAATGCGAGCAGAGGTACGGGAAGGAGTAGATCCAGTAGAGCGAGCACCACGGCGACTATGAGAAAAAGGAAACAGGTAGGAATAAAAGCAACTGAAATTGTTAACATTAAAAGGAGTCGTCCATGATTTAAAATTCTTTCTGACTTAAATTTTAGTCTGATTTTTTATGTTCTATTTCAGATTGAAAAGAAGAAACAATCCCTCAAAGAAGGCGGTCAATACGAAGACTCGGCGATTTTGCTCGCTCTGAAGGGGCATTGCGAGTGGATTAATGGGCAGTTTGGTAAGAAATTTGAAAGTTTATTTTTAATTTTATCCTTTTCCACGTTCTTAATTTTTAGGCGAAATCTCTCAACTCCTCTATTGTCTGGTGCGATTCGATGGTTACGAGCCGGCCGCAAGACTGCAAAATTCGTTCGATGATTTGATCAAAACGGCGAATTTCTGGACTCCACATGCTTGGCCTCACAGGATCCATCCGAGACATTTGCCCGGACCCATTCAGACTTTGGTCGGATTTTTAAAATTACTTTTTGAAAGAAACTACATAATTAAAAAATGGAGATTTTTTCGCAAATATCCTTTTCCAACAAGCAATTGTTTTGTTCGAAGAATATATTGATTTTTTAAAATAGAATTTTTCAGTATCTCAACAGAGATGATATCTTCGAATACCCAGAGGGAGGAGGCATGCCCCAATTTTTGGTCCTCGGTAAGTCAAAAATAACTTTTTCTAGGCTCAAAAATACATTTCAGAACCCGAAATGATCCCGCCGGTGATAACGAGTGATGTCAATTGGAGATTTCACATGTTAGAGGGAATATGATTTTGTTTTTTCTTGTAAAATCCATAATTTTTGTGGATTTTTACAAACTGTTGGATCTCTTCTCGTTGTTTTTATTGATTGGTTTGTTGATTTTGAAAATTTATCGATCATTGTTGATTTTGAAATGAATTTATCGATTTTTTTATTTTGAAGATATGGATTACTCGGTTTTAGACCGTGAATATTTTAAATTTTAGATTTTTTCTTTTAATTTTGGACTAATTTTAAAAAATTGAAGAATGGCTGGAGATTCTTTCGGCCGAAGCGCGTTGATCAGTTTTGCTATTACTCTAGGACTTATCGGAGCGGGGCTTTTCTTCAAGGGTAAGACTTAAATTGCCTATGCTTTTTTTGGAAAACTCTTTTACCTTTTCAGGTGAAAAATATTTTTAAAATCATCTTTTTATTTATTCCTTCTAACTAGGTTTAAGCGAAATAAACTAGAAAACATACAAGTTAGAAAAATAAAAATATTGGTAAAAATCAGCTGATCTCGCCTCGTCTCGTGGTGGCACTCTGATTGCGGGTTGCATGGGCGCGGCCGAGTTCGTCTTCCTGCTGAGCGCCATCAGCAACCTGGAGATGAGTTATGGGGGCGAGGACGCCAAGTCGGGATGGATCGAGGTGATTTTTTCCACTTGTTTAACGTCATTTTATTTTTAATATTTTTATTGTTATATTTATAGTTTTTCTATGAATTATTTGCTTTTTAGTCACTTTTATTATGCTCCTAGATAATTTGACAAATTATTCTTTTAATAACATTTTCGAAAGTGCAAATAGCGAGTATCTTCGAAGTACAAGCTTTTAATTTTGATTTAGGTTTTAATCGCGCTTCTCGGAGCCCTAGTTTCGACGATTTTCGTTCACAGAATTGCAGCCTCAATTTGTCTTTTGGGATCAGGTTTTTCTTATTTTGAAAAAATCGCAAATTACAAATTAAGGAGCCCTGCTCTTTTTCCTAACCTCGATTTCTAATCAGACCTATGGAAATTATAACCAAGCTACCCTGGCTTCTGGAAAGAAGAGAAAATAAGCAGCACTTTTATGGAAGCTTTGTTTCTATCGCTTTACCTTCGTGATATTTTATTTATGGGTTTTGTAAATTACCAAATTTCTGGGACATTATCTTATATTCAGGGCGTATTTTATTTATTTTTGTAGAGAAGTAATAAATTTAGACTTTCAGACTATTTTTATTTGAAGTGAACAAGGTTCTAAGACCTTTGTGATATTTTTTAAAAATTGAAATGTGATTTTTTAATTTAAAAAATTTTTTAGATGATCCACCAAATTTTGTACGCATTCCTGGCGACATCGATAAACGCGCAATGGCAATACTACAATACTCCTAAGTCCAGGAGGATTCCCAGTATTTAGTGAGTTTTTATGAAAGAATAAATATTTCAAATTGAGATTTCCCAAGTTGAGTCTGAAACTGATATTTTTATAAGTCAAAATGGTTTTTAAAATTTAATTTGAAAAAAAAAAGTTGGCAAATTTAAATTTCAGCTGCAACCAAGTCGACTGCACCCAGGATGCGAGTTGCATGAAGTGCGATTTTCCCCAATCCTGCGAGTTCAATCAGGCAAAATTTCAAAAGTCGATGTTTTATGAAAATCACCATTTTCAGACCTACACCGTAAGTTGCACGACTGTAAAGGATTGCGGTGGACATGCGGTTTCTTTTCTGAAAATGGCTAAGTGCCGGTAAAATTTCCTTTTATAATTTAAACATTTGAGGGAAAAGTCAAAATTTAAAAATTAATCTCAATTTTCCGAAGAAAAGCCCATTTTTCAGGTATTGCTATCAAACGGATCCCTCCGAATACACCTGCCAACCACTTGCGAATTGCACGACGACTACGCGAGTCCCCAGGCGAACCATCTGCCAGGTCCATCCTAATATCATTTGCATGGGACGACGGCAGTTTCAGAGGAGCGAATTGTGGGTTTTCTGAAATTATATAATCCGTTAAGGCTTATCCTTTAACATATAGTTCAGTTTTTAAATGCTATAGTAATCTACAGAGTGTTCACTTATATTTTTTCCATTCATTTTATGGATAACTTCACCCAAAAAATGTTTTCGAAAACGGTCAACAGATACCAATTCTAAAGAGTGGGAAAAATGTGAAAATATGGCCTTATCAACTTTTCATTTACTGCGGGTAGTCCTGGACATACCGGCGACGGCATTATTTCCGGACTTAGCCGCAAGAAATCGAATTTTCAATTTTTACTTTCTCGGACAAATTTTGTATGGAAAACACGCAGAAGTTTATGCTGATTCCGAATCTGAAAACCGCTTTCAATTTTCATTGAATTGAAGTTAGTTGTGTTCGAAAACCAATCGCAGGCTTGATGTAAAAGAAAAACTTAGAAATATAAATGAATACGCTGTAAATCTCATTTTCGCTTTTCAGCTGCAACTGGTCGTCCGGAATTAGCTGGTCGAAGTCGATGATGCTTTCGATTTTACTGGGTAAGGAATTTGAAAAGTTAAAATTTCTTAAAAATACACTGAAAATTAGTATATTTCTCAAAGTTTGCTTTTTATTTCAAGATTCATTTGTTACTCTTCCAGGTGGTTTCGGGGCAGATCGATTTTACCTGGGCCATTGGAAATCTGCGATGGGAAAACTGTTCAGTTTTGGAGGCCTAGGAATTTGGACTATCGTGGACATTATTTTGATAGCAACCGGATATCTGAGACCAGCCGATGGGTCGGTTTATATTTGATGATGCAAGGTTAGTTTGAACTTTATCCTTTGAAAACATTAATTGACTTGGAAAATTTAGGAAGAAATGATATTCCTATGAAAAAACGCTAAAATTATGATAGGATGGATGGATATTTTGGAATGATTTGGAATAAGAACAAGAAGATAATAACTCCCTCTTGCCTTAAAAATTTTGCTCAAACTTTAAATATTTCCTATTCTTTTTCTTCGGAATACCCCCCTCTTTAAAATTCACAAAACACTGGTAATTTCATAACTTGAACTTCCTTCAAACATTATGAAATTTCTACTTACGGTTCTGAAAGCAGCAAACGTTTCAAATTTGATCTCGAAATTTTGAATTTTCGTGATTTTTCCTTTCCAAAAGATTTCAGAAAATTCCTGACTTGACTTTTTCTAGTCTAAAGCTTTGTAAATAATAATTTATTAGGGTAAAAGTGGTCGATAATAATAAATTAGAAAAGATGAGTAGTTATGTAACGCATGACATATCAGAGTGACACGATTAACATAAAAGGCAAAGTGACGTAATCAAAGGAAGGAGAATATGATAAACGGGTAGATTTAATCCGATAACAATAAGGAAAATGATTGACAAATAAATAAGAGAAAGGATTGATATCAAAAATAATATGTCACAGCTTCATTAAATTCGAAGTTAAAGTTAGAAGTTTTCACAACAATAAAGACCTGGTTAGCAAAAAATTGAAGAATGAAAACACTTCATTATATTTGAAGTTGAAGCAAAAAAAGCAAAAAAAATATGGAAATCCGATCAATATGTAAGCCAAGGAAATGCAGTCACAAGATTAATTTTCATAATGACCGCCACGAAGACTCTCCATCCATTGTTTGGTGAGAGCTTCCTGAAATATGGTATAGTCTAGGATCCGTAATGGCGTTTCAAAATCCTACCTGCTCGACCCGAGCCTTGTTTTTATTTTCGTACGATACCGGATCGCGACGGCGGATTTTCCCCTTCTCATCCACATCCTCATAACCCTCGATTCGGGTGTCTGTTTTAGTAGCTGGTTTTTTCTTGTTCTTCTTTGCTTACCGTTATTCCAGGGTGGTCGATTGTCTAGGGAGCTCTTCTGAACGATTTGCTTCTTTTTCCGAGGTTTCTGGTGGGTTATCCTATCCGCCAAGTCGGTGAGGTCTTCATCAAGCTCTTCGAGAAAGTCTTTGCTCTGAAAATTTCGCTTTTACAGTTTATTTTTTCTTTATTTTTTTTAGTTATTTTGATGTCTTCTTTGCTATTTTGGGTGAAAACAACCTACCCTTCGTCGCTCAGCAGTTTTTGGCGCTGGCGTACTCTTGGAGCGATTATGACGGGAATAAGAAGACATGTTAAAAGGCCGAGAATAGAGCTCCCAGAATTTCAATTGATCTAGCACTTTGAATAAGTAAGGTTTTTACGAAACGTGTTGTCAAGTTGTTTGTGAGTGTGTTCAGGTACGAGGACTCACGAGACGGCACAGACGACGCGAATTTTCGATGGATGCTTTTCAAATTCGGCTCTTGGAACCTCACTTTCTTCCCTTTTCTTTGTTTGAGGTTTGCTTCATGCAGCCCAGGGCTACTAGGAGAAAATTGTCAACGCCTAGGCATCTGCGCGCCGAAAGGCGTTACTAGGCAGCTGGGCGAGTTGGGAGAAACAGCCCGAGGAATCTTCCGGACTTCCCCCGGATTCGCGAAAGACCAAAGTTCGGGGAAGACGTGGAAGGAACACAAAGTTGGATGAACGAACGCTTCTCTATCGCACTTCGACAGGAATGAATGCAAGTGCGGAGATGGTGCGAAAAATGTTTGACAACTTTTTCAGCTTTCCTAGGGACGAGGTTCCTGAGAAAAAATCATTGAAACTTATAAGTTACAGTAGAAAAAGCCAAATCCTGAACAATTTGACAAACTCGCTGATGCAAACATTCTATCATTCACATGAAAAAGTGAAAATAACTTTGGCAAACACTGATTCGTAGTTCCAAAAAACCTTCCCATCATTTTACAGAAATCATATCAGCAGAGATGCGCAATGCAGTGCGATTGTAAATGATCGTTTCCTGCGGGGACGCGTCGCGCTGTTGAAATAACAAATTGATGATGAACGCCAGAGAAGGTACACCACATAAAAACGATAATATTATCTTTGCAAATCATGTAACTGATAAATTGATAAGGACGCGCCTCGACATTTTACCGCTTCCTTTGACAACAACCGTTCAGTTTTTCGAAGTTTTTTTTGGGTAAATTTGGACAGGTAGGGATTGTTATTTTTAACATTTTAATTTAGAAGTCTCTTTATATTCGTAATTTTTGAATTTTCATTTTTAACTTCTCAGTCTTATCATTCTTGTCACGCCATTTTGCAATACATCTAATTCCTTCCTAAATACAACACGGTCAATGGTAGTTTTGGAATGCGAAAAAACCACCGCTAGAATGATGATTCTCTCGTGAATGAAATACGGATGATGAATGACAATATGTCGCTTGGTTCAGACAAAAATTCAAATAGTGATCTCCAAATACACTTATCTTTCTTCGGTGATCAATTTCCGGTGGGCCATAAAAATTTGCGCGTCCCGTGTCCAATAACTTTTGACATGCAATGACAAATCGACATAGTGCAACGCAGAACTTATCCAATCTATCATAATTGCGCAAGTCAATCCGCTGTAAACTTTTCTGAATAACTTGGACTAATTCATTAGGAAATAACGAGTTGATAAAGTGTGCTAACTTTTGCCAATCCTAATATCTTTGCCTTGCTACTTCAGATGACCTTAGGATGGGTCATTAAAGCTAGCTGATTTTCGTTAGTTGGTTTTATCGACTTTCTCCCAAGAGTCATATACTGTAAGATGGGTGGGCATAAAATTGCGTAACTTGCCAACAGAATATTAGAGCATAGTTGATTTAAAAGCGACTAGCTTTGTAGATAAGAGTTATGGTTAGTTGAGATTCGAAATATTGATATTTCTTTGTCAAACAAACATTTTTCAACTATTATAAATTTATTAATTTTCTGTCAAAACTCATAAATTCTCGACTTGGATATCGAAAACAAAAGAAAATAAATGCGCGCTTTAAGTGGTGGGTGCGTAAATTATAAATTGACGAAGGTTACATAAAATACCTAAAATTAAAACTTTGCTGATGGATAATGGTTTAACGGGGATGAGATAAAATGTGATAATACAATAAATAAAAAATATGCGTTTCAGACAATCAAAATACAGTTATACGAAATTGTTAAATTCAAGCTAAAAAGTAAAATATTCAAATTTGTATGATGAGAGAAGAGAAGAGAGAAAGGAGGAAAAGCTCAAAGGTAAAACCCTATAGAAACGGTAAAAGAACAATTTTTATTTTCAAATAAATGCATATCATATCGTAACTCTTATAAAATAAGCCGTCCGTCTGTACTTTATGTCAAAGTGATTATGGCATTAAAAAGTTAAAAGAAATGGGTTAAAAATTTTGGACTATGATAGGAAAGTAAGAAATACTGTGTAGTTTTATCACTTCAATTCATTACGAAATACTTTCGAAAGTCATGATAATTATGGAAAGGGGTTTCGATAAATTGAGACGAAAAGTTTCAAAGTCGCAAATTGATGATGCCAATTTTTACAAACAATAAAAATGATGAAGAGAAACAATATTGCGTAGTCAGTTCAGGTTTACAGGTTTTCTGAATAAAATGATGATTTTTATCGAGATTAAGAATCAAATCAAAATGCAACAATATTTCTCAGTTTTCTTGCAACATTGTTAGATGACTCGATAATTTTGCTAGAGGCTGCCATTTTGACTAAGAAATTGATCAGTTTGGTAAAAGTTGAAATTTTAGCAGCCAGTCAAATGGTCGTATCTCTTGTACGAGGCAGATAAGGATAATTGGTGGTTTTAGCAGAAATGTTCAAGTTTTATCGATGAAAAGGAACTTTGTATAGACTTGAAAGATAAAATTTGATGTTTCTGACAATTTTAGTGAGTTGATGTTGAGAGGTTGACGGCTCCAGCTGAAGCGCTCGTAGTTGGTGTGGCTAGCGGATTCTGCGGTGCACCGTTGGCATTATTGACATTCGCTGTATTGGGCGATGGCGTGCTCGACCCGTTTTTGGAAGATGGCGCCGGCGATGGCGAGGACGAAGCGGCGAGTTCTGAGGGTGCAGCGCCTAAAATATCATAATTTACTCGACTCGAGCGGCATTTTATGTTTTAAAAGCAGTTTTTGAACTCATGGATTGGGTTCCAGGAAGGACACGACTAGGTAATTATCTAATTAGAGCGGTCCGAGAGAAAGGATATGCCATGTCTATGCTATTATAAGAGGAATATTTGACAAGGTCGTCTGTCGCTAGTATAAGTGATGGCTATCTGAACGAGTGTCAATGGTTTGTCAAAATAATGAGCAGAATTTGGATTTTTCTAACTTTTCTAGTTAAAAGGGCAAAGTTCTTATCAAATTTTCAGTGTATCATGGTCAAAGCGACAAAACTCTCATGTCGTTCAAAATCATTCGAACAAGATTACAATCGCTAGATTCGAGACATTACAAGTGATAAGAAACTTGTCATTTTTCGGATAGTCCACGTTTTATCTTTAGATTGAACCTTGCCTCTTCGTGTATTTTGTTCGACAGTTTCAGAGAAGCCAATTATTCTGTGGTTTGTATGATCAAGTTTGAGTTTTTCGCGCCGAAAGACACCAAAATGTCTAGATTTCGCATTTGACTTCTTGGTTATTAGGGGATTAGCAGCGAAACTGATAACGAATTACATGCAATCGAAAGTTTTAAGCATAGAAATGGTGAAAGCTACGTTGTAACTTTTATTTTTTATTAATTTTCTTACCGTTGGTTAGGTTAGCCGGTGCAGCTAAACCCATCAATGCTAGTGGGTTGAACATGGCAAATGGAGGTGGTGCCGGTCCGTTCGGTGGGCGAAGTCCCTAAAATTTCCGGATAAATGGGGCCTTGTTTGGTAACCTTTACCTGCATGGCAGCGAAAAACTGCGTCGGGAATCCTTGAGGGAACCGAGCAGCCATCGTAGCGAACATTTGCTGCTGAATGGCCTGCATCTGCTCTGGAGTCAGACCCTCGACGGCCGGCTGTCCCTCCTTCTTCGAGCTGCCAGCCTCCGACGTCTTCTCGTCATCGTCCTTTACCCTGCTGGCGTTGGGCGAAATCTGATCGGCAATGCTCCAAATCTTGTTGCCAACAAGCTTCTTCGATGGAGAACTATCGCTTTTGAGATTGTTGTTGATCGATGCCAATGAGATCTCGGAGTCTAAAAATGGTTGAATTGGCCGATTTTCAATTAATTGAATTTTTACCATCTTTTCGGTCTGATCCTCCACTCGTGCTGCTGCTCGGTCTGTCCATCGCATCGATATCAGCCAAATCGTCGTCATCGTCGTCACCTCGTCGATTCTGAGGAGACCAGGTCATCTTGTTCTCCTTCTTCAATCGACGGCGTGCGTTCGCAAACCACGTTGAAACCTAAATTTGCTAGAATAAGATCTTTGTTCCCCAGCAAATTTCACTGGTGTCAGAGTGGGTTTTATTGCTACACGATCGAAATCGATATTTTAGTGACCATATGTTATGCGCTGATTCTGAGATAAGGTTGGTTGATGGATCTGTGGGACTGTTACCATTTGCACTGGCTAGTGCGTCCTTGGGCACATTAGGTAACTTGCCCCGACCAGCATTTCTAGCGAATGAAGTCATTTCCCGTTACACGCGACATAAATCTTCCCCCACTCCTGATTGCTGGTGTGTAGGTAAGACAGATTCGTCGCGACTCGCGCAATAATCAGATTTTGGCATCTTTAGTGGACGAGATAGTAGGCAAATTTATGAGTGTGTACAGCAAGAGAAAGGACAACTGACAAGGTGCTTGGGGGTAATGAAATCGCAAGTGTCACTGATCGTATAGAAAGATATGAGAAAGGGGTATGTGATTTTTTCGAGGTATTTCTCTAGAACTATGTTAATGAAGGTCTTGACATTGCATTCAAGATTTACAAAATCCCCACTTGTACTTGGCATTTTCGAATGGATAACTCTCAAGGGTCTGATACAGTGAGTGGTCGCTAATTCTCTAATTGCTGACTACTGTGTCGCGGCGATAGCTTTACAACTCACTGTCTTACCCTCCATCGCTCTGTGCTTGGGGGAAAGCAATATCCTCTTTCTGCGTTCAATAATCCGATCATCAGATCTTCTAAGGTATTTAGGTATTTACTGTCGGCCTCTTTCTCCCCTTGTGTCTTTGCTCTCTCAGAACTTCAGCGCTTTGTTGCAATCTCTAGCGAAAAAGACGAAATACACCATATTCAATTTCAACCTGGCCCTAATCCGGGCTATTGCTTAAAGACGTCGCTGTCGTTGTCGCAAAACTTTACGATTTTGTAAGTAGTGCTGTAAAACTGGGTGTAGTTGAAAACATGGATACTGTATGTTTTACCAGATGTTATTGTTCGCTTCTGAGTAATTGATATCATACAGCTATTTTGTGTAGAGATTTCCGCGCGGGCGTTCTCTTGTAGACTCGCTGACCCATAGGCTAATAAGTGGTCGATTCATCGATAGTTGCCAAACATGGCATTTTCTCTCCATCGTTTCTCGCACTTTTGACTATGGGCACCTGCCTTTAGTGCGCCCTTTGATCCCAACCGCGCCGATGTGTGTTATCTCAAATTCACGCACTATTTCTCCCACACCAACATGTGAGCACAATATTCTTCACTTCTGCTAATAGGCAGATGTCCTAATGATAAACGATGCGATGGTATTATGACACTGGGGCAAATTGTAAATGGGATAATTGTCGGAAGTACTGGAGTTGAAAGGAAGGACGCTGTGCTTGTAGGCAGAACTAGGCATATCGCTTTCAAATTATCCCAAGATTTCTGAGAACTAAATTACCTGAGTCAATGTCATCTTTGTCATGAGAGCCAAGACGAGTTTTTCGGCCTTTGTCGGATAAGGGTTCTTCCGATGCTCGGTCAGCCAATTCTAAAGCAAGATATTTTTCTTGGAACAGGAATTTATTTGCAAACCTTCAACGGCGCGGTGGTCTCCCGAGTAGCATTTTTGCGACGAACTCCGTCAAATCCGCCATAAGGATGATATCCAGCGCTGTCGAATAGCAGACCTGGATACGGTCCACCTCCTAGCGACAGGAGATCAGATCGGTTCTCCTAAAAATGGCACTTCATCAGAATGGTAACATTTTGCCGAGTTATCAATGTTTCTTTGTCTGATTATCTTGTTTCGCACTCGCCCCTCCTGACTATTTGATATAATAACTGATAAGGCGAATTTAGCCGTCCCTGTCTTGTGGAGATATCGATGAAGATAAAGAGCGACGATGTTTCGTATGATCGGAAATATGAGAGAAAGAAAATCCCCATATTTAAAGAGGGTCATCAGCATCCGCAGCAATGAAATGATAGATTTGTTTCGGTTCGGAATTCGATAGTCGTGAGAGCGTAAAGCGGGCACTTATGAGTGTGTATGCGGATAGGGCTGCGGGCGCGATTCGTAGATAAATCTCGCACGCAAATGATTATTCGAAGACAAGCATATTGGTGTCATATCACCTGTCTTATCATCTCTCGACGAAAATCTTGTAAATTATCTCAGGAATCGCGAAAATGTTCGCAAAATCTCGAGAATGATAGGAGATTTTTCTGTGAAAATTCGCGCATGAAGTCAATGTCAGAGGAGGGGTAGTCTCGCAATGAACAAGATAAATGTGTCTTTATCGTCATTGAATTCGTCTGTATCACTGACTTTTCAAACGTTGAAAGATATGGTATCTCACTTCTCTGGCCCCCGAAGTTCCTTTCATTCGATTCATTCATTGAATTCTCGCAAAAAGAAACAATTCTGGTGCGCTGCGAAGGCGAGAATAAGACAAATGTTTCGCGTTTAGTTTCATGTACTTTTTCAATTTAGTTCAACGAAGAGAAAGACGGAAATTGAAGTGAGAGGGGAAGATAGAGACTGACTCGGACCTCAAGAAAACTGACAACTTGATAGGTTGTTTTAGCAAACAATAACTTGACCTTGGGGTGTAGAGTTAGCTGGCTGAATCTAGTAAAGTATCGGAGTTGAATTTTGCATTTTACATGCCAAATTTGGATACTGTAATGTATGCCTTCTATTGATATGCGATGAATTGTGAAACAATTGTGTATACAAATCGAAGGCTATCTCGCCATTTGCCTCCCTTTTATTGCTAATTTTTGACCCGGATGCCGCAATGTCAAGGGGACAGAAATGCAAAATAGGGCTGACAAAAACTAAAGACAGCCTTAGCATTGTATTGAAATAGTAACATTTGATGATGTATAATGAACGTCTGACTCAATCCATCTCCTAATGCCTAAAATGAGACTGACAATGAAAGAATAGAAGAAGAAGAAGTACCCTGGGGTTATTTCTATCTAATATCATTGTGATGGTCAGGGGCGAACTTTTCAGTGTAATGAATAGACTGAAATTCTACATTTAGGGCTAGTAAAAATAGGCATTTTGTCGAAGGAAACGTATCAAAATAGACCGCATAATCAGTAATTTGATTACATTTTTGGTGAATAGTTTCAACTTTCTAATTTGCTAACCTAGTACCCTTGAGCAGCTAGTACGACTATGAATCAGTAGTGGTCACACAATTTTAGGCAGGGGTTAAAACAAGAGACCCCTAACAAAACAATGCAGTCATGTCCAAAATGGAAGGATGGGGGATGAGTAGGACCGCGCAAAGCAGAAATTGTCAAGACGATGAGAATACAATACATTGGGGCAGAGAGTTCATATTGAATTGAGACCAATATATTGATTCTCGATACAGTATTAGTTGTTGTGTTGGAGCACCGGAATTTTCAATTTCTTTCTGCTGTTGAATTAGATCGGCGACAATAACCGAAATTTTCACGAGGCTTTGTTCGAGGATCGTCAAAAACAATGGTAGACAGGGATTTTGCTGGTTGGAAATTTTACAGGATCAAATAGAGACTGCGGCGAATCGAGAGGGGTAGATATCGCGAAAAGCTCACTAAAGAGTGCTAATCGCGGGTGCCTCTTTCAATAGGGGTGTTTGGCAAGCAACCGCCGCGATCAGATAGATCCCTTTTGCACAAGATTGTTGGACAAATAGAGAAATAAATATGATTGGCTGTGAGAGAGGTCTCATTGAAAGTGAGAAGGTTCTTATCATTTTGCCGAAATATTTCTCCATCTGTCATCTTTATGCTTTTGCTCGAGAAGTTGTTCACTCAGAGAAGAAACTACTTTGAGCGCAGCGCTAGCAGCGACTGCGTGCTTGTTGACATGTCGCGTTGACACGATTGGAGCAAGAGAAATAGTGCAAAGATGAAGGAGATCGCAAGAAACTAGAGGGAATACGGTAGCAGACAGAGAAAGTTAGTTATTGAAGAAAGAAAGGACCCTTGCTGCTGCCCGTTTTTAGGCGATTAGCTGACAATCGTCTGTGAGAAAATGCGAGTCAATCTTATTCGGTCTTTTTCTCTAAGCTGCTCAATGTCTATACTATTTCTGCGCTTTCGAATTTCTCTAGCACCTTTTATGAACCGCTACTATTTCATTCGCACTCCCTCTTTTCAGTGCTATTTCAAGAATTAGTTAGATGCTACTGAAGAAGCTTAACGGCTGCAATCACTGAAATGAGAAGTGTTAGAATTGCGCGCATAGTTAGACCATTGAAATTGGTTCCGAGTTCGGAAATAATTTCGAACAAACCCCTGATTTGTACAATGGAAATCAGATAAAGGCTCTGATTGACAGGCAATTTTTTCTCAAAACAATGCTTCCTTTGATATTACGGTTCGGTATTTGGCAAAAACGAATCCTTTTGGCAGCTAATTATACAGAAAGAGAGGGCAAATACAGAGATAGTCTTGTCTGATAGGATCTGAGTGAAATTTTTCCAAGATTTCTAGAGTTATAAAAGTTACGATGAGATTTGTTGCATCAGATAAGCGAGTCGGAGGCGCCAAACGAAACGTAAATTTGAACTTGTAAACACGCGTGTCGCATTTGAATTAGTAGAAGGACGCGACATATTTCATTTCGAGTTGAAGAAAAGAAACACTGATACTCGGGAAGATGTCGAAAGAGATCGATAAACTTACGGATTGCATTCCGCCGGAAAACAAGACTGCTGCCGGATAGGGCAGACCAGACGCTGCTGCGCTGGCAGCCATGGCTTGCATCGCAGCCGCTTGCGACAGTCCGCCCGGAAACGGAAATTGGCCAAATAAAGGCGATCCTAGAATTTTTCGGTTTTAATGAAGATCCTCGGCCTTGAAATGTTTACCTCCAGGCAAAAGCCGAACTGCCTCAGAATGACCTTCTTCGCTGATTATCGGGGTCGTCGATTGATTTGAGGGCATAAGCTGAAAACGATATGCCATCTTCTGGACCTTGCTTTGAGCTTGGTAATTTATAAAGACGTGGCTTTATCAGTTTTCATAGAAGAATGCACAATTGTCCTGACTAAAATAATAACCAGGTGCCTCCACCCAAGTTGGCGTTAGACTTGATATAAGATAAGAATGGAATTTTATATCTCATAGATACAAGAGAAGTGGTGTCGTTATGAGTTGAAAGATACGGTTTGGATATTCAGAGGTGTTTCAATCGAGGGGAGACTGTAAGGTTCGCAGCTAGCAAGCTAGGTAAATAATTATAATTAGGAAGGCGGGAGAATCGATAAATCCGGATGAATATCTGTATTTTACGACACGTTTATTACGAGCTAAAGTATTAGCCAGAGCAGCTACGATGATGATGAAATGACTCTGAAACAGCAGAGGGAAAAAGATGGAGAAACGGGGTTCGCGATTATGTTGATGAGATGGTAGATTAGAGAAAGAAAGGGGCGGAGTCCGAGGAGGGGAATGAGTGCTGCGCGAGACGAAGGATACAGCGACGAGGTCGAGAAATAGTACGGCCGACTTGGAGATGCCCGAGAGAATTGTTGAAACGGTTCTTTTCTCATTTTATGAAAAGGGCGGGACAGAAGTTTAGTGATGGAGCGAGAGTGGTGAGACAAAATGAATGAAACAATGGACTATCATATCACACACGATAGGATGGGATGAATTTGGTGTTATTGAAAATCTCATGTGCGCGGATATGATTTTATTGGATTTGAAAGATGCAATTTTCGCTAGCTTGAGATAAATTTGAAAATTGCGCATTTTGTACTCACGTGTAATATCCATTATGCTTCTTCAGATAAGCACATATGGAGTGGGAGAGAATAAGATAATTGTCATATTTTCGCGTACCTGGCAGCTATACGCTCTTATCCGAACAGATATAACGAGCATCCGAGAAATAGGGTAATAAATAGAGATAGCAAAGAAATCGAGAAAGGATGTGCTAAATCGAAAAAGCTGCCTAAGGGTCATTAGCCTCGGAGACAATTAAGAGGTAACGGATATGAGTGAAAATTAAAGATTATGAAAAAACGAATAGTAACATGTTAAAATATGATTAATTTTTGTATGACTGAGTGAATCATCTTGTTCATAGAGACAGCGCGCATCCAAGTTCGACTATTAGTAAGTCGTAAATTGATATTTACTATGTGCGAACAAGTGTTATGGAGGAACATGGAAGATGGTAAAAGAATGCGAAAGTTTGCCATTTCGACAATAGTATGTCGTGATCAAATTAATTTATGGCGGTTAAAAGTCGAAAAAATCTACACGCAAGAAGTTTAATCGACTGTGTGTGATGAAGTCGGTTAATTTTAACGCATCTCGCGATTTATTTAGGCGTGTGTTTGACCAATGTAATTAAGCAAGGGCCTCCAAGCAAAGACGCGACCTTTGTTGAATGAAAAACGCTCCGAGTATTGACTATGGGGTTGTAAGGTGAATGAACTTGTAAATCATTGCGGACAGTTGTAGTTTTCATATCTTTCAACACGTGGAGGGAGATTTCAATGTGTTTGAAAATCATGGTATGAGTACGCGCAGGGGGTTGTCGAGAAGAGAACCGTAAGATTTATGGCTATCGAAATATGAGAGCGAGAAAAACAGTCAAACAGAGTCGTCGGGAGGACGAATGATGACACGGAAATGGATACAGAATTGGCTATCTTATGGGAGATTTATCGAACATGATAATCAAACAACCGATATTTATGGGAAGTTCGTTTTCTTTTTAGTTTTTCCAGACTTACTGAATTGAAAGCCCCATTTGCATTGAACGCCATCATCGATCTTAGCTTTTCCTGGATCGATCCCAAAGAATCCTGATCAGTGGGAGTACCGATTTTGGCAATGTTTTCCAGCTTTTCGCGCCAAAAATGGGCCTTTAGCGAGAATACCAAGGGTAGTGAGGTCTAACTGAAATTAATTTATTTATTTAGTTTGTCGTTGGATCGAAGAAAATCGAGAATATGGTTGATGAACGGTAGCGAGCGCGAAGTATAAAAATTAGGGAATGTAGCATTTTACGACTCGGCAATAAAATCACGCCTTAGCAGGACGGGCTGACAACACTGGCAATAAAGTGATTATTCGCTGGAATGACTGAGAGGAGCACTGATAGGAGCGAAGAAGGAGCTACTGATGGCTGCCTAGAGCTGATAGGCAAAAGCACCCAGAATGGGGCTTAGAAGAGGGAAGAAATTAGTTGTTTGACAGCGGGGATTAACGAAAAATGTGAACAGATTCAGATAACGGAAGCGCTGGGCTACACACTTTCGAATGCCCCTGCGAGGTTTGACAAATTGATTGATGGACTGTCTACATCAAACATGTAAATGACAAGAAATTTACACCACGCTTTCGTCTATTCACGAACCAAACCAAAAACAATCGGCTATTCAGCAGAATTTGATGAAGATACGCTATCCTATATGCTATTGTTGAATACCAACGCGCGCGCTCTCGCGTGAACATTTTATTGAAATTTATACAATACGAAATGGAGAAAACTGAAAATTTCGATACGCGCGTGGCGCGTTTTGCCTAATTTGAAATCGAGAAAGATACGAGGAGAGACAATGAAAAATGCCATTGAACGCGGAAACAAAAGGGGTTACTTGTACTTATTTACAAAACGACATAAATGATGGGAGTGACATTAGTCTCAACTGACGAAATTCAGTCTTTAATTCATGAAACAAGAGGAAAAGATCGTTTACAAGATAAACTTGTACACTTTAGTCAGACGAATTTCGAATTGGACAAGATGAAATCATAAAGTCATCAAACTTATTTCGATGACTAACAGGATGATTCTTGGAAATAAGTAAACTTGGTACAAAGCGATGACTATGAATATTTGATAGGCTGGGAAGAGTGGTGTGGATGAGACAGAAAGTGGGCGGAGTCTGGAGAATTTTGATGCGGTACCTTGTAGAACAAGCTGCTTTGGGGAGTATGGCGGTTGTCAATTTCTTTGGATGTCTCTCGACGTGTCTCACTCTCTAATCCTTTCAAGCCACGCCCCTGGACTAGCTAAAGAACACGCGTTATTGGAGGAAAACATGGGTTAGAGAAGAGAGAGTGTAGAGCAACTACAAGCCCATAGCTTGTCTTTGCAGAGAGAGAGAGCAACATGTAGGCGGAGTCATGTCTCTCGTTCTCCCAGATGCGAGTGTGTCGTATGTATGTTGGGAGGTGTATACGGTAACAAATGAATGAGCGCTATAGCTTGCTATAAAAGCTCTAGAGCAAATAGATGGCGAAATACTAGGCAAAATCGAGAGCGCTCCGCCAGATTAATTATCGATTATCTTTAGAAGGTTATTTACATGGTTAAAATTAGAGGCGCGGCGACGAAATAAACTCGAAATGCTACCAACCCCCAATTTCTAAACAATGGAAACTGCCGACGAGATGATGTTTTTGTGCATAGGTAGAATTAGCGACTTTTATGATTCTTCGAAAAATTTAATGAAACGAGAGGAATTCCAAATTCACATCGCCAAAAACGACGTGAAAAGACTGGTAATCTAACAAGTTATAGCAAATTATCTAAACGAGGGAGCGCCCATAGCAGCAGCAGCAGCAAAATAGTAACGATGAAATATAAAAATAATTGAAACAATGGGTGAAATAGCTGATGCCCATTGCAAAGCAATGCTTTGCAAAAATGGCATTTCGACTGATACAAAAGCGGGGTGGTTGAGTCTATTTGCGTGTCACTAAATGATTATTTCTATGACCGGTAAGTGGACAGAAGGTGAAAAACGGCGACGAGAGACTATTTGAAGCCTCAGGCGTATACAGAAATAATGCCTAGTGAAACACGTATGCAAGTAAAAACACAATAACCATTTATGGGAGGAGAGGAGGCAAGAGTGAACTGTGTAAGGGCGTAGTAGAGGTAGAAGTAATGTGTGTGGGTAAATGGTTAGGTATTAGGAAAAGAAATCATTTAGCGAGAGAATGAAAATTGACAACAATCAAGAAATAGTGCGTCATGTAGAGAGACAGTCACACAATGAAACGGTCAAGCAACGGTCGACCGACGAAAAACTTTGTCGGTCAAAGTGCCGACGGGCAAAAACGCCCAGAGCGACCGATACGCGGCAGAACGAAATTTGTGTAATGACCTTTTCAGAAGAAGCATCAAAAGGAATAGATGCACGTACACGTGCGTCGCTTGCCTAGAGAAATTAAATCAGACTATCAGAACAAAATGAAACAAGTATTGTTGTTAAATGAGGCACTCAAACAGACACCGAATTAGGTTAAAAGACCCCCGAAATAGAAACGAATGGGCTAAATATGTTCTGCCATTGTGATGTGATTAGAAACATTTGGACGAAATTAGGCGCACATTGGTTAAAAAGTGACGAAATTCTAAATGGCTAGGGAAATTTTAGATCAAGCAATTCGATAACGTTGTTGTGTCGACGATAGTTCTGGAATTAGAGTAAACTAGGCGAAAGTGAGAATGTCTGACATCGAAAATAGTTTATTTTCACGGCACACGGCGGTTTTTTGGTGTATTGTTTCGTTAAATGATCACATGCGTTTGCAAAACATGCATTTTCCATGTCGTACGCGTGTTGAATTTTTAGTGCCAAACTTGAGTGAATGGACTGGTAGTAGTGCGATAATTACGATGATGATATGGTGATGATTATGATTGTTTTTGATGAAGGGTCGTCCGTGGCCACTACTCATGCAAAAAGAAGAACGAGAACGGTCAGAACATATGTCCTGTTCGACAATTTGATACTCCGATTGTATTACTTTAACGAAATATTATTTGCGTTCAATTTCGTCAGTCCCTTTGAAGGCTGAATTGGAGTGGCTGAAAACCCATTTTGGGGTGAATTGAGATAAGCTACTGCTGCTGCTGCCAGAGCGATGTGAGGAGCGGCTCGCGCGACCTCTTTCCGGGGGTAATTCTAGAAGGGTGTGTGGTGGAGTCATTTTCGCACACAATCACTTGGAGAGCTTAGAGCGCTTCTTCCTTTCTCACAAGACACCGGAATAAGTGCCTGCTAACACCTCACTTTAGTGACACCCGCCGCTCTCTGCAAGAGAAGAGGAAGGGGAGGAGAGGAAGACGGAAAATAAAAGGAATCGCAGCATCGCATCGCGCGCGCGCGCGGCTTTATCTTTCCTTGCTAACTAGTCCTCTCTGCATCCCTTCTCTTGTTCATTTTCAACACACACACACACCCAGAGAGATGCTACGACAAATATTACTGTAGAAAATGTGACTAGGCGCTTCGCGTATACAATGAAATCGAAATTGACAGTTTTTGTAGCGAGAAAATGTGTTATGGAGAACTGGAATGACTGGGTAAAGGATAAAAGCAAAATGTGGGAAAGGTTTGACTTGTAGGAATAAAAAGTGCAAAGCAGAGTTGATTTGAGTCGTAGGTGTGAAGCGTCGCGCACATTTGATTGCAAATGTCAAATGAGCCGAGCCGATTGACAGTTTACTGTTTGCTCGTTTGCAGTCGAGGTACGAATTGGCCTTTGGACAGCGCGGATATTTCATCCTTCTCTTTGTTTTGAGGTGATCAAGTAGTGTATCGTTTGATGAAGAAGGAAGGGTGATCAAATTGTAGAAATGTCGGGATTATAGCAAAGTCAGAAATCTTGCACAATAAGAAACCGAACCTGCACCTCAAGTCATAGGTTAAGGATGTAGAGGAACAATAGGATTTGCCTTTGTAACAGGACGTTCCGAGCACTTGGCGGTATATTTTTTGTGATATGCACTTCGAAATGTAGCCGATGGGAATACGTATACTCAAAAATGTCGACAATTTAAAATTAGGCGATAAGTTCTTCAGTCTTTGGTGTAAAAAATGCGCCATATGAATGAATGGAATGAATTGTAGGGGAGAAAAGTTAATGAAAAACGACAAGTATAACGCACCCATTATAAGTAGGTACATGCAAAATTATGTTGGACGCCGCGTGTGAGAGATAGGAGGCATTTGAAAATATGAAAATTTACATCGTGCAGTTCAAACTCATAGGACAAGCTGCCATTTTCTCGTCATTAAATGTCGAGGGCTCATTTGTGAAAATGTTTGTATGAAACATCCCATTTTGAAATGTTTTGATCAATTATTCTTGCTAGTTTCAAACTTGAGGAAAACACTGAGAGGTAAATGTTGGGACCAACAAGATAAATTTCAAGGGTAATTAGCATGAAGTCAAAAATAACATCGAAGAAATGTATACTTTTTACGAAAAAAATATGAGATTTTGTAAACTATATGAGAAATGATGAAATTTTTTGAGGATCACAGAAATCCGAAGCTCGTAAAACTACAATAACAAACGCGGCGATTGTTCCAAATGAACGAGACATGTGTGAAGCTGGGGAAATAGTTAGGCAGACAATGGATGAAGTCGAGAGATACTGAGAGAAACAGACGAGCCCACAGGCTCGCTCAACGAAGAGGAGGGCGGGACTTCGACGAAATAGTTCGCGATTTGGGGAGAGAACGAAGATAAATGGGGATTGTGACGCGGAAATCGTCGAATGTGCAAAATTAATGATTGATTATCGAATCGGAAAAGTGCTAAATCATATCCAATCGAGGTGTGGTTTTGAGATTTCAGGCTAGAGAAATTGATTCAAGAACGAGAATTGAAGGTTATTTCTGACAAATTATTAGTGAAGCAAGAATAACACTCTAGGCAGGGTCGTGTATGCTATCATGTCAGTGTTGCTGTCTTAGAGAGGACCTGGTAGCTATTGAGACGATAATCAGTTGTAAGTGATACTTGACATTGTTTGCGAAATGTTACTCTGGAACAAGCTCTTGTCAAACGCGATCGTGATAGGCCGTGTATTTTCAACTTTGTCCAGATTTGAAGTTTACCAGGAAGCTTTCGGTGTCTTGGTTTTGGTTTTTGAGTCAGGACTCGACGACTTTCCCATGGCAAAAAGAACCCTTCTGTCTTCTTATTGCACGGGGATTAGTCGAAGAGCGCCCTCTGGCACTAAGACCTCGGGTCGGTAACAGTGATTAACATGGCTTTTATGCGGGGAAGAACGCGCAGTTGTTGCCCCAAAAATGTGTACACGAACGAATTCGGACAAATAACAAATGGAGTGGAAGTATATTTTGGGCTTATAGGGCATACTGTAACTTACGAATGTCCAGACTAAAAGTACTTTCATGAGAGCAGATGTAATATGGAATCCGTGAGATTTTCGGATGGCCACGACTAGTCTATGAGAACGAGATGCTGGTGGCGGACCCTAATGAAATGGATATTTGTATAAATATCAGTTGGAGCTGATGGGGTGTTAGGAAGAGAGGACGGACTGTGGGATATTAAATTTGTGCTAAATATCCTCATATCTCTCGATCTCTGCAAATCTCGTTCCATGCTCTAAAACCTATGATGCATCCAGACACATTGGCAATATTCTGGGGCTTGTCCCCATATAGAGACGCGGAAAATTGTCGAGAGCACATGCGCTAAGACGTTCGGCAAACATTGTCATAGATCCGAGCGTATCTCTCTCTCTCTCTCGATTATAGCGAAGAAACTTGAACTATTTCTCGAGTTTTTCTGCGTCTCTACCAAGTATTCTCAACTTTGTACATTCCTGTAAATGCGCTCGTCCCTTATACACATTTGAGGACGCGCTTATCACAGAAAATACACAGGATTCGAGATGATAATATGCAGAAAAATGGGATTATCGCACCCAGAATGAGCGATAGGTAAATAACTTTGCCAGAAAATTGATTGGCCGAGAAAGACTTCAGAGAAACACTCATAGAAGAAAGTCAATTTCCTGAGATATTCTTACTTTGGTCAAGGAATCTAGACATAAGGAAATTTTGCACGAAGAATTAAAATACGAACGGATTTCGGAAATGACAAAGGAACTTTACGCAAATGTAAAAGGAAATGTTCATTTATGGATAGGAAGGAAACTGAGTGAAAAAGATTGAATTTCTCGATCGTGTAGGTAGGATAAACATGGCATCTAAAGTGATTTGAACGAGAGAATCTGTGTTTCTCAAGACAAATTGGTGTTTTCATCGGTTGACAAGTTTGGGAAATTCGAAAGGGCACGAGTCTTTTTGCTCGAATGTGGTGTGAGGTCAATTCACTCACTGGAATCCCTTTAAAAATGGCACTATTTCATCTTCACAACTTCACACCTTCATACAATTTTAGATGTTTGAGTGGAAACAATGAAATTCTCCTGTCAAATGTGGCGATTATCAGCACTTTCACGGGAGATGTCTGACTAGTTTGTGAACATTTCCTCAGGTAATTTTGAAAGCGAAATATGGTAACCTTCAATTATATATCGTAAAGTTCAGAAGGGGATTAGATGGGCCTAACCCTATCAACCTGTTGGCATGCCGGCGGATAATTCTTGTTTCGAGCGACTATCTCATATCCGATCGGCCTCTAATTAACCTCTTAGTCTCAACCATATCTTGCCCGATTCGATTGTGAACGACATGGGCAGATGTCTCTGTCTGATTTCATTCGGAAATTCGATGGAATTGCTCCGAAATCGTGAGAACTAAATTAATTACGAATGAAACACATGTCAAAATGGACATCGATAATCTATGCGCATTTCGTCTTGTTTAGAGGGGATTTATTAGCAACAACTCTCGGGGATAGATTCAAATGCGCTGAAGGACCTAATATGGGCAGGCAGACTTATGCAAATTAACTAAGGCCATCCTAGGGTATTGGAGATTTTATAGTGGACTTGAGTAGGTATTCAAAGAAGGATGCACTTTTTGAACATCTTGTGATCAAATAGATGATTTATCCAATTTTTTCCGACTACCCGGTATTATCATTAATCATTCGAACGCAGATAAGCACCTTGGAGGTAGACCAGCGTGTTGAACAAACCTTGCGCCTGTTTGAAAGAAGGATTACGAAAATGCTCAAGTTTTCTTGCGTCAATGTCCCACTTCGATTTGATGGTTTTTCTCGGCTCGATTTCTGTCATTTCTCAGCAAGCAAACCTCTGTTTAGTGTGAAAAATGGCACTTCTCACTCGCTGCGGGTTTGATGCTGAAAAATGTCAAAAAGTGTCAACGAGATGTGAGGTGCGGTGACTAGTTATTTGATGGGAAAATCGTTTTGTGAAAAAGTAATAAAAGCAGTTTGAGGGACTTGTAACAAGCACTTTGATGGCATTATGAACAATTAGGTGAATTTTTCGTTTTCTACAGTATCCAAGACTTGTGTTATTAATGATTTTACAATCTCCTTATTTTCGAACCATCAAAATGGACCAGTTGATATGATCTAGTGCTGTATTACAAAACCTCGGGGAGATGATTTAACCTCGATAATTTGACATATTAATCTCGGGAGAGGGAGGGCATGTGTATGTGGATTGGATAAATGAATAAGTGGGGATAACCTTTTACCTATTCTTGGATTGTAATAATATGAGTTATACGATGATAGACTCGGAGTGCGTTGCACAATTTAGAGAGGTCGAGAGATGGGAGAGGAGGGAGGAATTGTGAGATCCACAATAGAGATGTGTTACGTTCCCTTTTAATCTGTATAAACAATGCATCGCTTGGATTTATCCGGAGCTATATGATATCCCCTGCTGTTTTGCATGGATGCGGTCTAAATTGACGCCTTTCAGTCACAGCCAGATTTGGACAGTTGATTGATAGCGGATGACCGAATTAAAGAGCCATACAAAAGGTGTGAAACGGTCCAACAGATGGTCTGGAATATTGACATTCACATGAAGATATGGGTTCATAATGAATTTTTTACACAAACTACAAAGGACCCTCCATGTATGACAAATTTGCAGCCACCCATCTTTCGTGGGAATTTCCAGCGATGAAACAAAGCAGTTCGCCGCAGTTTTGGTATATAAAACGGCGCGTTTGTAGGCGATAAACGAAAAATTTCGTGTGACATGAAATCGGATAAATTTGGGGAAAAATTCGATTATGATCTATTTTTGTACAACATTTGCTTCGCCTCCTTTCAAAAAATCTGTAAACTCATAAGTCTTTCCTGGGCCCGTTGTTAGCCTAACGCGGCTCTTCTTTTTGTAAATCCAGTGCCGCTTTACCAATTCCTTATTTTCATCCTCAAAAATAGACCCTCCCCGCTTTTGAGGTGAAATATACCATCCTGCATCGAGACCACTATGCATAAGAGAGTGAAAGATGGGAAAGAACGGAAAGTTGCGCATTATTTTCATGCTCCCTTTTTCCTTTGGCCAAAAAAATCTAGGTACTCCACTAATTTACACCCTCTACTTGACTGTTCATAATTATTCATCGATTTTGAAAAGGGGAATCGCACGTGTACAGGAAATTTTATAAACAGCAGTATTTAGTGCAGAATTCGGCTGTTTATAGTATCTCGGACAACACTTGTTTAGTTCGTTTAAACGATGATGTGCAGGAAATTTGATATGGTAACAACTCGGGCCGCTGGGTGAACAATGCGCTGTGGGAACCAAATCGCAAAAACTTCGAGTCGTTTGGTACCACTTTTGACCGAGGGATAGTTTACAGCAGTGATCTTCAACCTATGTGTAGGGAATTAGTGAATGGTCGTAATGAGCAGTAATTTTGAGATGACATAAGCGAGTTCAAAATAGAAGAGTAGAAGGGAACAAGCATCGTGTGTTTACATCAGCTCCCATTGCCGTAATAAATAGAAACTTATAATTTCCAGTACTTGAGTAAGATTTGCAAACTATTCCCCGAGGACTTCACCGATGGACAGAACCCATCTAATAGCCTGCTAAGATACTCGCTATTGAGATTTGCTGCAATAACAAGGCGAAGCAAGACTTGTTGAAAGTCAGATCAACCCGAGATAAACGACACAAGATGCATGTGTCAGGACTTTAGTTGGATAAAATTGAAATAAGGAAATAGAAATGTGGAATTGAAAGAACGGAATACTACAAGAACAAATGTTGTCATGCTCCTTTAATGGCAATAAATGGGCATAAAACGCATTGAGGATGATGGCTATGCAAATGAGCCGTAACGGCTTCATACAAATGTTGAAAAATGAATACTTTTACGTTTTTCTCTCAAATTGATCTTCAATCTCTTCTCATACTGTATCTATTTCATCCTCTTACTCGCGATTCTTTTTTTTTTGTAACATCTTTCGTCGAACTTCAAAATTCATCGACAAAATTCAGGAGAGGCAGCAATGCAGCGCCGATCGAACGACCCGCGTGATTCTGATGGACTCAAAGACACCATCCTCAAAGCCATCTACAACAATGTGGTATGGAATTAAAAAAGAAGATTTTCAAAGCCAAAGAAATTGCAGAGTGAAGTCTCCGAGGCCCTGTCGTATCGCAATCCGTCCGAAAACACGACGACGCCTCCGTCGTCTAACTACGATTTGCATCGTGCACAGTCGAGTCGCAGTGACGGTAATGTCTACGGGCATCACTCGCCATTCTCCTTCAATGCACAGCACTTGCTCAAAAGGTATCAAAACTTGTACAACAACCCAATAGGTTTTCATGCAAAAAAAACGACGAAATTTGCAGCGAGAACTTCAAGACGCCGCTGGTTTTGGACGTGCTATCGCCCGGATGCTCTGCGCCCCTCTCCCCGTGCGTGCTATCTGAAGCAAATCTCAGCAACCGCAGAACTAACGACTCCTTGATCAGTGGAAAGGTAAAATTTTGAGATTTTTGTGTCAAATCAATAATTTCCTTGTAATTAACCGATTGTTGTTGTTCGGTGGGCAATTTTCGTCTGGGTAACGTGTGTTTTAGGCTTTGTCGATTAGATGGGACATTTAGCAGGCGGGCAAGTTGATGCGCTGTTAAGCGAGATTTATGATGACATCGGGAAATTAGAGGAAACATTGAAGAGTCTTGAGAGAATCAGAGAAAAACTTTATCAGGGATAATGGGTTATTGAGACGCAGAAGAGAAAGCTAAGCCATCTTGCACCCACTGATATTTATTGCCACCTCGGCAGTGTAGAGATGTGCGCTCATTTATCGTCGCGAGCAGCAGAGGAAATATCTACATGTGTCTTGAGGGTAGAGCAGCAATGAAGAGATAGAGAATTGTCAGCCGAGAGTGTGATTTTGATTGGTTGATTGTAAAGAGGCAGGAGAGTAGAAGGGAGAAAGAATGATAATGTGATAAAACATCATCGCTGCAGATTTGTGGAATCTTCTTACTTCATGATTTTTGAGGAAAAATCTTGCTTTGATGAAGAATTGATTACTTTGACTTTTGTACAGTGACTAACCTCTTCCTTTGGAACAAGTAAACTATGTGAATAGGTAGGGAGAAAACAGGAAAGATAATCTCTCGATGCTCGGTGCTAGTGCTAGCAGAGGTGATTTGTAATCCAACACCTCGGATACGACACCTCTGGGTGTCAGGAATGGACGCGTCCAAAAGACAAGACGAGAGAAGCACTGCTCCTGCTCCTACAACTGCTGCTGCCTGGCACACTCAGCATATCGCTACTGTCATTTGACATGTCGAGTCAAATCGCGGTCGTCGAAATTTGACACGTTTAACACTTCGTTAGACTAAACTATGAGTGGCAAGTCGAATTTCTTTGACGCTCAAGAACGCGGAATTTTGCACAAGGTGTGAGCCGAAACCCTGCACCGCACCTCATATCGCAGCGGGCGAAAATCTCGATTGTCTGTTACAAAGAGGTGTTATTAGTGCAACAGCAGCAGGAATTTTAACACAGATATGATTGATAAGCGTAGAATGTTGCAGACTACGGTAGCACACTTGCAAATAGCTTTTACGAAATGCTATTTCAAGAAGCGATTATTCCGTTCAAAGACCCTCATGTCGATTACCGTAGTTTGAATTTTGTTCAATTCCTCATAAAAGTGCTTGTAAGAGATAAGTGGTAAGCCAGCAGAGCATCTTTCGCACTAAATATGGATATTCTGTTGTAAGCAACAGTGAGCAGAAGAGGTCGTCCATTTTCAACCCACCGAATAAATAACCTTTGATGGGCGCGCCTCTTCTTTCGATGTGAAATAAAAACTCGAATGAAATTAGAGCGCACACCGAAAGAGAAGCACCCGGAGTGAGTAAGCGAGAAGACAAGCTTCACTACACGAATTACCGGAAAAATTATTGAGTACGACGAAAAATACGGGCAGGCGAATAATTATACAAACTTTTTTTCTCGAAACTTTGTAAAGATGAGGGACTTTGAAAATGAGGAAGATGTTTAGAATTATTCGAGGAGATAGAGAATTTCGAACCACAGATTGTTTGAGCCGATGTATTGTGTATGTTGCAGAGGTATGGAGACAATTAAAAGTTGCCACTACATATGTTTCGAAGCTTAGAGCGCTGGTTTATGAGTTTTGAATGGGATGTTTGGGGATTGAGTGGATAAAGATAAGGGGAAATAGAGTGACCTAAAGAAACGAAGATAGAGTGAGAGAGAGAGCGAATAAGATTCATTGGCCGGCTCAAGCAACTGTTCCACTTGTAACCATTCGAAAGTCGTGGAAATGTTATCGAAGTTTGAAAAAAAAAAACTAGAAAATTAGGATCCGACTACTCATGATGCCATCAAATAATCATGAATGACTTCTCGGAACCAAATTTAGCCGAATAATCGAAATTTCGATTAAATGGTCCACATTTATGTTAATTAGATGTGGTTTTGGCAGGATATGAGGGTGGGACCGAAAGAGATAACCACTATTTTAAGACCTTAAATTGAAGGACCATAAATTTTGTCTTCCTTTGAGCTCGAAAATGGCGAAATTACAGCCGCACCCTCAACCAATTATGAAATTACGATAGAGTTCCTGCAAAAATGTCTGTTTCAGTTACGCAAAGCTCGAGAATAATGACATGTCATAGATGAGTTGCAGATGAGAAAAACGATTCGCCCTCGATTATCTGCCGGAAAGCCTTGTTAGTGAAATGAGCGAGGGTGGTTTCACTTGAGGTTTTGGTCTCGGAATTCGTCGCTGATCGACTGAAGTTTGTAATTGAGGAACGATAATTATGCGTGATAATTGTCGCATTCAAGTAAATTCGGATATTTTGAGCGACTAGCGTGAGGGTGTAACGTGGGTTTGTTTTCGAATGTTTTGGATGGATTTGAATTACAGAAGTTTTGCAGGGATCAATTTTCAGTTTGCCTAAATTTCTGTGGATTGGTTCTCTATTCCAATTTATACGCGCAATCTAACCGGCCCTCCCAAAATGTGCTCCGAAATGGGTCAGATAATGTAGATAATCTTAATGAAGTGGGGAAGCGACTGCCCGTTCTCCTAGTGCGCATTCGCTATGTGAGAGAGCTTCTATGGCAGCTTTTACTCGGTTAAGTGGTCGGCCGGAGAATTTAGGGGGATCTAGTGACTCGGTCGCTGTGTGAAAGAGCGTACGTGTTTACTTGTGTTAGGTAATCTTGAGTGGAGTATAGAAGGCATATCATCTGGACTTATTGTTGGAAAAAGCAAAAGAAGGTCTTTTCTGGAATCTCCAACGCTTCTACTTTTGGCCGCATGAAATTATGCTTTTAAAATGCCATCATAAAAATTGCGAACCATTATATGAAAAGATGATAACACATTTTTAGCTCGTTCTACCTATGGTAGTTCCCAAGTTCTGCGGAAACTAGGCTAAATTGGCGAGGGAGCGAAACTGGGGAGCATGTTGAGGGTGTTCATTGTCTTGTAAATTACTATGGAGGACAAGTGAAACCGCTAGTTGAACTCGGCAAATTCTGGGGGGCAAAACTAAAACTACTGTCTCAGGGCATAATTGCTTCTCTAATTGAGGAAAATTGTGTCCGATATTTGCGAAAAGTCAACTGTAAAATCGAGGGGTTTTGTCGCAGATTTATTGGTGGTTTTGATTGATGAGTTGGATTGGGAATAGTGAGAAAGATATCGTAAATAAATTAGAATATACGCTCGACATGTGGTTGGTCACAAGTTTCTTAAGACTTTAGGACGCATATGGATTCGTTCTAAATGCGGAGAAGACACTGGTTTTGTTTATGCTACAAGTTTCGTCGAGAGGTTACTGTATAGTGAAAGTTTCTTCATTCTCGCGGATTTGAATGTGTGGACCTTGGGATGATCGCGCGTATTTGGTGTCATGAATGGATTAGGATAATCTCGTTTTGTCCTCAATCACTCGAACAATAGCGTAACACACTTGACTAATCTCAACTTTTCGAGGATATTCATGCCATTACGCAATGAGAATGATGAATATGGTATTTTGAATGAATTTGTTTTTGATTCTACGTCCCTGACTCGAGTCATGGGTAAAGACCGGATAATTGTGGTAATGATAGATGAATAACATGTGGCAGAGTTCCCTAACCGAAATCAAGACTACCCAATGTTTTGACTGATTGAATAACACTTACCCCCCTCGCGCAGCATCTTAGACGGTTTTGTTTCCGCGTTTCTCAGGCTCTCTCAGTTCCTAGGACTATTTTTCGAGTCAATTTTTGTCCAGATGATATGCTAAGTGAGCGATCTCGTATAATAATAACGCATTATAAACATGTGTGAAGAAAGATGAAGTGGTATAGAGAATTGAGAGAAGGGACTCGGAGACACTTTGTTATATTTGAGGGGGACCTAAATGATGAAATTATGAGATGGAAAATGATCGATTATCGGTGGTAATTTTTAGGATACTGCAAGATATTATTTGAAGTCTACTTGGAGTTCATATTGTAACCTCACTAAATCTACAGTACTCTTTCCTTGTTAGTGTTTTTGCAGTGTGATGAAGCTACATCAGCAAGCCTTCGGTTACTAAAACCAGTCTAATCTAGTATGCAATCCAATGCGCTAAAAGTAAAATGCCGCGGCCGCCATTATACGCGTGTCAAATAAATGTGAGTAAATCTACGCCGAAATGAATGGAATAAGCGAGTTTGACGAGGATTTTTCGAAGCTTTAAACGTTTCAAAGCGACTCAGATAATTTGAATGGAGTGTCGTGTGACAATTTAGCGCTAGTGAATGAGCGTTATATGGTAGTCTATTCAAGTCGAGAATTACTAATGTGGCACTTTTCTGAGGAAATAAAAAATGCTGTTTCAGTATCAAAGCATCTTTATGAGAATGGGAATTTGACCAGGGTACTAAAATCACGGAGTAAAAGCTGGTCTTCAGGGTGTGACGACTTATACCTAGATGATACAAGTGCAGTTAAATTTGTAAAGCGAATTTTATAACGAGATTTTCGTCATCTGGGATATCTTTTAATTGAATAGGCTTCATCGGTAATTTCTTTTTGAAAAGTTGTGAGCGACGGATAGGTGAAGAACTTTTAATCGTTTAAATGTATTCAAATTCGAAATGCGAACTCAATTGACGAAGAGAATGTTAGTAGAAATGGGAGCTCGGAAGACGTTATAACTTTTGATGGGTTACCCATTTCGAAGACGGTAAAAAGTTCCAGTATTAACGAAAATCGATATCTCATATTAACAAAAATTTTTTATCCACCAGTCTTCTTGTTTCGAAATCCACTTGCGCACTCTACTTATATCCTCAATTCTTATTCTTCGGCTATTGAAACGATGAATCGAATTATTTTGCAGACAAGTACCGTAATCCTATAGAGACAGATTTGTAGAGAATAAGAAAATGGGGCTGCGCGCGCCGCGCCGATCTTGTTACATACATAGAGGAGCGGCCCGCGAAAAAGTATTAAGAGGCAGGAAAATAGAGATTGAAGGCGAATTAGACACTGAGAAGTTCTTGAAATGAGGCGCACTGCACTCTTCAAATGTGAATTATTATTTTTGACAACTTTAAGAGGGACTAACGCTCGATCGGTCGGCGAGTCGTCTTTTGCGACGTGAATTTGTTGACCTCAAATATAACAACGGCTGTATTTTGGGGATTACTGTAGAAGTGAATTTGATCGTAATTATCCGAGTTTTTGTAGGAACGTATAAAATTGAAAGGACGACCGAAATCTTATACCCAATACACCCATGTGGGCGACTATTTACCTTATTAGGTAAGGAAAAACGGAGAAAAAGGAGCCGCGCAACAATTAGAGGCGTTTTTTCATAAAGAAAAATGGCTGAGGAATATGAATGGTCAAGGAATACGTGAAATTGTGGTCATCTTGAAGATTATTTGTGGACGAAATCATGGAAATCAAAGATTTGATGTAAATTTCGGTTGACAATGGTCCAAATTCGAGAATTGTAATTGGCGAGATCGGGAAAAGCGATAGGTTTGTAGCGAGGAAAATTTGCCGCCAGTGTTGCGCAGGTTTCGTGAGAATGAAAGATAACCGAAAATTGAGAGGCAAAGGAAAACGGGCCGAGCCTATGAACTGTCGAATGAAATTAGACGATTTCACACGTGATGAGCCGCGGAGGGCACGAAATGGAAGTCGGATCGAATCCGTCGATTTTGCATTACATTTCGACAAATCTGAGACAAGGGATTTTCGAAAAACGAAGTTCTTTTCTCGGTATCAGTTAAAGAATGGAAACGGTTCAATGATAGATCAGAATAATTATGAGAAATGACATTAACCTAGAGCGATGAGCTAGTAAATGATACATCCTGTTATGTATGCACGCCAAGATAATTCGCGCCAATAATACAAAGCTCAACTGGAGGAAATTACAAGCTCGAAAATAGCGAGGAGACATGAGAGGACGCAAAGATAATCCCTAAAATTGTAAATTGCTAGGCGAGAGCATGTGTCGATAAATTACGCTATGTTAATAAATTTGGTCCCCCTATGAATGAGGATCAAGTTATGAGAAAATGTGAAACAGGGGAACTACTGTAGCCAAGGATTAATAGGTGGAACATAACTAGATCGGCGCGGCGAAATCGTGTAGATTCGAAAAAGTTACTGCTGCGTGTGGATGAAACAAGGCAAAAACTAGACACAACTGTGTATGGGCATTATACACATAATTGGACGACGAAATCCGTGTGTGTGCATTAAAGTTGAAATGAATTGTGGGTACGGTAATTTGTTGGGGAGAAATGGAGAATTTTATGAGCCGAATTCGACATGACAGAAACAAAATAATAATCGTGATTTGATATTGTCGAGAGGAATTGTGAGTCAGGTCAAAACATTAGTCGATATCGAAAAAGACATTTTCGAGATGATATTTGGAAAAGAAAATGGTTTTGGGAAAGAAACATTTGTTCCAAGATTGTAGGAAAATGATACGACTTAAAATTAGAAAAAAAATTTCAGGAAAACCGCTTCTCGTTCTCCGCCTTCGATAGGACGATCTTCGAGTCGTATGGTATCAAGTGGTTCCGCGCCTGCAGGACCGGTGACCTGTTCACCGCGAAGAGTCTCCTGGATGCGCATGTAAGGAAGGCCAATGAAAGTGCGGATACAGAATCGATTTCCAGCCGGAACTCATCTCGTTCGGCATCGGCATTCACCACGAGCATACGTGCGTCCATCTGGCCTGCTCCGGATCGTACCTCGAGCTGATGTCGTTTCTCAAGAGTCGTGGTGCGGACTTCAACGCGAGAACTTCGGTGTGTTCATTTCTTTACTTATTTGCTTCATTTCTCAACAAATCCCTTCAGGCCGGCTACACGGTGCTTCACCTGGCTGCTATCAGAAACGACAAGCGCATGGTGAGAATGCTGGTCGAAAAATACGGTAAGGAGAAACTCTGATTGAAGTCGAGAAATTGATATACGACGAATCGAAGAGATTAGTGCGAAAGCTTCATTAGATTGTCGTATGTTTGCTATCGTTCAAGTCATAGAGAAATAGAAGGAGAAGTGAAGAGAGGAAGGGGAAATGGAGTCTTATTATTTGACTATTTGTGCTCATATCAGCAGCAGGTAGTCGGTGCGCTAGAATCTCTTTCGAGCAAGAAAAGGAAAATAGAACAGGAAATTGAGAGACCAATGCAGAACAAGCCGCGAAACGGCTCTCGACTATTTCTCCGATTTGATCGAGAGAGGCTGTTAATCTGTGTAAGCTATCGTATCGTATCGGTCTGGTGAAAGGGTGGTGAAGGATAGAAGAAATTGAGGAGGGAATAAAGAAGATGAAGCTACTGTCAACAAGATCATTTCCCTTTCCGCTCTTCAAATACTGTAGCGAATGATAAGCACGAGGGACTGAAAAGATGACTTCAAAAATAATAATGAAATTGATTTTCAGGAGTCGACCCGACGATCACGGACATGCTCGGATACACGTACGAACACTACGCGCCGTGGATCATCGAACAGGCCTACAAATGCGGTAGGTATTTTCGACCACACAAAATCCAAGAACGACTATGTGATCTAAGAAATACGCACTTTTCGCGCCAATCTAATGTTTCCGCATGTATGTGCAAGAGATGAAGCAGCAGTGTTCGCGCGGATTTGACAGCTCGCGTTTTTCTTGCGGAAGCGCAAAGCGTGGACGTTTGTTGCGTCATCGCGTCAAGATGCGTCAATGGAAACATTTGTAGAGCTGTCATTTGACGTTGTTCTTGGAAATCTAAAACTCGGATATTTGGGGGATAAAAGAATATCCTTGGAAATTTATTTGACGAGTCTGGAGGAAAGATCTGACGCTCTGATATAACTGTCTTGTGATAGTTGATGAGCGAAAGACAATCGAAAATGAGAAATGTTGGTCGTCGGTCTCCTGCAAAAGCAGGAACTCACTCTCGAGTGGACGACGACCGTATCATCAAATCGCAGTCATTTTGCGGGCCCCGATTAGCAATGATAGTGCTAGTTTTCTCTGAGCACTATTGGAATTAAATGCTATTTCCAAGGTGTCCGCACAATTTGTTCTCAAGCAGCTGCGGCGATTTGATCGAGATTCGAGAGCACGATTAACGAGCGTCCGATCGGTCGGTAAAAAATGATGATTACGGGGACCGAAATGAGCAAAATTTTCTATACAAGATGATTTTGAATCTAAGTTCATAGTGAAGTGTGAAAGGTTCAATTGGCAAATTGCAAATTCATCTGTGTTTACAGAATTTTAACCGACGAGATTCACAAAGTATGGAATAAGGGAGCAGCGGGTTTGACAAGTTTTGACAGCTGCATATACAGGCAGTCGGAGGTCTGTTTGACGCTCTGTAAATGAGACGAGATATTGTTGAACTTTAAGAGAATGAAAGAAGATGGGTATAATTGTGAGAAAATGAGGTAGAGATGGAGGTTTTGAAGAGGGTAAAGGGCAGAGTACTGTGACATTGGCGTGTTGTTTTAGCACAGCGGATTGACGTGAAAAGTGCGCATTAGAACAATAGTGGAGGGATCATACGACTAGTGGGACATAAATGTACAAAGTCATGATGAAATTTTAGGTGACAACAGATTTTCGCCCAGATGCACCACACCGTCGACTGGATCTGCTGATACGGGATCGAATAAGGTTTTTTTTTGAGAAAAATCACGTTTTATTGAGATTCGAAGTTCAGGTTTCGAATTTGTTTCGGATCCCCTCGACGATTGCCGACCCGCTGCGTCAGATCGTCAGCTACGCCGAGTCGAAGCTCACCAAATAGGTCGATATTTTAAAAATCTGGAAGGAGCGAAGACGCAATTTTAGAAAGTACTGCTTTAGGATGATTTTATCGTTTTTTTCTATAAAAATTTGTTGGAAAAACAAGTCTACAAGCATCGTATGGTTAAAAAATCAGTGACCTGGAAACTTGCTGTCAAAAATCAAAGGGGAACCGGCTAATGAGTGAGCGAGAGGATATTGTAAAGGTATCGGTAGATAAAGAACGGATTTATGAAATCTGGGTGCTAAATCGAGCGGACAATGACAAGGTGTTGGACTAGACCAAACATGGATAATTATGCTAATTTTCGGAGGATATTTTAGGGACCGAATTTTCATGTTAATCGCTAATTAGGTAGTCGTATTTTGGGATGACATTAGGATCAGACACGTTTTGCATAATTTTCAATTTAGATGCGTGGTTAGAACATTGCCAACTAGACTAGTCATAATTGGAATGGGAGAATTAGTGTTTCGGACATATTGAACATGCCGTATTTGAAATTTAAGCCAAGAAGCATAAGAAATGACAAATAATGAAGTTCGGGGTGTATGGTTAGGTTTCTTGACTTTTTGCTCCATCGTATGATAGCAGATTTGTCAAAGTTCAAGAACAAGCCAGAAAACTACAGTACCTTTCCTTGCGTAGGCGTATTGATTTCGTGGTTTTCGTGCTCGAATTCGAATCCTATCAATTCGTTTTAGTTGAGACTGCTCTGTTCGCAACGATTGTTTGCACGAAACGCTACTCGGATTTTCATCGGATTATTTATCTCCCATCTCTTCATTTCAAATGATATTTCCTAGCCTCTCCTCAATTCTTATCACGATATCAAATCGGACTGATTTTTCGCAAATACACCCCCCGTGCAAAGAATGAGAGAGTGATAGAGCACCGAGGCTTGTTCGCACAAGTTTTGAGGTAATTGGGATGCGCGATTGATGAATCTGGTTGGAAAATGATGAAGAAACGGAAGGTTTTAGGCGTGGGGGATCTAGTTTTTCTGATAATGCTTAGAGTCGTTCTATTTTCTAGCTCTACAGTAATCCGAAATCCCGCAATATCTCCTCTCCCATCGACGTCTGTCTGCTATCGCGTGAATTAACACGTGTCAGGACGCGTTTTTACGTACGTCCTTTCAACTTTGACGAGTGAATGCCCCTTGTAGTGTATAATCAGATCCGTATTGTACAGAGAAAGTATAGACCCAAATAGCATATTACCGTAATTATATGCGTGAAAAGACTGGGGGGAGAGAAAGGGGTTTTACCGCAAAGGGCCGAATATAACAACTTTCTAACGAGTCGATAGACACACATGTGGTGTCAAAGAGAGAAAGATGGGATGAGATGATCCCATAGGCCTTTAACGTGAAGATAAAATGGGACTATTGGATAGAGATTGGAAAATGACGGTTGATTTTCGCGATTTTTACCAAAGTTCGTGGTAACGCTATCATTTAGTTAGTGTCCATTGCGTATTTCACTTCTGCTAGAAAGAACGACTTACCGTGGGCTTATCTACTTGGGGGCCCCCTACGTTTGGTATCTTCAAAGTTTTCTATGCTTTGGCAGCAAAACCTACATTGATTTTGGCACACGTGCTCCATTCTTTGATAGATGATGGATCATGAAGAACCGAGAGCATGGAAAGAATCAGACAGACCTGTGGAGAGGAAATGTTTTTACTTTTTGCGTCAATGAGTGGATCCGAGCTGTCAGAACTTATCATTATCATTTTATCAGGATGTGCCAGGCGGCTTTCGAGTCCTATCTTTCATCAATAAGCGAGTGAATATCACTTATCTCCCTTCAGTATCAGTTAACACGTGTCGATAATTGTGTAAAACGGGCCGAACAAGAGGCGGATGAAAGGGATGGGCTACCGTAATCCCCTTTACTCTAAGACATGATTGAGGGACCAAAATTCTTGATGAAATTAGACTCTTTCACAGATCATACGATTTATGCCTTTTCTGATTGATATGTATGTTTTGAATCAGAACACGGTCATAATTTCGATGACTAAACTGTCTGATAGTGGAAATAGTACTTGGCAAAGTGTTGGCATGCAATATTATCGAAAGACGTGGATGTCTGTATTTGCACTATGTAAATCAGAATGTTGGAATGTTTAGAACCGGAAAAGGCACTTGGCAGAAATAGTTTTGTAAATCGAGATAGAGGAAAAGAAGTTAGAATCGAGAAATACAATGGAATAGAGGACAAGTTTTGCCGATAGCATGAGATAGTGCTTGTTGACAGCTGGGATTAGCATTCAAGCACTTTTTGTAGGTTTAGCTGACAAAACATAGGTTTTCTGGAAAGAAAAACTCAGGGGTTTAGAAATCGATTGATTTGGATGCTGCCAATTTAGATGATAATCGATATGAAAATGTTTACTATCGCAAGTCGTAAATATCACAGAGCAAATCATTTATAGTCGTATAAAATCCGAGAGATATCGACACAAGAAGATTTAGACTAATGAATGTGCTAAAGGTTAGGCCAGAAAGATGGAGGATTTTAGGAGAAGAAAAGAAAGAGGGATAAATGAAGATAAAGACTTGGTGATATGTCATCGCTAGGTGAGCAGGAACGCGCGAAAGCTTGGACACCTCATTAATTAACGACTGGCCAATCAATGGGTCAATTTTGAAGTTGGGAGAATCTTTCCCCAAAATGAGAACTTTGTTCCCAGGAACGGGAGGAAAGTACTGAAGGATGCAATATGATAGAAGAATTTTGAAAATAAAAAATAACTAGGAAAAATTCGACATGCTCCAAATATGGTCAAAATTAATGCCATGCCGACCGACTATATCAGGTTACGGTCTGGACAAATAAAGCTAAATACCGCTTAACGGGTCACTGGAGCTCAGATTAAGAGATTTTACTAAAACATTGGAGAAAAAGAGAAAAAGTCGAAAAGCTTAGATCTCATTTGATGTATCGTCGACTAGTCGCGTAATGGCAAAAAGGAAAAGGTTGACACATTTTCACCATTCAAAGGAGCGCAGTTACAGTAATCAATCATTAGCGAATAAAGACCTAAAGGTTAGTGGAATGAGACTTTATCCTGGACTTGTGGTGTAATGAAGGATAGGATAGGAATACAGGCTGCCATATGAAAAGTTAACTTCTAAGCCTAAACCAAACACATATGGTCAACGGCAAAAAATCGCTGTTCGAATGAGAGAAAATGCGTTTCACGAATGAATTATTTCCACAACAATGAATGCGGAGTTTGAATGGATTTTGGATCGGAGTGAAGTTGATTAATTAGGATTTTGCTGGGTTTATTTAAAGTGAATAACTTTTTATCGACTTTATGAAACAATAAAAAAATCTTTAGGTGTTTTCAAGGATAGTTGAAGATTTTCTTTATCTTGATCCGGGATCTTTCGAATTTGGTCCAGCGGAATTGACAGATTTTTGCCAAAATTAACGTTGTCTGCGAAGAGTGTTTGGGTGATGAATTACCTGTGTTTTTCTACGTTTCTCTCTCTTTCCTGAGCTATTTCTTTGTTGATCTGGTAGCCCGATTAGCATTCAGGGAATTATCAGCGAATGAGATCAAAACAGGTGTTCGAGTGGTTCAGCAGATTGGATAGCACAAATGTTAGAGGCTAGAAAGAAATGGATATGAACAGCTAGCTGATGATTGGCTAATCGAAAGAAATGTATGTTTTCAAAGCGAGGGATTCGGAAAATTTCATCCGACTTGGCGCCTGAATTGATCTTACAACTTGAAATGTACAGAAAATCCGAAGGGAAAGGTAAATCCGACCTCCGAAATGACTACACAATTTTGGTCATAAAAAGTTCTTAAATTTAGAGCTCTATTATTTATGTTTCCAAACAGAACAAGAAACACTGTCTAAGATAAGAAATGACGAAAAATCCTACTTGAGAGGTCATATTAGGTTAAAGATGGATGATCGAGACTTGGTTTTACGACAAATAGGCTTATTTATGCTCACCGACAAAGACTCCGGGATAAGACGATAGTCTTGAGAACGGCAAAACGACTGAGCGGATTGATGTGGAGATAAAGGGGATTTGGCAGGTCACAAAAGATCGATCAAACTCGTCCGGTGTTTTGCAACTGTTTATTCGGAAACCCGAGTCGCGACTCGGTGTGGTCGATTAAAACGGTCCGAGAGAGTCTCGGTACACAAATTACATAACCAAAGGAGCGGCATGGTTATGGAGGATTCATTTGAATGGGAAAAACAGATATATAGTGAGATGACAGGATACTGTTAATGCTTTGTGAACGCGGAGCATTCGTAAAAAGTGCACATTGCGATTAAACTTTTTTTTCTCGAAAATTTGAATTCATTAATACATGCAAAATAACTCGCACCGCTGCAGACAGCTCTCTTATCGACCCTTTCATGACGCCTCTTCCTCTTGTTGTGCTAAGATGGAATACGTGAGTAAGAGCATTGAGATAGTTAGCTACTGGGTGGAGAGTGCAAAGAAACAATGGGAAAAGTTCAATCGCGCAGTGCGCACTTTTTGCGGACGCTCCGCGCTCGCTAGGCATTGATAGTAATTTTTAGCCTTTAGAATTGGGTAATATGGGTGGTAGATAACTACAGTAATATTGGATATGAGATAAAGATTACAGTAATCTAATTTTGAAGTAAAATGAATTGTGCTGAAGGAGATGTTTGAAATTTTATGACGTTCAAATGCGAATGGCTTGTTTTACAGGGCGCTATGCGCCTTTGCTCGGAATTTAATGGATCGTTTCGAGATCATATTTTATGTCAGCGGAGGAGGCGTTTTGTGTTTTTGCTGCACGCCCCTTTTAGAGGAAAAGGCACCGCGACTTTGTGCGCTGCGTAATTGCAGACCAAATGTCGTCGCGATATGGGAAAGTTTTGGAGAGTGGGACAAAAAGTGGGAAAATTTGAGAGTGAGAGATACAAAAGTCATGAAACAGTACATAAAATCGAAGAATTTCCTGACCAAATAGACTAATCAAATCTGATTCATTATTTAACAGCTATAAATTTACGTATGAACATCCATAAAAGCGTGAATCAAGGGTTGTCATAACATTCGCAAATGGAATACTTATGTGCAATTTTAGTGGCTGTATACAAAACTGACATGTTTTATTGTGGATGACATTTTCTGACAGGAAATGCTGAACTTCAATGTCATTTTGAGATTTATGTGTCATTGAATGAGGCGTTTATTTGGCAATAAATGTTCAGATCTGATTTTTAACGCGACCCAGATATACTGCGATAAATATCAAATGATCTTTCTGAAATATCATGCCACACATAAAAGGAATCAATTATTTTTATGAAAGAAAGTTTGATTTATGAAAGATGTTCAAGTTTTATGTCTGATAATAACATTCAATTTCATAATCATGGCAAATTTACGATTCGATTTGATTCCCCTTTTCGCCTTGTAAGTACGAACTCATAAATTTGCATCAGAAAGGCTCTTATTAAATCGCAAATAGCATGTGCTCAAATTGAGAAATCGAAAGCGACATTTTCCATTTGAATGAAGACTATAATTTGAGTAACTAGTGAAATTTCAGCTACAAGAAAAGGATATCGTAACTTCAAATGTAAATCGGGTAATTAGCGATAATTTTTGAGATTGGTATCTGAAAATCTATTTCCGTCTTGCAGAATTTCTTGTTCTCTAAAATTTCAGTACTATTTCCAAGATTTCTCTATTACATCTTGATTTTCTATGATATTTTGCCCAGGCTTTGGGAAGAATTTCCTCTCCTCCTTTATCAATGTCTTGACATATAGTCAATCATATTCACGCTAGTTCGAGTGGTGTAGGAACAACTGTTAGGCGAGGCGAAGATATAAGGAAGAAATACAAGCACTAAGAGGAAAGATGTAATTATTGCTTTGCACATTCCAAAGTTGACGAGGGGTCAAACTTCCGCATATCCATCAGCAAAATTGAATAATACAGACCATAAATCATAAGTGATGATCGAAAATTGGCAAAAGAAAACGAAAAAAAAATTCAGACAAATATTGTATCTGAAGAAGAATTCTATTTAAAAACATTGAAGTTATAAAGACTCAGGATTCAGTTATATTTACTCATTTTGATTATTTTTTTTATCGAATTAATTAGTCTTTTCTTCGCTACTATTTTATTCCTATTCTTCATAATTTCCAATTCTCCTGGGTGACGGACTAATAAGCGATGTGGCCTTTATTTCTAGAGGTAAGGAACGGGAGACTGATAATTTACTCCGAGTTTCGAAGAAGCGAGTCTGCGGAATCGATATCAGGGCTCTAATTTATTCAGCTCTGCACCTGCACAGACACAATCTTCTTCTTATTCATTTTTGGTAAAAACTTTATCTTCAAGTATTTTGCTAGTCTTTTGAATTTTTAGGAAAAGACCATGTTCGCCTGTACGCTATGTGGCTTTGAAACCTCTCAAATCGACGAACTCCAACTCCATGCGGAACGTCATGAAAGGGACTATCAGATCCAGACGACGTTCAATGCCATCAAAATGACGAGTTCGAAAAGACGGAGAAGGGAATCGAAGCAGAAAATCGTATTTGTTCCTGAAAAAATTATCTTTCATAAAAGAAAATTTTTAGATCGAGATCCTGAAAACCGAATTATTGCCCTCAGAAGAATTCAACTTGAGAACGAAGTTCTACGAAGACATCAACCAGATGGGCAAGTGTGAATCGGTAAAGGTATTTTCTTTGGTCTTCCCTTTGGAAATCAATTTTCAAGGCCTGCGTCCACTGTCTGATGATTTTCAATGACGAGAAGCTCTACAAAATGCATGTTTCTCTTCACGCGACGTCATCGGATTCAGATGAAGCTACTACGCCGTTCAGGTATCGTAATCTTCTTTGTCAATTAATGCAGTTGAACTTCAGGTGTGCGTGCTGTGGACAGGACTGCCCAGATCGAAGTTCCTTTCATCAACACCTAATTTTCTCATCTCATTTGTGAAATCTCTTTACTAGAGAGGTGTTCACGTGTCCGTTTCTGATTTGGCCGAGTTTCACGTCAAGGGATATCTTATGACACTGGTCACGATGTTGAAGCCAGAAAGTACCCGATTAGACCCGTTTGTGCAGGAAATTCCGGCAAGCATTTTACGCAATGCAGAAATTGCATGCAAAACTGAAATTACAAATTAGCATACATTATTTTCCTATCCAGTAAGACGGTTTTTGGGGATTTCCTGCACGAACCCTCTCAAATCGGGCACTTTCTGATTTCAGAGCCGTGATCAGCGTCATAAAATACCAATTTGGTGTAAAAATTACCCAAATCGATAGCGGGGGCACGTGAAACGCTTTCTTAGTTAGTTTGAATAAAGCTTTGGAAAATTGAAGTTCGCATACATTTGGATACATTGAAACATTGTTTCAAGAAATGATCGTAGCTATTATCTCGTTCGACTGAATGGAAAACGGTCCACCGGCTCCAGACCAAAGCCTGGGGCAACAGCCGAGTCAGCAAGAGGCTCCGGCTGTTCAACAAGGCGTTCCGCAACAAGCTGCTGCTGCACAAGCGCCCGAGTTCGTCGATCCCGCTCAATTGAACCAGCAAAATGCGCCTCAAGCAGCGCCTGGTAGGAAAAACATGGAAGGCTCTTTTGAAATGAGCACTTTAGTGCCCAACGCTCCCGCACCTCCACCGGATCTAAATGCGGTTCGAGGCCGACCTGCGGAACAAGTCGGCGCCAGACGTCGCTCCGATTCGGGATCCAGACGCAGACGCCGATCTCGTCGGTCGAGCAGCAGAGAGAGGAAGGCGCTTCCGGGTAAGATAAAAAATGACTCATCATGCATAATACTGTTGCAGAAAACACGATTGCCTTCGTACACACGTGGCATCTGGAAGACGTCAACGAACGTCATCTGCCGCCGATGCGAGGCAACATGCGGGACGCCGAAGTGATTACTACCATCTACAACAACACCTGGTTCGAGTGGTACGATCTTTTTTTTATTCCTTTTTTTATTTTTAAATAATGAAATTTCAGGAACGTCTATTTGACGCGTAACGGGCCTCGTTTCGATGAAGAGATGCGTATCGCTGCGGGACGTCAGCGCAGCGTCCAGAAGATTGTCGTCGTCGAGCCGTCGTTCCGCGCCGTTCATGTCGAAATCCCGCATGTTCATTGCGTCATGATTTCGCTCAAAGTCAAAGACAGCCGAACTTTTCGAGGTGATCCAAGTTTATAAACTAAAAAATTAGAAAGACCTTTAGACATTCTCAACATCGGTCCGACCGAAGCGCACACGGTGACGCAAAACGACGGCATCTTCCACGACATCTCCTACCAGACGCGGGCCGAATCGCAACTCGGACAGACGCTTGCCAACCTGAAGACCGCACAGTTGAATAGTATTCCTGAAAGAGCTAATGGTAATCACAATCGATTGCCACCAATTCTCTGGAAAGGGAATAATGAAGGCACAAATTTCAGGTGGCATCATCGAGCTCACAACGACATTGTTCATGGATCCGGACAGCTTCAAGATCGGCGACATCCCCAGAGCCGCCAAGCCGGTTCCTCCAGTTCAGGACTTCCGATTCAACTCCATCAATCAGAAGTGTGCATATTTGGAGATAATCATCCAATTACCCAAATTTAGAGCCACACACGACTTCACTTTCAAGTGCTCTGGCGGCAAGACCTACATGGCAAGCAAAGAGGCGCTCTACATTTCGGCTGCGTATTTCAGGTTTTCAAAAACGAAGAAAAAATGGTGAAGATAGAGTTTTAGGAACCACTTCAAAGACATCGACACACCGATCAGTGAGATTGATGAGACGACGAAGAGCGTTGAGGCGGTGCATTCGGTGGCAAAACTGGCATTCTTTTGGGATTAATGAAAAATTTCAGGTGGTTGTCTTCATGATAACCGGCTTTTTCGACGCGCCCAAACCACTCACACCTGCGCTCTGCAAGGAAATTCACGACCTCTGCGACAAGTAGGGAAGACTTGATAATTCTTTGAGCAAGCTACGGGTAGAATCAGATACCGCCCGATCGCACCGGCCTGTCTGCGCTACGCATTGGAGAAGGAGGCCTGCAACTACCTGCCTGAGGTGGATTAAAATTGAATTTTCGGAAAATCTACCTAATCTGAAAGTAAAAAATATTGATGGAGCAAAATAGCGAGAGTTTCAAAAAAAATAGTGCGTCACTCTATCGATTGTTCAGATCGGTAAATCGCTGAAATCGCTCGTCCAGTGGCTGATCGTCTCGAACGACTACGACATGCAGCGCTTCTTCAACAGCTGCATGGCCACCATCGTCTCCAAGTACTACAGCGAATACCTGCGGGAATATGGAAGGGTACGTGGAAGAAGTTTTTTTTTATTCTTGGAGCAAAACTTTGAATTTTGTTGTTTTATTAGATTTGAGATTTTGCCTTAGAAAATTGAAGTAAAGATCAGCCTTGTCGTTTCAGGAAACTAGCCGAAACGCGATCGAATTTCAAGACCTCCATCGACGTATCGGCTTCTTTCGACCGGCACTTCACGTGGATGAAAAGTCGAACTTCTGGATGAGACTTGAATTTTCAGGCTCGCATTCTAGGAATGCGTCACCACTTGGAGAACACACGCCTAGTGACGAGGACGGTCGTGTCCAGGACGACGACCGCCGTAGCACCGAGCGATCGCGCCAACCAATTGCTGGAGGACGAGAATGTCGGGGTGGAAAAATATTTACCTGTTCATCATTTATGCATATCTTCTCCATGCGGCGTAATTTTGAAGAAACCTATCTCTCTTGATGAAAGGAAAATTTTCAGACGAGCCCCCTACAAACCTCCCCACGCCTGAGCGGAAACGAGAACGCCCTCGCAAGAAGCGTCACGCCGTCTGTATCGAATCGAGATGGGGATTGATGATGATCGTGTGGATCGAGAAATTCTTCATCAACTCATCAACTCCCCAGAAAATGGAGAACTCACGCAAACTCGAGAGCAAGCGAGTAATAAAAACTTGGACGAAAAATCGTTTTTACTTTGTGAGTCATTTTTCATTTGTAAAAGAGGTCTTTCGTAGGTCAAATTTTGCTCAAAGTGATTTTTCAACGTTCGTTGCTTTAGCTTTTCCCATCCCTTCTCTAACTCGTCCTCTCTCACCCTCTGGGGGAAGAGGTTCTATTGACATAAACGTGTAAGAGCAATTTGGGAAAAGCTGAAAATAACACGGAAGCTCAAGAGACTCAGAGAAATGACACGTAAAAATAGGGAAACAGAAAACTTTCCGCGCATTCTCTAAATTTTTTAGCTAATTGTCTCTAATTCCCTGGAAAACTCCGAAAATCGATTTTGCATTAACCTAGGAATTTTTTAATCTGATAACTTGAGGTGCAAAAATCGGATTAGTTTTTTGAAGTCCTAGATTTTGAGGGATAAAATCTCGAAATCTCTACGTCTTTGCCTCGAGGGCGGATGTCATATCTCCTCAAATCTCAGAGGGGTTGACATCTCAAAAATTTCATCCCTGCTCTTTAATTTGCATCCTTGCATCTTTCTGAGTGCTTTTTTCATATCCGAACACCTAAAATATTGGTTCTTTCTCTGGGATCTCTGGTATGTATGCTAACTTGTGATAAATTTAAAGGGAATTTGCAAATTTGAATACATTTTTAGTAGAATTTTGCAATGTTTTGATGTGAGACGTTTATTTTTCAGATGCAAAAGTGCTTTGAGACAAAGTCAAAGCATATCGAATATCCAAATGGCTTGTTCCGCCACATGCAAACTCAAAATGAAGATATCGATTTTTCACAAATTTCCAAAATCTATTTGACCTACCAAAAAATCAATTTAGAAAAAATTTCAACCAAGTTTTAGATCCATTAAATTTTCTATCGGAATTCCCTGAAAGGAATAATTTTATGGAGCTTCTTAAAATTTTAGAAAACAAGAAAACTTTCCATTCACTGAAATTTCTTGAAAGGAAATATGAAATTTCCTAAAATATTCATCATTTTGTGAAGTTCTCCTAAATTTGCATCACGTTTGCATCATCGTTTCGTAAGAGTCGCCCTTTCTCTTGCCAGATGTGGGCTCTTTCCGCGCAAGGCTAAATAGCCTAAAGCTCAAAGCATGATGCAATTCTTGTTCTTTCATATTCTATCCTCGAGTTTTCCACTGTAATCCGCGATTATTAGTCGTAATTTTCGTCAATTACATTGATTTTATTTATGCTAATTTCAGTTTATCGATGCCTCAAAATGAAGCACAAAAAACGAAACGATGTCCTATGAAAGCTCTAGCACATTTGAAGGACTTGTCCATAAGAAACTCGATCGACTGCACTAATTTGGATTTGGTTAGTATTCTTATTCAAATCATGCTAATTTTTGCTTTTATTTAGCAACTATTTGGTGTTAGTTGGGGATTTTTTAGTTCGGTAACTTTTAAAGACTGCAAAATTATGCGCTGTGCACAAAGTAATTACATATCACTCCACGTGGGGTTTATATTTTGAGTTCGATAAGGCTAAAAGCTTTTAGACTTTATAGTTTCTAGCCCATTTTCACCCGGTAGATAATTGTTTGTCATTCAAAAGTGGTAAGATTACGTATAAAAAACGTGATTTTTGAGTAGTAAACAGAAGTGAGTAGGTTTCTGCAGCCATGTTGAAAATGAGATCATTTTTACAATTTTTGTGGCAAGTTGAATTAGTTCAGCCAAAAAATAGTGGGTGGTTTCAGAATAGTTTCTCCATTAGAAATAGCGGGAAAATGAATCATTTGACCTTTTCTATTTCCGAGTCTATCGACCCTTTTTGTACGTACCATCTGGCTTTTCATTTAGACGAATTTCAACAAGCACTTATTTTGTCCTTTCTTCGTTTCGTTTTGGCCATTTTTACTGAATCTTGACTCTTCTGCTGGTAGCTTTTATCAGGGTAGTAATCTTAATCTAGGCAAATTTGATATCAACATGATCCTCGGGTTTTGCTAATTCGTTTGATATCAAATTCATAATGGTTTTGTCAGACTTAAGATAGAAATTTGGGATCTAAGTCTGTAAATCAATGATGATATGATATCAAAGCATGACTATCATTTCGCGTAGTCTATTAGCGAATTATGATGACGTCGTTGGTTTCTAATTTCGGCCACTCGGCGGTCACATGGTCGATCTTTCTTGTTTGTTTATGATTTTATATTTGTCCTCCTTTCTCTTTCGCTCGAAGCCCACTCATATCAATCATATCTTCATACCGTTCTTTAAAGATCTCTCTTGCAAAACGATTTTCTGCATAAAATATTTTCTTATCACCTATCACTAGATATCGATATATAAATGATAAGACATTAGCGAAATATTCTTATCAAATTGATAAGAAAAGCTGTGACATAGATAACGATAAGATCCGATTTATCAAACTTAGAGACTTTATTTTTGCTAATTTTGTCGAAATTATTTGGATTTTTGGGAATATCTTCTGGATAAATCTCCTTTCCCCATATCAAGATATGAAAAATCGATAAAGCATCCGTAAATCACCACCTTATCCAATGATGATGACATTCGTAATTTTACAAGTATACGTTTCTTCTCCTAAGATTTTCAAATGTTGATTTTTGCTATTGGTTTTTTTCGTACGAACAAATTCCCGGACATTTTAGCGATTTCCATTAAAGCTTCCATTTCTTTTCCTTCTTGCAAAAAAGTCTATGTTTTTCTTTCGGTTGATTCACATTTCACACTGAGCATTTCTTCTCTCATTCAAAATCCAACCCAATGTTGAAGCATAGATCAGTAAATCCGACTGGAGATACGGCCCAAATCTATCCGCACGTCAACGAAAATGCTGCGTAATAAAAAATCGCGATGGGAACGGTTTTGTGTTCATTCTTTTTTGATCAATCAAAACGGAGAAATAGTACGAATTTTTGGGGAGATTTTCCTCTAACCGTCTGACAGCCGCTTGGCTAAATGTTGTTTCATAACGCAATTAGCTGCGCTTTGTGAATGCCGCTTCAATTTTATTTTGACACATTTTTACCCTCACGTGTCGGGGACAAATATCGGGAATAAAAAGGGGGAAATGCCTCGCCGAGCCCCACGAATCGTTTTCTTCATTTCTCAAAGGAAATTGTCACGTCTTGAATCGTCATCAATTCCCGTCCTCCCCCACCCACTTCCTGGTTTTTTGTCTTCAAATGCACCTTAAAAATTGAATTCTTTTTTTTTTTTTTTTGATTTATCATCGAATAGTTGCTAATTTCGTGATTTTTGAATACATTCTATTCTCTCGGGAGCATTGTGTCTAGTTTTCGAGAGCATTTTGATTAAAATTTTCCTATTTTGGGACCCAAAAATGACCATCACGACAGTCCGCTGCGTTTCGGCCGAGAAATTACTCGAATCCCCGCCCAGACAGAGGCATTATGAGCCGCGACGCCCTCCGAGCCTGTTTGAAATCAGGGAAATGGTACGGGATTTCCTAAGGGTTAATTAGAAAATCAAATTCGCAAAAATCTCGCTGTTTCGACGAAATATGGGGAAATTTTCAGATCCAGAATGTGTGCAGCGAGCTCGTCCTGGATAACAGCCAGCTTCACAAAATGATGACCGCCATGGAAAAGTCGATGAACGAAGGGTTGGCGAAAGAAACAGGTACTTGCTCAACATGTTTCATTTTTGTTGAAACCTACAACTTGTAGAATTTCCCTTGAGAAGATGCCGTAAAATATCAAAAATTACTCGATTTTAGACAAAAATCGAAGGAGGATTTATTCCAACGTTCCAAAGCATCGAAAAGTTTCAGCTTCTACCGCATCCGTACGCATGTTGCCCTCTTTCGTTCGATCGGTGCCGAATGGCAGTGAGCTCGGCGATTTCCTTGCCTTGGATCTGGGTGGCACGAATTTCCGCGTTCTGCTCGTCCGACTGACCGCCGAGGGCTCGACCATGATGAGCAAGATCTTCCGCGTCCCCGACAATCTCATGAAGGGAACCGGAGAGGCGGTAAGATTTTTGTGCCCTCAAGGAAAACCTTGGAAATTAAATTAATTATGCACTTTTTTAAGCTTTGAATGAATTTTTGTTGAAATTTTCTAGAAAAAGGTTATTTTTTAATTTTCAAGATTCCAGCTTTTCGACCATATCGCCCATTGCATGGCCGTTTTTATAGAGGAGAACAACATCGACAAGTCGAACAAGTTGCCGCTCGGATTCACGTTCTCCTTCCCCTGCAAACAAGAAGGTCTAACTAGGTAATTAAGGGATAATTATCATAATTATCATTTATCTTAATCCAGAGGCAAGCTGATTTCTTGGACGAAAGGTTTCAAGGCGTCTGGAGTCGAGGGCATGGACGTAGTTGAGTTGCTAAGGGAGGCCTGTCATAGAAGGAAGGTACGGAAAATTGAGATTTTTAGTACTTTTCTCACAAAAATGAAAGAACTTGACTTTATGGAAAGCACTCGAGATCTAAAGTTGCGACTCTGGATTACAGTTGTTTTTACGGTCATTTTGACACCTTCAGGACATCGACATCGACGTCGTGGCGCTCCTGAACGACACCGTCGGCACGCTCATGGCTTGCGCTTTCAAAGAGAATAATTGCGAGATCGGAGTGATCGTCGGTACGGGCACGAATGCGTGCTACATGGAAAAGCTGGATCGATGCGGAAAGCTCGAGGGAATTGTCGACAAGAATGACAGACCGGATCAGGTAGGGAAATTTTAGTGAAGGAATTTTATTTTTACTGCCAGGTTTGAGAAAAATATGATCCCAATAATTTGAAGTATTGGAAAAATTAACCTGAATTCTCGGGAAAATTTTCTCGAGTGATTTTAGGTTCCAGAAAAATCAACTTGAATTTCATATGATTTTATTATATCCCCGGTTTTGGGAGGGAAATGTTTCCACACAATTTTAAGTCTCAGAAAAATCTATGATTCAGATGATCATCAACACGGAATGGGGCGCGTTCGGTGACGACGGCGCAATGGCGTTTCTGAGAACTGAATTCGACGATATCGTTGACAGGGACTCAATCAACCCGGGGAAACAATTGTAAGATTGATCTATTTTAAAAATCGAGAGTTGATTTTCAAGGTCGAAAATTCAAATACACTGGAACCCGCTAAAAATGAGCTTCGATGTTGAAGCTATTTTTAATGAAGCATTTTTAGGTTCGAAAAGACTATCTCCGGCATGTATATGGGAGAACTGACTCGCGTGATCCTCGAGAAACTCGCCAGGGACAAGCTGCTGTTTGGAGGACACTACGAAGCCATTGCACAGCCTCACATCTTCCCCACCAAATATGTTTCGGAAATTGAAGCGTGAGAATTTTGCTTATCTTCATTCGTTTTTTGGCAAAGTAATTATTTTATTGATTTTTTATCAGAAATTTAAAAGAAAACCTGAATTTAGTTAAGTAACTTGAGATTTTCAGAAATTAAAAAGATCAATTTTCAGCGAGCTCAAAGACGACCAAGAGCAGACCTTTTCGAAAACGTATTCGATCCTGGAGGACATTGGAGTTGAAGGCCTGTCCACTGCTGATTGCGCTAATGTGGCCTACGTTTGCTCCGTCGTTTCTTCGAGGTATTTTAATCAATATTTCTAAATAAAAATCTACAGATTAAGTCTTTCATTAAAGTTTTCATAAAAATTAGTGAAATTGCCTGGGAGATAATGGATTTGTTCACAAATCGCTGAAACAATATTTATTTAATTTGAGAGCCGCCTTCCTAACCGCAGCCGGCATCGCCATGTTGATCAGAAGAATGGGCAAAAAGGAGGTTGTCATTGGCGTCGACGGTTCGGTTTACAGGTGAGTCAAATGTTTGCCAAAAGTCGACAGATCGAAGATTTCGCTCTTGAAAAATCAAAATTGAGCATTGCCTTATTTTACGGTAACATAAATTCGAAGTTTTCATATGTAAAATTTCTGAATGATGACAAAAATCATGAAATAATGATTGTTTACGTTAAATCGAACGAATGAAATTTGAAACTTGGTGGCGGTTTTCGATGTTTTACATTAGATTCCATCCGACTTTCCCGCAACTGCTCGATGAGAAAATCGGCGAACTGCTTGGAAACTCTAGTCAGGAGGTAACGATTTTAAAAAAAATTGTTATAGAATAGTGGCGTAAGAAAAATGTGACGTCTTTAGCTAAAGTATTTATTTTAAATGACGCTAAATAGTGATAGAAATAACATCACTTCCCAGAATGTCTGGTTTCTCTTAACTTTGAATGTTTCAGTACCGTTTGATGCTTTCCGAAGATGGCTCTGGAAGGGGTGCTGCGTTGGTTGCCGCTGTCGCCACCAGACTGAAGCAGGAAAGAGGAGAGAAATAGTCGATTTTCGTCTTTTACCTAAGCCACTTGTCTAAATTACGCTTTAAAATAGGGCATTACTCGATAGAATTTTCACTCTCATGTTCATTAACGAAAAACGTTTCCCCGACAATGGTTGCGCATAACGCTAGTGGGCGTGGCTAAAGTGTTATACCGTATCGATTATTAGGTCCATTTCGATCTAATTTTCGAAATGAACTATTTGGTGTATATACCACTCCTTTTCATGATTATGAATAACCCTGCAGCATTCTGGACCATATCACGCTTCTGCTTTTCTTCGTTAACGAACATGATCGAGTGATTTTAGCCAGATTTAATTTTAACCAAAGCGATTTCACAAATCATGCTCTAAATATAGGCAATTTATTGATTTCAGTGGTTTGATTTTTGCAATTTAGTTAGCAGTCGTTTCCTTTGAACTGTATGATTTTTGCTCATAGATAGGCCATTTAATTCGATTTTCGTAATTTATCCTAAATCTCATATCAAAACTGGTTCAGTGTTCTGTATCATAAATCAAATTTGCTAAAGTATATTTTAGGTCGGAAAATGCTATTTGTGATCTAAAGTTTCTTCAAAACAGGGTGATAGTTTTCCTATGTTTTCTCGATTATTTTTGAGCTCTTTCATAGGATTTTGGAGATTTTATTAGGGTTTTTGAAAATTCGCTCAAAAGCCCTAATTTTGGCACTTGCTAACCGCAATGTATTTATCCCGACGAGAGATTATTTCATGATCTTGTATTTTTCTGTGAATTGTATCCGGAGTGACAAATAAAATATTCCTGTAAAAAGTGAAGCGAGATAGAAAAATCACGGTTTGTGTTTCCGTAATTTAGATTATTGTTCGATACTCAGCATCCCCAATATCAATCGGTAATCTTTGAAAAAAATCGGTCGTGGCGATTGGTTTGTTTCTCAAGAATAACCACTGATGGTTAACGAACTAGTACTGACTGGTTTTTTTTCACTACCAATCGGTTACCATTGGTTACCAACTGGTATTGGGAATGCTGAGATATGCGATAGAAGCGCCTTCATTATTTGGTCCGTCGTTTAGCGCGCAAGATTTGCGTTGCGTACTCTTATTTTTATTTTCATTTCCGTCTATTTTCCGATTTTCTGTTCCAGAAATCCCAAAATTGCATTTCTTCTTCCAGAAAGTCTATCAAAAATGATATCTTTTCATCGATCACTTTCGAATTTTCAAAAATGTGCTAAACTCGTAAGATTTCCTGATGAATCATCATTGTTTATTCGCAATTTTCCAATTTTTTTGTTTCAAAAATAATACCGTTTTCTAAATTTTCTCTCCAGGAGGAACTTTCTGAAGTTCTCGTAAATGTCTTGTTCCTGTTTCAAATTTTCGATTTCTTCAAAAAATCAAAATTTCAGCAAATTTCTCGAACCGGTAGAAAAAATCTGGAAAGTCGATAAGAAATGCTGCGTGAAGAAGACAACCTGGACGGGTTCGAGGGCGCCGAAACCGGGGGTGGCGAAAATGGGACCAACGGCACGAATGGCCACAAGTCCGAGCAGTACGGAAGGGAGCAGGTTCGAAAAAATAAAATTCTCAAAAACGCAACTTTTGAAATAATCCGAAAGTCACTTGTGAAAATTCTAAATAAGCTCGATCAGTACTAAAGGCCCAAGTATTGAGAAGAATCACCAAGAATAAAATAAAACCGAAAAATGGACGATTTTTAAAAATTTTAGAAATCCATCGTCTTTTAGAAGGATAAACGATAGCAAATAATAAGTACGAAAAGTTGGATATTTTCAGAAAAAGAAAAATGCCGATTTTTGAACTACTTTCAGCCCCCGCCGATTCCCCTGCTGGACGAGGACGACTGCGAAGAGATCAACCTGGGCGGAGAGACGGTCGCCTCCAAATTGAGACTGGACACCAACATCCTGTCCAACAAGTAAGGGGCTAGATTAAAAAAAACATTCAGGATTAAAAATCCTGAACTAATTATTTAGGCTCAAGTCTGCGTTGATTAGAAAACAATTGCATGTTTGTTTGAAAATATTAGTCAGCCTTTATCGCTAGTCGCTGCTCACCTTATCACGTTTTGGTCTATTCCAAATAATACTAGTTCACTGTTCGTATTTTCCTCGCACAAAATTAACCAAAGCACGAACATCGAGCTTTTCACACGCACATTTCCCCCTATTTCAGTGACTCGTCCGTGCCCTTCGTCGACCCCCTGCAGTCCATCGTTGCTGACTCGAACAAGTGGGAGTCGGTGTCGCTCGCTGATGACGCTCCTCCGAATCTGAAGGGCGTTTCGCATGATGCCACTAATCCCTCGGATGCCGTCGATGGCGTCGCGTCGCTGACGATGAAGACGTCGCGCTTCTGCTGCATGACGACGGCTCTCCCGAGAATACGCCCGGATGACGTCACTCCGCCCTACGTCAAGTCCACGGAGTACAGCATCGTTAATGGGACTGGGTAAAATAGGAAAATATGGATTTTTGGAAATTTCGTTAGAAAAGTTCAATTTGCACGAGTCCAGAAATGGCGCATGAAACTACTAAAACACGAAGAAAATAACTGAATGTGTATCTGCATGGCTGAGTTTTGCACTTTTCTTTAAGATAAAATTTGTTATGAAATTTGAAAAGCTCGATTTTTGAAAAGAAAAATCATTTTTCAGCTTCTACAACCCGGACGCTGACATTAAGCACGCGGGTAAATCGGTGACGCCGCCACCCACCGAGGACAATTCGAAGACCGCAAATCGGTATTTCCATTTTTTTAAAAGGCACATTTAATCATTTTTAGCCAATTCTCCTCTCCTTTGGTTTCGTCTATTGGAGACTCCTCAAATACGGCCTCGATTTCGCCTCCTCTGGAAGAGCCGAACAAGAATTCGGAAGTAAGAGTTTTTTTCTTATCCTTAAAGAAAAGAACCTCTAATAGTATCAAAAACTCGAAGGAAGTGATAATAATAGTAATGAAAATTAAAAATAAGATAAAATTTCAAAGAAAATTAATTTACTTCAGGCGGCTAAGGTCGTCATTTCACCATTTGGCGTAGACGTTGAGAGCGAAGAAAAGAAGATGGCGTCGAACTCCAGAGCGGGAACGTCCAATTCGGAGCCCGCAACGGTGACTGCTACTGCTTCATCCTCTCGCGCTGCACTCTCCCCTATTCAGGAGGTAAACAATTCTAATTCGCGTCTTGTTTAAAGAAAATTACGGTTTACTTGCGGGCGTTTGAAAATTGTACTGAAAAAACGATAAGCAATTTATCTCATACTTGTTTTATGGAGATTACGAATCGCGAAAAACACCTGATAAGATATTTTCTGTTACAGTCTGTTGCGAATATTTCAAGTTTTCCGAATTTTTATTGTTATAATTTTCTGGAAAATAAATATGATTGTGGGCCTATTTTTAGCAGGCCAACTATACGATGAACGTGAGCATCACGGAGTTCGAGAAGCGCGGCGATGGCATGAACGCTTATATCGTCTACAAGCTGGTCTGTATTGTGGCCGGAGTGCAGGGCTATCAGGACCGCACCTACGAGGTCTGGCGCCGCTTCTCCGATTTCCTGGGACTCCACGACAAGCTGATCGAGAAGTATCTGAGCAAAGGCGTCGTCGTCCCCCCCACTCCTGAAAAGTCGATCAGTGCCATGACCAAGACCAAGGTCGAATTTTTTAAATTTATAAAAATGAGCTTTTAAAATTAAAAATGCAAAATTTTAACTGAATTGTAAAGAAATTGAATCATATTATTTTCCAGACTACCTCCGACCCGAATTTGTCGCGCGATGTGGCGGTGCGTCGTTGCCGTCAGCTGGAGCGCTTCATTCGCCGCGTCGTTCAGCACCCGCGCATGCGTGTTGACTGCGACGTCAGAGATTTCTTGACTTTGGAGGTCAGCCTTTAATTTTTACAAAATAAGAAATTTAAAGAGGCATTTTAAAATTTTTAATTTCGAAGAAAAAAAATTGAAGATAAAATTGAGAAAGATCCAATATTTAAAAATTGAAATGGTAGTTTTAAAATTTCATTTTTAGGCGGAACTCCCCAAGGCCATCAACACATCTGCTCTGTCGAGCGCCGGTGTCAAGAGAATGTTCAAAACAGTCGGAGAGGTGAAGATTCGAAATTTTGAAACAATCATCTAAAATTCGAATAATTTCGAGTATCAGAAACAAGCATGCATATTTACGCTAGAGATTCAGAATTACTTTTATAAATATTGCTTTTTGCAGGTGTTCAACAAAATGGCCTTCCACATGGAGGAGGGCGATCGCTGGTTCGAGCAGGCTCTCTCCCACATTGATGAGTTGGATGAGGCTTTGAGAAGATTGCTCTCGCTCGCTGAAAAGATGGCCGGTGACAGAAAGGAGTTGGCCCACTCTGGGGAAATGCTCAGCAAGGTAAAGAATAAAATGATTCTTCTTCTGAGAGAACTATTAAATTCGTAATTTTTGCTACAACATTTTTAGACCAAATCTATTTGATCCTCAAAGCGGATGAACACCTCAAGAAGCTAAATTTTGCTTTATAAATATTTCTGAAAAAAACATTCTTAGGGCCTCTCGATGCTGGCCTCCTGCGAGGAATCTACCGCCCTGTCCCGCGCCTTGTCGCATTTGACCGAAACCGAGGAAAACGTGGCTGTTCTCTGGGAGAGGCAGGCCGAAGCGGACACGGTGGTTTTCGTGGAAGCTGTCCAGGAATACGTCGGTCTGATCGGCTCGCTTCGCGATGTCTTCGACGAAAGAGTCCGGGTCTGGCAGCAATGGCAGACCGCGCAACAGAACCTTGCCAAGAAGCGGGAGCAGAAGGCTAAGTAAGGGCATTCGTTTATTTTTGAAAAAGGTAGAAAATTTGATTTTTTTCTTCAAATATGGCATACAGAAAATTAGAAATCTTAACTTTTTTCTTTATTAAAAATCATGAAAAAGTTGAATTCTTTCAAACATTTTGTTTAAATTTGTACCTCTATGAAAAGGATATTGAAGATGGAAATGCTTGAACGAAATGGACCAAGTTCTTTATTAACTGTGAAATAGGAAAAGTGTAAATTTGGAATCTTGGATGAATTATAAATATTTCAGGCTGGAACTCTCGGGCAGAAATGACAGAGTGGCGCAGGTGCGCGACGAGATCGATGAGGCCGTGAGGAAGATGGACACACTGGAAGCGGAGTTTGGGGAACTCAGCAAGTTGATTCGAGAGGAGGTAAGAAACTTCTTCTTCTAGAAAAAAAACTAGTTTTGAAATGGTAGTAAAATTTTGAAGATGAAGTTTCAGAGATACAAATTTTTCACGGAGTAGGTTCGGGATTTTTATAATAAAATAAAATAAATCGTTAAGTAACTGCCAAAAGCTGAGAAAGACTCGATGTTTGAAATGAAATTATTCGCGAGCTCGAATTAAAATTCATGATATTTGAAATAATTATGTTTTATTTTTGAGCAATAAAATTTCCAGGTGGCCCGCTTCGAGTCGCAACGTCGCGCGGACATGAAGAAGATCATCATCGCCTACCTGGAATCGCTCCTCAAAACTCATCAGGAGGTGGGCATTGTTTAACTTTTTTACTCTTAATATAATATTCTTTTATTTTCCTTCTAAAAAATCTCATTTTTATTTTTAAAATCTTCCAGATCCTCAAACTCTGGGAGAAATTCGAGCCCGAGACCCACGCCATCATCGTCTAGAGATCAACCGCCCTACCAACTGTGCCAAGCGGTCAAATTCCAAAGTCAAGTTGCGGGAAGTGAGGTGAGGTTCGTGCAAAATCGTTGGATACATTAATCGTGACTGCGAGTACTTTCTTCCCAAATTCTTCTTTTACTATTTTGTGAAGAATTTATTCACTTTTGAGAAGATAGTACTTGATGCCATCATTTTTCTACTTTCACAAATAGTCTGAAATTTCTTTGGTTTCTTTTTTATTTTCACAACGTTTATGAGAATTTTATCAGTAAGTAGGGCATGTATACTTTCCTAAACTTCTTGAAATGTATACAAGTTACGAAATTTGTATTTTTACTCTAAAAAACTAATTTATGCGGTGCATTATTATCTGTCTTGTCTAGGAGTACTTTGCAAAAGGGAATTTTATTGAAAAGTACTCGCAACTTATGTTTTTTTTTTTAATTTAGCAAAGTACCCGAGTATCTATCATTGCCCAGAATATCCAAGTTATTCATCTGATTTTATCCTATCATATCATTTGTGATATTTTCTGATTTTATCGTCATCGACTCCATTAGAATTGTTCCTAATTATTATAGGAGAAATTTCGCATCTCCAGTCGGTTTCACTGATTTTTCTCCTTTGCTTCATCACGTGAAAGCTAAAGAGAACAATTCTAATTAAAATTTTGATTAAGTGAATCACTTGCTGAATTTATACCTTTGAGTCGGATTTTATCGAGTTTCCCACCCTGGAGTTGTAAAATTTACGGCTTTTTATTTATTGAGTGATGTTTTATCAAGAGGTTTTTACTTAAACTTTGAATATCGATTGAGTTTGTAAATGTAATTTATCACAAGTTAAATAATATATGGCAAAATCGTTGTCAGAGTTTTATGTGAAGAGAAATAAAGTTTTATCAAAAATCAGCACTTATCATATGAGATAGCCAACTAAGTATGGTATTAAATCAGAGTGAAGATCAACCTGAATAATATCTTCAGAAGTAGGTAAGGCACGGGCGAGATTTTAGAAAGTTCAAAAATCGAATAAAATTACCTATTTAAAGGTGAATTTCCCTTGGGTAAAACCTGTCGGAATGGCTCAAAATGTCATAAACCCCTCCAACTATCCATTTATAGTTACTTTCGTTTTATTATTTAGATATTTAAAAAATTTGAACAAATTTTGTTAGACTCAAGTTTTCAATTCTTCGGGAAATTGCCAATTTTCAAAATTATCAACCTCTTATCATTGTCTTCGTGTTTTTGGCAGATCTTTATCCCTGGGATTTAGTTGGATATTGCCAGAATCTACCCGAGGCAGTTGGTTTGCTCCGTTGTGTGGGATGAAGACATTTCCGAAAAACACTAAGAAAACCGAAAAATAGTACGGGAAAATCAGAGGGAAAAGATGCAGAGAAAGCAAAAGAACATTGAAGAATCCGATAAAGAGGTAGGAAATGGAGAAATAGTATGGGATTTTAAGAGAAAACGAAAACAATTAGGCTCTCTGACGTGGTGTAAACCTATAAGCATTATCAGTATCGCTCTCTGGGACGTACTATTTTTGAGAGTTCTTTTTCTTTGTGCCCTCTCAGCTTTGCGTTGTATTGCGGGCTATATCTCTTTCTCCGCCCCCTCAGGGTCTCTGTTTCTCTCGAAGAGCTGAGACTTCCAGCTTTTCGTATTCCGTCTTTTTCCGCAGCAACACTTCTCTCATTCGACGCCCCAACCCCACAGTGCATCATGGTGAGTCGCTATTTTTTATTTTTGAAATTCTTAATATATATTTTTTTTAAATTAGCATTATTTCTGGGATTTTTAAAGACGAAATCTTTATAGGGGATTCTAGAGCTTTTACTTTGCACCGTGAATAGCGAAAATTGTTTTTTTACATTAGTTATGGCGCCATCTCAAGATTAAAATAAGTTTCGGTTGATTTCATATAGCATCATGAATTTTGGGAACTTAAAAATCTAACGCTAGGAAAATGTTCATCATGAAGATCAGCTTTCTATTTACTTGAAATGCCTTTATTCAAGCGATTTTAATTTTACAGTTCCTTCATAGTCATTTGATTTTCGAATAATTTTATCGATTATTCAAATTTCCAGAAAGCTCGGTTTCCTGTAAATACACTGGGGAGAAATTCAGTGCCCTTTGGCATATCTTTTTCCCTTTCTCTCATAATTCATACTCTCTATCAGTTTTCTGCGTTCCTAACTCGCGTTGTAAAGCACTTGCGTCTTCTGCCTGTGGCATTTGTATGACTTCTCTGGTCTCTTACTCTCCTTTAGTCTCTCATTCTTTCTCCACCTTTTCCTCTGCATGACTTCTCTGCAGTCTCTTTGATCTGCTTTATCTCACGCCCGGAAAACATATGCTCACGGACGATATGCAGCAAGAGATATTTGAGACGAGGTTTTCTCAAAATTTTGGATAGCTTTATCGCTTGATTATTGATTATTGATTTTGGATCAAGAGAACAAAAGAAAGTACTGCAAGAGTTTCGCGAATCTGAAAATTTAATTTTTTCAATTAAAAATAGTAGAATAAAAACCTAAATAAAAATCAATTAATTTAACTTAGACCAAAATTTTAATTTTAGGCTGAGGACATTGAAGAGATTCTCGCTGAGATCGATGGATCCCAGATTGAAGGTAAAAAGGCGTCACTTTTCTGAATACGTCGAAAATTGACGTCATTTAAAAGGGCGTTAAAATGACATCCCAAATTTGCAGAGTACCAGAAATTCTTCGACATGTTCGACAGGGGCAAGCAAGGCTACATCATGGCCACCCAGATCGGCCAGATCATGCACGCCATGGAGCAGGACTTCGATGAAAAGGCCCGTAAATTAGAATAGTTGAAATCCCTTCAAATGTTTGAATTTCATTGAGAACTACTAGAAACGAACCAATAATTGATGTCGTTCGAAAGTTTGAATATCCAAAAATGAGCTTTCATTCATGGATATCAAATGTTTGACTGTAATCCCTTTAAAAAATGCTACATATAAATTTTCAGACCCTCCGTAAGCTGATCCGCAAATTCGACGCTGACGGTTCAGGAAAGCTGGAGTTCGATGAGTTCTGCGCACTCGTGTACACTGTCGCCAACACCGTCGACAAGGAGACGCTCGAGAAGGAACTTCGCGAGGCGTTCCGACTCTTCGACAAGGAGGTTCATTGAATTTTACGAAGTCTTGAATAGTCTATCACCAACTGATCGACTTTGATTATATCATCGATATTTTTGAATCCATATGAATTATTCAACATACCTAAACATGGATGAAAACTCCAATGAATCCGTTTCAGTACTTGATGGCCTTGCTAAATTATTGTGCTAAAGCTAGTGCGAAATAAAATAAATGCGGGCTTTAAGGGCAACGGCTACATCGCCCGACCAACCCTGAAGGCCCTGCTGAAGGAGATCGCTGATGACCTCACCGACCAACAGCTCGAGGAGGCCGTCGACGAAATCGATGAGGACGGTTCGGGAAAGATCGAGTTCGAAGGTAAACGGGTTCACTTAATTCAATAGTCTACTTATGATTGGGAGCATTTCTTGATACATTTGGTAACACGCAATTCTTTCGAAGTATTTTGGAACTTCAAGATTTGAGCAGAATTTCATGTTATCAATATCATTATGATTTTAATTACCAAAATTCATTGAGTAGAAATGTAAAATTGCTTTAAATCGTTGATAGTTAGTATGCATAACATTATGATAAATTTTAATTAATAGCTGAACTTTCAGAATTCTGGGAACTGATGGCCGGAGAATCTGACTAAGTTCAACAAGATCATCACACTGATTTTTGATCTAATAATAAAAACTCCAAATGATTTTCCATAAAATCGATATTAACGTGGTACTTTCCCCTGAATTTGCCAAACTTCTTCCTACTTTGATAATTTTTTCTTGATTCTTGCCCCGAAAAACATTGTGTTGTCACAGCGTCGTTATTGATATTGATTGGAACAGCCGAATACAACATTTGACGGAAAATGCTGGATTTAAATTTGAAAATGCATGAATATAAGATTAATATATCCTGAGTTTGGTGTTCACTTTAGAAAATCTGAGATAATTTGTAAACATTAACTTTTTCTACAAACAGCATGGAGGTTCAGGAAAAATGTGACATTTCCATATTTTAGCTAATTCATGTAGTTTGAAAATGCTTATTTTTAATCTTTTCACAGTCACAAATATTTATCGTCGTGCATCGGCATGTGATCAATCAATATCTTATATTTCATATTTCATCAACACGATTCAAGTGTCTTGTCGCAATAATATAACAGTCAAGATAACTGTCTGGCTCAATTTCGTTTCCATAACTAAGGAACACGTCATGAAAATGATAATGGATGAAATATTGCATTTCGGAAGGAAGTGTCTCAAATAGTAGAACTTAAAATATATCAAATATTTCGCTACAAAATAGGATGCATTAAAGATAGCCATTCAAAAATAGTGTTCTTATAAAATGTCACGACTTTAAAGTTATCATGGCCGAAATCCAAAATCGAAGCACAAACTCGGATCGATTTCACAGTCCGAGAAAAACCCACCGCCCATCCAGACCTAAAATCAATATTTAAATTTAAAATATGCCAATTTCGAAACCTTATGATGACATCAGGACATGTTTGAACTAGGTGAATGAACTAAGGGGATACCACGAGTGTTACTATGATGTTTTAGCACCATAGGCATCAAATTTTTCCATAAAACCATAAAGCTTACAGTAGAATTTGTCAAATGTATATTTATAGCGATTATGATAAATATTATAGGTAGAAGGAAGTTATATAGCATTTTATTTAAATATATAAATATTGCAAAATAATCAATAACCAGAACAATAAGTGTGATCAGTTGAGATAGTTTCGAAGAAATCAGGTACGGAGGCACTTTATGTGAGTCACAACTTCTTTTTCTATCCTATTTTCATTTTTCTGTTTCTTTGACACTGATATTATCACTGTCTATGATTTATTGGGCGAGTTCTGGTTCTGTATTTTTGCGATATGGCGTAACGGTCACTTAGTCCACTTTTTATTTTATCATTCAGAAGGAATAGGAACTATTTCGTAAATATTTTATTTTTCGTCTTCACATTTTAGACGATCTATAACCCATATATAGCCGAACTAATGCAGATTTTTACGATATAATAACGATGAAAAATTTACGATGAATGTAAATGAAAAGAGTATGCACAGATGAGAGTATAAATTGATATACAAAGATAGCATTGGACTTTGTATAGTAATTATGCTTGGCATGAAGAATGAATTCAAGAAAAGGACGAGCAGAAACAATTTCAAGAATATGCTGAAAGATGTTGTGAATTTTGTAAGTAAGATGAGTTTTTAATTTCTAATTTGACAATGCCTAACTTAAATGTACATGAATTTCGAGAAAAATTGTGAATTAAATCAATTTTTGGGACATCATATCAGAGGTAAAAAATCGTGGGAATAATCTAAGATTAAAAAATTATTTTAAGGTAAACTTGGAAAGCACCATAAGTTGGGGCAGCGAGTGGAGATTTTTCGAACTGGGGGTTATGAAGTTTTTTGAAGATGCTTATTCTCAATCCAAGAAATGTAAGCATCTTCAGATAAAGTGACGTTTTAGAAGATAAAACCGGTGTGTGATCATAATAAAAGGCACATTTTTGTAGAGAAGTCATTTGTAGAATCAAAGTGAAAAATGAAGAGGAATCGAGAAATTAAGAACTTTCACTTCGATAAGATAAATCTGATATGCGTTAAGCATGAAAAATTAGAATTTTAAATTGACGGGCTACCGATTTTCCACCGAATTTATCGATTTCTGACTGTTTTGTTCAAGCTCTTCCTGCTCATTTGGGTAGAAACCATACGCGGGTAGTTCTTCGAGGATCTAAATTTAAAAAATTAGAAAAACAAACTTTTAAAATGTCTAATTTATTGAAAATTTGCCGCAATATCAAACAACCTTATACAGCATAAAATTTATTAGCAAAACTATTAATAATTGAAGTTGATGATTTTCTAAATTTACTATCTTTACCTGAAGAAGATTATCAATGCCCGTCAAATATCCGTCTTCATTGTTCCCCGGAATCCATGGAGTTCGATGGTCCAGAGTTCGGAAATCTGGCACAGGAGAGGATTTTGCGAAGTCGATCATCCAACAGCCGACTTTCTCAGAATCGTAAACTATTAGGAGACTGCTTCCGACGACCTACAATTACAGCATACATTTTAAATTCTTAGGCAATTTTTTAAAATTAAATTAAGCACTTCTATCATTTTTTACTTATTTAGGCAGGTATTTATGTTATCTTCCATCTGACTGGAAAGATTTTATAAATGTTTTTTTTTCTTCAAATTTTAATAATTCCAATTCTTACCTCATATCTAGAGAAAAACTCTGAGCTCTCAATTGCGTCGCGCATTTTCTTCAATCGATCCACGAGTTGAGATCGGACTTTCTCTCGTTCTCTGCCGAAGAACGCGAGCAGGGTTGTCGCGACGTCCTCCTGAGTTCGTACTTTCTTAAAGTTCTTTTGGAGCTGGCCGCCGGGCATCTGAAGTTTCATTTTCCTTATTCCGACAAAGCATCATCATGCTATAATTATGAGCCAAAGGTTAATTCTGAGCTCAGGATGATCGATTATTTAAGAAGGGAAAAGTCGAACCTTAGCAGCCTCAATCCTGAACCCCAACTGCGCTGAGCTACTTTCTCGTTCTCGGAACTGCATGTACCGCAACTTCGTAATCTCTTTGCATTTGTGCTCTTCAGGAGTGGGCTCGTCAGGGTCGATTTGAATCATCTTCTCGTACAAATCCGCTCGTTTCTTCGTATTTGAAACTTCCGACTCGAGAAACGTTCTGGATTTTAACATCAGTAATTTTAGCAGGTTTTCGAAAACCTCGTTCCAACTTTTATGTCCATAATAGTGGTCCGCGTAGGGTCAGCAAACTGTTGAAGTAGGTCTTCGATTTCGATGAATCCTAAAAATTTGAAAATTGACAAAAACAATCAAAGTATATAACTCGATTTTTAGAAATATGATATATTTTCTGGTTATTTTTAGGCTTGATTATATGAGTTGTCGTGATACAGATTGGGAAAAAGAACAAAACTAACGCTCTTCATCCTTCTGCAATTCAGTGTAGTATTTGGGGGTGAATCCATCTAGAGCTCGATCTCGAGATATAGCTTCGTAGGCTCTGGCTTCCGAGCAATTTGAAGCCTGCTTTTTGTAGAGGGTGTGCGGCGTAGCGGGAACGATACTTCCTTAAATATTATCCATTTTCTTTTTAAATAACATGATATTTTAAGTCCTATAAGTTTATAATTGATCTTCATGTATAAGTTATTTAACCTTTGATAATAGTTTCAGATGATTTTTTAAATTTAATAGGAACTTCCGAATGATTCAGTTTCAAATTCAAATGTCGAAAAGGAGACAAATGATGTCTTTGTGTACGATTTATTCCCCCGCCTTTCGATTTAAATCACTTTCAGATTATAGCCCTAAAAGCCGCATTGTTTGACGTCAACTCCAGCTTAAAGGCGACATTTTTCTCGGCTCAATTTGGCAATTTTCCTGTTTCTCAAAACAAAGCAATTCAAGCATAGAAAAAAGATAAATTTCGGGTCGTCCGACCTTCTCGAAACGTGACAAAATTGGATCCATAAATGGAAATTTTGCGCTGATAAAAACGACAAAAGAGAGGAACAAAGCCATTAATTTAAGCGCTTAGAAGAAAAAGCAATGTAAGAATCCACATCTATAATTTGATAAAGGGTAAATAATAGGTGCACGTAAAAAGAATATAGCATGTGCTTAACGGTGCTGCATAAAATTCTCTGATAAAGTTATCGATTAGTAAGTTAGAATGAAAATCTACTTCTCTAGAAGTAATAAAGTGGTGACCACAACATGCAACATGGATAGATAGTCAAGTGATAAGATGCGCGGTATAAATTTTAGAAGAACACTCGAGTTAGGAAGTCGGGAAATATTTTTGCATAAATTTTTCTTCAACAATTTACCCATATCACATGCCTGCAATTCATAATCATTCCCGCTGCGCTCGAGCTCTACAAGAAATTAAGCCGATTTGCGCACCGCGTTAAAATAATGAACGACACTACGATATGAAACGGGGCAAAGGTAATTAGATTGAAGGAGAAATTTGGAAACATTCTGGTTGACATCGATTGGGCAAATTTTATAGTTTAGAATTAACAGTTTAGAGTACTGGAAATATATTGATTCAGATATGGTTAAAAGCTACCTTCATGCCCAGAAAGCTGAACCCATTTCTTTAGCCTCTCTTTGAGCCAAACGTCCATCGGTAAAGCGGTTATCGCCATCGTTTCGACAGACACCTGAAATTATAAAATATAGATTTAAGTAAACGAAAAATCTTTAAATACTATTTATATTTAGATACATTGCATGAATAAAAATGGAGCAAGTGGAAGAGACTGAAAAATCGATAAGACTAAAATCAGGATGAAGTTAGTGATTACCGCTGAATCGTCGTTGCATGAATAGGACCTTTGCGCTTGGGACAGCGGCGGGAATCTAGATTGAAGGTAATGGTAGTTCTGAGCCGGCGAAGGGGATCTTTGTCGAAGTTGTGACATGGCTGGAGAAGGGTACGATTCGTGAATTCGTCTGGTGATTCTTCCGGGGATGAGCTCGATGTAGTCTTCTTCGATGTGCTTATCCTGGTGCTGAAGCAGCTTCCGACGGTTGTTTGTGGCAGATCGGAGCAAGTTGTCCTGCGGTACGGACCGGTCCTCGATGTTGATTATCGGCGGTACGATGCTCTGCAGCACCTGGGGGTTCTGCCGGTTGGCCGCCTCGCCAGCATCGATCGCGTGCAGCGGTAGCTCAAACGAGCGAATACGTTCCCTGTTATTCGTGATACTAGTTTTCCGCGACATCTTCGTTGGCCACGCCCACTTCTCCGCGCTCCGATTTCGCGTAACGATCCGATGACGAGATATAGGGGGATTAGCGGCCGGTGGGGGCGGCAGAGATTTCAATATCCAATACGGATGATTGCCCAGAGTAATTGGACGAAACAGCACGGGCACCGACAGCGAGTGCGTTAATGGATAGGGCTGGCCCTGGTCGCACGAAGCCGAACTAGCGGTGACTGATAACATCGCTCGATTTTCCCGTCCCATAGACAGCAAAATTTGGGCCCACTTTAGTGCCTAGCGCTTTTGTTCAGCAGACGTGTAAAAGATAAGAATCACAGGGTATGAAGAAAGCCCCCGACTAAATTTAGGGTCTATATATAGTAGTAGGCTTTCAGAATGTGCTTTCAAGGCCAAAAATAGGAAGGAATTATGTTTATGCTAGCTTAGGATTAAGCCGTGAAGACAGGATCCTCAAAAGTTCCAAATCCTAGTGTGTAGAAATGGTTGTGAAATTGATAGCGAGAGGTGAGAACTAAGTAGGAAGTCAATATTTATAATATTCGAATATTTCGATCTGACGCTAGTTCGCCATAAGCGGGGTCGCATGAGTAGGCAGATTTGTTGTTTTAAGCTTCAACAAACGTGTGAGGTATGGGTCACGCTGGGCACTCGCTAAAGTATGACGAATTCATGATATGCGAGACGCTTCCAACGCCTATCGTTCAACACTGTCATACCCAGAACGTATCGAAATAACGATAAAAGTGATGATATCATAATTTGTGTGAATTTTAGAGCCTTTCCGGGCACATGTCTAAAATTTGTACGTAATTGTTGCCAAAATGAGTAATGACCTAGGAAATAGTTTGGAAAAACGTTAAAGTTTTCGAAATTATGGCATTTTAAGGGCATTAAGTCTGAAAATCCGGTTCATCTAAAACTTATCAAGACACAAAAGCTGTTGCGATATTGCTTTACGTAGTTTACCTAGCGCTAAAACTGGGAATTTGAAAATATGTGACTATGCATGTTTACGATATGAAAAATATGCGTAGTTTCTGCTATTTGACTATTTCCTAAATCTATGCAGAAATTCCATGTTTACACACTCACGCACTATGAATAGATGAATGGAAAAGATAAGATGACAATTTTAGAGTTTGGCATTCATACCACAACGCTACCGACTGCAAAGAGCGACAAATTGTACTCATTTTAATCACGTCTTTATTTCCGGTTCCATCGAAAGTTGCCGTGCCATTGCAAAAACAATCCTCCTCAGGCGCGTATTTTTCATTGTTTTGATGCAGCGAAACGTCACGTTATTTTTTGAGGAATTTTGTCAAATTTTAATGATCGCCTTTGGAAGCGACCTTATTATTTAGGAAAATAAGTTAAAACTAGTTTGAAAATTCAGACAAATGTGATGACAAATATCGAAATAAATGCTAGTAGTTTAGATATGATATGAAGCCCAAGAATGTTGAAATTTAGTCGATTCAGATACTAGAAATATGCACAAATATGATATGAACATCAATTGGAATGATGACGACACTTTTAAAATTTAAATACATTTGAAACATAGATGAGATTGGTCTACCTGAACCAGTTTGCCGAAAGCGTTGGTGAACGTGTTCTTCTGATTGCGAAGTGTGGTGTTCGGTGTGTTGATTGGGGAACTCGAGGGCGTCGGGCGAGGCGACGGATAGGGGAAACACTTGATGATCTGAAAATTTATAATCGTAAATTTTAATCAGACTAAATGTTTTGAGTATTTTAGAAAATCAATAAATTACTCATATTTTAAATGAAGCGATAAACGTTTCTCCAAAGAATGACTTTTAAGGACTGCCAGCGCCTATTTTCAAAGTTTAAATTGGATGGAAAATGAAGAGAGGGTGTTGGTAAAATTATGAGGAAACCAATGCTACTCAGCGCAATAACTTTTTTTTTTTCTAAATTTTGTATCTGAAAAATTCCTGAGTTAAATATGAAAAAAAAAACGTAAAGATAAATAAAGAGAATGGATAGAAGTATTGGAAAAGATCAATGATTATTTGAAATTTGTCATTTGGTTTGGAAGCCGGCCAACATATTTATTTCCCCAGTTGTACAGTCATTCCGAACTGCATCACATGGGGATTATTTCCAAGCAGAGAAATTGTAATCCCCTAGGTCAAAATCGGTGAAAACCCGATAAAATGATGTAGAAGAAAAACCAAGTAACCAAACAACTTGCAGAGAAATTTGGTGATGACGATATTTTACTTATTATACGAGTTTTTTCTATTGACGAAAAGACGAATATTACGAATCGGAATATTGGAAAAGACTCTAGAACGAATAGTTTGAATTGACTATAGGTCTGACTTGTGATCAAAATATAAATATGATCGAGTTTAGTTTAGACATAATTTTAAATTTGAAACGAAATTAGAGTTGGCCTGAAAATTGAGATGATACGGTCTGGGTCAAAGAGAAACCAAATGAACTAAAACCTATCAAAAAGTCGAGAGTGTCGAAATCTTCAGTGAAAGTCGGATAAAGTAAACTAAGAATCTCGAAATTTGAGAAAAATGTCAGCTCACGTTTCTGATAGTCTCGTCGTTGAGATCCTGCGATAGGAGCATAAATCCACTACCAACTCCCTGTTTATCTCGATTTTTCCTTAGATTGAAAAATCTCGACACTCCCGGGGTCCGATTTTCCAATTTTCGACGAATTTTGTCACGCGTACCCCCTTGAAAATTAGCGGGAATTTCAGGACTAAGCAAATAGTTTTATACGAATAGGACCTCGTCCCGTAGCGATTCCAGCAAAATGTCGCACAGACCCGATCGATTTTCAGGCCAGGGCCTATTTGGCGTTGATTTAATGCGCACACCTGGGGGTACAGCTCATTGAATTTTTCTCATCGAAAGACGGGTCTTTGTGGCGAAATATCGTGATTATTTGAGAGAATTAAGAAGAAAAGAGGCAGTTTCTAAGACGCACAACTTCAAACCGGGAATTATACAGTGATTATGAGACTTTGATACAAGTCGTGAGGCGACTTGAAAATTTAAAAGAGGTGTCAAGATGCGGTGAGAAATGAAAATTTGAGCAGGATTTTGTCACTTGTGAAATAAGATGGCTTTAGGAGGTGCAAACAATAAGCCGACATAAATATTTTCAATATTAGAGGAATCAAAAACTAAGAAAAATGAAGTTTCCGATTGATTTTATGATCTAAGTTAATTATACTGATTTGAATATGGGAAAAAACGAAGTTTTGAGGTGATCTAATGATTTACGTTTGTGATATTGATTCAAATAGAAGGAATATAAAATGACGTATGGATAGAAAATTGGTAAATGATCACAAAGTTGTGAGAGACTAGACAAGAACCGTGAGGAATTTTCACCAAATGGCTGAAAATCGATAGATATAATCTATTAATGTTTGGTGAATTTCCCTTCTATGGTGTGTATGTTGTATCTTTGATCTATAGATTGGATGAATTGTATGCAACAGGTTTGGAGAAAACGAGACTTGTAAGGTGCGGCCGAGTTTTACGACTTGTAGAAGTAGTTTATTTATTGATAGAAAAGTGTTTATTGAGTTTTATAAAATTTAGGAAAATTGAAAAATGTGGATAGCTTTATTGCCTCTTTAGATGGTTAGAAAATTATCTCGATGCTTTACAGAAAGGAATAAAATTTGCAAAGTTAGTCCGGTTTTTATTTTACCTATACCATGGACTAATGAAGAGCATGCGGCAGTTTTGCAAAATCCGACGCGGTTTTACCTTACCTGTAGAAGTCGCTCTTGAGTAGGTATCGTCGGTTCGGACATGGTGTCCCGGTGCTCGTGAACAGAAGGCGTGGGTATCTCGTCCCACACAAACTCAGGGCGCTCTTTCTGTTGTTTCCTAAATTTTAAAACAGTAAAATCTCAGATAAAATAATTTAGAGGACGAAAAATGAGGGTTTTATTTTAATTGTTATGATATAAAAATTTACCTTAATTTCTTGATAGCACTCTTAGACAGCTTAGTTGGTCTTGCTGGTCGTCCATACTCTTCTTCTTTGTCAATGCTGAAATAAAATATTAAAAAGCGCCGTCCTAGTCATATGATGAAGCATAGGAAAATAGCAGATTTTATATAACACAAGATATTGGACGAAATGGAGGGGAATGTTTACTGATTATGCAGCGACAGACATCCCTGACCTCCGCTACCAGATCCGCATCGCAGGTGTCTGCTTTCGTTCCCGCCCATGATTTTCTGAAATCGATTTAAAATCATTTAAAAAAATTCCTGAAGTCACATTAAAATATTTGAAAGTTAAACGGAAATGATGAAGTTAATCTTCAAGTTGATAAATTTAGGATGAATTTATCAACTTTCAGAGTTCGAAACACATGGCTGAACCCTTATATTCGATAGATGATATGAGAAAATCGATAATATTATGCAAATCAATTGAAATCGAGGAGATTATCTGAAAATCAATCAAAATACCCGCATGAAAATGCAATTCAGATTGCATGATCGCGAGTGTGGGAGGTAATATTTTGAAAATATCGGAGGAAATTGATACCATTTATCGATTTTTCAAGATATAATATATTTAAAATAAACTAAAAGTCTTACCTTAATAATGAGATCAATCATTAACCGTAAATTATAATGAGCGGAAATTGTTTAGCTTATATCAGAATATAGCCAATTAAAATATAGCTAATTTCAGGTCCAAAATGGGCCGAAATCTGGCCTTTTCAGGTAATAAATTTCAGGTCAGTCGAATTCTCGTACCTAAAGAAAAAATATAGCCTTGCAATAAGATAACAGAGTTTAAATATCGAGAAAATGCATAGGTTAAAAGTTATGCTGAAAGAATAATAGACACAACTTAATATTGACCAAGTTTAAGTAAATAGCAGGATTCCTTGTATTAAAGAAGTGTATGAGAAAATGTAAAGAACTCAATATATTGAGCGAAATTATGTACATATTAAAGCAGGACCAACTTGATGAAATAAATGCGTGGGCGTAAATAAACTGAACTAATGTGCGAAGTGAATGTTATTTGATTGTTTACAAAACGGTTACGTTGCACGAAAATTGTTCGGAGTTTTTAGCGAGTTTCGCAAAAATCTATTGACTCTACTTTCGAACAAAAGCCATAGAACTTCGCCGACATTTTCTTTTTTCTAGGGATAAAAGAAGAACTTACTCAATTTTTATGGGAAAAATAAAAGAACAAATTTTTAGAATACAAAAATTTATATGAGAAAAATCGCTAAGAAATCCTCTATAAAGTAAAATAAAATTTTCCTAAATTTAGATACTACATAGCTTAGCAATAAAATTTAAAAATATCGCACCACACTTTAGCTTTGAGTTTCAGAATTTATGATATAGGTCAAGCGTGATAGCAAAATTTTTAATCTAAGCGTTGAGAATTATGAGTCATTTTTGATGAAACTTCCATGTTCATTTTTACAGAACTATTCAAAAGTAGAAATTCATAAAATTGATGTTTCAGACGGGAATACATTTCTATCGAAACTGAGACATGCAAAACATTTGTATAGTACGGGGAAATAGTAAGGTGTCATGAGAGAGTGGAAAATAAGCAGAAAAGGAAAATGAAAGAGTGGGCCTACAGGCAGCAAATGTCTACGTAGATCGATCGATACAAGTGCAAAGAAGCGGGAGATAAGAGAGAAAAGAAAGAAAACTTTCAAAATGCCGAAGAAAAGATCAAAATTACTAATAAGGTGATCAGAAATTGAAAAGCTAAGAGTTGTGATAGTTATCAAAACATTTTTACGAGTCTAAATTAGGACAAGTTAGACCAAACACACGGAAGTAAAAGTTATCAAATCATTGGAGAAGAGAATGATAAAGAAAGAGGGAGAGAGAGAAAATAATCAAAATATCAACAAAAAAAAACATTGATTCAGGATATTTAGATAAAAGTCATTTCATAAAATGGATTAGAATAAAGTAACATATGAAATATAAAAAATGATATAAAAAGAAATCGTATGCATTGTCATTGTTTCTCGTTTTTCGCATATAAAAAATACACGCAAACGAACAATGAAAATCGAAATACCAAAGTGAAATGTCTGTATTTCAGAGCGCGTGTGCGTGCACAACACCGATACGAATGCAGGCAGTGATGATTTTATGACGAAAATTAGATACCATGCGATTTTGAGAGGGAAAAGGAAACAAACAAAAATTGCGTCATTAAATCTCAATTTCGAGCATTTATTATAGTCATTGATCGATTTGTTTAGGGTATTTTTTACAAAAAAAATGTCGAATTTCCTCTCAAAATGAGTAATTTGCTTGCAAAAATGTATAATCTTTTCCGAATTTAGAAAAAAGAACAAATAAGGTATCTAATCTTGAAAATTATATGATTTTCCACTAATTTTCGAATTTATTAAATGACATTTCAACAATCGATATTTTTTCTCAGAGTCCGAATTTTACGATCACCTACTCCATGAAGTGATAATCAAAACTAAATATTTTATGTTTCGGAAATGACCCTCAAGTGACGCAAACAAGTCATTTTTTTATGTTGATATCATAGTTTCCGACCGAAATTGAATAAAAAGGGGGGCGGAGTTTGAAATAAATGCAAGGTGGTTATTTTTTATCGATAAAATAGAAATTGGAAAAGGGAGTATATGTTAGCATTTCCAAATAACATCAGAAGCGTCACAGGTGAGAGTTTTGAAGTGAAGCGTGAAACATTTGATATTTTCAAGGAATTCTAATATGAAAAATACAAATAAAACCGCGCCAGGCATTTGCAAAAAGTCGAAAAATTGTTAAGTGCAACTCGGTTTTAGTTTGTAGGAAAATTAGGAAATGATCATTCGATTGAATTGAAATGAGATAAAATGGAAAACTTTTGGGTTTGTTTGAGAAAAGATAAGAACACGTCCTTTCAAGAGCTACCGAAAAGCGAATTTAGAACGAGAGAAGAGAGATTCAGAACGGAAATGATAAGCTGGAGAGAGGAAAAGAAGCAGGGAATTTTAGAGATAAATAGAATCAAGAGCGAAAAGATACATACCACAATATCTTATCAAAAATGAAATCATTTTAAGTAAAATATTTTGAATGAAGATCAGCTTTTATATTTATTTTTAGAAATAATTAGATAAATCTGATTGTGAGTATAAAATAATAAAATTTAAAGGTTTTTCCCTCCTTAATTAATGCAAGTGATTTGTAAACGTAATATCCAGAGAGGTAGAGACCGTTAGCGAGTAAATGCCGTGTGTTTGTGTGTGTGTGTCATGCCTTTGTCTTTACAGCGAGAATTTTATTGGCGCCCTATGATTATAGTGCGTCATATTATAAAATTCTGAGTAATCTTCATAAATTGCTAAAGTATGCAAGAAAGTTTCTTTTCGCATGCTAAGATTAGTAATTTAACAGGAAGAGTCGAACTAAAAATAGCCACGTTTATGTGGGGTTTTATGACTTCGTGATTCCATAAAAACCAACGCGCAGAGCATTCAAAAAGTGAAATATCAATGAATTTTCGGAAAAAAATTGAAAATATATCGATTTATAAGAGATCTTCATTTAAAACAAAGGGATTTTTATCAAAGGGTTGATCTTCATCAAAAGATTGAAAATATTAATTTGAAAAGTCGTTCTTGATGGAAAATGCTCGAAATGTTGATTTTATGAAGAAGGTTTTCACCGAAATTTGAAAACAAAGTATTGATTGGAAGCGATCTTCACTTGATCTGAATCGAACATAATATCTATCAGTATTGCGATCTTTCCTTTATAAGTAGAACACTTTTGGAATTACTTGCTGAGAAAAAATGCTATCTAACCGGTTAGATTTGCCTATAAATGGTGTATAAATCAAAGTGAAAGAGAATTGGTTTTCTAGAAGATAGGAAAAGATAAGTTCTGGGACAGACTTAATAAATCAATGATCTAAAAAATTATCTGAGAATGAAAGTCTCTGAAGATATTTGATTGATGTAAGTTCCAGAAAAATATATGGAAAAGATTAAAAAAAGATCTTAAGGATCAAAATTCCGAAATAGGTCTGGAGATAGAAAGTTCTAGAGAGAAATGTAGGACTAATTTCTAAAACATCTATAATGAGTATATTATCGAAGAAAAATGTAAAAAATGGAGATTTTAGTAATGATCTAAAAGAATATTTGCAAGAAAGAAAATTCGATAAAAATCTAGGAAGTCGTTTAGAAAATCATCGAAAATAGAACGGCTATAAAATAAAGTCTGAAGAATCAGAGATGAGACTAAACTGAGTACAGAAGAAAGAAAACTGACGACGAAAGAAATGTCAGAGAATGTTGTTTCGACAACGGTGATGGCAATATCTGTTGTCGGGTTTTGTTATCTTAGAAAATAATCACAAATTTTAAATTTGTAATAAACATAGAAAATTCACGAATCACATGAACAAGATTTGTTCAGACATAAAAATTCGAAATGGAACCTTCGAAAGTAATTTGTCCTGAAAAATTTTCAATCCCAGAATCACGGGTACAACGTAACCGATCGATTTCAATTGTTTCGATTTTGAAAATTGAATCGAATTCATTTGAGTTGGATTCTTCGATCGGGTCTTTTCAATTTCACTTTTTAAGGACGAATAAAAATTGCGCTGTCCTTCAATGGAAGAATAAAATGAAAACACGAAAAATCGAAAATTGTCCGACCGAAACGAGACGAGCGTTTTTCATCGAGAAAAATAGTTGTATTTGGAAGTTCAATAAAATTTTATCGGAAAGTATTGCCAATGACCGATAACTCTAGATGGAATACACAATGGAAATGGTCGATATTTTATGCGTCCCTTACAAAATATCAACTTCCATTCAAATGTACAAAGTGCAAAAATTTACAGAATGATATTTAGAAGTGGTTTAGGTTGGAATTTATATGATGAAGTATAGGATCCCTAAATGAAACGAATGATATATCAAGAAAGTGTCGAGTCAATCTAAAATGATGATGTTTACAACCCAAAACCGGCTCTGATAAAAATAAAATTCTCGGGGTCCGCGATTCGAGTCAACCCGAAAGATGGGAAATTCGCGATAAGACCGACGAAAAATGGATCGATTTTTCGTTTTCACCGATAAAGCACGAGTCCTGTTCATATCAAAATGTCTAGGTAACAGGTAGGAGAGGGGACGTATTTGCACCCATTTTCTTGATAGATTCAAATCAAAGATAAGTAATACAAGGTCCACCCTCTGTAAAATCATTAATGGAAATTTAAAAATTGATTAAAATGAAAATGCAAGCGAGCAAGTAAACCCGGCTGAGGATACAGCACAAAGTATTTGATACAAAAATTGAATGTGACTAAGATAAAGAGCCGACCTGAATTTGTTCATTACTAACCCAATGCACGATCGAATCGCGTCGGATCAGAAGCATGAATATAACGTTGACGACGCTACGACGCTGATTTGTCTTATTTTGCAATACGGTAGGATGACGCCATCACATTATCTAAAAATTGTGACCCCACAGCATCATCTGAATTTCAGTACTTGTCATCTCGCCGCCCTTCCTGCTGATGCCCTTCCTGCCCGGCTGCTCGTCTGATGGCGCCTGCAAAGGCGGCGGCGGCACAGTCAATGGGTACGTCAAGTGGCGTCATATAACGCCTTTTCAGAAATGAAATAACGCCGTTTGTTTTAGATTACGCCATCGCTGCTCCCTACGAAAGAAGCGACGCACCTCAATTCCGTTCTGCTGCGACAAGGGCTACGACGCCATGGAGCAGGCTGAGGATGACGTCATGACGTCGGACAACGACGCCGACTACTTCGACTTCAATCCGGCGATGACGCCAAGACGGGATTTGTTCAACGAGTCGATCAGCGACCTGACTGAGCATCGATTGATGGCGTAAGTGGGGCGTCGTTTTAAAACGATGTCATAGAATAAATTACGCCATGGAGTTATTTTCCAGAGGAGCCGACGCCGATGCATGGAAGTCTCGAAGGAAGTCGCGCGATAAGTCCGCCTACTGCAGGGTCAAGGTGCACAGCCAGCCAAGCAGCGAGAGCAAGGAGCGCAAGCCGAGCGTCGCAGGCGGGAGCGGCAACGCCTTGGCAGGAACGTGGTCCGATTCGCCCTATCCGGCGCCAGAGAGCGACAAAACGGCGGAGGATGGAGAGAGAATGGTGGTAGAGCCTAGATATAAAAATATGTCGTTTTAATGACGTCGCTTGAAATTTAGCTCACGTCTTTTAGAGATATAGATGGTATCACAAAAGGAATAAAAAAGCGTAACTATGAAATGATAGCGTCCCAAATTCAGAGAGCCCAACATCAGCGAAATCGACCAGGAGTAATTCTGTCACCAGTGCCGGCCGAGAGTCCGCGAACCGGAATCAGTCCAAATCGGCTCCAACAACAGTCCGCAAATCCAATTATCCCACGACAACCGACGAGTGGAGGGGAAACGGTATGACGCCTTTTGAAGAAAAGAAACCTGGCGTCACTTGAAGAATAGATGGCGCCATGTTGCGACGTTACAGTTTTTTGATCCCGCTTTTTTCAGAAAGAAGATAAAACGCCAAAGAAGAAGACGGGCTCGAATTCGTTGTACGGACGGACGATCGAGGACGGCGCGGTCGAAGATGATTTGGTAAGTCGCAAACAAATCTTGGAAATTTAGGTAAGCTAAAAAACCCAATAAAATGAATTTTCAGCATCAAGTCCCTCCTGGATTCTACATGTCCAATGAGGAGATGCTCCAATCGGAAGGTGAACCAAAAATTTGTTGGCATAAAACGAAACAAAACGAATGAGTACTTACCTAGATTCTTTTCTGTCACTTCTTATAGTATCCACCCTTTTACCGTTCTGCATTTGTCCCCCTCGTTTTCCTTTTCCCATACTATTTCTCAAAAATAGAGTAGTAACTATAAAGAGGTCATGGAGGTACTAGGATGGAAATTTGATAGAGAATCCTTTATCAGGCAGCCTGGAAAAGTAGTTGCAATAGTTGCGTCGTTGTATACGAACTAGTGAAGGAAGAGAATCTTTTCGCTGGCAAACTCTATACTATTTCGGATCCACCGATGCTACGACGCAACTAATTTTCCAAATTGCCTTCTTGTCGTAATATTTCGTCAAGTTACGCCATTATGAAAGTTTAAACTATTTTCTTTATTTTAGGCTGTCGACACATCATGGAAAAGGCGAGACAGAAGGTCGAGTTGGCTCAGCAGCATAAGCAGAAGAGCAGCGCGGGGATTTCGGGTGAAAATGTGAGCAAAATTCCCCAGCTTACCTAGTTTTGCCCTACTTACCTAGAAAATAGCTGAAGTTAGGACTTATCATATTTTTGCAAAATTATGTATCGTTACGAAAATTCTAAAGAACAGCTGATTTCTCGACTAAACGATTTTTTATCCTAAAATCGTATATCTTAAAAATACACAGAAAATATCATAATTTTTTAATATACAAATCATTTTGGGGGAAACTGAATGAACAATTCGATCCTTGTTTCAGGTGGAAAAGCGTCGCATCGCGGACATCTTCAAGCGCGGCAAAGGCAAGAAGGGAGGCGGCGCAGAGCAGCAACAATGACGTCATCAAAATAAGTGACGTCATCCCCAGTAATCTCATCAACTAGACAGCAGTAATGATGCAATATTGAGACATAGAATTGAGTCTAGCATAATCGTGACTCCGATATTGAGCGATATTAATAAACAAAACAGGGCTATTATTGAGAAATACCGGAAAAAAACAGAATTGATTATAAAAACCGATATTGCTATCATGTAAATAGGTTTGATAAAATCGAGTAAAGCGTAGATGAAAATGAGAGCAGTATTGGAAAAAAAATGAAAAATTCTAGTTTCTCTAGGTCTTCATGACATCCATACGACGAGGCTTATCGACCTGGCATTTGAAAGATGCGCATTTACTGAATCCATTTTACTCACAGATTCCGAATATACCGGACCGTAGGACGTTATGACGACAATGTTTTGCATTCTATTGTATTTTTCGATCAATTGTCACGAACAAGGCTAATAAGTTGGAATGTTGTTTTCGGTTATTTCGTTTTACAACTACTTTTAGCTGAAACTAAAATATCTTAAATCCAAAATTTTTATTCCGTCGATATAATAAGATGATGATGATGATAAAAAATCCTAGCATAAAAACAAAGATACAAGTGAATTTATGAATTTCTTATAACGTAGTGTCTAGTGAGCGTACTATTTTATCGATTATTTCAAAAGTGTATTTTAATTTCAATTCTAAATTTTGAGCCAATCGATAAAGATACAGATAAATATTATATACGGGGTTTTCAGATGAATTGAAATACTTTCAGAAGCTGTTTTCCGCTTCACGTTATCAAAAATGTTATCGTTCTCTGAAAATAAATTAAGCTTCTGCAATACATCATAATTTTATGGACGTGCATTATTCTCTGTTCTTCTCTTAAAAGGCGAATGCCAAGCCCACAAAATCATGCTCATTGCATAGACTTTGCGTATGTTAAGAGAATGATAGTGCCGTACATAGACTTAGAAGGATGACACCCGTGATACATGAAAATACGACTCAATAATTTAACTATAAATCTCAATATTAAATCCATTGAATTTTACTGATAATCTTCTTTTCCTTCTAAAGGCTAAGCTTGTTTGTTCAACTTAAAAGAAAACGGTATTTTTAAAGATAAAACGAATAACTTCAGAGGCCAAATGAATTCTGTCTGACCCGTTTTAGAGGCAGAAATTTAACAGCAAAAAGAACTCAAAAGTCAAACCTACCGTATCTTCTCATAGAAGTTTCAAGGATTCAGTTTCTTGAAAACAACTGGAAGAAAATACGGTATCTATGAAGATTGGCATAAAATGATATCTTAAGATGTTGACAGTAAAAAATTGAGTAGAACTAATGAAGAAAGGTGATATATGAAAGTGAGGCTGAAAATTACTTAGTTACAACTAATTTGTAGCTTAACTCAGGAAATTATGGAGTTGTAACTTCAAAACTAATTCATATTAAATCGAAGTTCACAGTTATTCAGTTATTCCCACCTAAACTCTAACGGAATGATTCGGCTCGAGTTGGAGTTTGTAATTGGAAAGGTAAATGTTGTGAGGTGATGATTCCACGGTTAGGTCGCTTTTTTCATCCTCTTCTATTCGTGATTTCGTGGCCTGAGGTGAGCATCCTGGTATGGATATCCGACGCTTCTCGGCCTAGAAGTGCATTTTTATAGAGTCATTCAAAATTCTCGATTTTTTGACATTTTATACATCTAAAAGTTATAAAATCTGAGTATTTTGCATTTAATTTGCTACCATAACTTATGTGGAATATTATACTTATTTAGATAAAATATCCTGGAGAAAATTGTAATTTACCTTAGAAGCAGTTTTATCACTCCACTTCTTACCACCTCGCTTCTTACTGATATGTGGATTGTCCTGATACAGATTCTTCAATTTGTACATTCTCAGCTGCGTGTAGACCCTTTTTAGTTCGGCCTAAAACAATGAGACTATTTTTAAATTATTAATTCCTTTTGATAAGCTCTTCGAATCCAAAAATAACATTCATTTTAGGCTATTTATGATAAATGCCTGATCAGTTATTGTAAAAATAGTGGGTCATTCGATAGAATTTTGGAATTATAAAGTTAGAATGTGTCCTCTCTATGCAACTTTTGACATAATGAAAATGGAATTAACTTGAAATTGGGCTAATTTGCTTTAATATCAAAAATTGTTTAGAAAAAAACACGAAATAACGTCATACCCGAATATCTTCCGGATTCATATCCACGATTGGGACTTCAGCGAAATCAATCGTTCCATTTAGAATGTTGTCCCTCAATTTGGCCAGGGATGGATGTGCTCTGCCAGAGTGCCCTCCGATCGTCATCGATCGACGATTCGACTCGCCCGAGGACTGCAATTTTTCCGAGGATCAACAAAAATTACGTCATTTGTCAAAATTTTTGAATTTTTTACTCCAAAATATGCAGAAAAGTGGGGATTCCCATGCTAGTTTTTTTTTTTTTAATTTGAACTTTGTAAGACTAAGAAAATTAAATTAAGAACCAAAAAGTTGTATTTATATATACCAGGTAAAATTTGGGCGCGATGATGATCACCATATTGACTGAGACGGTGAGTTGGATTTGGACAAACGCAACTGTGAAGAGCGTGTCAGAATGGCCCGAATTTCGAATCGAATATCGAATCAAGTTCGCCATTAGGGTTATGATAGCTTCTAAGCAGACAGCAACAGTGAACTGCCACCGCTCCAACCAGTCGGAGTTGCGGGCCTGGAGTATTATTTTGTTATAAATTTATATAAAGTATCATTTTATTTTGACCAAATTTCTATCGTTTCAAGATCGTGCATAAATTTTATTTCACAGCTTATAGCTTGTGATCTGAACATATACTATGATGTTCTCTCGATTTATCATGTCTAATATTCAGATTGCAGTATTCTAGCCTACCTTATAACATAGCCGCATTCCATATATCAAGAAGAGCAGCTCGTATCCGTGCCAGATGACATGCCATCCCTGCATGTGGCACTGCGGCCAGGCCGTCAGCCACAGTGCTGTGTCGCCCCACGAGCCGACCGTCCACGCCATTAGGCCTGAAATTAAGAATTCAATTGAAAATAAATATGAAAATTGATATTTAAATGTCATGCAGTCTAAGTGGAATGCTCGATTCGTCTGTTACCAATCTAATAAAGCCTTAAATTAGTATATGGACAGGTGAAGTTAAGAAATCGAGATTGATATTTGAATACGCAAGTTAGGTGAAGATCAGCATTTAGATTTGGCATTTAAAATACCATATTGTCGAGATATATTTAGATTTTATCAGGGACGCCAAAGGGTATCGAACCTTTTGACATCCCTGATGATTTAATATTTGAAATCGAAAATCTACGATAATTGAAATATGATTTTAAAATTACCAGTTATGGTTAGAGCTAGCATAGCAGCCAAGTACTTCATCATGTCCTGCTCTCTCACAGACACATGTTGCGCTTTCCGAACGCGATATTCTTGCAAATTTCTAAATTAAAAATACAAATTTGTAAGCGAAAATAAATAAAATACCTATAAATTTTCAAGACTATTGATCCGTAGAAAATAGAAAATCCTATTTGTCTGAGCCATACGGCGATACAGCATCCGGCTTCAGGAGGCGTTAGCCAATTTAGGAGGAGCTGAAACTTTTGGAATTATATTTCCTTCAATTTTATAATTGTACTTGTTTTCTAAACGTTTCAAATTTCGTTTTTTTTTTTTTTTAATATCTCAATCCCACATCGATTCTTGCAATTTTAGTGCTAAAGGTATTATGGCTCTCTTTTCAAGAGATAAGGCATCCCCCGGGGTTGGCGAAATAATGGGGAACATTTTGGTGCATCCGAGAGGGAGGATTAAGCCGAAGATTGATGGAATCATTCGCGGGGTCGGGAATCTGGGAACAAAGTGGTGGGAATGTTTGGGAGCAAAAAGGGGGTATCGTGGGAAGATTAATGGATTTTCTCCCGACGAGGTCAGAAAGGAGCAAATGTTAGATGGGGCTTGATAACAGGATAATGAATGTTCGCTGTGTTCAATCGAAAGTAAAAGCGATCAAGCGATAATGATGAAATAGCTCAGACTCAGAGAAGCTATTAAAGAGGCCAGAATTAGGTTTTCTGAACATCGAAAAACAAAATTGGGAAACGATCTCGGGTAATTATTATGAACATCTTATTCAAAAGTTGCTTATGAAATAGATATTTCAATTAAAATAAAAAATGTAAAGCTGATCTTCATAGCAAATTTTTCATCATATTTTTGTTTATAAATATCATTTAAATTCTAAAGCTGATATAATGGCCTATGATGCAAATGTAAGTTGATCCATGAAGATATTTTAGTGGATCGTTAAGGAGGTTCAAATTTAAAAGTATTGAACATACAATTGAGTATAGTATCGAGGCCCCGATTAAGAACATCTCCATCAAGGCCCATCCTCTGGCTTCGTGTTGTCGCCTTCGATTCAAGTAGACGACTGGAATCAGAACGAGGCAGATCACCGCGCAAATCGCGTTGAATAGCAGCAGCATGTTTCGGCCTAAAATTAAATCATTTTAAGCATCAACTCGTTTTATTTAAATTAGCCTATTTAAAGAAAACATTCAATTTATGATCACAATACACTATCTCATGATATTTAGATGTTATTTTACTAACATGATATTGCTCTAGCAGACAGGTGTAAAATGATGTTTTCTATTATATTGTTAACTGGAGAGAACATTGATATACAAAAATTGCGCTACTCGTATCGTTTCTCTTCCACGCAACTCACTATTTCGCTCCAAATTCGATTTCTAATTGCGAAATGAATAGACTTTCTCTCCAGTCAACAACATCAAGGTGAAAATTAACCTCGCTCAGCATCCGTTCTGCATAAAGTTTTATCAGTGTCTTCTGAACAACACGCTTTCGCTAGGACCTTCAAGCCATTGTGGACCGTCCAGGAGCACTGAAATTTTTAATAAAATAATTTTATGGGTTATAAACCTTTCAGATGTATACATTATAGTTTCATATATTTATATTTAATTTCGTATTATCTGACCTAAATATCAATTTATGCGTTTTTCCTCAATACTCTGTTTCGGAATGTGAGAGGTTGAAATTTTGAGCCCCGGAAAGATTTTAGCCCCAAAATGGCTAGTGGGTTTTTATTTGAGAACCCCCAGATTCTGCAGAGCGAAAGCAAAGCCGAAAGCACCCCGACCATTGAACCATCAAAAATGTCTAAAGGGGTTGCAATAAAAGTGCACAGAAATGAAAGAGATAATGAAAATGCACTAAATTGCCAAGGAAATGAACAGAAAAGTGGGTTGTTCTTTGAAATGTCAGTTCTGTTTAAATCATAATGATTTTTCGGTGCTTGACTTGTATGAATCATTAGTGATACATCGATATTATATGATTTCATGAAACGGGAAAATTCATGCAATTCAATTTTCAGAATGTTGTAATTTAAGATTTTTCTGATGTATATAATTTCCATATATCCAAATATAGAGGGGCACAAGTGAGAGCAACGACTTTTCCCCAGAGGATATAAATGTCTCACTCGCCATATATGAAAACGATGACGATCTCCAAATAAAGAAGCAGGAAATGGAGAAGTAGCGTGGTAAATCGAGAGAAAAAGATAGAAAAAGCTAAATAGTATAGAAAAATATGATATATAGAAGCTAGAAATTGGGAAATATTATGGAGTTTTGAGAGAAAAGAGGACAAGTCTAGCTCGTTTATAAAGAAAAATGAGCAGCTTCATGCTTGCTGTGTAGAAAATGCAAAGTTATGCAATTCCCTCTGCATCTCTAACGAGGCTAAATAGCGTTGAATAATTAAGAAAAGGAAAAGAAGCCAGAGAAATTTATGCAAGGTTAAGTAATCGATATGTGCCAAGTGTGAAACTTCCTCATTTCACCGGAGTTTAAACCGAACATGAAATTCGAATGATTCACCTAGTAAGTTTTTGGTGTATTTTTTAGCTATATAGAGGAAGAAATCAATTATAGATTCATATTGAAATAATTTTTAAGATAAAGTCTGAAGCTCCAAAATATCGATATTATATGTGTGATATTGAGTAGGTATACAATTTGCTTGCACTTATAGTATTTCTTCTCGACGATAACTTTTGATCTTTCAAAACCCCTCGGCCAAGTTTCCGTCGAATCTGCCTTCTGAATAGGGGCTGGACGCATGAAAATTCGATTGTCGTCTCTGCCCCTTGGTCGACGAGGCGAGCTTGTTGACACATAAAGTGGCGTATTCCGATGCGGATTTCCCACAAATAATTCATTTGCTTCTATGCACCTTGTACACCCACACCCTCTCGTGATTTTTCGAACGAAGTTTTGAACCCTGACAACTTTCAAAAATTCCTATCCTTGCTAGAGCGTAACTCTTCCGAATAAAATCTATGCCATTTTTAGATCCCGATGAGCTCTAAAGTTCATACAAAAATTCTCAGATTTTCTCTTCGAAATAAACAGGTTATGATTCTTACTAATTTCGAGATAAAATCTACACTTGTGTTGTAGATCTTGATCTGGGCTACAAGATCATATCAAAATTCTCTCAAAACCATGGTCAAGGAGGAAGTTATTAGCGTTCAAAGTTCCCCGCGTGCTTAAAGATAGGCGTTTTTGAATTGATACTTGGAATACGACGGTGGCAAATTTGACTTTCCCTTCCCTCTACTCCTCAAATCGAGTACCGCATTGCAACAAAGAAGGAGAGTGGAGAGAGTAAATCGCTGCCGAAGAGAGCGCAGAGAAGCAAATGATTCGATTTGCGATGAGCAGGAGGACAACAAGAACGAGCAGCCAAAATAGACACTCTGACAAAAAAGGGGCGGGACTTGGAAATTAAAATTATGAATTGATTGCATAGTAAAGAGGGTGACAATTTCGTAGTAAAACAAACAAGGAGCGGGACTAAAAATTTTAATTGCAGATTTATCGCGTAGTCAGGAGGATGAAATTTGCGTATTAGAAAAGGATGACGTTGAATAAATTTGCATTTTATTGAAAGATGATGCTTAAAAAATGAATAAATCTGTATAATATGTGCTAAAACGTGTACTTAAAGGATGACAAACTATAGTGACCAGTCGATAACATAGCGGAACTCATTAAAGTTGAACGATGGCACCGACTAAATTTATAATTGGTGCACTACTTTCGCAAATGAATAATTACTTTGTTTCTCTATATGTTAGTTTAATCTAAAATTCAATGTTTAAGTTATTTCATATTTTTAACTTTTATATTATTTTGTATCTTAAACATAAAGGAAGAGGTCCCTTAGTTTTTATTTGGCTTTTGCTATAAACAAAAGGCGCATTTGGAGCACAAAGAAACATTCCACTTAGGCAAATCTACTAATTGCACACTTAAGCATAGAATAAGAAAGCCGTGTGAAATATAGTTTACAAGCCAGGTATGTCCAGCAAAAATTCCTTCCTACGCTTGGGTAAGCCATTTTCATACTTGTCAAGAAAAATCAATGCGCTTTTCCTAATAAAACCCCATTAGAGAAACTAATTTGCTGGGCTGCAAAAATATTCCGAAAATTTTTCCGCAATCAAGGAATATTCGATCTGAAATTAGCTGCAATTTACAAATCATATATCGAAAAATAGATAATCTACACCAAATTAGCTGAAATTTTATATGATCTTGTTGTGGAAAATTAGCTTTAAGAGTGGGCTAAATATGGCTAATGTTTGAATCAAATATAGCATTTTTCTGGTACATTATTTCCGAGTTTAGATTTTGTACCTAGGTTCTTAGGCCTAAATATGATATGAGCATCATTTTACGCTTCTCTATGGATTTGCAAACATAAGGGCGTCGATTTACACATACGTATGAGAGGGAAAGCAAACATTACACGTGAGATATAGACTATAAAACTCCATATTCAGAAAATCCATGAAAATTCAAGATTAACAAATCTATATTGAATTTAGAAGAGGCTGATTTCAAAACACATTAATAGAAAATAAAAAAAAACTTATCTCCATACTTTTTAACAAATAGGCTAAGTTGAGTATCTTATGGTAATTTAAAGCATATGGAAAATTTTTGGCAAAAGTAGTTATGATGAAATATTTGATATTTTATGTTTTAGATTGGTATATTTTATGATGTGTGTTTTGCAAATGCATATTTAAGTTCAGATATGTGATGATGAATGATGGATATAATGATAGCACGCGAAGGTTGTGCATTCTGCTTCTTAAAAATGCGCATTTTTGTCATCAAACATTGAATGAATGTTGCATAATTAGACAATATATGGCTAAACTAATGTAAATCCTGGTAATTTAGAAATTGCGATAAATTTTAATGTTATCTCAATTTAGTGTTATCGCTGAACGATAACTTGGAATAAAATCAAAGGGGTGCATTTCTTTCTCCCCGCTTCTGTGAGCCACGTATCTCCCTCGATTTGACAATACTTTTTTCGCAAATTGTATGCTAGCTATCGATAATTAATTTATTTAATTTGATCAATATCGATAGATGGCAATAATTGAAGAGTTCATGGTGAATATTGCTTAAATTTCGATAAAAGTCGAGGAAAATAGCCAAAATGACCAATCGTCGTCTGTGCGCATTTTGAGGCTCACAAGCGAGAGAGAGAAACGCGTCCCTTTTAGTTTATTCGAAGTGATCGTTCATCGACAATATGACTATAATTATAGGCGCAACTTTTAAAATGTAGCAAAATTCATATAAATCTAGGTAATTTTTGTATATTTTGCATAAATTATAACGAAATTTCTCGCGAAATAACTTATTTTGCACTTTTATATGCAATATTTTGTCTCGAGTTCTAAAAATACTCCAAAGTAATTATCTCATCACATTTCAGCAGGTGGTGTCAGAGAGATGGGATGTCGTATCGCGAACGACTTTGCAATTTGACATAACCTGCATGCTTATCAAGCTTTTTCTTGCTTCCCTTCTCTCCATCTTTCCTATACAATTCCTCTCTTCTGCATCTTTTCCCCCCACTGCCAGTCTCCTACCTCTCTTCATCGATCCCCTCTAATTCTAATTCTCTACACTTCTCTTCTTTCATCCTACTATTTCTCTCCTTTAGATATGAGCTTCAGAGTCTTCTTGAGAGGACAACTTATAAGGTTAGAGAAACCTTATATAGTTAGAAAAAGGCTAGAGATGCAGAGAAAAGAGTTCCACATCATAGTGATTCAGATAGATTTAAGATTAGAAGGGACTAACAATTCAAAACTCTATGTTCAAATATTCTGCGCCGTATACACAACGGTTTTGAACTCTAAGCATTGTCATAGGATTAGCAAAACTGAAAATCTTCCATTGAAATGAATCATGTTGAATTAGTTCCGTTTTTCTCCAAAATGCGGTTGGATTTACACATCCATGAAAAGAGCTATAGAAACGTGGCGTAAATGTGCTCCCTGGTGAATTTTCCGCGTTTTGTGGCAAATCTGCTAAATCGAAATTTTACGACCCCGCGTAAAATGTGTACGAATCAATGCGAAATCTCAGTATGTTAATTTGAGGCTCAATCCGCTTTAACCTACGCTTTATCATATGATTCTAAAATTAGAAAGGATTAAATGTAATGAATATGGTCTAGGTTAAAGAAAAATGTACGAAACATGTATAGAATTTGTAGGCTGTATGGATTTTCATAATTTCGAGATTAGCGCGTAGTTAATCTAAAAGCAATTCAAATAGCGAGGTTTAGATGAAAAGCAAGATTAGACGCAAATTATATTGATGCGTAGGCAAATGTAGGGAAACTAGATAATGGTAAAATGAAGAAAAATCCGATAATTTTTGAAAAGGTTAACCTCAGGAATATGATAATGATCAAATATTAAAACGAAAAACTATAATTAAAGTAAAAAAAATCAAAATCAAAGTAAAAATCTTACTTTTGTCGAGCAGTTGACTGAACTACAGAGGTCAAACTCGAAAGGGTCCAATCGCAACGTCAAAAATCCCTTCCGACCATTCGCTTCTGGTGATGAGAAGACGAGCCTAACATGAAAAAATGCATGAAGATCAGTTTTGTTCAAGTTTCAACAAGGTCTGTTCGGATTTTTTAAACGAGCATGACCTTGTCTAAAATTTTGAACAAGCTCGAACAAGTCTTCCTTTAAAGTCAAGACAAAGGCAAACGTTTCCCACCTCGGCAGCCATCGTTTTGTATTGTTGGAACAATTGAGCTGCAAGATGAAGAATTGTGGCTTGTCCTTGTCGTTCACATATAAATTATCGATGGGCGGTTTTCGGTCGAACGAAGACGACTCTAAAAGTGTTATTTGAAATTTGACGAATTTATAGCCCAGCCGATTTACCACCGCATATTTTTCAACATTAAACGAAAACATTTTGGGCTTCAATATATCTAAGATGGTTTGATATCTCTGTTTTAATGGTGTAAAAAATAAATTGTAAATTAAAATTGAAATTTGAAGAAGACTTATGCCTCATTCATTTTAAGAAGATATTTCTAAAAATTGAAGAAAGTTTGAAAATCCTACCTAACAAGTCCGGTGTGAAGTCGCGAGAATGGTTTGCGAAAAATTGGGCTAGCTGAAATAGTGATATTTTAAAAGCCGATCTTCATAAAATTATTATATTTTCATAGATAAAATGTGATTTAGGTCAAAATAAAGTTGATCTCCGCCAAAATATATCGTTTTAAATCAAAATAAAACTGACCTTCACAGTCTAAATTAAAATTCACCAACCTGTATAAGCCTAGGGTGTCTCTTGCTAACTGCGGTATGAAGCAATTTCTCGGCTTCCACTACATCGCCACACATATGCTTGTTGTCGTCTAATTTGGACAGTAAAACTGATAATTCCAAGCTCTCGTCGGTCCCTTTATACGCGCCCGACGCCCGCTTCTTCACCCATAACGCTATGTCGGAATCGGATTCCTGAATTTGAGATCGCAATTTGGTAAATCACCTACTCAAAAATGAGTGCATTTTAATGAAATAGCGAACTAGAATGTAAAGTATATCTGGCAAATGAAGTACTCAAAAGAAAGGTTTAGTTTTATAAAATATTTGCTGAAAATTAACTCTGGTTTGATAATTACGTACACGAAAAAGTGCTCTGGGAAATGAGATATTGAAAAATTATACCTGTAACAAGTTCGCCGGATCGAAGTGTGAATAGTCGTGATCCTCGAACGACTGAATTATGCTATAGCCTATTGCATTGGAAGGCAGTAGAAATATCGAATAGACTAGAAGAAACAACGAGCACGGTGTCGGTGACATTTTTGTTGTCTGAGTTTTTGAAGATCTCCGATGGCAAGGTTTTGAATTTTGCGATGTCGAACTCTCGCATTTGAACCCAGAAGATGTCGATGGTTCGTTGTCGTCGTCGTCGTTGCGTCGCTTTTGAATATGTGACGACGATGGCGTTGGGGATTCTGAGTCCGATGACGACGTCGGGATTTCGACGTCGAACCTGACAACGGTCGATGTCGGTGGACGGGGCATCGATTGCGTTTAGTGCGATGCAGCGAGAATGCGAGTTGGCAGAGAGGAGGGCGGAGAAAGACTACGGCAAAAAGGGAGAGCGGAAAAGAAAAAAGGCAATCCTTTGAGCCAACGGCTCAAAAGAGCCACTCTTTTTCTCTAACTGGCTTTTTCGTCCACCTATTTCTCCGCTTTCTGCTTCTTTCTCTCTCCCCCATTTAGCATTATCTCACTCTCTATCTCTCACCTAAGCCCCTCCTTTCTTCGCCTCAGGCTAGGGCGTTTTCTTTTCCTCTCAAATTATAACACTATTTCTCCAGTTTCCGACTCTCGATTTCTCTCTAAAATAAAGCTATTTCCCTTGACCACGCCCCTGATTCTTCTACATATAAAGAGACTCGTATAAAAGGTAAAAACCAGGGAAAAGCCTGAGAATAGATGCGTATTAGGTGCAAATCGCTAGTTTAAAGGATGTGTATATTCAAGATGAAGAGATAAGTTTGCATGAAAGGATAGGTTTCTTAGGAATAAATACCTATTCTCTGAATCATGGTGTTTTCAATATATTTAGTTTTTAGCAATGAAGGTCGGCTTTTTTTTAAAAAAGAACAATGAATTTGACAATTATTTCCTTTCAAATAGTAGTAAGGATTAACTTTTGTGTAGCGATAAAGTTATTAAGATTAAAAATGAATACTTTGCATGTCAGTAAATTTTTCCTCATACATATGTAATTTTAAGTAGCGAAGATTCGGTCTAATATGAAGGGATACTGTTTATTTATAAAATATATCAGCTAGAATGCGCAGATTTATTTATTTTTAAGCAGTTCATGATGAATATCAGATTCTTTATGACAGATATGTATCTTTCTTGATAAAATACACTGGAAAAGTATGATGCTTTCATTTTTTGACGAAGATGAGTTTTTGCGTGAGGATAAATTCTTTAAAAATAAAAATTAGATACCTATTATATTGGCTTTTTCTTCTTAGAATGAAATGTAGTTTTCAGCATGCATAATGGTATATAATTACCACAGTATATCACTTCTTATGAAGATTTATCATTCGTTTCAGAAAAAGAAACTTAGTTTATTAATCGAAAAACGTACTTATTATAAAGTGATATAACACATATTTTAAATCATTTAGATGTTTATTGTCAGATGCAAAAAAAATTTGAGCCTAACATAGAGGAAGAGAATGCTTCAAATCACAATATTTTAAAAGGAAATATTTTAAAGGGGAGTCATAAATTCGAATTCAAATTACAATATAAAATGAAAATATAAATACTTATACGTATAGCGAAAATCATAAAATTTTAATTTGAATAAGCAAATAAAACGCATAAAAATCCTGGAATCATCAAATGAAAGAGCGATAAAAAAAACTTTGCATAGAAAATTTTTGTTATTAAATTGTGAATCCTTGATATTAGCACATTTTTTTATCAAATTCATAATCTAACAACTTGGATATAAATTATGACTTTATTTGAAATTTATAAGCTTTGATCTCGTCTGCTCTTGGCTATCGTATATTTTCGCTGATGTTGATCATCCTCTTCACGTACACCACCCAATAGAACACTGAAAATTTCTATGCTAAACCATAATCGCATTATTAAACCCATATTTTATACAGTACATCATGTTCTATTAAATCAAGTGTTCAAAAACGTCTCCTAGAGTAATCATTCTGTGTTCTGATTCGGTTCAATGTCTTACTTCATCCTGACATCACCTTCTAATACTCTCGTTCTTTTCACTCAATTTCCATGCTATTTCTTCATTTATAACCCTCTGAATCTAATACTATTTCTTCGACTCTCTTTCTTATTCTCTCAATTGTCAATGCTATTTCTTCAGTTTCCGATGTTCTAGAGCGTCTTCTACGCTAAGCCCGGCCTTAAATAGCCCCGGGCGATGCGGGCCTTCACCTCTAGGAGGGGGCTATTTTCGTGAGGCTGTCGACCCGAAATAACATTTATTCGATTCGCCTCGACAAGAAAAAATGAAGCGCGAAGTACCTTCTCGGTCATTCAAGAACTTTTCAACCTATACTCAAGTTCTGAGAAAAGGGGCGGGACTTATTTTTAGAATTGGTCGCATAGTTACATTGCATTGAAATGTATGACAAAAATTGTATAAACTCAATGCTAGAATGCAATGAAATGACGGGGGGCTCATATTTTATGATTTCGAAATTAATAAGTATAGTCAACTTTTAGAAAATTGGATATGATTGAATACTAGGTGCAAACTGTTTGTTGGCTCATTCTTCTGTCAATAGGCAAGTTTGTTCTATTTTAAATTAGCATACCTAGAAAAACGCTGAAGAAGAACGGGAATGATAGTCGTGAGATTAAGTCGACTTTTCGCGAAATATCAATCCCCTTTCCTAGGATTCGATCGGAGCATCTATAAATAAAATAAAAATTCTTTAAGTTAAAACGGCCTGAATATAAAATTCAGGATTTTAATACTTTTAACGCAACGAGTTTATTTAATAGGTTATAGTTAAGCAAAATTACTGGTTTTTAACTAACCCTGAAAACGGATTGCAACTTTTGGATCTGAAACTGGATAAATCCAGACGCATATTGACTTTATCCGTCGGACATACGCAGTCGTCAATTCTGGTTTTCTTTTTCTTTTCCTAAAATTTTGATTTTAACAGCTGAAAATTCATTTCATTTGGAATTTCTAATCATAGTTTGCATTAGACGAAGCATCTTTTCGCATAAAACTATCGGGAAGACATGAGTTCATGAATAATTAAGGGGAGAAGTTCGCGCGAGTGGCTCAGTTGGCTGGACGCAGTAACATGATATAAAATCGATGTTTTGCAGCGGGTTCCGATGTCCTCAACATGCACTTTTTTGCAAAAAATGTACAAGATTCCATAATCAAAGTCTATAGTTTGTTTATATGAAAAGGGCGTTTGTTGAAACTTTAGGAGTCAAACATTTCCGGTACCTTTTTCAGGAACTCTTTACGGCCGTAATAATTGACGACGGCGTACTCTAATAAAGCTCCGAAAATAAAGGCCAAACACACACCGATCCATACGTCGACAGCCTGAAAATTTTAGATATCTCGAATTTACGTTAACTTCTGAAAAAATTATACCTTGATATAAGATACGGGAGGTAGCTTAGAGTTAATACCACTAGCTTGAGTCGTCCTAAAGTCAACAATAAAAAGCGAGTAAAAATATCTTCATACATTGTAAGAAGCGTGGTCACTCCTAAACTTACGCGGGCGGGTACGGCGTCCTAAAGTTCTTCAAGTTTTATTTTCTCCCGTATTTCTATACCTTATCTAGCCAGAAGCTGACCCACGAAACGATGACCAGCATAGAGCAGGGAAGGTATAATTGGAGGAGGTAATAACTGTAATTGTCATTCGTTAGCTCAATAGTACAATAGCGGATTTTTGCAGAAGTTTACGAAATTCAGCAAAATGTCTAAATTTCGAGTTTTCTTTCTGATCCAGAAAATTTCTGCAAAAATTCGACAAATCGAAAATTTACCTATATTCACGATATAAATATAGCTCGACCCGAATGCAACTGTATGTACCTGCAATTTTTTGACTTATCTTGGCTATTCAACTTTTCAAGGAAATAAGAGAGAAGAGAGTTTACAAAATTTCCGGACAATTTTAAGAATGTTTACATGAAAAAACGAACGGACGGGCGCATGCTACACGTATTCATAGGGGAAATTGCCAAGTTCGAACATGAATATAATTTTGTTAGAACCATTTCGACATCGGGGTTTAGCACACAGGTAGAGAAATTCAATCGACATAAATATGGTTTATAATAAGTAGACAGCCCAGTAAAACTGCAATTTTTAATTATGAACAAATTTTAAAACTCATTTTAATCTATTCTTACCACATTGAAAAAAGCGTATCCGATTGGAAATACCTAAAAACGCTTTTTAATATGTAAATCGTTTACGAAATTTTCTAATTTCCCAATAAAATGTTTTATTTTTTGTAATAACTTTGTTAGCAATTCGAATTTATGTTATATAATTTGACTTACCAATCTAGAAACCACATCAATTCGTTTCGAGCGCTCCTTATATCTCCTCACAAAAATTCGGCAACAAAACGATGATCGGCCTTGGTTACTCGAAAGTAAAGGCTGGTACCCATCACGATAAATGCCGTACCCATCCGAAGTTTGTTGGGTCATCTTTACCTAAACTTTACACTTTTCTCTGATTATTAGGATTTTTTTACGATTCGATTATGATTATTTTGACCGATGTCCCTTCTAGCGGCGTAATTCACTAACGCGAACTCTAATAGAGCTCCGAAAATGAACGCCAAACACACTCCGATCCATACGTCAATGGCCTAAAATCTCATTTTTAAATAGACTAACTATCCTATATATCAAAAAGTATTGGTTATTTTTATGAAAATCTGAATAGACCTTTGTTAAGTAGTTCATATATGGAGAGCTTAAGAAATAGAACTTTGTAAGTTTTGACACTTAAAGCTAATCTTCATATAAAAATCCCAATTTTATTGGTTATCTTACCTTGGTGTAACTAACAGGAGGCAATTTAGCGTTAATACCGGAACTTTGAGTCGTCTAAACTCCATTTTCTTTTAAGATAGTATGAAAGTAATTCTTACCATCGTAAGCAAGGTAGTAACGCCGAGCTAAAAATTCTTCAATAAATAACAAAAACTGGAAAAATCGAATTGCATTTTAAAACGTAGAAATAATAGTTTAATTTCAACTTCATTTAAAACTATTTTGCTACAACTTACTGTTACGCGAGCGGGCACGGAATCTTTGTCGAGCTAAAAATTTGCATTTTGTTAAATTAATGAGAAGGACTTACCCAAAATGATACCCAACTGACGATAACTAACATACAAGATGGAATGTATAGCTAAATTCAAATGATGAAATTTAAGGATGCATATTTAGATACCTGTAACAAGTAGTAACTGAACTCTCTCTTCAATATAAGTTGGGTTTTCAGACAGGAATAGGTGCCTAAGCATTTTAAATTAAACAAATTTAAAATTTAAAGACATTAGTTAGAAAACCATGCAAAATATCACAAAAGCGACAGGTAATAACTTTGCCACAGAAGCTCTGACAGCTTGGATTAGGACGAGTCACGATTTTAGGACGAGCAATGAAGATATTACGCAATAGGGAGAGAAGATGTTCAGACGAAATTATTTAAATAAAGATAAATTGATTGGTGGTTTGAGACTTTAATATAAATATAAATTAATTCAATTTTATTTGAATGATATAATTAGTTTTTTTTTAAATATTCAGGCTCATTTAACTATGATATATTCAAGTACCTGTATTAGTAATCGAATTGCAGTAACCGGTCTGAATGTCCTGGAGATCGAAGCTGGGCAGCGATTTTCGCAGTCCCGGCTTCCTCTGGATCGGTTCGATCGCCTTCCATTGAAACACGATATCATCCGTGGTATAGGCATCTAAAAGTTGATTTTTCTTCAAAACAAAATTCCATTTAAATTATTTTTTCTTTAAATATATATTAAAATACTTTTTTTGTTTAATTCTATCTTAAAATTGATTTATCTACTTTCTAAGATTTACATAAAACCGTTAAATGAAGCTTCAAGAGTACTTTAAAAAGTAGTTATTTTAAATAAGATATATTTAGAATTCCAATACAAGAGTAATTATAAGTTTAGGGAAATTTTATTTGCCTAAACCTAAATCCGAAATTTTTACTATGATGACCCTCGAGCCCTTAGTGAAATTCAATATATTGCCCGTTTTCAGACTTGCAAAATGCGAATTTTCCTCGTTGCAAAAGTGGTAAATATTTATTTAAGTTATACTAAAACTACGCTTAATAGGGAAATAATTTTTATCCTTTAAAGAAAACTTTCCCTTATTTTCAGACAATGGAATGAAAGCTCTTTTGGGTGCATTTTAGGTGCACACCTATTAGGGAAAAGTACCGACTCTTTAGAGTCATCTAAAAAATCCTCTAGCCTTATGCTTAAGCGTTGGACCTAAAAACTGGCTGACATATCAAAAATTCGGCTCTTTCAGGCTCATTGATTTTGCGTTGCGCGTAAAATCATTTAGTCAAGTACGCTCTCAACTTTTTTCTTCGGGTAGTTGCACGCGCAATTTCCAAAAATTAAAAGTAGACGAGCAGCAAAGTGCCTCGTAGTGTTGAAGGATAAGCACATTTTGCTTTTAGAGCCGGATGGCATATTTAACTCACATGAAGCAACATCGATATCGCATTTTTGATGATCGAGCGGGTAGTATTCGAGCTTCATCGGGCATGAGAGGACTAGTGATAATCTGAAAGACATCGAATTTGTGGGAAAAGAAATCGACGTTTTGGAAAAGAGATAAAACAATTGTATACCTAACACTGTACAGGATCGACCCATCCTTATGTATCCGAATCAGGACGTTAGGTTTATCGATCATATGTCGTCGAGCCTCTTTTTCGTTTTGGAAGAATGAATCAGGCATCCAGATCTGGAAATTGGGGAGATGTATGAATTTTTGGATGCATGCCATTTTTGATATGGAGTCCTAGATTAAGAGAAAATTAACCTGCTGAGACTGATCCGCATTTTCACTGGTAGCTAATACGACGAAGTCTGGGACCTAGAATATAGTTTTCGTGAGTTAAACGATGAAGATCAGCTTTAAAACCTCGTGCTATTGAGAAAATTTGTATAAGAAAGAATAATATAATGAAATTATATGAGGGAGATTTAACTATTTCTACGCTAATTTTCATCGTTTACTTACCTCAACTTGCTCTTCCTTTTCGTATCGCTCATAGGCTAATCGCGTATCCACCCACTCTTCGCGGAACGTAAATTGTGCAGAGTATTCCATGTTTACGTCATCTAAATGATTAAAAGTGTAAAGTTTAGGATAAATACACCAATCTTACATGGGAAGTGCACAGATCTTGATCAAGATTACCGAAGAGGGGTTTTCGATGACGCGGGGATCACGTTGGTAAAGTCAAAACTCGTCAAATAGGAACTTGGAAGCAGGGCATTCACAGCCATTTTCACTCGTATTTTGTGTGAGAAGTGAGCAAAATCGCTTCCAAATATGTAAGCTAATTTTGTAAATAATGTATGGATACAAGCGAGGAATCAGAGGGTTTCGTCCATTTCCTGCCACCAGGTTCCTATTTGACGAACTTTGACTTTAACATCGAGATCTCGTCATCGAAAACCCCTATTTGGTAAGTTTCTTAGGTAAATTTTAAAATTTCATGAATAAATTGCACAATTTTAGGTCAAAAATGATTTTTGAATATTTTAAAGCCCTACCAATTTTCGAGATTGACCTCATGTAAATATTCACTGTCACAATTACAGGGCCTCCAGTATCTAAAATTTAAAATTTATTATTATTATTATTATTTTTCAAATTTTCATCTTCTTCCTTGTTTTTCATATGTCACGTATTATTTTATAATTATTCCCCCAAGTCATTTTCAGGCTCAGATAAGAGATTTCGTATACCCCTGAAAAAGAGATCTCATATATCCGTTTTTATCCATTAAGCCTCACTTTTATGCATCTAACGCATTAATCAGAGCTCTATTCGTAACGATCTCATGAATATTTTCGTTTTACGGGAAAATCAGACCCGAATGAAACCAAAACCGAGCAATTTTCTCCTAGACTAGTAGTTTTAGCGCAGAATAATTTAATTCGGGCAAATTTTACATTAACAACGCAGGTGATATAACTTGATTAATCTAGGCGCTAAATTTAGCAATCCTATTTTGTAAATATGATCTTGAACTTTGATATTTATATGATTTTCTCAAAAATATGAAGAAAAGTCGCTTTTTTCTAATCTATACAAAGAAAGAATTTAACTATTGCCTGAAATAAGTGAAGTTTTCCTGGTTTAATTTAAACAAATCTACGAGCTTAGATTTGGACCACCCTAATCTTATCTTGAATCGAAGAAAGTGGATAGAGCTCTCGAGCAAATTTAGGGATTTGCGGAAATTCGGTGGAAATCAAAGTAGGTTAGGTTAAACTCGGGAGATATAGAGTATTTTGAAGAGACAAGAGGAAAAAAGATTCTCTCTTCACTCTGATTCAGCGTCCTTGGTCGACGTACGCAAGAGGGACTTTTTCTCTCTCTTCCCCTTCTTTCTCTTTAAGACAGGAGAAAACGCGTCTGCCCTGAAATTTGAGCCGCAACTTTGCAGGATTTAAATAGGACGCGAAAGTGCATAGAGACTAGAAACTAAAACCACAAACTTGGACATGTCAGATAAGTTATTAAATAAATACATGTAGAAATAAGAAAATACATTCGAATTTAAACAGATGAGATCAGTTTTTCTTAGTTTTGATTAAATTGATGGAAAATGATATGTGAAATCCAAAACTTGAGAAATAATACAAATAAAATTGTAAAAATGACAAAAATTACCTGGCCAAGAAGCATTCAGTCCCCTCGGTCTGACCCTCCAGTCGTAGTCTTTCAAAACTCGCTGGATAATTTCCTGCTCCTAAAATTTCTTACCCAATATTTTCGAATTTGAAAGACAAAAAGTTAGTTAAATTTCACGCAATTTTTCCTTACTTCAAAAAGTATGTTTCTTAAACTCGGAATTTTCGCAGAGAAAGAAAATTCAAATAAACCTGCCTTAAATTTTCGTTTCGCTGAGACGTTATTGGACAATAATAAGACTAATAGAAGTATGAAGTACGACGTCGAAAAATAGAAATAGCCACCTATAGATTTAAATAACGAGGTCCGAGGATGGGACGAAGATTTTATTCGGTCATGGGAGTCCTGAATTTTTCATAAACTTATTTGTGTTTTGGTATAAATTTTTGAGTATTTTTACCAAAATAAACTTTTTCGTATCAGTTTTTACTGGAAACAAATTTTTCAGCCAAGAATTTTTTAACGCTTTATTTTTCCGCAAAAAATCTCGAGTTTCATTCGAGAATCTACTTATCCTCGAAAATCTTTTAAAGGGCCCTCGGAAAATTGAAAGCTTTGTTTTTGAAGCGGTCAAATTCGGATTTTCCCAAAGAAAGTTTCCGAAAACTTTTGGATTAGTTTAGAATTTACTAAGCTTTGAAAAAAGTTTCATTAGTTAAACAATTAGTCTACGACTAATTGTGAGAAAATTTCAATTTCTTTAGAAAGTAATCCAGGAAAAAATTTAAGTTGGAAAAAGCTATATGAATTGATTTTAGGTCAAAATAAACAAAAATGATTCATAAGGTAACTGAATCTTAAAATATAGGTAACTCGATAGTATCATATGATAAGTCATTTTAGCCTACTTCCGCTGAAAAAGCCGCTTAGATAAATATCATGTAGTAAGTTGCTTTCAATCATATATCAGTTTAAAAAGTAAAATCATACCTCATACAGACTGCTGTATTGCCTTCTTTTATAGCGAGGTAGGATCAAATTATTAGATTTTGAACATTTCTCTTCGAAATTTGAATATGAAATACCTTCATCGTCTAAAAATCAAGGTAAAAATATACCGAGAAACTAAATCTAAACGTCATACCATCAGAATCAGTGCGAGAAGATGAAGTAGAGGGTACCATGATAGATGGTCCTTGAATCTTACAATTAGATAGGTCATCGTCGGATATCAGAATCTCGATGTCGTCATTGTCGTGAATCTTCAGAATCCTGACGTCGTCATCCATCTTCAAATTGTGCACTCTCAAATGAGAGAGTCCTCTACTGCCACACCGCCGCCGCTGCTGCTGCTGCGTTGAAAGCTTCTCTCGGCAAAAGAAACCTTGAATCGATGAGAGATTGCGAGGCATCACAGGAAATGAGGAGAGAGGACAGAGAAGCAGAGATGGAAAGAAAGACAGAGGGAAAGAAAGACAGAGGGAAAGACGCAGAGAGAGAGAGACAGGGAAAGAAAAGGAAAGATAGAAAATGCCTTTTTATTATGAAGGGGGCACCATGAGCGAAAGACGGCCCAACGCGAATAAAAAATGCAAATCTGAGAGCTAAAGAAGCTGAGATTAAGATTTTGTATGATTTAAAAATCGCATGAGGTTGATTTCTTTAGGCTAAGGATTAGCAAATTTTGAATTTTGCACTTTCTAGGTCCTAAATATGGACTTTTATAAAATAAGATGGATTGGTTTGTAGTTTGCTTAGATTGAAGATATGATAGTAAAGGTCTTAGATCTTAGGGGTTAAAACTTACGATTTAAATATTTTTTAGATCAATGATGAAACCATCTGGAGTAGAAAATATTGCATCTGCACTTTTTATTTTGATAGGTGTCCGGATCTGAAAATCGAAAAATTTCGACTTTTTGCGAGATTTTGATAAGACATCCATCATCCCTGACGACAATAAGAGATATTGAAACATTGATGATTTAAAGACAACGTTATTAACACAGAGTACTCTTGCAAAAATTTAGCTGACTAAGAGAAATCGCTATAGGTTCAGAAGATTTTTGGAAATTAATCAAAAAGTTTGCCTAGAACAATTGTCAAAGGTAAATATTTCAGAAAATATATCCTGAGATCATGATACGAAGTATAGCTTTTCTAAAGCCAGGTAAATTAAAACATCGTTATTAGCGGAGAGTACGCTTTTAAAGTTAGAACGCAGATGATAAAGTAGAGCGAAAACCCATAATACACATGCAAAACGCACATTCGATTTTCAGGTGCTGTGTGGCGTATTTCAGACGGCTTTCGTCTATATCTTAAACTGCGAGAGTAGAGTCGCGTTGCCCACTGTGCGAAACCTGAGCCGATTTTACTTTTTAATCTTTTCACTCTCTTACTTTTCAATGCTATTTCTCAATTCTTTAATTCCTCTAAACAATCTCTAACTACTTTCTCTACTAGTTTAATTCCCGAATGCAAAAGCATGAGCAAAGAGAAATTAGAATTAAAAAAAAAGAATTAGAAATTTTAATAAATGTTTGACTTTTCTGAGATGAAGATTAGCATTAAAAATTTCTTATAGATATCTGGTATGGAACCCTTATGCTAATTTGTAAATTTTCGAGAAGTTTCGTTAGAAATGGAATTTCTTTGAGAAGCTGATGAAGATTTCTAGAAATCCAAGTGCGATGTGAATAAAATAAAAACACGAATGAGAATAAAAGGACCCCAGAAGAGGCTTCACAATAGAATAATGTTATTCCCATTCGCGAAGTAAGCTCAAAAAATAAGCAATAACAACATCGGAAAGTTAGTCTGAAATAGGTGGTGCAAAATTTATGACGTCATTAACATCAATCTGTTGATATTAAAACTAGCATACTACATTTCAAAATTATATTTCAAGGATAGTAGAACTATGTCAATTGTTAAGAGTTATGCATAGTTTTAAAATCGATATTTCAAACAAATGTTGCACTTTTTCGACTAAAGGGACGAAATTAGCTATATGAAGGTTCATTTTTGGAGTAGTTTTAGTGGCCACATTTTCACACATGCTTTAACATAGAAACGGTGAAAACGTCTGAAATGGGCGCACGTTTTTCTCATCTGAAAATGCAGCAAAGTGGTTGGGACGTGGAAGCGTCAGATGAAAGCTCGGGTGAGAGAGAAGCGAGAGAAAGAAAAAGAGAAAGAGGCGAAACTCAATTCAACAAGTCATATCTAGAAAAGGACTTTGAAACTCCTATGAATTTTGATATACCAGGAATTAAAGTATTTCAAAATAGTATTCTTCATCATTAGAAATGAGATTTTGTTGAGGATCAGTTTTTAAGTGGCATAATTTATCTTAGGAATAAGTTTTGAATTTCAAAAATACTGAAAATCAATCCTATTTTTATATACCAGCCGTTTTCAGGACCTACTTTAGACGTTGTGTGAAATTGAACTTCCGGTTAAAGTATGAAATCATAGAGACATATGAGAAATGCAAAGTCGTCTGGGATATAGCGAGCCACGAATATGATATGTTATCACTTACACCTTGAGGCTCTTCCTTATCATTGATTTCTTTCTCTTTCTTTTATCTTTCTTTTCCTCTCTCATGTTCAACGACTCTTTCCACACACATGTCTCATTTTTGACAGCGACGATGATGAAGCATCAATGTATGATAAAAGATAATGGAAAATGGAACGCGAAATAATGAATTCGAGAAATAGCGTTTTGAAAATTAGAGAGGAACAGAAGTTAGGAAAATACTCGGCGTCTCTATGAAGAGCTTTATTTTTGATGATTGAACTATTATTCTTCTTCTTGAAAATATGCTAAAATGCTGATCCCCAGGATTAGTTTGAAACGTACTCCAATGCTAATTTAAAGAAAGAGAACGTAAGACGCGCTCAAACTCGAATTAAATTCGAATTTCTAGGGAATAAATTTTCTTTTCGGATTTCGAGCTAAATCCTCGGAAATCCCGTCGAAAATTGCCCGTCGCCGAAAAATTCGAAAATTCTCTCCTTTGTTACTTTGTCAATAGGCGCGCGTGTTGAAATCTGCAAAGTCGCGCGCAAGAAATTCCACAAAATGGAACGTAATTTCGACTAAATTTACTGGCAGTCTCGGAGAAATCTTAGAATCCTATGAATAACTATCATACCCGAGAAAATGGAAATAGTTAGAGGGTAATTTCCTTTTTTATATTTGACGTCATTGAGCTTTGATTTTTTAATCTGGGATATTTGAATTCCTGGATTAAAACCACATCTGCTGGTATTTAGATGGGAAAATCTGGATCGGCTTTCATTTGAAATGCCAGTCTTATAAAAAATGGAGTAAAGCTGGTCTTCATCGAAAAATGCTTTATTTTGTGACAAAACAAGGTTTGAGACAAGTTTGCATTAAAAACTGCTGAATCTACAACCCGTATGAAAGTGAGAAAATGAAGGAAATCAACCCGTAAAATGAATTACCACAACTGTATCTTTGCGAACTTTAAATACTCAGAAAATTAAATTATATGGCAGCGAAAATTGAGAAAATTGCTCTTAACTGACGGCAAAATGGTCCAGATTGAAAATAAAAGCCTTAAATCTAAAACAGAAACACGACTTCTACTAAAACTGTCTCTTATTTTAGATTTAAAGGTAAATATTCAAATTACAGCCTTTGAGGATAGTCATCAATGATTTTATACTCATTCTCCTCGTCATTTTGTAGATCGATTCTAATATGATCGGTTTCAACCGGTATTGGTGGGGGCTTTACGGTTGGAGCCGCCATTGTATAGGGTTGATAGACGGTTAATCTGAAAACGAACTATTCATATCTTAAATTTCCTTTTTCAGCACTTAAAATATGATTGTTCTAATATTTTTTAATCCGAAAATAAATTCGACCTAAGGACTGATCCAGAAAATGAAATTCAAGCCTATGGACTCCTTTGTTCTAATTTACGATAATATTCCCAGGATTTACCTGCTCGAATTTAATGAATTCAATGGTGGAGCAATCTGAGGCGGTGGGGGTCCGACGAACATTGGTCGAAGTGGGGATCGTCCCAAACTCGCTCCGGCCAGGTGCGGGTTTTTCGAGCCAGAATAGGACAATAGCAATCTTCGGGCTTGAGCTGAAGTCGGACTTTCGTAGGCTGAATCCGCTCCAGAGGAAGAGTCAGCACCATTAATTTCCGTGGGCGACGTATAAGGGGAGCAGATAGGACGGTCGAAGGCAATCTCCTGAAATTTTAAATTTGGGATTTTTATGATTTTTTGAGATGTTTTGACATAAGTTTTAGACTTATGCAAATTTGAGGTGGACTTTTCAGATACTAATTTTCGGAAGTCTACCTTATGAGTCAAAACGTTGATCAATGGATCATTGTAGAAATTCGACGGATTTTTCCGGGATCTATTCGGTCGATAGCAAGCGATAACCAGAATGACAGCGCATAAAAATAGGACGACAATTGCCAATAGTACTGGGATGAACATTCTGAATTAGGAGATTAATGAAGATCAGCTTTTTTTCTTAATTCTTAGCTTTATTAAACTTGAATCTTTTCCAATATTTCAAGTTTTTATGTTTATACTTACCCAGCAAATAAGGAGCACGGTTTGAGTTGCGACAATTTCAAAGCTGCTATTCCTTCCGGCCCAGCGCAAATTGCCTGATCCTGTGGATTCAGAGATAAGGCTCTTAGATCGCAGGCACATTCCCAAGGATTTCCGGCAAGGAATATTTTGTGTACCCTAAAGTTTGTTCTTCAAGTTTTTAATTATCGTAAAATTCTCATTTTATTAATAATAAGGTATTAAATAGTTTTGTTTTAACATTTAGAAATTTCGGTAGGATAATCATTTTCTTACTTGTTATTCGGCAGGAAATTCGATGGAATTGAACTCAGTTGATTGTAGGATAAATCCAGATATCGTAGTGGCGGGTGAGGTGAAAACGCAGCCGGTGATAAGGTTATCAGGGAGGAATGCGATAACGAAAGCCAGTGTAGCGACGACAGAGATACGAAGGCTGACATCTGGAAAAGTCGGTCTTCATTATTTAAATTTGGGCAAATGATAGATTATTTGATGTCAAAATTGATACTTAGTATTTTCTCAAAGTTTAGTTATTTTAATTTGAGTTTTCTTCAAATTTAACTTTAATTTCACCTGAATCGACTTCAGATTCCTTGAATGCGAAATATTCAGGAATTGTAGCGAAGGTAGTGAATCAAACGATGCAGTTTCAAGGGAAACGAATAAATTCGATGACAAATCCAATATCTTTAACCGCGGCAGAGGCCAGGTATTACCGGGTAGTCTCAGAAGCTAAAAATGCTACATAGTTTTAATTGTCTATGTAATTTGTACCTGATTATTGGTTAGATTCAGTAATTGGAGTGAATGTAGCCCGAAAAATGCGCCTTCTTCAATATCGGAGATCAAATTATTGGAGAGATCCAAGATTTGAAGCTCCTTTTGAGCAGAGAATATTCCGGATTCCAACTGAAAATAACATTTTAACAGAAAGTACAAAATTTAGATATATTTAGTTGATCTTCATGATCTCAGTAATTTAAGATATTTGAAAATTCATAAATTATATAAAAGCAAATAGAGCCTTGATCTCCATTGCTAAATCTTCCCTTTCAACATGGCTTTGTGTATTGTTTATGATTAGCGTGACTTGCCTCAATTTATTGTCTAATTATCTCATTCCTAATCTCTATTTAACATCTCTCGTAAATGACTTGTTGCCTATTTGATTCAGACCGCTTTTCCTTAGATTTCGGCATTTCATTGCCCTTCGCCGAATCAGCTTTGAATTAGCCGCTAATATCCTCAAGGGGAAATCGACAGGACAATATGAAGAGCCCATATTTGACTCTCATAAATCTCAATCTTTATTTCTTTTTCTTTATTTACTATACTATTTCTTTTCTCTAGCACTTATTCCTTTGATTCTTCCATACTATTTCTCTCCTCTGACTCTTTTGCTCATAATTTCCTATGCTATCTCAGTGTCTGGCACTTTTCCTCTCTAACTTTCCCATAATCTATTCCTATTCCTCATATGCAGATGCTTGAATGTCAGAATGAAAAACAATAATCGGTCTGTCATCATTTCTCTTGTACTACACATCTGCCCAAATTCAAACCAAGTCGAAAAGAGGCGGGGCTTATTTTTTATCAGCAATGTTGAAATTTTCTATGGAAGATTGAATGTGTGTTGCAAAGATTTTGAAATATTACTCTAAATTTTAATGGTTTTCTTTAACTCAAACCTACCGTAGAAATCAAATTCCGATCCAATTTCACCGTCTTCAAAGATGGAAGTGATGAAAATATCGACGGCGAAATGGACAGTAGCTTATTCGACGACAATTCCAAATGCTGCAACGTTGAGATTGTGTGGAATACTCCTAAATTAAATTATTTTGAGATTTAGCAGATTGAGATGTTTGTTACCTGGTGGAAGAAACGCTAAAGAATTGTAGGATATCGATAGGCGTCTTAGATTTGGAAGACCGGCAAAACTTTCGGATGACAATTCAATATCATTAAAATCCAAATGAAGGGTCTGAAATTTATTTTTCTCACTTCTATTTTATCCTATTTTTATTGTAAGTATTACTACTTTTGCTGTGATTTTCTCTATCCTCTTTTCTTTCTTAAAATTATATGCTCTCTAAGTTTCCTTAAAAGGACGAGATCGTAAATGAATGAAGTAGCCAGATGGCATTATTACTCGCAAAAATAGATGAGACAGAAAGAATGGAAGATAAAAATGAGATCTTCTTGTAAAATCGTAATTATTGCTAATTTGAAACATGCTAATTATTATAATTAGCTCAGATGGGTCGTGTTTCATGTATCTGTATAAAAAGAATAATAGGCCTTATTTTTAAACGGACTGTTACGCAACAACAATAATATATGAGCTAAAAATATTTACCTCCAAATTGTTAAGTCCCTTGAAAACCTTTCCATTCAACGATAGCAAATTATTGTGTGAAATATCCAAATGTTTCAATTTCGATAAAGAACTGAACGATTCTATCGGAAATTCAGATAGAGAATTGTTCTTTAGAATCAGAATTTCGAGATCTGGAAATTAAATTTTGAAATTACTAATTTAGACAAATCCTAGATTTTGTTTTGTAAATTACTGATTTTTTTCCAATGTTACAATTTCACCGCGCAGATCAAAAGCTCTGTCCCTCACTTGTTGCTTTTTCCCTGAATAGGTTGTAAATGGCAAAAAAAATAGAGGGTCTTTATCTTTATCGCAAAAAAATACGGACAAAGAAAGGCTAGTTGCGTAATTGGCATGCGGTCCCAGGAAATTCGAGAAAATCATAGGCGAAAATGCCGCCAAAAGGAATAAATTAACCGTCGCATTGTAATTTTCTTTCCAAATTGAAATTTGAGCAGATAATTTTGTTTTGGAGCACAAATTAGGGCCACAGTATACTTTATCCTTGACTTAATGAATTCAGGGAAGTATCTTCATTTGCATGACTTTATGTGGGAAGGTTAAACCATTCTATAGACCTCAAGTGCGAAAGATTTCTTGGGATTAACCGTAACTGTCAGCGAGAAATCGAGAAAAGTAAAGGATAAATCATGATCTATTTACCGTAGGTGTAAGATTTGCTCTATTTAGAGCCTACCAAAATGATGGCCTTTACCAAATGGTATCTAAATTTTCTGTTCTTAACCAAATCCTCTACCTTGTTTCATAAGGCATATTACATATTCACGATCCAGAGTCATGTCAAATAAATTAAGAATGCGCGTGGCAGTGGACTGGCAACAATGGGTCTCTCCTCTTTGGTGTCTCTTGCATTACCACTCTATTTCATCCATCTGGTACCAATTGGGTTTCTGTGCCATCTTGAATTACCACACTATTTCCCCTCGTTAGGTTGAAGCTCGTTGGGTCTTGTCCATAAATGAGAAACCCAATCAGGGTTCGAGTCTTGATTTACCATTCTTGAAATTTCTCCAAAAGGGCGCAATTTTTTATGTTCATAGAGCATCTGCCGACATTTTTTCTCCATTTTTGTCGGCACTACCCTTTAATTTCCGATACCGGAAACGGCGTTAGCGCATTTCCGTAATACACTAAAATGGACATAATAATAAAGACATATGTGAAAGGAATCATCAAGTAGCTCTTCTGTGACAATGCAACAGATGGTCTGAGTGATTGATCAGCGCGCTAAAAGAGCAAAAACAGCAACTCTTTTTAAGAGTGGTCTAAAGTTTGATTTTTATTGCGACAGATTTTTGCACAAAAATAAGTAAAAGATGATGCCACTTGACTACGCAGGTGCCAATTTTCATGGGATAAAGAACCATTGTCTCGCGAAACCCTTGGAATTCGCAGAAGTCAAAGGACCCATCGCATTGCTGCATTAATCCGAAAATAGGTCTTTGAGGTCTATACCAAAATGGGACTCTTAGGCATTGTTCCCAGGGCTTATCGGATCGGATGGTAATAAATTATGACCGAGAGATTTGCACCAAGATTTGCACATGAAAAGCCTGAATATCTTATCGGAGAATGAAATATTGTTGGAGCAGATTTCTATCTAATTAATATCGTTCGTTTCCAACGGACGAACATAAAAGTTGAGCTTGTTATAAATAAAACAAGGTTTCAGAGAAACACGAATATTTCGGCATCTTTCTGCGCATTTAAAAATTTCTTTCACCCCAAGATTGCGGTAAAGGACGAGGGCGTGCGCGACATCGTATTCTGCGTTGAATTTTCATACTTTGCCATAGAAAGAAAGACTTACTTGGATAAATCGAAAGCTCATCAGAGGAAATTCTCGAAATTTGGTTGTTTGACAGATCCAGATAGGTTATCCTTGGATCCAACAAAATCGGAAACGATCTTAGAGAGGCAGATTTACACTCTACCTGAAATTAAGATAATGAAAGTAATAATTTGAAAAAAATCTATTTTTCTTCTAGTATATCAAGATTTTTACTGATTCTTATGGGTTAAAGACGCAGAAGGCGTAGAGTATGACTCTGTCATTCGTTTATTGCATCATTATAATCTGCATTTTGTTTACCGTCGTTCTCTCCGAACATTTACAACCGTGTTGACAGCCAAACACCAAAGTCAATTGTGAAAGGTAAAGAAGAAGGAAGTGAGGACGCCACAGGGTCATTCCTGAATAAGAGATAGAATTAAGTTAGGCGCGAATAAACAAACAAATAATAATTGGTACGTAAATTACGAGTTCAAAATAAAATATTCATGAAAAGAAATCAAAATTAGCGTAAAATTTTAAAAGAGGTCAATCATAAGAACGAAATAATATGACAGTTTATAAGGTGTTAATCCAGAGCCTTAGGAGGAATGCAAGAGATGGCAACAGATTCCATAAATGAAGTGACCGATGAGAGATCGTTTATAAACGAGAGAACAGAAGAGAGAGAGAAGAAAGACTAAAGAAATAGGTTTGAAGAGAAAAAAGAAAAAGAAAAAGATAAATTAAAGGGAGAGAAAGAACGTGTATTATAATGGACTCGTAGTTACTGTCCTACATATTGTTTCTGTGACTTCCTCTCTCTCTTAAATTTCACTACTGTCTCTCTTCAAAGAGTAGTTACAAGTTAATGCCGCCTGGTTCTAACCGCTTTGCCTGAGTGCGATATACAAATGAAGTCCAACTTCTATATGATGAAAAATATAAAATATTTGATATATTAGAGTTTTAATATATAAAATGCTAATATTTTAAATCGAAATACCAACGAAAAGAGCATGTTAGATGATTAACGCTTTGCGCATGTCTATGATTCACACTGACTTCGCCAAACTAACTACTCCCTAAAATTAGATGAAGATCAACTTAAGAAAACGTTACTATGGTCAATTCTAAGCTGCACTTCATCGTAAATCCTCAAATATCTTGTGCCGTATTTGAGCCGGAAATGAGTTTACTCGAAAGTTAGAGATAAGGATTTAACGTAGGAAAAATGAGAGGGAGAAAAGAAGACACCTTCTTACAAGTGTAAAAATGAAATAAAGCGATGAGCACTTTTCTCGAGCCCCTCTCAAAGAGTAAAAAGAAGGCGGTACACCCCAAATTGGGTTAGTCTGAGATTCCTAGCCTCAGGGGCCCTATCTCAGAATTAGGCGGAGATATGCCAGCCAGCTTTTAAGGGTCTCTTCTCAAACACAGGAGGAGAGATTTTAGTCTTCTCTAGGTTTAGAAGGGCTCATTCCCCGATTTTTCCATACCCATAATGTGTTTTGCGAGAGGGTAAAATATTAGGGACGGATTCGAAAAAAATTGATGAAAATAGTAAAGTTCTGGAGAAAAAATTAGCATAAAATCTATGCTTTTGAAAAATGATATGAAGATTAAAGAAAAGAAAGAAAATTAGCATAAAGATAATAAGTGTCATATTTTCTAAGAAATGATATGAAAGTTGAAAACAATGGAAAAGAAATTAAAATAACGGAACCTTGACAAACTTTACGCTCAAAATAATGACCTTAGATGGGAAAACGAGAAAGACATAAATCAAAATCTAGTCGTTTTGAGATTACGACTAATTTAGGAGAGTGGAAAGGAGTTAGAGAAAGAAAAAGATAGTATTGAGAAAGAGAGAGAGCGCAGGGAAGGAAAGGAAATGAAAATCTCAATTGCGGAGTTAATCTTGTGCGCGAGATTTTCTATAGAAATTGGGATTATCTATTTTTGGGTAAAAGAGAAAATCTATTTAAAAATGATAAGATTTGCATAACGAATTTAATTTTTAACAACAATCAGCAGAAATTAGCATGGCGTTAGCAAAAGTATAATTTGCAACGCAGTTCTCCAAGTTAGAAAGTCAAATATGTCAATCGAGCTGATAAGTCAATTTATCAATTGAAATAGAGGGCACGCATGCAATGTTCGGGGACATATAAAATGAGAGATAAGACAAAAGAGAGAGGGCGGAAAAGATGCAAAAATTATAGATAATGATGTAATCATGTCATATAGTGAAATTAGAATACAAGGAGCTAACAGAGCAGAAAATGGTTAGACAAAGAAAAAGAGAGAGAGAGTGAGAGATAGAAAAAGAGAACGAAGGAAAAGGATTCTCCCAAAAACGGACACCCGGTGACTGATTACCCAAAGAAATACTGACTGAAAAGGGTTCACGAGGAAAATTGATGTGGAAAATAACCCTTCTTGAAATCGCGCCCGAAATCGAAAAATTTGGAGTATGGAAATTATGAAAGAGATACAAAACGGTACCTAAAAACTAAAAGCTACCATAAATCTAGATATGGTATCAATGTCAAAAAGCCGTCTGCTAGATCTCAGGGAAGCTCCAATGTTTTGTTAACTAATCTCTTTCTTTCTCTCACTCTCAACTTATCATGCTATTTATCCTTCTTTGCTTCTCTTTTCCCTCCTTCTATCCATCACTCATCTGTTTATTCTCTCATCACTCGCCTTAGATGGGCAGGTGCCAAGTGCGCAATGAGTCGCTTCCAGCAGGAGGTCTATGCTAGAAGATGGCATTGTGTTGCTCAAATATGGTATGAAATGGTGAGGGATATCATTTCTTTGAATCAAAATGGTAAGGAGGTTACCGTTTTGGTAGCAGTTTTGATTGAAAATGTCATTTTGGTGCCAAAATATGGGTCATTTTATAACATGTTTTATATTAAATGGTAGCCCTTGGATAGTTGATCGCAAAATTTCAATGGAAGAATGATAAAATCACCAAAGATATCTGTGTATTCGAATAATAAAAACTAAATCCACCAGCTAACATAAATATTGATCTAGAAGGTGTGAAGCTATCTGAAGACAAGGTTGATGTGAAGTCGATAGAGACTGAATCAATTTGCTGATTCGATCGCGAAGGACAATACTCCCCTCCCTTCTCCAAAGCCGGTTCTCCAAGGGTTGCGGGGTTAAGGAATGATGAGAATGAAGAGAAGTGAAGTGATTATCAGTCGAAGTGTCTTGAATGTTGAAATTTATGAGACGACATTGAAAATTTGGTGAAAATTAAGTGATCTTCACCAAAATAACTGATCAAAGTGATGCAAAAAAACTACAATTAAAAAGTTGATCTTCACAAACAGATCCAAGAGTTATGCAAATTATTTCCGTTATTCAGGAGTAGACGAAAGAGTGAAAAATGTTCAACATTATTGGGTTATGCGAAAAACACAGAGAAGACAATAAAAGTGGCGAATGAAGAGTGCTGAAAGAAGGCAGGGGGAATGAGTGACTTATCCAAGGACGGATCTGATGAACGGACATCTCAGAAATAGAGATTGAGAGATTTGACAGGGCGGGGTCAGGAGTAGTACAACAAAGTCGCATATCCCAGTTTCCCATGATACCAATAGATATGCTAATTATGATAAATATTTACCTTTTTCATATAGTTTTGAGAGCCAAGTTACCGAATGATGAAATTTATCGACAATTTTTAGATTTAACCCAGAATAGCATTTAATTTGAGCTAAAAATTAAAGAAATTAGTGAACGGATACTTAGATGATCTATATTTTCTCAGGATTCTCATAATAATCATCGCATAGCCTACTTTTCTACTTTCACAGGCAATTTTCGTGTCTCCTCTTCTGGTGGACTATATCCTGAGGGCATGCAAAATACTCGCTACGCACTTTCTCAAGAGTTATCTTCCAAAGATTTATGAATCTACGAAAAACCAAAATACTAAAAACAAACAAAATAGAATGTGCATTATTAACAAAAAGATGCATCCGAAAAGGGCCGGAAAGGACAAGAAAGAATACTTGACCCTACATGCTAATTAGGAAGAACAGAGGGCGCCTAGGAATAAATAAGGAGCTACTTTTTGAGATTAAGAATGACAACTCTTGAGTTCCTGAGTGACAATTTGACAACCTTTCATCGCATAATATAGCATAAAATATGCAGTCCAGATTTTATGTGACACAGTATATTTTGAGATTTGGATAACGTGAAGAAAATGTTATCGCTTCCAAATGTGGAATTCGGATTTTAAGAGTCGGCTAACTTTATGGCATTCTTATAGTAGAGCCCCACTCGTAGCTAAATGATGAGCGTAAGATAGATTTGGAGCGAAATATAAAAAGAAAAGAAAAAGAATTTTCGAATCTCGTTCAGCAAAATCCCAGAGCGTATAACTTCTCAATCATGGCGATCATGCATTTCTTCGAGAGTTTGAAGAGCACATCTTGAAGGATTTGAAACGGAGTAGTAAAGTTATCGTAGAATAATACGAAGTTTTGAAAAATTTTCAAGATTTTTTTTTTTTTGAAATTGGTAAACTTTCAAAATAAAATCAAGTTTCTGATAATTTAAAAAAAAAACATGACACTAACTTTTTCATAAATTTAGATAAAAAATTATTGAAATTGAAACGAATGGGTAAAATTTTGAAAATCTAAACTCCGAAAAAACTCAGATCAGTTTGTTCGATTTTTGCCCAGAAAACCGGAAAAGGAATTTGGGTGTGCTTTTGCGAAAGTGAGAATATTTGCGGTTGGAATTATAAAACAACACTTCTCAAAGCATAGGAATAGTGCATAAAATTTAGAGAGGGAAAGAAAGAGACATAAAATGTGAAAATATTTTATGAAATTTAGATGGAAAAAGAAAGATCGAGAAAAAATTGCATTGCAAGAGATACAGGACATTGTCATATTCATTGTCGAAGAAATTGAATTTGAATAGGAGGTGTCATCATTTTGACTGGCATAACAATGGCAAGAGGTCAATGAGAAAAGAATTAGAATTTAGAGTAATAGCATGAGAAAGTAAGAGGGAAAGAATAGAAGCTAAAGAAATAGTATGCAGAAAGTGACAGGACCCCCTAATTAGAATAAGGGAATTAAGGAGTAAAATAACTGTTGAAAGAATAAGGGATGAGTTGACAGTAATTGTGGATGACTATATGAAAAGAGTGAAAGATGTCAAGCGATAATCCAATTTTAGAATGTAAGAAGACGTTTTTACTCAATTAGGATTAGTATTTTAGGTAAAAATGGACTGAAGCAGTTTTCTGTGAATAATTCATAACTACTGTGATAGCCTAAAAATTCATGGTGAAAGTTATAAATCTTATCTCTTCTTCATATCTAAATCTCTATACCCGTAATACCTTCACATGAGGGTAGGGAGAATTTTACGTTTCCTAACACCTGTTATTTTCTCGACACTTGTTGCGTGACTGATCATAAAAAATCTCGGGATGTGATCATTTGATGTAAACTATTTGAGTCAAGGTCTTGTCGTGAAGATTTAAGAATACCGTAATTTTAGAAAATTAAGAAATATTTGAATGTGAGCCAGGTATTAATCTAAAATAAATAAGGTTCAACTTTACTGTAACTTCAGGAAATTCAATATTTGACGCAGAATCTAGGCTAGAGATGAGTTAATTATCTTTCTAGGCTGATTGTCCTAAACCTTAGACTCTCTCAGAAACTAATGTTATTTCCAAGATGAGCTTAAATTAAGCATCTCTATGATTGGCTAATTTGGGCTTGGAGAATATCTCAAATCCAATCGGGGTTTGGAGCGAAGAAGACATGAATTGGGACAAACAATAACCGAGAAATTGGATTATCATTAGAGCGCGAAACATGGGTGCAAATCACATGCAGAGCATCATTGTCTAAATTTCGATATTTCGATTTTAGACATCTAAATTAAAGGTTAAATATTACAAAACAATCTTTAATATTTATTATCTTAAATTTTAGATTATTTAAAGTTTGCACTCTGCATTTCATCAAAGTTTGACCTGCCTCGCATTGTTCTAGCTTCTCATTCGCTCTTTCACCTCCGACTGTTCTCTCGTTTAGCTGTTAAATTTGCCAAAGATGATTGAATAGGGAAAACCTTGACCGTTGAAAAATGGTACTTCTAAACTCGGCATTTTATCACTACACTACAGTCGTTTTATTTTGTTCGCCGTTAAAAGATAGATATCTCGAGGAAAGGAAAGGCGAGAGAAGGTTTGAAAGCAAAAGAGCGTATGAGAAGTCGGAAAAATGAGAGCCAGATTTGGGTGAAAAACGGTATAATTTTGGAATTAAAATATGTCTAAAATACCATCATATCCAAATTTAATTCCAGAGTTATTCCAAACTCCCCAAGGGCTGAATCTTCGTGTCATCCGATTATCCCTACAAGGGCCTTTCAAGAGTTCGGAGTATGTCCGGGGTTAAATTGAGGAGTAAATGAACCGACCACTCAACTTGAGGATCTGGGAATTCCGAGCCAATTTACGTATACCCATTCATTTCCAGATTAAACTCGAATATCCCAAACTAGGATATCCGAAAATAAGTTATCCTGGATGATTATGTTTATAGTTAAAGGGAGGGAATTGAAAATTTTATAGGAAAAAGCTGTTTTCATTGCAGATTTGGTCAGAAAATATCAATTTCTTAACCCCAAATGGCCAAGAATAAGATGATGGACTTATATGCATCGTGAAATTTTATGCATTTTAAATTAGGGGACGGATCTCAATTATAGCGAAGAAAGATGGCATTTTAAACGGAATTTAGATGCAACAATTTATGGAAAATTGAGACAATTTAGACAATTTTAGTAGATTTTTCATGATTGAGATCAGAATGTGAACTTAGGATTTCGTAGATTTTATGCTGAGCCGCTCTAACGATACTGGCTCGCTTTTTGCGTTCGCTTCGGTCTTTGTAGGCCTAAACTCTTTTATTTAAAAAATGAGAAGTGAGATTTGTAAAATTTACCTGTTTCAAATTCGAAGGTAACCCATCCCACTCCCTGGCTATGATTCTGGATAATTTTCCGAAAGAAACGTCCGGATTTTCTTTTTTCGTCAAACTTTGCTGCTCGCGAAAAAATATCGCATATGCTGAACTGAAATTTGAAAATTCGCTAGAAAAAACAATACTGACTTACCTTCTAGAAGTACCTTTATAGACATATTTATAGTCGTCTTCATTTCCGATTTTCCTCTGATAGTTTTGATGGACTCGATTAGAATTTATCTCTTTCAGGGGAGAATTTTGAAATTTGAAGGTTGGTTCAAGCTGGGTCCAATCCACAGATTCTCGAGGTAAGTTGTAGCAGGAAAATTCGTCTTTCATAGATTTCTACAGATTATTTAAATTAATGCGGATAAAAATGATCTTATCACAAGTTTTCTAAAATCTAGAAATTAGAAATTCTAAAAACAAGAAAAAATATACATTAAAAATCATTTAAAACAGCATGTGGCTGAAAATAACCATACAAATGGCTCTAATCTTCTATAATATGCTCTTTTCCCTGTAATTTTCCCATCTAATCTCTAATTTAGCCAAGTATTGCATCATCATCTTTATTCAAGGCATGGCATGGTCAGAATAAGTCAAATTAGGTACAATAAGGGCCAAAACAAGACATGTTATTAAGAGCGGTCTATCTTTTGCGATAAAATTAGCTGTATTTTGAGTTTTTTTAGTTAGATTCTTTTGAGAAGTATCACTTCACGTTTTGACGAATTCCCTTGATACTTTATTGTTCGGTTCAGTGTAATAATGGTTAGTTTTTATCATGCATTTTCAGGGTCGGGTAATTTTTCACTTTTTCTATTACAGGCCTGCAGATGGAAATAATTAATCTTGAATTTATTGAAAGAAGATCAAGAAATTTTGTGGAAACCCTAAAATATTTATAAAACTAAATATCTATCGATTAAAATCTGTTGATCACGATGTTTCGTTAATCATTTGTCTCATTGTAAATTTGCTCCTGAATACACTTTTTAGTTTTATCAATAAACTGATAAGCACGTTATTATGTGTTTTGCAAGGAAATAACAGCACGCACCAGATCTTCAAATCATGAATTTCAAATTACAATGTAGTTTGAACATTTTATGTTTCCCCATAAAATTAGGCAATTAATTATTTTTTTTTAAAAACTCGTATTTGACATATTTACAACACCTCATAAATACATTTTGAGCAAAAAACCACGAAAAAGTCGATGCGTTTAGAAATTTTTCAAAACTTTTTCGTTTAAATCTAAAATCTACTATGTACAAAATAGAGCAAATCCTAGATAAGCGAATTATATTTGGCGAAAGAAGGTCGAATCACATCGTAAAATTTGTATATTTTATATACAATTTTGGAATTTCATTCATGATTAAGGGATTTTTAGGGGGTTTTTTTACAGAAGTCTCAAGATTGTCTGAGAATTTATCCCCTGCAGCCGATCCTTCGTAGTATACTTCGGTTGGGACGTCGAGGCTCGATCATAAGATGTCGAAATTGTAGGTCCTCAGAGCGGAATTCCCAAGAGTCTGCTTTCAGCTGAAAATTGAAATTTATTAATACCTTATTTCTTGTAAACCACATGGCATCATGACGAAAATATGACAGTAGATAGTAAAGTGCGATATCTTTTCTCATGCTATCCTTCCAGATCTCATGTCATCATGCCTTGCGGTTTGAAAGATGCCTATTATCTTGAGATAAGTTTGATCATTTCTATGATGTTTCAGAGAATGATATAAATTTTGAGTTATTTTCCGAATCAATAATAAATTGGGTTTCAAAATACAGGAATAATCGGATTACTTGAAACATTTTGAGACACAGTATGAATGGAAATTCGCTATCGATTTCGAGGGTTAGAGCATAATTTTGGAGAAAAAAATGAGAAAATTGGGTTGAAGGGGCATTTTGGCCAAAAAAAAAGAAGCAACCTTACCGCTACACCACCGAGCAGGTAGTCAAGCATGACATAGGCGTTCATTTCTGCTAACGATCTTAGAAATTAGAGTATTTCTAAAACATCAGAACTGTTCAGCAATTATTGACAAAACCACTTCACATGCGTTACGCAGGAATAAGAAAGAGAAAGAATAGATCTTGGAGAAGGAGAAAAATGGCGAAATAAACAAAACAGTAGAACTAAGAAAATAGAAATCTAAAGAAAGTTCAAAAAATTAACCTAAAAAATAAAAACTACAATGATAATATCTAGTATCCGATGAAAAAATTCATTTTGAAATTCAGGACGAATTTTTGTGCACTAATGTGGTTGTTCAAAATTTCAAAGAAGAGACTGAATTTCTGAAAAGTGAAAAATTTAGAGAAAAATAGGAGGATCTTTTCGACTATCGGTCAGCTAGAAAATAGAAAACTCCCTCCCTCCTTTCTCTTATCATTTATCATTCTTTTCGATCACTCATTTTCAAACGCTATCTCTTTCTTCTTCTCTTTCTGCTCTCTCAGTTTATCACGATCTATCAGACTTCTAGACAAAGGGTTCAGTTCACGTGCTATCGGCTTGTGCCTAGCACCCTCATATTTATTTACAAGATTCGGGTAAAAATAACTTATGATAAGTTCAAATCCAGAAAAAAGTCTTGATTAATGAGGATACTCGATAAACTTTCTAATAGTTTTCTAAAAGTTTTTTTATCAAAGGTGCTCTCAATTTTTTAAAAGGGCACCTGACAAAAATGATCGTTCTCGTAATTAGATCATTGATAATTGGTGAGACCTACCTGATATCGACGAATTCACAAATTGTTAACCTCAATTTCCAAGAAATTTTCAACAACTACCCTGCGTCTATGTCCTCTTCCATGTGGTTAAGAATGGGCGACTCTGTCATTCACTAATTTCCCTGCCATGTCGAATTATCGTTAATATCGTTGGCCCACTCGAAATTTTACATGTGACAAAACAAGTGCATTTTTTGCGGAAATTGGCGTCAAAATTACATCAACCCGAAAAATTAAATCGTAGTTTATTATAAGCATCACAGTGCATACATCAATTTTAGACCATGAGTACTTTTCGAGAAAGATATTTGAGGGCGAAAAGTACTCACAGCCATAAATTTCGCTATCAATTTATACATAAGATAAATCTCGTCTATTTGATATGAGAATGATAGGCTCACAACCACGCCCCGGATATGTTTTCTTTTAGTTGAGCTGGAGATTTACTCGACCGTAACAGACTTTGCCAGATTTCGAGGGCGATCGACCTGAAATTTGCAGAGTACTTATTAAATTTGTGAAGAACGAAAAGCTACATTCTGCCCGTTCTTCTCAGCGATGTGGTACGACAAGAGTTGCAGGGGAATGACGGTCAAGATGCTCTGAACGCAGTCGACCGTGGTCGGCACTCTCAAAATATGAGGCATGTTCGCCAGATCTGAAGACCTTTATTGAGCAAGAATCTAAATTGAGTTGCACCTGACTGCGGAACCGACTGATCCGCAATGATGATCGGAGCCCCTCTTCTGGCAACGACTTGCTGGAGAGCGTTCAGGGACTTCTGAAATCTTTCTCATTCGCCCAGCAGAGTCTCCGAGGAACTACCTTGTACACTCCGTCCTGACAGATGACCATGCAGATCCTGAGGTGTTCATCGACCATGGCCAAGGGGCCGTGCTTGAGCTCCCCGGACATGATGCCTTCGCAATGCATGTACGACAACTCCTTGATCTTCAGCGCGCCTTCCAAGCAGGTGGAAAAGTTGAATCCTCGACCCATGATGAGCAGCGATTTCTCCTTGTAGATATCGTCAGCGATCTTCGCGACCGCGTCGTCTAGCTTGAGGACTTCTCGGATCATCTCTGAAATTGCCCGATTGAGAGCACGAATTTGGAGAAGACGAGGCCTACCAGGAAGTTTGTTGAGAGCTTCGACAATCTCAGTCCTTCTCTTCTGCATGGAGATTCTGTCATCGCACAGGGTCAAGGCGAGCATCAGCAGGGCGAGAATTTGGGAGGTGTAGGCCTAAAACGACTATATTGACAAAGTCTATTTCGCCGAGAGAGAGAGGGACCTTTGTAGAAGCGACGCCAATCTCCGGTCCGGCGTTGATGTGGACTCCGCAGTGGGACTCTCGACAGATCGAGGAGCCGACGGTATTGGTGATTCCAATCGTCAGAGCGCCACGGGGCTTGCAGTATCTAAACATCAGCGTTTCTCAAGTTCTTCAGACGACCTGGAACCTCAAAGCCATCAGCGTATCGGCGGTCTCCCCGCTCTGGGAGACGAAGATGCAGACGTCATCCCTGAAGATAGGAGTCTGTCGATCCAAGAAGTCCGAAGCCAATTCCAGGACCACTGGCAGCTCAGAGAGTTCTTCCAGGGTCTAAAACAAATTTGCAAGATAGGATATAGAGGAAGCAGAAAAACAGACCTGTCTACAAGCAATCGCTGAGTGGTACGACGTTCCACAGGCGACCATGATGAGTCGTCGGCACCGTTTGATGTCGGGGAGGTAGTCCTTGATGCCGCCAAGCACAACCTGACCGTTGGGGAGCACTCTTCCTCTCATAGTGTTGACGACGGAGTCCGGCTGCTCGAAGATCTCCTTCTGCATGAACGTTTTGAAGCTGCCCTGGAGTTCTTCCATCATCAAAACTTTCCAAGGTATTTTCGTTGAACAGACCTTCATGATCTCCTGCAGCTCCATGTTGAGGTTGTGGACTTCCCTCTTCTGAGAGTCGTTGGTATCAGTGTTTTGTCGAGAAATCCTGTGGATCGTCAGCGATCCGTCATCGACGAAGGCAACGTCGTCGTCCTCGAGGAAGATCACCTGCTTGGTGTGCTCCACAATCGCCGCAGCATCTGATGCTAAGAAGTACTCTACCTGAAACGGCTCCATCTTTTAGATTTTCTCCGAAGGTACTTACAGCCCAATTTTCGGCGTTCACAGGAACGACAGACGTCGTGGTGTCGTCCTCCTCAGAGACTGCACCTCGCATGGACCGGATCGACAGGTCTGCAAATTTATGCGTTCAGCGACAATTTTGCAAGTTTCTTGGTTATTAGCAAAGAATGTTAGAGAATCTCATTCACCGGGGGTTCGAAATAGCAGAAAAGATCTTCAAATACCCCTGTTCACAGATTCAATATACGCTGATAGGCGTCTTTCAGTGTCATCCACATCTATTTTAGAAAATGTTATATGAGGAGCATTTTTTGGCAAAATAAAAATGAAAATGAACATACTCTGCTCATCAGTTGCGGTATTTTCCGTATCAGCAGCATTTGTGTTCCTGAAGTAGGTCGCAGGGGACCGGAATCTTCTTCCATCCGAGGATGGTCGTTCCTCAGCCCACTTCCAGCCCGCGTCTGAAATTCCACCTTTTTTATCCTTGACTCTTTTCCAAAATACCTTTGCTGAACGACACTGGAAAGTGGTTAGTCTTCAATCTGCTGTTGGACTTGATTCCCACCAGCAAAGGCGATCCCCTCCTGGTGGCTACCAGCTGGCCAGGAAACTTGGTGGACTTGAAGGCCAAGGCGAAGGCGCCTTCCTGAAAGTAGTAACAACTACCAAATGTTGCCAGATTGTGTCGTAAAACGCGACACCCCTTTCCATGCTATTCAAGCTCCAAGACGAGGGAAACAGTCAGAACCCACCCTTACTTCACATATTTCTCTAAATCTCTCGGCTCTGACCGGAATCTTGCAAGCTTTTTAACTGTTTTGCCATTTGCCAACGGGAAAAAATCGCCTTCGAGTCTTGTACCATAATTTTCTTATTTTTTTAATCATTTCTAGTAAATGATGGATTTAATTACCCGAACTTGAGGATGTAGTAAATGATTGGAAGTCGCGAAAATCACCCCCAATCTATTGACGAATACTGCCCGCACGTTTGGCACTCTCACATTTCAACGCGTACTCGTTCGCTCGCTTACGACACAAATGGCATCCTCTTACCAATTGCTGAATGACGATTTCCACCAATTGTCTGAAAGGCAGGTTCGGGTATCTGTCGTGGATGTGCTGGGTCAGAACGGCGATGACTTCAGTGTCGGTCTCCGACTCGAATTTATGGCCCTTTTTCGTCAGATACTCTTTGATCTCCCTGTAGTTCGTTAGGATACCGTTGTGCACCACGACGAACTCTAAAGATACCAAGCGATAAATACCCGTTTTCTGGCACAAGTTACCATTTCTGTCATTGCTCCTCTGCGGATGGCTGTTGACGTCCTTGGGCTGACCGTGAGTGGCCCAGCGCGTGTGCGCGATGCCACAGTGGATGTTGTAGACCTTCGACGTGTCGATTTTTTCCGACGTCAATTCTCAAAATGGCGATTTAAGGGAAACGTTCTGAGTGGAATCTACCTTTGATTGCATCAGCCAAAATTGACACCTTGCCAACTTTTCTGACCAACATCAGTTCTTTATGTGTGTTCTCGTTGCTGTTGCCTCCGTCAATAGCTATGCCTGAAAAAGAGATTCAACTATGATTATCTAGGGTTTTTCGAACCTGCAGAATCATATCCTCGATATTCCATGCGTTGAAGACCCTGGATTAGTATTTCGATAATCTCAGCTCGCTTCTTGGGAGTGAGGTAGTTGATATAAGCGAATATGCCACACATTTTTTCTAGCCTTGGATCTGAAGTATGCTCAAATGAAAATAATTTCTATTTTGAAATGAAAGATTAGCAATTATTAAATGATTTTCCGAACTGAAATTGGACAAATACGAAATTTTAAAGAGAATGGAATGTTGAAAAGGGTTAATGAAAGGAGTGGAAAAAAATATTACACGTGGGCTTGTGAGAATGCGCCAGAAAAGAGGAGGAAAAGGATAAATAGAACGTAGCAACACATGACGTATTCGCTTTTCAAATGGTTTATAGAGTGACATGTTAAAAATGATAACATTTGATAAGGAAGATTGTCCGCACACACATACAGAGGATGACCGAAATTGACCGAACAAGGGTTCTTTAGGGAAGTCGCCCATTCAAAGATAAACAAAAGGACGAGAGACTACGTGAAACAAAGATAGTTAGAGAAGCTCGAAAAGGGAAGAGGGAATATATAGTGTGACAAAAAAGAGAAGAAAAGTGAAAAGAAAGAAAAAAGGGGAGAAAGATAGAATCAAGAGGCCTAGAAAATATAGCCAACGGCGCTCTTTTTCGCTAAAATATGAAGAAAGAAATAGCATTGGAAGCTGAGAGGCCGAGAAAGAAGAAACTCCAAATTCCCTATATACTGAAACGCGACAGCATATGGCGTATAGGAGAAAGTTCTCCTTCTTTCGACTCTCCAAAGTTGCAGCGATCTATGGAAAAATTGATATGATCATCATAGTTTCTTTGATGAAGACCGGTACAAAGTCTTCTCCAATCAGAGAGATATCGATCTAGAGCGGAAATTGACGGTTCTGGCAGAAAAAATCGATGCGGGCGACATGATTTTGCCGAAATACAACATTCTTAGGCCTCATGGAATTCAAGTATACATTTTCATCATGAACCATAATATAAATTCTTAGATTAGTAATTATTTAAATAAATTTATTTCGAAAGAATGCGACTATTCATCAAACATATCATATTGCATGAAAACGGCCGGATCCTCGATACGGTGCGCTAATCCACGTGGACAAATGTTGAACACTCCACATATCGGCGCTAGCCAGTGACCCAATGGAATCATCATGTTGATTTCAGCTCGCTTGATTTCCTCACCTGAAAATTTGAAACTAGACTCTTTCAAGGAACCTTATCATCTGTCACAATCATTTCAGAATCGACAAGTTTATATCAATACACTGCGTTTCATAGAAATAGAACATCGAATATTTGGTCGGTTCACATATTTTTTATGTATATTCAGCGGATTAAGTTATGCATACAATCAGATAATCCCGAATGATGAATTATCGTTTCATTTTTATCCTACGTCATTAATTTTTAAATGTAGTACGGACGATTGTTGAAAATCGACCGGCAGTTATTATATGACGGAAGACGGAGTAATACTTTTGTTATTGTCCAACCGTCATTACGTTTATTCGTGGAACGTCTCTTAAAAATAAATTTTTTGAATTTCGAATACCATCAAAGTGTCATCTCGCATTCAAATACGACATGCTCAGGAGGATGAGAGTTTGAATTTTGAAAAAAATATCTTGAATAATATTTATTTTAATTGCAATTTTTCAGTGTCTTTATTGGATATCTTCGAGTTTTCTAATATTATGTGCATTGAAATGAAATTATTATTTCACATTTCATTGAATAAAATTTCAATATGAAATCGGAGGTTATTACAATCAAACTTTATCTAATGTTAATTTTCCGACTTCTCGCCATTTATTCGTTTGTGGGTCGTATTCCTCGATTGAATTACAAAGCTTTTCCATAGAATATTCTTGATATCTAAGTTAAAAAAAACTTTCGTGTAAAGATATGAAAAATCTCAGCTCACCCTCCGATTGCATATAATTTCTCGTTAGCGACAATGAGTGAATGATCATATCTTTCATAATTCATATCAGCGATTGGAGAAATTCGACTGTCAACTGGAGCTGAGGGGTTGAAACACAGACAGGATTTATATACTGTCTTATTACTAAATATATAATGATACATTATTTATCATACAAAATTAACGACTTCTCTCCTCCAGCCATGTAAATTCTTCCATTTAGAGATGCGACTTCGAAATGACCTCGTCTTTCTGGAATCTCTCCGATTTCAATCCATTCCCGTTCGTCGTCTGATAGTCGATATATCTTATTATTAGTATATCCATCAATAACTGAATATCCATAATTACAATAATGAATATGCTATAGTGTGACCGTATAAAATTTCATTGCATGTTATTGTTTGAGCACGACTAATTGAACGAGGAAAAGCAGGTCCTATTTCCCATCGTCCATCTATTAAAACCTGAATAAATTATTTCATGGATTTTCATTTGATCTTCTTACATCCACACGATCTTTCATTCTTCCCTTTTCAGGATAGTACCCACCCAAATAATACAATTTATCTTTGAAATAAACCACAGATGCAGCAAAATACCATTCAGGAGGATCTGGGCCTGTAAAATTCTTTGAATCAATCATTCATGGATTTGTTGATAAGACCTCTTGAAATTTGTCGGGTATTCAAGTCGTATATTTCAAATGATTCATTTATGTCGTCAATTCCAAAAATCTGAAATTTGAGAAATTATTCAAAATAATGAACATAAGGACTTACTCTGTTCTGTGTAGTTGCTACTTGATATGGCTTGTAATAATTGTCGAATTTTGCAATCTCTTCTACTGAGCAGGTAAATGAATTGAACAAACATATTCTTCCTTCACGATTATCATCATTTCGATAATAAACTAAATTATTAGGAATCGTTTCAAAGTCTCTTACTTAGCTTTCAACATAATTTCTTACGATAAAATAAAACTATCTGCAAATTATTGAATGAATTGCCTCCACCAATCTGCAAATTATTGATATTTTGGGCCAATTCATTCATTGTATTATTAATCAACGATATTGCGTTTCGCTTCTGAAATTATCACTTTCACTTTTAGTAATGGATTATTTATTTTCAGACCTCCAAAGCATTTACGCTAATCTCAGTTCCATGAGACATAGCCTCTTCAGGATCAGCATTGTAACCAATTTGCGAATTGTTGATATTCCGGGATAATTCAACCATTGTATTATTAACCAATGGGATTTGCTTTTCCTTCTAGAATATTTTATTTAAATATTCACAGTATAATAATTTCTACCTCAATAGCATCAGCCAAATTAGCTGCTCCAAAAACAATCGCTTCATCTGGATTTATGTTGCGCTTCAATCTATCTCTTCCGAATTTTCCCTCTAGAAGCTCTTTAACAGCAGGAATTCTTGTAGATCCACCCACCAAAATCTAAATGCAAATATTTTATTTAAAAAAAGTTAAATTGGAAAATTTAATTTCAATAAAACATACCACGTGATTAATGTCATTTTCATGAAGTCGAGCCATCTTTAATGCCTGGTCGATTAAATTTATCGCTCTGGTAAATAAACTATCACACAGTTCGTTGAATTTTATCTTTGTTAAATCTACATCTAAGTCTGGCCCAATATCGATGTCCAACTAAATTGGGAAAATTATACAGCTGCTTTATTTTTCACCGTTTACATGAATGCTTACTGCTGAAGCAGTAAAAGAGAGTGATTCTTTTGCTATTCTGCATTCGTTCCGCAATCGCTTGACTAAGCGCGGATTTGTGAAAATATCGTAGTCCGACGTTTTCATATATTCCTGATATGCATAATTCATAATTATGCTGTCAAAATCCTGTCCACCTGATACAAAACATTATTTGCATGACATTAAAAAAGTATACCCAAGTGTTCATCTCCTGTTACAGCCTTAATTGTGATTTTTTCATTTTTTATTTCACATATGCTAATATCGAGAGTTCCTAAATCATATTATTTTATTTTTCAGAATCAAACACATAAAAGTTTTTCTAATCCAGTTGCATATAAATGAACTGTACGAAAACATTATATAATAAAATAACAATTTACCTCCACCAAAATCGAATATCATGATCATCGAGTCATCCAATTTTCTCTCAGTATGATAAGCAATTGTCGCCGCTATTGGCTCTTCAATTAATAGCTTCAATTCAAATCCAGCCATTTTAACAGCTTGTTTTGTTGCAGCTATTTGATTATACTGGAAAGTAGCTGGAATTGTAACTACTGCGCCAGTCACTTGGCTTCCAATATACGACTGAATATTAAAATTATTATAACTTTCAGAACATAAAAATATCGGACCTCAGCAGTGGTCTTTATTTTCTTCAAAATTTCAGCTGAAACCTCTTCGGGCGTCGCAAATCTTTCATTAGGTTTTCCTTTATTCAAAACATATCCCACTTTGTTCTAAATTAGTCGGAATTAAATACCGTAAAACCTATTATAAAAGTTATTCTAACTTTTGACTTTGAACTCTCAAAGCTATTTATTTTTATTCAAATTTGATCCTATAAAGAGATGGATAATTTAAATCAATGCTTGTACTTTTAGAAAATCCCTGGTTTATAATTTTGGGTAGATTTTAAGGAGACTGACAAAGTCGACAGATCGAGTGGGCTTCTATTGAAAAATATACGTTACTCACATCTCGTGTATCCAAATTGAATGTCCAAAGTAAACGATTCTCCGCAATTGGCAAATTATGCATAAATTTCCATCCAAGGAGTCGTTTTGAATCTTCAAAAGACTGCCTAATAAATGATCAACAGAAGCGTTAAACCAACCGTAGAGAACACTTGATAAATCATGATAATTCAGAGCTGGATTACCTACTAGAATCTCTTCGTCATCAAAAGAAACTATAGATGGAAGAAAATTTTTCCCTAAACAATTCATTACTTTAAAAACCATGTATCAAAGCTAATTCACCCTCATCATCAAAAATTATCTTACGAGCCCCATTTTCAATGATAGCAACACACGAATATGTCGTCCCCAAATCGATGCCGATATAGACCATTTTTATTCTTTCATTTTTTAAACTAAAAATTTGTGCTGATTTAGGAAATAAATCATACGTTCATGCGTAAATGAATAAAAAATCAATAATCATTAGGAGCAAGAAAGCAAGCTTTTAAATTGAATGAGAGTTGATAAGAACATAGTTGGAGTAGAGAGCGCAAGTCTCGCCCACTCTGTGAAGTCAAAGTCAAAGAAGGCAATTTTTCGAAGCGACTTTTTCTCACTTTTCTTTTTCACTATTAGACATGGGCCTAGGGAACATTTTTGCTTCCAGAACATGCCCCCGAAACTTGACTCGAGCCGGTCAAAACGTACAGCAAAGTTTTTAAATAGTTCGTTTGAGCCTTGCATACCTCACTCACCATTTTCTCAAAATGAATATGAAAGAATAGTCACTTCTGGTTCGAGTAGAGTTAGAATTCGATTGAAGAAAATTTGTGAAGATTAAATTTAAAATTTTCGAATTCAATGCAAAACAAAAAAAATCTTTGTACCATCTGGCGGCCATTTTAGCATCAAAAGCACGATTTTCAAATTAGCATAGTTCCGCTCACTTATGGGGGCGAGGCATTGTCTCCTCGGTTTTGCGATTAGGAACCATAGGGGCACCCAACTCTATATGATTAAATCACAATTTGTGAGACTTTTTCCCAAATTCAGGTAATTGCTCGAGTCTTACAAATACTCTCTCTCTCTCTCTCTTAAGACGCATTCTTTGAATAACCCGAACAAAATATAAAGAGTGGCCGGACAATTGCAAAAGTATCCCGGATCCGAACCAAACTTATATGGTGGATACACCCATGGACCCTAATCACAAAAATGGGGAGATCAGACCCTGCCCCCAAAAGTGGGCGGGGCTAGGTGGGGGTCAAAGTTGAGCATTTTCACGATTTGACACCCCTCAGGGGGTACAAGGAAAACTTTTTTGTTATAAAAGATTTTCGAAAAATTTAAAAAGTATGAATATGGCCATGGAGTGTACTTTCTAAAAATATATCGACTTTAGGGGGTCAGCCACTTGCTGGGTGTAGGAGGGGTCCCAAAGTTAAACAGTGTCAAAAATGACAGTTTCAAAAACATGCATATTTTGCATAAAATCGCCCCTACTGAAACATTATATGGGTATTTAGCAAAATTTTATTTCATATTCGGATTCTCCAGATAAAATTACACTAAGATCAGTCATAAAAGGCATAGATTAGGTATGCCACTTTTGAGAAAAATGCAGTCAAATGAGCGTAGCCCGAGGGTCGAATTTTACAAAATCGATCGGAAAAATTCAAACGATACATTAATCGATAGCCCTTGAAAAACTAAGCAACTTTTGTGAAGACACCTCATGGTTATCTATTATGGTATGAGAATGGTACCCCAAAAACCAAAATTTAATGTCAAGTTTCAAGAAAATGATACGAGAATATTTCCATAGGTAGTCTACCAACATTTGGGCTTAGATTGAAGCTAGAGACATCTATTATTTATTCCCATTCAATTTAGAGACGAAGAATACCAAACATGACATGGTACCAAATGGTAGCGACCCATATGGTCAATTTACCATTTGGTAATCAATACTCATCATTTTATATATCAAACGAAAGCCCTTGTCGAGCTGAGTAATATGCTGAAAACCGCTTGAAAAAGGGATTAGTCTATCGACTTTTATGGTTATTTGAAGTTACCCCATTTTTTATCTTTTTCGGCAGATGATTATATCCAATTACAATGATGGTATAATGAAACCACTTGCTGAAAGTGATATAAGTGAACTCGAATATTACTCTCCAGTCAATTTCGAATCGATTAATACCCATTTTGGTATAGTACTACTCGGGTACCATATGGGTGGTATACCATGGACCCATATGGTGACATGATAAAGTGATAGCACGGTACTCTAGGAAGCAAAAATGAAGTTTGCCCTTCAACTGCTATATCCCGAAAAGATTTTTCAATTTGGTTTTATTTTACAAAAGTTATGAATTTTTGAAGATTTTTGTCATTTTCTTGGGTTTGATCTATTCAAACCTCTATACCATGTTTACCATAATAGATAACCATGTAGTGTCTTCACAAAAGTTGCTTAGTTTTTCAAGGGCTATCGATTGGTATATCGTTTGAATTTTTCTGATCAGTTTTGTAAAATTCGACCCTCAGGCCACGCCTATTTGATTGATTTTTTTTCTAAAATGTCCCGCCTAATTCATGCTTTTTAGGGCTGATTTTAGGGTAATTTGATACGTAGAATTCGAATATAGAATCAGATTTTTGGAACTCCTCCTAAACTTCTTCAGGAAAGTCGATTTTATGCAAAAAATGCATATTTTGAAACTGCCATTTTTGACGCTTTTTGACTTTGGGACCCCTCCTACACCCAGCAAGTGGCTGACCCTCTAAACCAATATATTTTTAGAAAGTACATTCCATGACCATGTTCATCCTTTTTAAACTTTTCCAAAATATATTATAGCAAAAGTTTTCTTTGTGCTGTTTGCAATAGTTAATATTCAAGCATACTCTGACTTACGGACTTTAACCGTTTTTTTCTCAAAAGTGGCATACCTAATTAATGTCTTTTATAACTGATTTCAGGGTAATTTGATGCGTAGAATCCGAATATAGCATTAGATTTTTGGAACTCTCCCTAAACTTTTCAGGAAAATCGATTTTATATAAAAAATGGGGGGTCGGCATACTCCCATTTTTGGCATCAGGACCCATTCCTGACCCAGCAACTGGTTGTTGCCTGGAAACCTATATACCAGAAGATGCGCAATTACATGGGCTATTTTATGCTTTTTAAATTTTTTGAAAATCTTTTATAGCAAAAAAGTTTTATTTATACCCCCTGAGGGGTGTCAAATCGTGAAAATGCTCAACTTTGACCCCCACCTAGCCCCGCCCACTTTTGGGGGCAGGGTTTGATCTCCCCATTTTCGTGATTAGGGTCCATGGGTGTATCCACCATATAAGTTTGGTTCGGATCCGGGATACTTTTGCAATTGTCCGGCCTTTGTTCGGGTTACTCAAAGAACGCGTCTTAAATAAAAGATATTTCTATTTCTGTGACATGCAGTGTTTGATCGAATATATTTGAATATAATTGCGAAAATAAAAAATAGACGATATATCCTGTGTTTGCATATTGTTAAGAGTTGTAGACATCCACTTCACACGGAGAAAGAGGCATGAAAAGACAAATATATCAATCGATAATATTTTGTCAAGTCATGAAAGTCTATATATTTTTAAGTTGCATATTATTTTTAATATTGCATCTAAATTCAAATGCTAATGCTAGTAAGGCTGAGGCTCAACTGTATCGGTAATCTATAATTTATGATTTAATTTAAACCTATAAAGCTATTTCATTTGAGGGATCTCCTCTCAAACTATAGTTCGATGGTACGACCGGTTAGAAGTCCGAAGAAAGCTTTAGTAGTTTCTATGAAGCTCTATTTACAGGTGTGGCAAAGTTATTGAACCCTAAAATTAATATATTTTAGCAAATCCTAAATGTCAACGAGAAAAATCAGGCTATCGAAGTCAATGCTTGGATTAAATATGCAAGTCTTCAATTTCAATTTAGAAACAAGTCAAGTTTTTAGATCTGGAATGACTATAGACTAAGATGGCGACCTTGGAAATACGATAACCTAACTTCAATTCGGTTTTACGGGGGCGAAGGCCAGATTTTCGAGCCGGACGTTTTGCTATATAATCGATATATTAATAAGTATCTAAATTCGAAATTATTATTTTAAAATATTGATTTTTAGTGAAAACGAACAATTTGATGCCTCTTATAAAAGTAATTTAGTCGTATACTCGAATGGCGAAATAAACTGGATTCCACCCGGAATTTTTCGAGTAAGAATTTGAAATCTCGAATTTTTAATTTAGTTTTAATTTTTAGGCATCTTGCAAAATGGACCTAGTCCTATTTCCGTTTGATGAACAGTAATTTGAATAATTTCGAATATAAAACTAAAAGGATAAATTTAGAGTCTGCTTCCTGAAGTTCGGATCATGGTATGGAAGTTTTATTTTAAACTTGAGGAATTTTAAGCTGATGTTTCAGGACTTATCATGGATTTGCGTTGGATTTGCAGATTGATCGGAGTGATAGCAAAGGTGAATGAAAACTAGCTTTACTTTTAACGTTGAATATAATATAACAGGAGTATCAGCTTGACCTCAAAATAGCCATAATTTAACTCTTAACTTAGGTTTACTTAGTTTAACCTAAAATTGTAGAACCCAGTGCCGATCTCTCAACCTACATTTCCAATGGAGAATGGGAGTTGATTTCGGCCCCAGCCAAGAGATTCGTCTCCAAATTTGAATGCTGTCCAGAACCCTACCCCACGATTAAGTCATTTTAGGCGTATCTAAAAATGTCATATTTTAAAAATACTTTAGGTTCTATGTGCATATTAAACGCCGATCTCTATATTATCTGTTCAATATCATTCTGCCGACGATGTTGATATCATTCATGACGCTGCTAACATTCATTTTACCCCCTACAGACATGAGTGAAAAGATTGGACTTCGTAGGCTATTTAAATTACTAATTTTACAAAATCCTACAAATTTCTATTCCTTTAACACTTTTATTGTGATATTAGAATTTCAAATAGTTTTTCAAAACTTCCATTTTAATTGAAAAGCTGATGTATTTTAGAAATGACGATTCTCCTATCAGTGTGCTTTTTCCTAACGATTCTATCAGAACTTGTTCCCACAACCTCTGAATCCATCCCGCTTTTGGGGGTATTTTTCTCCATCATCACAATCATTGTATCGATGTCCACCTGTTCCACTGTGCTGGTGCTGAATCTTCGTTACCGCCAAATCTCGAATCATAAAATGTCAAATACGGTATTTTCCGTAAGGAACAGCTTTTTCAAAACAAAAAATTAAGTTACGCTACATTTTCCTGGACCTGTTGCCTTGGCTGATGCTGATTAAAAGACCTGGATATCAGTTTAGAAGGAAAAGTCCGGTGAAGAAGAATCTTCAAGGAGCTTGTGTTCAGGCAAAAAAAGCAACATTAAAATATGACTTCCTTCCTAAATGGAAAAATGAACTGGGAGAAAATGACTAATATTACTAATTTTGGGGATAAATTATTTGTAGTTCCAAATTTTTAGTGCCTCAGCCAATTTAAACTCGAAAATGATCAAGAAGAGTCGGAAATTAACGTCGCTGAAGAGTGGATGGAAGAAATATACAGCTTTCCTCAGATGCAATTAGAATTATCTGGCAAAGTCGGGGAGGTAATCGATGTTTATCCAGCGACATTTCCTTAAATTGCGACTAAACTCAGGGTTTGTTCCTTGAAAAACGGTGCAGCCTTCATGAGCAATATCGCGAAACGAAGTACGAAAGATCCATCAATAAATGTATCGAGTTAATCAAGGAAGAGGGTATCTTTAAATGCCAATTGTTTGAAGCTTATCTAAGTTTTCAGAGTCCGATCTAAAAGAATTTACTCTATCGGCGATAAATGTGTGTAGAGTTATAACGAGTCAGATCAAAAGACTTAGAAAACGCACTGACGACAATAAAAATCAGAAGATGGCCTTGGTATGTTCAGACTTTTTCGAAGATTCTAACAAATTTTAATTTAGGAAGAGTGGCAATTCGCGGCCCAAGCCCTAGACCGAGTTTATCTGTTAATGTTTTCGATAGTGTTACTCTCCACCGTCGGTTCAATTTTTCTGCTGAACCCTCATGTTGAATTTACTTGAAAGTTTTAAGATTTATTCAGATAAAAATTGCCACTAAGAAAATGTTGTTATGCATAAATAGGTTTGAAATTCAGAGATAAAGAATTTTTAAACGATAGGATCCGCCCAGACGCAGTCTTCCTCGATCTAAAAGTTCAAGGAAATCGATTTTGAAAAAAAAACATTATCCAACTTACCTTCAAGTTATACTTGCTTCCTGCATCCTTATAAGCAGAGGTAACAATTTTGAACCATCCATTCTCACCCCATGGTTGACCCCAGGAGTTTCTCCCTGAAAACCGAATATTCCTAGAAGTTCCCGAAGACTGGGAGCATTTTGGAACTTACCGACCCAATACTCTACTCCAGTGTCGTGATCCACTCCCCATCCAGCCACGGAGATGATGTGGTCAATGCCTTCGTCGGTCTGCTCCTGAAATATTGGGAACATTTTAGATTTCTGTGAACACTCTAATATTCCCAAATGCTAAATACCTTGTAGATACCGCCAGCATAATCCTCGAAAGCCTTGGTGGCGGCGATACCACACGCAATGGGTCCGTGATGGTAGATCTCAGCCTTCATCTTGTCGCGGCCAGCAACGTGGCCTGAACCAGTCATACCATTTTATGGCATGGTATCTAGAAATGATTACCATATTCGTGAACCTTGTAGAGGGTGTAGTTCTTGATGGAGAAACACTCTCCAGGCCAGCAGGAGCCACATCGATTGTAGGGGTCGCATTCTGAAAAGAGTTGTATTTAAAAAGTGGGTTTATTTTCTCACTTCCATCTCTAGCCTGGTAATTGTTGCAGGTGTCATGCGGAATTCCGACTTTCTTTGCGTATTCGTAAACTCCACCCGGCTCGCCGCCATAAGCACAAGTTCCGGCTCCAGAGCAGTCAATTACTTCCTGAATTTTGAAAGATAAACTATTCTGAAGATCCTAATAGAACTGAAAATAGTTCTAGATCTCGACTTTTGAAAGTTTGCCGAAATCATGGCGTTGTAATTTTTCAGGCATATGACATTTTCATACCTGAACAGAAAGAAGGGCAGTGGGCCAGGCGTTTTTCCGCTTGATATTGATACGATCAGCTAGCGCCGAGGTCGAGCCTAAAATCAGTGCATTCTTTTGCTGATAAGAAGCCGAATGACCCGTCGAAAGTATCAATCAATCACATGATAATTGACAGAGTTTTATTTTAGAAAATTCAGGGGTAACCTACCGAAAGCCCAGCACGATCCGCAGTCTGAAAATTAAAAAAATAAAACTTAATAATAGGAAAAATTTCTACACTGCGGAATATGCTGATTTCGATCAGCTGAGGCGTAATTCACCCCATTGATATTTCGCCAGTCCCACACCAGTGGCAACTTTTCGAAGTCGTAGCGATGAGCCTCATAGGTTCGCTGTTTGTGCCTGATTTTTAAAGAAAAATACCTTTAAAAGGATTAAAATTTAACCCACTTATGCTCATAGATTTTCCCCGAATTGGTGTAGCATCCTCTGGCGTTGAATCTGAAGTTTTAAAATACGTAAAGAAGAGTTTAGGTTAGAGATTACCGCTTCTTAGATTCTATTAAAACGAATAAGAGTGATAGTAGCAGAAAGATTTTCATGGTTCAAAATTTTATATTGATCTACGGCTATCTAAAAATGTCTAAATAGTGCAATATTTCTGATCAAAATATAAAGGGTTGTGGTTCTAAATTGGAAATGAGTTCAACCGATATGTGAGCACAACGCTATGTGACTGTCTTATCAATTTTCTATGTCTTTCCTTCTCTCGAAAATTAGTTCTTCCTCAAAAATGGTCGACCCAGGTACGGGGTGGGTCAGTTTTGATTAAAACCAACAATAGATAGTTCAAAAATCAAGAAATTAATTAACGATGACTGGACAGACTGCGCTCATGGCCGCTCGCTTGTCTGTCTAGGGGCGCTGCGCAGCCCACTTTATAAAAAAAAAACAATTTCAACATTTTCTGTCATGAATTTGTTCAAATCTCTTTTAGTACCATAATTTTGTTTGAAAGCGGACTTCAGATTCGTGTTCTACGCATTCAAATTGATCTTTCCAATTGAACGAATTTTTAAAAAATGATCTTTTGTTCAATTTATATTATGAAATTATATATAAGTTAATTAAAATTAGTTTCCTTGAAAAATATAAATTCCATGTTCAAAAGTGAGAAATTACATTGTGAAGACAAAATTTTCAAATAAAAAATGAGTTTCATTACTCGGCTGACTCGAAACCTGACTGGCGGTAAGAATGAAAAAAACAAGACTGTTGGAAAATGTTCGAGAAGTAGAAAAAGTTTTGCTGAAAACATACAAGTTCCACAAAACTCATCTGCATGTATTAAGAAAAAACATTGAAAAATCTTTAAAAAAAATAGAACTCTCAAAAACCATCACCTTTTAGGCAAGATGCTGCCTCAACTGACTTATCAAAACGGCTCTGCCCTCATTCGGCTCAATCGACACCTCGTACTCACCAGGCATTTTGGTATATTGGAGGTTGGAATACAGTCTCTGACAACGAACTCCGACATCTGTTGTTATTTCAAGAAAACACAGAGACGCCAAATTTCGATTTCTGTGGCAGTGATCTATATAATGAAAGGCGCTTTCTTTTGGACATAAGATAGAAATACTTCACCTCTCGTGATGAAGATGGGCTTTTTGTATTATCAAAGATAGTTGAACTCCGAGATTTTCCATGAATATCAGTTTTAAATCTGGCGCAGATCAAATTTTCTATTTCAGGGTGTCGGCGGCATGGCAGTAGTAGGTGCGGCGGCGGCAGCTTATTATCACCACAAAAAGCTTGACCGACTCGCTATGCCCGGACCGAAGGGGTCCAGGACGGTCGAGAGATCGGTAAGATTCTGGATAATTCGAGGTTTTTAAGAGCTCTTAGAAGTTCCAAAAAATCCCAAACTTGTTCAAGATGCCCTCAAATATTTTCAGAAGTCCCGGAAACTTATTTTCTAGTTTAGGACGGTTCCCGCGTGGTCTACACGATGAAGGACAGGGAGCTGATGAAGACGGTCGACCCCGACCTCAAAGCTATCCCAGACCTCGTCCGGAAAGGACTCAAGGCATTTCATACAACACCTCTAACTTAGAATACGGTTAAAGTTCTAGTTGTCACAAAACGGCGAGATGCTGGGGCGACGGAACACGCAGAAAGAGGGCGCGCCTTGGGAGTGGATACAGTATGCTGATGTAAGAAATGAGGATGACGTTATCTTTAATTCTGACGCTCTTCAGGCCATTCAAAAAGCCAAAGACATGGCGTGCGGTTTTCGTTGTCTGAACGTCCCTATCGGCCAGAAGACCTGCATCGGGATCTTCATGCAAAATAGGCCGGAAGTAAAATTGATCGATTCTTAAAAGTCAGTAAGTCGATATTTTGCAGTGGATCCTCACCGAAATGGCCTGCCACGTGTTCAACAATGTGTCAGGTTGGAAAATGACGTCTTTGTTGAAAATAAAAATGTCCTTTAGTGCCGATCTACGACTCCGCCCACATCGACCACATCGTGCACATCGTCAATGAGACCGAGATGCCGCTGATTGTCGTCTCAAATGGAGAGAAGGCAAAGAGTAAGAGGTTAAGCCTTTTGAAGACGGATTTTATTGTGAATGACCTACTACTCGAAAAGAGATAAAGGAGTGTCTCTCTTTTTATCTCGTCTCAAATAGTCGGTCATTACAATATGACTCTTTTTGATATGATACTTTTTTATCATAATGTCATTTTATAATTTCAGTGCTCGTGGACCGTATCAAATGCATGCCCAAAGTGCGCTACATCGTTACGATTGACGCCTCTGACGAGTCCTACCTCAAACACGCGGCCGAGGAGAATAATGTAAGAGTCGGTTCTGATCTTGATTATTCGATGGAGAGCATTAAGAAATAGCCGCAGACTGCAAAAAAACTTGCAATTCTGCAACTTTACGGCATGCATTTTGTGGTTGTAGATCAGAATGCTCTCGCTGGAAGAGTTGGAGACATTAGGCAGGAATATGCCCGAGAAGCCGAACGTCGCAGAGCCCAAGCCAGAGGACGTCGCCACCATCTGTTATACATCAGGCACTACTGGTAGGGAGTTTTTCAGTTTCAAAAATTTTAACCCTTTAATTCACATCTCAAATTCAAATGCTATCGGTTATCTAAAGTTCAATCTTAGCTTAAAGTGCGTGAAAGAATGACTAACGAAATTTATCACCATGATCAGATTATCGTCAAGCCCAGATGCATCAGACTAGCTTTGTGTGATGATATTATGGTAATCAAGATAGTTTGAATTACATCTTTTTTGGGACTGCCAAAAGGCGTCATTCTAACCCATGGCAACTTCGTGTCTGCGTACTCTGCGACTACGCTCTGGTCGGAAGGCAAGAATCCCTGGCAACCGGGTGGCGCGATGATAAGCTATCTCCCACTAGCGCACATCATGGAACACTACTTCGAATACGGTGTCTTCATGCATGGAGGGTGGGGGTTCACTGTTCACTCACTAAAAATTCGAGTTTGTTCGTATGAAAAGAGTTGATTTTCATTGGTTTTTGCCTTAAAGATGCCTCGAAAAAGCTGATCTTCGTTGAAAAACCTTGAAATTGCACAGAAGAGGCTTGATTAAGCCATAGGCGACGTTTTAACCGTGAAAAGAGTGATCTCCATGATGATTTTATCGATCTTTTTCCAGAAAAGTAGGCCACTTCCGCGGTGACGTCTCTCAGCTGCTCGACGACATGCAGACCCTTCAACCAATCGTCGTCCCCGCCGTCCCAAGAATCCTCAACAAAATCTGCGATTCGGTAAAGAAGTTGAATTCTTCTGAAACTAGCAAAATAAGTCGATTTCATAGATTCTAGAACGTTTGAGTCTTAATCTTTTTTATTTTCAAAACATTTTTAACTAAATTTCTAGAAATTGTTGAAACTTTCTTCAGGTTGACCAAGAGCTCAGCAAGTCGCCCATCAAACGCGCCATCTTCAACCTCGGAATCGCCTATAAGAAATACGAATTGAGCAGGTGCAAACTCAATCATGTAATAAAGCATAGAACTTCAAAACGGATTTTATACCAAACTCCAAAGGGGAATTTCCAGAGGCGTAGTGCGCAACGACTCTTTGGTGGACAAGATCGTGTTTCGCAAAATCCAGGGACTGTTCGGCGGCAGGATGAAGTGGATGTTGACTGGTATGAACGAGGAATAGTTTGAGCATTTGGGGATGGATGAATTTAAAAGTTTTACAGCACGTTTTTCAGGTTCCGCTCCCGTGAGCGTGGAAGTGATGACGTTCGCGAGGTGCGCGTTCGGCTGCGTGGTCACCGAGGGTTACGGCCAAACGGAAACGTGCGCTCCTTCAACGGCAAGGAAGAAACTGGCAATTGATGCATGATTTTAGGGGCGGAGTTTGTTTCTTCCTTCATAACTAAGACCACGCCCGTAAAATCATGCGCTATTGCGAATGAGCAGCTATTTCCAAACTCTTGATACTATAGGAATGCTTGACATTAAAGGAGCCCTATTCGAAAGTAATACTCTGTAGCATCATAGCGTCAAAATTTATTATAATACATCATTTAAAATTCACCAGATGGGCATCCCCACGGACCACACGATGGGCCATGTCGGTGTGCCCATTCCCTCCTTGGCTGTAAAATTAGGACCTGTACCTGCATTGGGATATGACGGCGTGACGGGCGGCGAGATCATGGTCAAAGGTAACAGCGTCACGCCCGGATACTTCAAACACGACGAGCTCACTAAGGTATTAATTGACTCGTTAATCTGGAAGTTGCAAGGTGGTACATAATTATTTTTCAAAAGAAAAAATTGCTAGAAAAAAGGATATGTAAAGAGGCGAATTGTTGCAAATAGTTAGTCGTATTCTTACTTCTATTTTAGACCTCTCAGATTTTCAGACTAGACAACACTTAAAACCGTGTGGAGCTTGCAATTCTAAGGAAAATTGCAAATCTAAGGCATACTTTTCCAGGAGACGTTCGACTCGTCGGGTTTCCTGAAGACGGGCGACATTGGTCGATGGAACATCGACGGCAATCTGGTCATCCTCGACCGCACCAGCAACATCTTCAAACTCTCGCAGGTATTGAAGCGAAAGTTTTTCAAGATTACTGTAATTAGCACATTCCGTTTTAGGGTGAATTCGTATCCCCCGAGAAAATCGAACAAATTTACAACAGAAGCAGATACGTCGCGCAGGTTTTACAGACCCGCAATTGTGGCTAATGACGTTGAACTTAATTTTTAGTGCTATGTTCATGGTAATCCATTGAAGAGTTGCATCATCGCGGTAGTCGTCGTTGATGAAGAGGTAACGTTGAAAAATGGACGACAAAACGAAAAATAATATACGATACGAAACTTTTGGAAAAAGCCACCTGCTAATTTAGGCAATTCGCAAACTCGGTCAGCAGCTGAACATCCTGCAATCGGTGAAGCATCTCTGCGAGAAGGAGCCCATCAGAAGGGCCGTCATGGCTGATTTGGCAAAGACCAGCAAAGCACATGGACTCTTAGGATACGAAATTGTAAGACATGAAAATTTTATGCCAATTTTGTTGTATTTTTTTTGCAAAATATTAGCATTTTCAAGGAGAAGTTGATGTTCAGTTTTATTTCAATTTTAGAGTATTTATCATTAGTTGTCATTAAAAACAGATCTTCACGATATTTCACTAACTATAACCAGAATTTGAAGAAAAAAATGATGTGAAATTTAATTCTTTCTAGGCAAAAGAGATCAAATTGACGACGACCCACTTTACGGTCGAAAACGGGCAACTTACGCCGAGTCTGAAAAACAGGCGACAGGTATCTAATTCAAAACTTTTCAAATAAGTCCGGCTTCAAGATGGAATTTTTAAAGACCGACCTCCGAATTTGTGTAGTTGATGGAATTTTCAGGCCATCTACAGGGACTACAAAGAGGATCTAGACGAGCTCTACAAACATTTACGCTAAATGACGAAGAAAACCTGCCCCACTGACGAATCGAATGCTCCAATCAAAAAATCGAAAAACAGCAGCCGAATGAAGACTATTTGACTAAAGTTTTCGATTTTTCTGCAAATCAAGAATCCGTAAATAATCATCAAAATAGATGCACAGAAAAGTTGTAAGTTCCTTATGATTTACAACATTTTCTATATTATTTTCTATTTTATGCGATTTTTTCGGGTTTTTACAGGTTGCTTAGAAATTCACACGTTCCGGAAGATCTTTAAAGTCTTGTATCCTAAAATGCGTATATTTCCCTGATTTATTCTCTTTATGATAAAAGTCTTTCCTATATTGTGTCCGTGCCTCATTCTCATTCCATTTTGCTGATCTTCATCGCGGTATGGCGCCAGCCACGACGTCTCCTCATTCTTTCATTCACCTTCCTTTAGAAGGGAGGGGCGACCCTTCCGAATATCTGCAAAGGCGCCCCCCGCTGAGTTCGCAGAAACACGCATACCGTCAGACCCTGAAAGGAAGAAAGAAATGGGGGACATTGTTATCTGATTCTTTTTGGGTCTCTTAGAAATAAATACTATTTTGATTTTCTATACCTCGTTATCTCTTTTAGTTCAATACTATTTCCAAAATTTAAGATTCTTTTCATAGAATTTTCTCCATACTATTTACTTCATTTTTAAAACCTTCGTTCTATATTATTTCTCCAAAATTTGATACCTCTTCTCATCTAGGATTTGTATACTATTCCGCCAACCTCAATATATTTCGTTATCCAAAATTTCAACACCATTTCCTTCGTTTTCTTTCTTTTCCTTTCTAAATTCCAAATACTATCTGCCAGATTTCGATCTTTCTTTGTCTCTCTTCTAACCGACCCTATCTGTTTCCATCTAATCGGACAAACGGCGAAGCAGCACCGTTGTTTCCAGTGAGGTGGTAGTAGAAAGGAAAGAGAATGCCCATAAATACCGTCCTGTTTCGGAATTCTCTTTCTTCCTTTTCTCTTTCCCTTCAAATCTATTACTTTCTTTCTATCTCATTTACTGCATCTCTTTCTATGCTATTCCTCTTCCTTTTTCTAATTCTTTGTCTCTCTATCTACCCTTCTCTATATTATTTTCTTTCTTTATATCTTTCCTTCTCTTATTTCCCCTCTATATTTTCCCCTCCCCCTTTTCTAGACATTGAGACGACTGTCTTTCTTCTGTGTTTCTTTCATTCCATCCTTCATTCGGTCTCGACTCCCGGCCGGAGTACCTACCTCCTTATGAAAAAATCCCAAATCCCAAGCTCCGTCCGCTTTTATATAAAATCGGTAGATTTCCGATTTCATAAGGATTATTTATCAAACTGATTCTCGCGTTTAAAGCTTATTTATCTGCATTCATTTCACAAATTTTGCAGTGGCTACATTTCTAAGGCGATGAAAGGATTTGGATCTGAGATAGGGAAAAAGGTGAGCTTTGGAAATACAAGAAAGATATCTATTCTTTATCAGAACTTGGAAAATTTTTACGAAGCCTATCCTATTTTTATTCGAAATACTTCGAAAGTCTTTTAATGAAGATCACTTTTCTATATCCCTAAAAAACTATTCAGTTCTTGGGAAAGTATCAAGATCACTGAATTTCTCTCAAAGCCAATCGTTCTTTAAGCAATGTACTATTTCTCCAGCTAGTTTATTGTCCTGGCTGCTCTATTCATTGATAGTTTCAGTCCTTCCCGTTTGGACTTTATCATTTATTGTGGGACGCTCTCTAAAATTTCCACCACTTTTCTTTCCGTCTTTTCGCCACATCAACACACTGATAGGTGGGCACTATTATGCGGCAATGCGTCTAAATATGCCATTTTCCGGGTCCATTTTGGTTAGTTTTTGTTGGAATTTTCGAAATTCTAATAGTTGGGTGTTTTACCCCCAAAAGTCATAAAGAAAGTAGTCTTGCCTATCAAAATTTACACGAATTGTCAAAGATTTCAAAAATTATCACTAAATTATCGTTGAATTCTCAAAGAAATGATGCAATTGTCGGCCTTTCGAGACCTTTGGTTTTCTAGCATGTGAAGAGTTGACCTATTTCGACAATGAAATTGGACCACATGCTCGATCACTAAAGCACTCGCGAGCGCTGTAATTTTTGCGTTATTAATTATGTAGAAATTACATATTAATTAGTAACTTATTCCTAGTTATAGGCAATTAATTTTACTAGTTTTTCGTAGTTTAGCAATCAATATTTTATCTGGGTTTTAGATCTTTCATAAAACTCGTCGGACATAATTTTTATTCGAATTCAAATTGATTCAGATTATGTCGAAAGGGCTATAAAATATGCAAAGTTGAGCAAATTTTAAGGAATATTAAAAAGGATATTTTACCGTAATCTCAATTTAAACTAGGGAATTATTTAGAACGAGCGAGGGTTAAATGAATTACGGTATTTAGGAGATCAAACATGGAATTGTGAGATCAAATCGAATAATTATTTGAGTTGATATGAAGGCGTATTCAATGCAGAGAGTTGTCATGAAATGAAAACAAGTTTTAAAAAATTAAAATAGCTAAGACCTAAGGAGGTTTCAGGTCAAACCAAGAAAGATATCGCAAGCAGGTCGAATGATTAATTTGACCCAACTCCTCCACACATCAGATTAAAATGTAGAAGTTTAGGTAAAATTTAAAAAAAAGAAAGTTATCTTTCTGGACAAAAAACTGCATTGGATCGAAGCCTATTTGAAAAGCGCTTTCAGTGAAAAATGATGTGAAGAAAGTGATATAAGTTCTTCAAGCGAAACTTTAAAAAATCTAGAATTCGATAAAATGTCTAAATTTTGCGAGTGAACTGTGAGCAATTATTGTGCAATTTTTCATAAAATTTAAAATGGTGCTAAATTTGAACGAATTAATACGCTAAATTAACAAGTTGTGTTAATTTTAACGTTCTTTTTAGCAGTCTCACAATTCACTCTCTAACCGTCACCGTTTGTTCTCTAACATCGGCCGTCTGGCCGCAGTTCGTTCGGAGTTTCGAGTCTGCATCTTCGCAGTGCCGTTTTCTTCTCGTCTTTCTCGGATCATTCTAAAATGAGCGGTTAAAAAAAAACTAATGCTTTTATTGAAAATTAACATTCCTACCTCCTCAGCTTCTGTTTCTTCCTGTATTGATCACAGCAAACGCAAATGCAAATCGTCAGAAGCACAAATGAAAACGCGATAGCGGAAATGATGATGATTTCTCGGGAATAGCCTAAAAATTAACACAAATCGTTGATTCTATAAAAAAAATTAGCACCTTTTTGTTAAGATACTAAAATTATATAACAATCTTACAATGCGCTTCATCCGAAAAATCTCCATCAGCACAGTTGTGAACTCCGTTGCAGACCAAGGATTTGTGAATACACAGACGAGACCTGCTAGCGCAGATACCTTGGGCCTGGAAGGTGGACAAATTAGCACATTTTAAGAATACTAAACTTGCATATGTTGGAAATGTATAAACTAACCTCTTCCATGCAAATCTGCCCTCCCTTACAAACAAATTCGTCGCATTCGTCCTCGCCAGAAATCCCTTCCTCCTCTTCGTCGATACCCCCTTCAGAAATTAAACTTTCGACTGCCGTCCAGACTATCTGAAAATTGAATTTTTAATTCAAGATTTATGATTTTCATTGAAGCTCAAGCTTTTCCCATGGTATTTCACAAATGCCTTAGGATTTTGATGAAGATCCGTTTTTTCCTACTTTGAATCCGATCTGAACTCCATGATCAATGTCATCATCGGATCTTCGGGGCTTGTCGTGAGTCACCATTCTGAAGTTCTCTTTGTAAATTTGGTTCTTCCAACATTCCTAATTTCTGCAATCTTATTCAATCTCTAAAATGCAACGGTCGGGGTATCTCTTTCCCTCATTTATCTTCCGAGCGACTAAGCGTGTTTGACCTCGTTTCTACGGTCTTTCTCGAATCGGCGTTGTTTTTACCTCATCTAGCCTTGTTCCGCGCGCACCTCAAATCTATGCATCTCATCTAAATATTCACGGTTATCGCATTATCTTAACCCCGCTGTTCTTTCTCGCTGCTTTCTTTCTCTCCTCCGCAAGAGTAACCCAGTTGTATGTCCCTCATTTATCTACTCTCTTCCTTGATATGATCTGACCTGACGATTATACGGTTCGCCGTCGACATGTAACTCAACATGCCCTCCTCTGCGTAGTAGGCCTGCGACCCACAGAACCGAGCTTCCGAGGGATCGTTCGCCCCAGTCGGAGAGTACTGAAAGAAAATTTCTAGTAATATTTTCTTGACACAATTAGATCTTCCGTTAAATTTTCGAATGCACCAAATTAACATTCCTCTAAATTCAACGCTATCCCAATATAGCATTTGTATGGGAAAAGAACCGTGCTAATTTTGAAATATTTGATTTGATATACTTTGTTAAAAGGATTAACCTTCTTCTCATCGTCCACCATCTCGTGTCGGTAGCCATCGAATACGATCAGCGACGCTCGATTGCACTCGGCGATCGTAGCGGACAGGTTGAAGTGCACGATGCGAATGTAGATTCTTTGTCTGGGCTCAACTCGAATCAGCCAGTTACAGGTGGCGTTCGACGGATAGGTCTCTGGATAGCCGGGGGACTGGATCTCGCCTGAAATTCGCATATCGCGTAATAAAGATAAAGTGGCGTCGAACTTCTATATGAATCAAGTTTTTTTTGCTTGGATAAGAAGAGATATTATTCACGAGCTTATGTGTTGAGATCTTGAAGCAATTCTCCTACCGGTAAGTTGCAACGGATTCGAGTGACCCCCACACGGCGGGAAGTCGTCGTTGATGAAGGAGGGCGGCTCCAAAATGGCTGCTTCAGAGAGCATTCGGTACTGAATTCGAAAGCCCTTGTGGTTGCCCGAGACCAACGTTGTGACGAATTGGATTTGCAAAGAAGACTGCATCGTATGAATAGGCTCGGGCACATTCGATCCACAGATTCTCTCTCCGAGGTGTTCCTTTCCTGAAAATCCCTTTTCAACACAAAAACTCCCAGTCGACCTACCTTGTCTATCTACGACGATTACTAAGAAGTAAGCCTCCAAGCATTGATCGCTCTTTGGGTTTCTGGAAATTTCTCAAATTACCTCGAAATATTTGGGGTTGGCTAAAAGGCAAATTACCTATCCGCTAAATCGAAAGCTAAAAACGCTATTTGTAGGACGTTAGAAGGCGCAGTGGTTATGTTGAATAGACAATCCAAATCTGAGGCGTAGGGCATCGGGTAGCCGGGGGATTCAATTACTCCTGAATAGCCGATAATTACTCTCCACCTATCCGTAATTTTTTCCTCAAATTTCGTTGGTTTTTATTATTTTTCTTAGTGACTGGATCCACCAAACAAATTCCCCCAGGGTCGAGGCTTAAAACTTCTTTCTTTCACCCTACTCTATTCCCGAACTATTTCGCCATTTCTCTAATGGAATTGAATTTGCCGGAAGGAAGAGGTGCCGTCCCAAAACTTCGGCCGGGCCCAAAATTGGCTTACTTTATTCGCCTATTTGGAAGCCAAATAGCCGAATGTTCTCTTTTCTCTTTGCGTCTCTGAGATGTTCAATGCTGAAAGATGCTCTCGCTCCTCTGCACGTCTAACAATTTGTAATGGTGAAGCATAGGGACTCTGTTAAAATGGTTAAGCCCCACCCACATTTTGATAAGTCAAGTACCTGTCGTGGGAGTATTGGAGAATATGTGTTTCGTAGGGCAGTGCGCTGAGTCAATCGCTAGAATTGAAGAAAAGATAAGGAATATTGAAAATCCTGAAAATGAAATGAAATTGAAAATGAAATTGGTGGAGATCACCATACCATAATTTAGATTCAATTTACTGAAATGTAGACAGCTCGGATTATCTTCATCCGTGTATCGATATAACGAAATAGCATCATCGTTTTGGTTGAATTTAGAAGAAGAATACGATGATTTTTGACGAAGACCAGCTTTCAACTTATCCCTCTCTGAGTGGGGATTTCGTATATCCCCTGATTTTCCGGGATTTGATATATCCTCATTTATCCGGGAGCTAGTCGCCTCCCAGTCGGGCGACAATGGTTTGGTGTGGCGCCTCTGCATCGAAAAACTCGATCAGGCACGCCACGAAAATGGATGATCATTGCATTTTGCCTAAAATATCGTTTTTCGAATCACCATTTTCACCACGATTAAGCTTGCTAGACAATGGAAAACGACGAAATCGTGACAGAATAGCACAGACTGTGATAAAATCGCGAGAATAAATGATAAAATATATGAAGAAACTTTATTCATTTTCCAAGTCAACAACGAAAACAACAAATGTTCAACAACGTTTAACAAATCTCAATGAAATCTGAAAAGAAAACTTCCTTGTGAAAATTCAAAGAGAAGTCAAAGAAATTCATAACAAAAGCCTCGAGAAGTGGGATGGGGAAATGAGAGAGGGAAAAGAAAATAAAGAAATTTTCTGAATTTCAAATCGGCACATCTCTACATGAATGTGCTGTGTCTTGGAGCCAACCATGAGAGATAGATCAAGAGAACTCGAAGAGAGGGAAAGGAAACAAAAAAGGGAGAAATAGTGTGGGAAAGAGAGGAAAAGCTCCAAGAAAGGAAAAGGGTCCCTTCTCTCTCCCTCCTTTTCAGCTTTTGGTTAGATCGATGGAGACTTGGGTCCTCCGTTTTCCTTAGGGGAAAACTCCCCGTCCGAGAACAAGAAAATAAGAATATAAGAATACATCTTTTCTCTCCTATAATTTCATACTATTTCGCCATTTTCTTTATCTTTTCTCTCAACTCCTCATGCTATTTACTCTTTCTCTAACCCCTTTCTCGAATTCCCACACACTCTCTACTGCTGTCCAAATTTGTGTAATTTGAACGGGGCCAAATTGGGACCTTCCAGAGGGCCGAGGAATAGGGCGATCGCGCGGCTGCTCGCGGAGTCTTTTCCGGATGACGTAGTGACGAAAGGCCTCAGGGAGACGGATGAAGGAATCCTCTCCGCAGCGGCGAAAGCTCCAAACGGTCCATAGATGGTTTCGAGACTCTGAAATTTAAAGGTATAAGAATGCAAAAATGAGCGAGTTTGAATGAGCATAATCTCTTTTAATGTTTATAATAATGAAAAATAATGGGAGTTTTGACGAAGATCAGCTTGTTTTCAGTAAATGTCGTCATGTGAAATACTTTAATTTCTCGAGGAAAAGAGTCAACTTTGGAAAGAGACTTCATCAGTCACAAAATTTCGAAAATTAGCCTATTAATAATAGACATTCAAAGCTACGCATTTCCATAAGTCAAAATAACCTGGTCGAAAACGACGAAAGACCCGTTTTTTGATGCGACCAGAAGGTGCTTGTGGTTCGACGAGATCGAAACAGGTCGGTCTGGAGAGTCGAAGAGCAACGAGGAAGGAGCAGAGTGGATAGGGGATCCACCCGAGGGGCCGAACTGAAATTCAAAGATTCGATAGGAAATCGTTGATCTTTTTTCCTTTAAATATGAACTGTTGACTAGAAGTCCTTGAAAAAATGAGCAAAGAATAGCATTTCAAATGTGAAAAGGCTAAAATTGAAAAACTCTAACCACATTAAGTATCTTCGCCACCCCAGTCGGTTCTTTGTTTGTTTCGAAACCGGACAAAACCGCCAAATTCGATTGAATGAAGCACAAATCGATAGGTAGATTGACCCGAATTAGATGGGAATCGCCTGAAAATAATTCTCCTTAATTTTTATTTGAATTTCCTTTATTTTTCAGCCATTATAAATGGATACTTTATGAAATGATGAAGTGAATGGAATTTCGAACATTTTCGTAATACTAAGTCTTGAGTCATATTCCGTGCATATGATTTTACTTTTTCTTGTTTTTTTTCCAAAAATTTGAAAATTCCTACCCTTTTTCAGCGAAACCAAGAACACCTGTAGCCGAGTGGTGAGAACGGCCGCCTGCTGTTCGTCAGACGAAACACAAAGCTGAGTAACGATTCCGCAGCCGGCTGCAATTTTCCCCAAATTATTTTTTTTTCTATTTCCCTTGAAAAACGAGTCATTCTACCTTGCTCCAATAAACAGCTGACTAGAAAAGTCACTTTCAATTATCGTATTTTGCTAAATGCTTTTTGCAAGAATGAACAAGCTTTTCTCCTCTTATTACACAATTTTTGCAAATTTTCTAAGTTTCTTATAAAGAAATTAGAAGAAATAGAAAAATAACTAATTTAAAAAAATGATCATTTCCCCCCAAATCTTTTCAAAAATCCTCACTTTGCTCCAAAACCAGACTCTCTCCATCTGCCTCTGAATCTCCGCCAGTCAATTCGAATTTGATCAATTTGAAATCGTCCGTGCACATCAAAACTGCCGTCGATTTTTCGATGATCTAAACTTGATCTCTCTTCAAAAATATTTGATCTTTTAAAAATTCTTGCCTTCAAAGCGGAAGCCGATTTGAGAATAGTCGTGGTCGGTTTGGAGATTTTCTTTGAGGTCGGATTCAGTTTGTAGGAGCAGGTCTCTTCGGAAGTAGAAATCACAAGAACGTCACCAGAAGAGGAGAGATCACTGAAAATAGGATCTTTTTAAATCTTCGACCACATTTCCATCAATATAGACTTATTTTTAGAAAATAAATTTTTCAAATTTTTGAGCCCTTGTATATTTTAGATCAATCTCCTTACCAAGAAGTAATCGGCAGTTTCTTTCCGCTGTAGATTCTGGCCAGATACGAAGGAGCTTCAGAGGGAATCCACTCGTCGTCTAGCGCCTGAAATCGATAAGTTTGGCGTAATATAAAATGGCGTCATTTAACACTTCTAACGTATACCTTTTTCTCCACGCCTCCATTGTACCAAATATCCAGTTGATTCCAGCCTCTTGTCGCCGTCAATTTTTCTGAGACCAGGGAGTATTTCTGAATTAAAAACAGCGCCATTAATCAAAACTACAACCAAAGTCAATACCGAGTATTGCAGATTGATCGGAGTACAGTAGGCACGGCAATAGAAGAGGTCGTGATCTTCTCCACCAACGATCATCTAAAAAATATTTTTAAAAAGCTTTCCAAAAAAATGATTCTCAAGAAAAGCTCCCATTAAAAAATCATACCGATCCATCAAATTCCACGATAGCCTTGACGTCCCTCTTTGGTCCTCGCTTCACATTCACTATCGTATAATCGCTGGAGACCTGAAATTAGTAGATTAGTGCAAGTTTAGGAGAAAAAATCACTTTTACCTGTTTCACATAGGTAATAGAGGGATCTACGCCCGCGCATACGACGACATTTTCCGAAGTGGTGCACAAAGACAGTACATCGGCTTGTAGAGCGATCAAGGACTGAAAATAGTTAAAATAGCTGCATTTCATCTAAATATTATCTAAAAGAAAAAATATAAAAAAGAAAATAAAATACCTTAATCAGAGCTCCATTTTGCGCGTTCCAGAACGAGACGTTGCCCCTGGAATCTCCACTGACGAGTATGTTGTTTTTGCAGAACGACAGACACCAAACGATAATAGGGAAGCGCTTTTCCTAAAAAAGAAGCACAAGTTAAACGAAAGTAAGATAAATTTTAAGTCTTTTACCTTCCTCTCCAGCTTAAGAGTATGTTTGATCCGACCGTCCTGAATTATAGTAATGCAGTCGTTGGCACCGACGGCTATCTGAAAATAATAAGAAATAAAAAGAACATTTTTCCAAGATAAATTTAAAAAAAGAACCGAAATAAAAGATATCTTTTAAAAATCAAAATACCGTATTCCCCTGTGCAGCCACGGAAAACAGCCGCTTGTCGACTCCTAACGAAATACTCTTGGTGACGAGACCCGCCTTGCAGTCGTAAATGTAGAGCAGGTCGGAGTTGGAAACGAGACAGACAGAGTCCGATTGGAAAGGGCAGCACTCCCACAGAGGGGATGGGCAGATTTGGACCCGCTGAAAGTTGGAATTTGTCCTATTTTTCAGAAAATGAAGTAGAAAGGATACGACTATTCGTTGTCTAAAATAATAAAGATTTATCCTTCAAAAACTTAAAACAAAAACTAAAATACCTTGACGCTAGCCGAGTGAATGTCGACGATCGAAATGGCTCCGTTCAAGTGCGTGCAGACGAGCCGATTCCCCACACAGTGCATTGATTCGATCCGACCATTATTCGGGGAGATCACTCTTTCCGGGACCACGATAGGCAGACTCAAAATGTTCAACTGCTCGATAGTGTCGTTGGGCTCATCGTTCCTGGAAAAATAACTTTGAAAAGAAAAATGAATGCTTGCGAGTTTCTATTAGACACGGAATAATAAACCTTATTCGCTCATTTTTCGAGCATTCGAATGCCGAGCCACTTTGCGTCTCGCAATCAAACCGATTTTGGCAATTGAGAACGCCCATTGCTCATTTTCGTTCGTTCTCTTCGCATGTTTATTCATTTCCTTGATTTTCATTTCGATTTTCTTTCTTCGAGAATGCGTGTGAAGTCATAAAAAGACCTAATCTAGATCGACGATAACCCTTCCAAAACGGCAGTGTCAAAAATTAGCGCATAATTTTTTCCTACAAAAATCTGCAAGCAGTTTGAAGTTTGAAGTTTGCGGAAACGTATTCATTTTGGGGTCTGGAAAATGGTAGTTATCAGAGCTGAGACGAAATGAAACTTTAAAAGTTCGAAATCGAAATTCCGTCTCAGCTCTGGTAGTTATTTTAGTCACAAACGATTTTTATATTATTTCCCCTTTAAAAATCATAATTAGATTAGAATACGTTATTCCGAACGAAAAATAGCTGCGGAGCGTGTTTCGTGAACCAGCTTGCGCCCTCTAGAAAGTCCTATTTTTAAAGAAATAGGAGGGAAATTCCCAGAAGAAAAACTGGATAATGAAAATTTCGTTGATTTTGAAATTCTGACCTCCCCTTCCTGGCGACGAAAAGCTTGCCGGTCTGTTTATGGACGACCATACTTTGGGTGGACTGACCCTGCCTTGAAACATCGGACCGCTCCTCTAACTTCAAATCCAGATGGGTCATTTTCTGAAATTCGATTTTTTAAAATAAAACATATTTTTGAAAATATTTCTCACGAAACAACGTAAACGTTTCATATTCCTGAAAAAAATACAGGAAGAAATATTTATTGCATGTTTCCAAAATATAAAGCTTTGATTCGAGTAGGATATTGCTGGAAAAGCATATGAAAAGCTTGGATTTTTGCAAAAATTTCAAAGATTAAGATTTTACGAAAACCCAGAAATCTTGTTCAATAGGTGCACGAAATATCACCGAGTAATAGTTGGACCAGACAAAAATAAAATAAAATAAAGAAGAAATTTTGAGATCACTTGGAGAAGTGAGATTTTCTTCGAGAAAGTGAAGATTTGATGAGAAATAGGCATACTTTTTGTATAAAACATCGTAAATAGGCCTATTTAAAAAATCTAATTCAGGTTAATGCTTTCTAGAAGAGAATATTTGGAGATTTTTCGAAAGATGGCGTTTTAAAGCTCTCAATAAATTTTGAGCTAGAAGATGATATTGAGATACACATAATAAACGAAATGATAAGAAAAGGTTCAAGCATTTTTCCAAAAAAACAAGTAAAAACAACAGTACTAATTTTCTTGGAAAAGTACTCGCAAATATGATAATGGGTACTGTAGCTTTATCAATACTTCGAAAAATCTTGAAATTTATGTTAAAATAGAATTTCTCGAAATATCGTTTTTTAAATACTGTAATCCATTGATAATTGCCTCAGTAGTTGACAGTGTGCCAAATGTTGGCGAACCTCAGAAAGCGGTCATCCTTAGTCCAGTTGGATTGTGTCAGCTGACTCGTCGCAGACGACTGGTGTGATGGCGCAGTGGTGAGTTGGGCGGCCGAGGGGCCTGCAATTTTCTTTTGAAGAATTACAATCTTGAGCAGACTTCTCAAATTGCGATCCACAAAAACCCCAAAAGATAGCGTGTCACATCGAGAGAGAAAGAGCACGTCTTCTTCATTTTTCTCGAAAAGGTGACCATTTTTCTGCGGGTCGAGTTTTGAGAAGTCTGATCTTGGGAGTTCTATTCTTTCCCGAGGTATAATTTTGCAAAGTTTTAATCTTCTATGAGAAAATTGTATAAAAAATGTCCAAAGTTTTGCTGTAAAAATTATTCTTGGCAAAAATGTGGTATTAGATATAATCCGTACTTTCCGTAACCGATGCGGTGAAGCCCTGTTTGCATAAATTCGTTGCCGTCTGCTCTATCCCTTGAGTCATCAGCGCGGGACTCGACGCGCACGATCGCATCATCATGCCAGCTTTGTTCGGATCTTCCGAGGTTCCTGAAATTAACATTTGTACAAATCGATATTTGAATTTTAGTTTAATGTCATCAAATAAAAAATTCAAGGTTATCTCTCGACTCCTTTCAAAACTGATCTTTTCGCATGTGCATGATTTCGTATAAAAATCTATATCTGAAAGTATGAAATTGGTAAATTTTACCAATTCGTCTTTTTGAAAATAAAACATTAAATTCTAGAAATTAAGCATTTTCCAAATAGATGATTTTTAAAATTTTTACCTGGCATTAACGAAGGTCCCTCCGCCGCTTTAATGGAAGCTATCCTATCAGACATTTGTCTGACTTTGATTAGTCTGAAAATGTTGAAAATAAAAAATCAGTAATCTAAAAAGAAAAATCAAATATTTCACCGATAATAACGGTGTAAAGTCGATATAAATCTGAAAACAACAAATAATCAACATTCATAAATACTATTCTCGCGATAAATTTCAAACAGAACAAACAAAACCCTTGAATATAATTGAAGAAAAAACGTTCCTTTTGACGAGGTTATTTTTGGAGGCAAAAGATAAAAAAAAGAAGTCCTACAGATATTTTTAAATCAAGTAGGAAAAATTCGAGACCCGAATCGATTTTACATGTAGATTTTGGCAAATTGATTAATTTTAGAAAAAAAATCGATCAATTTAAAATTTTCCATTCTTATAATTCAGCAGCAAAGAAAGTATCACGAATTGAGAGAAATTTTTAGTCCAGTAACTAAGGTTTTCAAAAATACCCGAATTGCCTAACTGTCTAATTACCGGACGAAAATCCAATCAGATGACTGACAATTGTCAGATTTAATCAATCAGTGAGTTAAATTAATCAGTAAATTTAGCTCAATTACTTAATTATCAGGCCAATTAGTCACTTAATCAGTTAATTATCAACTTCATTGCCCAATTAATTACTCAGTTAATCTGCCTAATTACTACAATTGATTGTATCGGCTGTAGAGGGCTGCTTTCGTCTTTTCCTGATGCGTCGCCTCGACCCCGTGAACGATTTTCGAGCCACTTGCGCCCAAACCGACTCCCTGCGAATAGCGCTCCGCCTCGATCGGGTTGATGATTCCTGGAATTTTAAAGTTTATATTTTTCAAAGATATTTTCTCCATCAAAATTTGCGTCGTTCAACAAAATAATTGTATTACTTTTCAGAAAGAAAGGATCATGGCTTCAGGAAATAGATAAACTCCCATTTTCCTACCCTGAGCATTTTTGCCGACGCCCTGGCCCTCCTTCCAGCCCATGCTCTTCAGCAGCTTATTGCCGATGTTCGTTTCATCAATCGCTCGCTTAGAGGCCATTTCTGATTCCATTCGTATCTGAAAAGAAATGTAAAAATCTCGGAAAAGATCAAATTATTACCTGCTCTTCACTTTTCATCGATCCACCGCCAGGGATTTTACTGTCTGAAGACGCCTCACCCAGCGAGTCTTTTGCGTAGCCTGAAACTTGATCGATAAAAATGAAGTCGATAATCAAGAGGGCTACAAGAATAATTTTCACTTTAATTTAAATAAATTGGTATTCTTTTAAAAATCCAATCTTTCTCTCACCTGCCGCATCAAAGCCATAGACCATTCTCCTTTCCTTGGCTCGGTCCCTGTATTTAGGCATGTCGATTATTGGTTGAGGGGTCGGCTTCGGAGGCAACTCAAACTCTTCATCGTCGTCCCCGGAAGTGAACTGCGCTCTCCATTCCGCTCGCTTTTGTTCCAGGTTGGACTGAAAATTTTAGGTAAATCGAAAGTTTCTCAAGTTATTTTTACGGAAAAAGAATTTGAAATGTTAGACATTCTTTTCGAGCAACTCTGTAAAGGGAGTTTTTTTTAAAATTATCCTAATTTTTCATGGAAAAAATCTACTGGATTCATAAAATTCCAAATTTCATTTTAGATTTTTAAAAAATAAAATAGATCACCCTATGCAGATCACTCTTATCGACGTGCTTCCTCAGAACATCAACTGAGGGAAAGGCCCGTTTGCAAAGGAGGCACATCTTCTTCGATTCATCCACAAGCGACTTCTCGAGTTGTTCTTGCTGCTCGCGGAACGACATCTTGCGGGCGCGGTACTTGTCTTCTGCAAATAAACAAATATATTATTGTCGACTATCATCTATTCGTCTCCTTTTGCAATTTTTATGTGTTTTCAATTCAAAGAGAAGAAAATCACTGTAGCCTTCCTAATTTCTAACCTAAGACATCATTTTCTTTCAAAAAAGAAAAATCAAATATAATTTTTATTATTCCAAATTGACCGAATATTTGAAAAACCTACCTTCCGCATTCATCTTCGCTTTCTCCACTCTAACTTGTGCGGCGACTGGCAACGTCGAAGGCTTCTTCTTTCCAACCGGAACTGGCGGAGGGAGACCTGCCTCGTCTTCATCCGAATCGTCAGCCAGATCGGCCAGGGGATTTTTAGCCTTCTCCAACATCTTTAGAGTCAGCTCGTTGGGCGAGAGCTTGTCTAGAAAATTTTATTTATGCAAAATTTGGATAAGACTGAGAATATTCATTTTTGAAGAAAAATCATGTTTTCGAAAATTTACCATCCGACGACCCAGGCATACTGGAGCTGGCAACCTCGCTGGACTTGGGCAGGGGTTTGATGATCATCTTGATTTTCGTCGCCTGTTTCTGCTGCTTCTTCGCCCATTTCTCCATGTCCTTGGCCAGCTCGACCGCGGTTTTCTGAAACTTCTCCAAAATTTAGAAAATTTAAGACATTTCAGGCCCGAAAATCCTAGTTTATGCTTTGGAATATTTTACACAAAGATTCTTCCATTCACTTTTTAAATCAGTGAAAATCTTATTGTTGAAAGGAAAAATTATAAATATCTACTCGAAAAATCACCTCTTTAGCCTCCTCCCCCCTTTTCTTCGATTTTTTGACAGGTGCAGAGGTAACTGTGTTCGACGTAGCGGTTTCAGCGGTATTAACAGGAATTTCTTCAGCTTCAGGCTCCTCCTTATTCGTCTCATCCGTACTTCCTGTATTCATCACTGGAAGGGCAGAAATGACAGCCGCTTGGGGTTCTGCCTTTGTAGTCGACGGTTCGGGTTCTTTCTGAAATGGAATTTTGCAACAAAAAAATGAAATTTTTTATTCTTTTCAAAATCGACTGGAAAAGAAATGCTAATCATTTTCTTTATAAATTCATAATTTCTCACTTTCTTCCCAAATTCTAATAAAAGGTATGACATTCGTAAACTTTTTCAGCCCAATGATAAAGAATGCAAATTAAACCATTTGGTATAATTAGAAAGAAGGAAATCGATAAAAAACAAAGTACCGAAGCATCCACGAGCATGTAGGTCTGATAGGCCGGATCCCACTGAACCCAAGACTGAGTTTCACCGTTGAAATAGTAACCCGAGCTGAAAATGTTATTCTAATTTTTTGAAAAAAAAAAAGTAGTTTTAGTCCTAAGATAAAATTTTAAATTCAAGCTTCTCTACCTTGGATCGTAGTAGAAATTGGTGACCGGATCGTGATAATAGCCACTTGTCGGTTCGTAACGGAACATGGCAGAGTTGGGTGGGACTGAAGTTTTCAAATTTTTCAACAAGTCTAATTTTCAATTTTTTAGAAAAATAAATAAACCAAATTTGAAACCCACCATATTTCTTGAGCACTCCCTTGGGCGTGGTGACCGTTCCGATGATGCCCCCTTTCGGGGATGGGGTTGACGAAATTGCAGTTGGTGCTGAAAACAGATACTCTTTTCGATGAGAATAAAATTGAATTCTGAAAAATTAGAAAATGCTAATTTTGATACCTGGGAATTGGGGCGCATGACCGTAGGGCATTTGGATCATGCCCATGGAAGCCATCATTGGTGGGGGCATCGACATTGGGAGCATGCCGGGCATCTAGAACAATTATCTAATGTGTTATTTTCCACTGTTTGGATCATTTTTGCAAAAATGCGATCCCGTGAAGAATTAGAACTTTCTCAAGAATCCGATTTTTTTCGATTTGAAACAAAGAAAGAATGTTCCCACCTGGGTCATCGATATCGCTGGCATCCCAGCCATAACACTAGGTGGAGCTGTCATCATTGGGGGTGGAACACTAAAATAAGACGAATGCTTGTTTTTTTCTCAAACATTAAAATTTCAACCTGTAGTTAGTCTGTGGTATAGTGGCTAGAGAGGCGGGCAGGAAGGTCGGTTGAATTCCGAGAGCCGCCGCAGTTTGAGGGTTCCTCGCTCCAGGGGTTTGAATTTTCGCCTAAAATTAGGATCTTTTTACAACAACTCCAAACTCCTCAAAAAATCAACCTCTTTCAAATAATTTAAAGCACACTATTTCCCCATTTTATTCTAAAGCTCCAAATTTTTAAAGATAATATTTTTCATAAAATTTTAAAAACAAACAAAGCCTCCTTACAACATTTTCAGCCCTCTGCTGAGCGGCTCTCATGGCTGCCTGAGCGACCTCTGCTCCTGAGACATCGGTTGCGGAGATCGCGTGGGTCGGTGCGGACGCGGCTATCTGCGCCTCCCGCTGGGCTTGGGCCGCTTGCTGTGCTAGGAGTTTGGTCATCGAGTCCCGACAGTAGGTGACTATCACTGAAAATTGGCACTTTTCAATCTCCCTCAATTTTTAATTTTTTTATTATAATTGTTTTTTCAGATTCATCAGAAACCTAAGCTTTGCCAAGATATAATAATTTCTCAAGTTTTTTCCTAAACATTTGTATCATGGATTCTTTCAACAAATTAAACAATACACTTCTATCATACAATTTTCAAGAGTTTTAGAATCATGCTTTTTTTAATTTTGAAAGATTTGATTCCCAATTTACCAAAACTCGCACCATCCTTCCCGTCGATCTTCATGGGGCTTTTGAAAGAGGCGTTCAAAAGGAGCGTAGCCTCGTCTGTGCTCTTCATCTGCACGTAGGCGAATTTCTGCGAATCCGCTATTTGCAGTTGCAGGATCGAGGTTAGCTGAATAGAATTTTCTCAACTCTGAGCCCGAATTTCAGAATTTTTAGATCGAACTTAAAACCACAATTAGGAACTAAGTCTAAATATGGATTTCAACTATTGAAGTACCTGAGTATATTTGGACAAGGAATCGAAAATTGTCGGAGTCAAACAGTTCGGTGGAAGATTTCGGATTAAGAGGGCTGAAAGATTTTTTCTCAAATTCTTAAAGATACTTTTATCATCACTTCTCATCAATTTTCTCTAGTCTTCTTCTTTTTCAAAATAAATGCAAGACCCACTATCACAAGGCGTCACCCCGACCATGTGCAGGCCCTGTCTCTCTAATTCCATCGAGGTCTCTTTGGAAGTGTCGCACTTGAAGCACGTGTCTCGCTTGAAGAAGTTATTCATCGAGCACTGGAATTTCTAATTTTTGTCTTCAAACTAACGAGGAAAAATATTCCTTTTGTAGAATTTGACTTTTCTAAATGTTGTCATTTTTATCAAATTGTTTAATTAAAAAGAATCCCCTCACATTGCAACAAATCCAGTCCATGTCTCCTTTCTTGGGATTGCCCGACGGCATCTCGTTTTTCGCATATTCCACCTGAATTTGTCGGCCGTCCGCTAACACCAACCAGCCCTGAAAATTGTTGTAAATTAGTCCCGTTTTAAAATTTTCAAAATTCAATTTTTAATGAAAAATCTAATTTTCCTATAGCCTGGTGCGAATCATCTTATGAAGACGAGTAGTACGAAATAATAAAGAGTCTTTACAGAAACAAATTTCAAAAAATAATATCTTTGAACAATATCCTATAAAGGGATTTCGAAAATCCCAAATTATCCGAATTTCATATATCCGATATGTGATTTCACATATTCCTATCCTTCAACCTTGAAAGAGTCCATCCACGTCGATGCAGTCTTCATGTCAGGAAAATCGATGAAACCGAACGTCCGCATTTGACCGCCTGTATTGTGTCAACATTAGGAAAGGTTACTTTTCGAAATCCAGAAAAAACTTATTGAAAATTTATAAAATCCATAAAGATAGAACTTTTCTGAGTTAGAACGGAAAATAATTGACCTATTCATGATTTTCGAAAAAAAAACTCGTAAAAATTCTAAAAAAGTAAGAGAAAACTTATTGCGGGTTTTTATGAGATTAAAAAGTGTTTGTATCCTTGAAGAGGAAAAAAATAATAGACCTATCAAAGGTTCCACGAAACTTCTCAAAATCTAGAACTCCTTCCCCCTACCTTTCTCCTTCGTTATGACCCTGATATCCTGAGGAATATACCCAGTCGCCATCATTGCTACAGCAATCTGAAAACAGCATCAATTTCAACTTTCAGGGAAAAAGGTCGAAAATCTATCGAGTTATATTTTCCGGACCGCATTTCTGTCGACGTCCGCGGGCAAATCTCTAAGTGCCAATTTGTTGGACGGCACGGACGCGATCTGCTGCTGGTGGTACGAATCTCGACGGTCCTTTCGATTGGCCGAATACTCATCGCCACGGTCTCGATACGCACCACGATTCTACAATTGAACGAGGTCAGACTCGGGGTGAATTCGGAATTTTTGGTCCGGGACAAGCCCGGAGTGATTGGGGAGGAATTCTAACTCGATCACGATCACGACTCCACGAGCGGGAACGACGCCGACGAGAGGAGCGAGAGTAGGGAGACCCAGAACGGCTCCGGCCTGAAATTTTAATTTTATTTTCAAAAAATCGATTTTCTAAAACTTCTTATTCATTTCAAGAGAATATTCTACAGAAACTCTAAAATTCGACATAATTTTTTCAAATATAATTTTGTACTAGAACTAGAATTGCACTTCTTTAAAGAAAATAATCGCATTTTTATAACTTTTCTTTAAATATGCGATTTTTCCCGAAGTTATAATATACCTTCTCTAGTTACAGTAATCCCTCCCCCTACAGTACCTCTCCTGTAATCTCTGTCCCGGTCCCTGGACCTTGATCTGGAAGATCTAGTTCTGCTTCTAGAGGGACTTCGCGAGTATCTGTCCCTGTGTCGGTCCCTGGATCGACTCCTCGAGTCCCTCCTCGACCTGCTTCGACTTCGACTTCGCGACCGACGCCGATCTTTCCTGACAACATCAAACAATCAGTTCGGAAATGAAAATATAAGACCGAGAAATGGAAGATAAAAACGAGGCGACAGGATTTGAACAGTTTGTTGTGACGAGCGTCGAAAAAATCCACTTTCTTGGAAAATGCCGGGAGGAGTGCACTTTAGAAAACCTATTATCTTCTGGCAGCTCTACACAAGTGATAGTTAGACATTTTAGCTTCGAAACAAATTTTACGAAAAATACTTGAGAAGAAAATCGTGACGAAGTTTCAGAGCAAGAATCTCAACGTTTGCTCTACGAAAATAGAATATCAAGCGCACCAGGCTATAACTTTCAGAACTAAGAATTTTTAGAAATGAAATTTCCGAGTCTACCTCTCATAATAATTTCTATCCCTGTCACGGTCCTTGTCGGTCTGGGGTCGGTTCCCCGAAGTCTGATAACTTCCTTGCAGATTTTGCTGTTGCTGTTGGTGGTAGAAACTCTGGGCGGCCTGGGGATTTTGTTGGGCGTAGTACCCTCGCTCGTCGATGTCTTGGGTCCTCATCTAGGAAACAAATAAAAATTTTGAAAAATGGCATATTTTCTGTCGATATTGAAACACATTTTCGTAAGGGATAAACATAAAAATAAACCCACATTGCTCCCGTTACCCCTCTCGTCAAAGTCTCTCGAGCCCGGATTATTGTAATTCCCAAAAGGCATCATTTCTCTCTGAACGATTGACACATTTTAGCAGGTGGTTGTTGAAAAGAAAGTCGATCGGAAATCGACGAAAACCGCGCGGACACGAGCAGGGAAGATATCGATTCTGCGAGACGAGCGAGAAGCAGCACTCGCAATCGAGCAAATTTTAGCCACTTTCCACATTTTATGCTCGACTTTTACCGCCATTTTTGAACGTTCTTTTCTTTCCATTTCTCTTTTTTTTATTTTCTTGGAAAGTTCAGGTTATTTTCTGGTGGAACAGTACAGGGCGTATCGAGTAAATTGGCCAATATTGTCACAAAGAAAAGCTTCGTTTTCTATCCGACTTTGTATGACAGAGAAATGTAGGGAATTTTGTTATCTGTAAAAACTCTCGATTTTAATTACTACTTAATTACCCTAATTAATTTTAGCAATTTATGCAAAAAAATAAGCGTCTATTTTCCCTCTTTCCCGACGAAATAGTGTAAGAAAGTGCAAAAAGTCACAACGCTTCAGCGGAAGAAAAGAAAGATATTACCGTTATTTGATACCTTACAATTAGTACGCCCGGTATTCAAAAATATTGAATTATGAGCTTTCCAAGAGTTTTTACCTACCGTAATTTGTTTTTTAGATGGCGTCATCCGAGGATTTTGAATCCGACGTCGTACGTGCTTCCGATGAGACGAGGGACGACGACAATGTGCCCGACTGGGAGCGCTACTCCGAAAATCTGATTCCGAACAGAAGAGGCAGACAGGCGGGAGCGATTTTAAAGGTACGGTCAAAATTCTAAAAAAGGTTACTGTAGCTTTTCTAAACTCTTATTTCATAATAGAAGATTACTGTGACTTCTACTCTCGTCCACCAGATTATCGGTTTTTAGACGAAAGGCCTCGGAACGTCGCAAAGCAGTATGGAATCGGAAGCTGATAAGAAGTTGGACGAAACGATGGATGAGTGCCAGGTAAATTAAAAGAAAAGAATAATTCTTCGCCTTGAAAATTGAAAATAAATAAAAAATAAAAATACAGTAAGAAAGGCCATATGCTAAGGCATAGGAAAAAACCGTATGGAATCTAGTTTTCGAATTTTAGACCTCCGAAGACCCTTTGGATCTCTGTCTGCAATTTTGCAAGTGGTTCGAAAGCCGCTTCCAGAACATTAACCAAAGACTCTACTACAAGCTTCTGTGGAGAATCGTGGAGAAGTGCATTTTTAATCTTTAAAAATTTGCCGATCTCATCTTAAAGATTTTGGTATATTTAGAAAAAAGAACTTTAGATTTCTTCTTTTTAGAAATTTTTGTCTTTTCATTTCTGACCTCTTCAAAAACTTATCTTTTCAGATACTCCCTTGATCCTCGTTATCTTGAAGATGAAAGAATGCTGAAAATCTGGAGCCGCCTCGCGGACAATTCTCTCGGACACGGATACGAGATCTATCAACACGCCGTCAGTCATGGGTCCTTGGTTCGGTGAGAAGATTCTTTTTATCTTTCGAAAAGAGCAACTTTATCTAGAATTTTTCTATCAAAAATTATCATATTTGAATAGAGATCAAAATATTTTTTAAAAAATCGTTTTTCCAGATGCGCCCAGATCTATGTCCAATGGTCGTTGGAATACGAGCTCCGAGACGCGGTTAACGAAGCCAGAAAAGTGCTTCACAGAGGCATTCGCAGTGGGGCGACTCCTATTAGTGTAAGAAAATTTCATGCAAATTATTATATCAGCCGAGTTTAGCTCTCTATCCCTCAAATTTATATTTTCAGGTGCTTCAAGACGCCATTGATGAGTTAGAAGTCCGAGAAGCAAGAAGACAAATGGAAAAGCTCCAAAATGATTCCTGGGAAGTGGCGGACATGGAAATCGACGACTTGCAGGGAGAACATAGACTGCCGTTCACAAGATTGCCAGGTAATTTTTTCTATCATGTGGTAAGGCATAGGTTTGAAAAATGATTTTGATGTGGCATTTGTAGTTTGAAATTTTTTGTTAAAGTTAGATTACTGTAGCTTATGGTATCAATCAGTTTTTTCAAGTTTTAGATATAGGACCTAAAACATCTATGATATGATATTTCTTTCATGAAAGCACCATTATATGATAAAGCATAGGAATTCAAACCGTTTTATACATTACATTCCAAATTTGAGCATTTCTTTCTTCCAGTGATGGACGACGGTCACTCGGCACCTATAGTCAGATTGCCCTCGATAATGACCGATCACTCCGCCTCAAAATACCAGCAATGCAGTGCAAACAAGTCGCAAAGGCCCGTGATCAACAATGATGCTGCTACTTTTGAGGTCACTAATTCGAGATAATTAGACTAATTGGAGCAATTAATTTAGTAATCAGGGCAATTGATCTGGGTTTTTATATGAATTTTAGGGTAAATAAATTTTGAGATATTAGAATAATCAACTAAATTATGCAAATTAACGCGCTTTAATTGCCCCTAATTAAGGTCTGCTGCGACGAGGAGCAAAACGAAGAGAACTACCTGAAGAACATCCACAAATACACGTTGGACACGAGGATCGAGAGATTCGCGATTAACAAGCCAAATCCGGATAAGGAGAGCATCAAAAACAAGGTAGTTTTTATTTATTTTTCCTAACAAAATTAAATGTTTTTTTTCTGAAAAAACTTAATGTGGGTCAGAACAAAGACCAATTTCTTTTCCAGAAAATCCGACGACTTGCCAATCCGCCAGCGGAGTTCTACGTTTGGACGGACGAAAGCGAACAGAAGGAAGTGAAAGAGGAGGAGCAGAAAGTGGCGCGGCAAAGATTCGGGATCAGAAAGGCGGTCAGGGAACAGTCTATGGAGGTGGTTTTTGCTGATTTTTAACACTATCCTCTAAGATTAGACTCACTTTTCAAATATCCCAATTTTCAGGAAGCCATGGTAGAGTATTTTTCCACACTCTCTCGTCTCCCATGGAAAGACCCCGTCTCAAAGAAACTCAACTTCGACGAGTGAAAATCTAGCATATTTTGAAAATTTATTTATTTTACTTATTCATTGAAAAATAAACCATTTTTGAGATAAAAAATGTTGTTTCGAGGTATTGGAATCAAGTATTTTGTTGATGAATTTCCATGAAGACCATTTATTTTCTTCCTTTGCGAGAGATGATTTCTCCTGAAAAATAATTATGAGTTGCCAACACATGTAGCCCAATTGGTAACTCACCCAGTGGTACGTTACCACCATCAGCGCATCTGGAGCACACACAAGTGGGCCTTCCGCCTCTCTTCTCACAATAGCCGGTGCCACAGTTCTAGAAATTTTTTTTGATCATTTTTGGGTAAATTTCGAAAATATTATACCTGGGCACTGCAGGAAGTAATACAGAGTCCTCTGGCGACTTTGCTCAGAATCGGTGTGTTCATTCTGAAAATTGATTAATTCTCTCCATTATAAAAGCTGATCTTCACTTTTAAAAATTAATAAGAGATCAATTTATAGTTTACCTGGCGCAAGTAGTAAGATCAATTCCAGCAGAGACGAAATTGAACGCGAAGAGAGCGAGGAAAACGAGTCCGAACATGTTGAATTGCATGATTTTTTCTCCGAAAAACTCAGCCAAATCTGAAAATTTTAACATTTTCAGGGAAATGAAGAAAAGTGAATATTTTGAAAATCTAAGCTGATACTCTAAGTGTTCGGATCAGGCTTTTATATATCCGATTCAAGCTCGGATATACTACATCTTTTTTTGTTTTTGTTGTGGGTGGTATCCCGAAAAAGCGAAAGATATTCGTATTTTTCCAGCTGCAGACATGCTCCGTAAACCTTTTACCCTGATGTTGACTTTTCATGCTTTTACTTAACTATTAGAGATGGCTTTAAATTGCTATGCCTCATTATGAAGTTAGATTTGACCTGAACGGTTCACACTTTGGTGGTTTTCATGCAAAAGTGGGCGAAATCATAGAATTGCTATTTTGGAGAAAAAATGATTTTACGAACCATAGCAAAATCGGGATATTTTTGGAATCAACAGATTTTAGCCCACACGAGTTCAGGCTTAACGAATCAAAGTTTAGAATTTCGTCTGCTCAACACAGAATCATTAAAATCAATTTTTATTCAGTTCTGAGATCATGGATAGAATTTCGTGGATTTATAGAAATACAATCTAACGAAGAAACTTTTCTTTATAATTTAGGGAGGATTAGAAAAAGCTCATCTAGTGAAAAAGATAACCGATCTATGCGTTGATGACGTAGAAAAACTTCGGAAAATGACTAAAAAGGTTGATCTTCACGAAAAATGATTTGTTCTAAATTATAGGCAACTTTGTGTTCAGTTTCGGACCTGGCAATAATCGTAATAACAACTAAAATCGTTTGAAACTTGAAAATCGGTCAATATCCTTTTCAAACGACTTAAATATAATACAAGTATAAAAATCTCACGCAATCAATAGGCTAATTGCTAAACACTGATATTCTAGAAGTTGAATAACTTATTATACTATACAAGTCTTTCGGTCTTCATATGACGAAGCATAGGGCGGATTAGCGGGAAGATATACCACGCTGAATATTTCAGGCGTATGTTTCTGGTTCGGCTAGTGGCGCTTGAGGAAGAAGAAGGTATCCCGGTGCACTGTTGGTGTATCTCGGCGCTGGCGCGGCCATCTTCTCGTGGCTCACGTCTCGAGTTAATCGAGTACCGAACGCCAATCCGCAGCGCTGAAAATAGGGAAGGTGATGCAACTTCAGTGGAATCGAAAGAGCTGGAATTGAAATTTCGTTTTAGAAAAATTTAGCGATAAACTTCAAGTCAGGCTCCAGGAATTTCAATGGAAGTATGGAAGTTGATGGAATTGAGGTGAAACTTTGAATACTTACGCTTTCTTTCTGTCTCATCTCGGCATCCGGACAGCAGCAGGATCTCAGGAAGATGAAGAGGAAGTAGAGTGGAATTGGTACCAGGGGCACCAACGCGATGGCAGCCCCGACATACTCACTCCACTCCCAAGCGTGGATCGGTGGGGAGAACGTCGACGCGTAGTCGTACTGCATCGCGTTGATGACGGCAATCGCCTAATTCAGAAGATATTATGATATTTCACGTGTGTTCAAGAAGCTCATCATCAGCTTGTGCAATGTCAAGCTAAGGCGTGTGGTAACACACTGCACACACAATTATTGTAGATGATCGATAAATTGGTACATTTTCCCCCTTCTGTGAACTTCGGAATGCGCGTGAGGCGAGCATTTGTTCATTGGGTGATTTTTTGTCTTCTTTTCGTTTTTGAGTGCAACTATCGATAATTGGTCAATTAATTTTATCAATATTGATAGAGGAAGGTAATTAGTATGTGATTTGGGCGAAAATCCCGTTAGTTTCGATGAAAGAGCAAAGAAAATAGAAAGGATCGTCAAATGAACAAATTTCACTAGCGCGTGCATTCAAAGACTCAAAGGAAGGGGAAAAGAAACGAGCCTCTTTTATTTCGTTCCAATTTGTCGGCCATCGACAATAGTAATATTAGCAATAAATTTATTACCACAGGAATCGGCGGCAGGAGGTAAGTGAGGAACAGGAACGTGTGTCCGAAGCACCAACAGCATGACTTGTGAAGCATGACTTTCAGATCGACGCCGAGGCGGTGAGCGCCTGAGAAATTATCTTCGTTCAATCGAATGACAAGATCGCACCCCCATGTTTTGGGAGAAAGAATTGTGATAAACCCAAGGTTTTTTTTCGAGTAACTAAGTTCGGTAGATGAAGTTAAGAGTTTTTTTCCCGACTCACAATAAATATAAGCGACGACGAACAGCTCGAAGGCCAAAATGACGAAAATCGTGATATACTTGATGAAACCGGTAGCGAGTTCGTAAGCGTGGCGTCCAGCCTGAATCTTCAATTGTTCATCAAGAACAGGTCAAACTTGATACCTGAGTAGCAAAATAAACGGACAATCCAAATATGAACGCAGATATGATGAAGGATAAAGTGAATCTGGGGCAGGTGCGCGAGGCCCACTCACCGAACCCGTCCTCCATAGTCGATAGGATGTTCAGTGCGAGCAGAATCTGAAACATTTGTCTAAAACGGAGTTTTTAAAGAGGCTTACCAAGATGTTCAGCAGTACGCTAATGGCCAGGACCAAAAATAGGCCTGACCAGAGCTTGAGATATGGCTCGTACGAGAAGTACGTCAGGTAGTGCCACATTTGAGACTCGCCTAAGATATATTAGCCTTCATTTTGCTGAAGCAGAATAAATTTTTGGTATTTTTGCTCTAGAAAATTTCAACATGAATCCCACAAGAAGGTTTAGGTCAATTATCTCATTTTCTGCATGAAAAAATCATGGCGGAAATTTTCTGGTAGAGAAACGCTTCTTAATCCCACCTTTATCAAGAAGATCTATAATCGGAAGTCCGGTTTTCCTGGCGACAATCGCGACGAAAGCCAACCCCACGGCGAGTTGAAAGACCGTATAGAACAAATGAAAAACTACGACGATAAGTGAATCACTGAATTGGCAAAAATTAGCTATTCTAAGTATCATTTAAATTTACCAGACTAAGTTATTGCTTCTTTGATTGTACGAGGCCATGGTAATGAAGACGCCGAAACCTATGCCAGACGCTATGATCGCTTGCTCTACGGCCACTTTCCACTGAAAATTAGCTTTGAAAATGCTGATTTCGAAAGAATAGCTCCTTTGAAAGTTAGCAGATTTTTTCATTAGCTCTATCTGGCTTCCAATTTGATGGAGCTTTTAACGACGCGACAATTCTTACCATTTTGTAGTCCTTGAGCAGCTCCCAATTGGTGGACTCCAGATAGTACTCCCAGACCTTCCTGTAATCGTCGAACCCATACGACGTAACGATGTAAATGAATAGGACTATCATCATTGTGGTAGCGATCGCAAGAAGGAATGCAACGACCTAGAAAACGTTTATTTCATCATATCAGCATGAAAAGACATACCTTTCCGATCCATCTCACACCAAAGCAGATCGCTAGGAACACGAAGATCCACACTGCGCCCATAGCGGCGAGCAGGTAGAATTGCAAATTACCGAACTCGGCAATTGATTCGGACGGCTGCTCGATACTACTAAAATATGATTGTTGAAATGGTGATGTGAGTGTGATAGGAGGAATCGCCAATAATTCTCAATCTCATGATGATCATGGTCTGATGTCAATACTGATGGACAATCATAACACTTGATCCTATATGTCATTTATGCATGCTTCATTTTAGCCGTAAATCTTGACGATCGCAAACATCTCACGTCATGTACTGCATCAGCGAGCTTTCCGCCTGAACGGCCGTCAAGCCTTTCCGCGCATTGGTGAAGTTGCTCATCGCTCCCGCCTCGCGGCAGGGATGCACAATGAATTCTTGGAAATCTCGACAACTCAACCAGGGGAGGCCTGAATTCATTAGGTTCAAAACGAAGTAGAACTTTCATAGATCGAGGATTTAAGTTCAGTAAAATAGTCTGGAGTAGGATGAGTTCGCACTACGCTTTGGATGCAACGATAGAATTAGATTGCTCGACAACTCACCATGCCTTCCCATATAGATGGTCCAAATGATATGGTAGAAATAAATACACAGCCATCCCAGAAACCGTGTCATACATGTCAGAACGACCACGGTGAATAGAATTTGCGATACGCCGATTCCTAAAATTCTTTTATAAACCAAAAAAGCATTTGCTTGACACCTTTAAAAACCGGACTGATACTGTAAAACGCTAGGGATGGTGCTCGTCCTGTCATCTGGCCGACGGACATTTCCAGGATGATCGTCGGAAATACGACGACGAATATCGACGTGGCATAAGCGGCTAGGAACGCTAATCCACCGTTCTCCAGGATTAATTTCGGTAGATTCAACAAGTTTGTTGTGGCTATGACATAGGCTATGGCGGATAGAACGAATTCTCCCTGAATTGATTGAGAGAAGTCAAGATTATTGAAGAAGAAAATTTTTCTAGGACAATTCACTCATCTCAGTCACTACTCAATTTAGATAGTGGAGTAGTGCTAAAATGCGATTGGACTTTAAAGTAGGTAAGCTTTCATAGAAATCCAACAATAATGAATGTCTACCTTGCTTGACCACAAGTCTCGCCATTCCTCGACGATGCCGCAAACTCGCAAATTCGACCAACTACGCTCTTCGAACCACATCTTCTTGGTCAGTCCCTCGAGATGAATTGATTACCCAGTCATTTCGGGATAAAGTTTCGGTGGAACGCAGAATTCTATTGGATCTGAAAATAAAAGATAAGTTCACTTTTCAGAAAATCGAATTTTAAAACGGGAATCAAAATTAACTGAAGAACAAAAATAAGGATTCAAAAATTTCCAGGGTGAAAATTGCGCAATTCTGTTTTGACAGGCCGATAGGCTTAATTTGCGTGTTTTAATCAAGACACACAAAGTTAAGTTAGAGAGAGCGACAGATGGACTAATAACTTAAAGGACGACAAGACATAGTAATTGTGCATAAATAAGGCAAGGAGAAATAGTACTGAGTTTAAGGAGAGTAAAAAGAAGCCAGAGAAATTGCGGTAAACGTTTCTAGGTTCGACCATTTAGACAGACCGAACTGAACCTATTTCTCCTTCTCTCTTATTTGCGCAAACCTCAGTGTAACAATTCAACAAGGCAAAACGAAATGTTATAGGTTCTAGAAATCGTTCTGCAAAATGAGAGACGAAAAGACGCAGAGAGAGCAAAAAATGATAGTAAAAAGTCAGAGAAAATTGATAAATATGATTGCAGCAAAGTTTCGTGCGCTTTTTATTGAAAGCGTATAGGAAAGCTCTGAAGATCAGCTCTAATACTAGGTTTTAGTCGATTCTATCTGATCTGCTAGAAATCGTTAATAAAAAAGCTCGAGAAATTGAAAATATCAAAAATTTCACCATCAGCTTTTTCAACAAAAAGTTGTACAAACTTCGCCGAGCACATCGAGACAACTCAAAGAGAGTAGAAAGGACAAGGGATAATATTCGAAGGATAAGATCATAAATAAATCTCGCCAGCAGAGGATTTCTCTTCTCAAGAGAGTGATTTGTTGATGATACGAATCTGATAACGGCCAGGATAAAGCGGGATAAAACTAAGCTACAAAGGAACACGGATTGTAAACAGATTAACGGGATAGGGAGCAGGAAATTCGGACAAAAAATTAAACTTCGATTTTATAGAAGCTTCAAAACAAAAAGTTTGGCCATGAGTTCGAAAATTTCATCTTAAATGATATCATAAGAGCAGAAAGCCGTAAATTTTAAACAATGAAGACCACCCCGATGATAAAAAATGGATCTTCGAGGATAAATTTAGAAGTTGGCATAGAAAAGAATGGATATTCTAAGGATGTTCGAAATCGCTATGTAAAATCGAATCGAAGAATAGTCTAAAGTAGGTCGCAATCCATAAAACGTGACTCTTGTATATGTGTGTGTTTCTAGTTGAATTGCGCACTTTATGCAAAGAATCGAAAACCTGTCGATGGAAATTGATTTTTCACTCATTTAATCCAACATTTTACAGATTACTATTGTAAAGCTGGACAAAGAGCTACAGTAATCAGAAAAATGACCTAAAATAGACTCTCTCAAGGTATTTTTACGGAATTTTCAATAGAATTTCAAGAATTTTTGGAGATGAATGGTTAGAAATCGGAGTATTCATGATGCGCGCACGACTCTAGCAATTGTTGCATAATAGATTTGAAAGGGGGTGGCGGTTTGAAAAGGGAGAGCTCTACTCATAACCTATTTTGTTTCTTTCTCTAATTCCATTATTCCCATTACTATTTCTCTTAGTTTCGAAATCTTTTCCCTCCTTCTAATTTTCTCTTTCTTTGGCGCTGCCAGAATTCATTCACCACAAGTCAGCCTCCGAAGCGGAAGGATGTCATAAACGATACTCAAATGGGAAAAGAAGAGAAGAGGAGGCTTAGCGAGGGGTATAAAATAGCCTAATAGCATAGAGGTTAACATGCCGACTTTAGAATTTTAGTCGGACGATCGATTTTTCCGAAGATCAATATGTTGGCAAAAGTTTCGGTAAAAGTATCAAATTACAATGGCAACTTTACGATACAAATCCTAGGTCAAGATGGGTAATTTCCGGCGGTATTTTTCCGGATGAAAAAGGGCTAGGAAAGTCTGGAAAAAGCCTCGACGGCGAGCCAACAATATATTTACACACTCTCACTAGCATTTTGTCCGGTGAAAGAGAAGAGGATTGCAGAAAAAGATGCAAAAATGAAAGGCAATAGGCGAAAAAGCGAGAGAGGAAAATGTGAAATACGACTGGTGACTTGGGTGAATCATTTCAGCAATTGAAAATCGAACAAAACGAATGAAAACAAGTACTTTTCGTTTCAGAAAGAAAACAGGGCGTTTTCAAAGAGGTATAAAATTTGTTATGTACAGAGATTATGGTCTTACTCACGCATTAGTGAAAAATTTAAATTTTCATTCGATTTTATAGGAAATAAATAGTACAAATTCTCGACTTTTGCAATTCAAACAAAAACGCATCGTGTTTCCATAACAAAAAACTTCTCTGCGAAAGACACAATAACGTTTTTTTACGATCTCTCACGCTATTGAATTGAAAATATGGCAAAAAGTTATATTTTGGAAAAAAGAGAATTCTAAAAATTTATTGTTTTGAAATAAAGTCCTTTATTTCCGAAATCAGAAAAAGTCAGTCTATTGTTTACAAATTCGAAATGACAGCGCGATGAATCGTTTTATATATGGGACGAGATAGGGGAAAAATGGCTATGAGATATGAAACGACCAAATGATAAGCGAGCGAGAGAGGAAAGTTGTGATAATCAACGGAAAATCGGGCAAAATGATAGATTGATCGATTTAACGCTGATTAATCTGACGACCAGGAAAAAAACATAAATTTTCCTGGGGTGAGATAAAAATATAATTTCAGTTTTAGCCAGAAAAAAGGCATATTTAGATTTGAAAAACACTCAAAATTCTTTCTCGTCATTCAAATAAGAGGTCCCTTCTTTATTTAGTAGTCTTCAAAATGAAGTGCTTGAGAAGAATGAATTTCAGAAAGAAATAAGAAAAAGTAGGAAACTAAAATTTGATCTTCATCGAAGAAAATCGATATTTCCCATTTGAAATGGCTCACTAAAAATCGAAAAGCTAATCCGTTCAGAGATTAGAGAAAATGAAGAGTGAGACAGAAAAGCAAAGAGAAGCCAAATATGGAACCGAAAATAAATAGAGGAGGAAAAAGATAGAGAAATTATTATGCAAGAATTACATCATTGAAATAATTTTTGATATAAAGTAACTTTGAAAGAGATCTTTTTTCTTCTGAAAATAGATCGAAATTTAGGAATGAACATCCATTCCCAATAAAGCTTTCGCATAGCTCTGTGCTTGTGTCTGCTAAAACAAATCAACAAAGTTACGCCAAATTAGATAAACCTAGAGAGCGTGCCGTTTTGAGAGATTGGCAAAGATGCTAGACGCATGCTGAAGAATATGAAAATTTGATAGAGTCGATAGAGTCGGATTGGGTTAGGAGGGGAGGGTAGGTATGGGTAAATAAAGCATTCCCTCTCTAGCACTTGCGGTATATGCAAATGGGGTGGCTTTCTGCGCAATCTTTGTATCTCTAAATTTTTCTTTTCCAATGCTGTTTCGCAGATTCTGATTCTTTTCTCACTTCATTTCTTTCCAATTTTCATCTTTGTTCCCTCTAATTTCCTCTCACTCTCTCATCAAGCTTCATCTTCACCAACCCCCATGATGCAATTAAGCGCCCAGGCCTATTGACTGGCACTAATTAGGACAGAAGAATGAACAATGCCGAGAGAATATGCAAATTTAGGAGACGTGAAAGAAATCGAGAAAGAAAAATAGCATGCTGATTTAAAGAGCCTAAAAGAAGCAGAGTATGAATTCCGAGAAAACTTGGCACAAATGGAAAAATAACTGGGGCACTAGGTATAGAATCCCAGGTTATTTTGAAGTTTTCCAGTGGCGAAAACAGAATCAGATAGGTAAAAATGGAGAATTTCTTTGAGGTTTTCTATTGAAAATAAACGATGAAATAGAACGTTTTTAGGGAAGTAAAAAATTTTGTCGAAGTTCCGAAGGATAACCTCGTCTCTATGGTGATATCCTGGGTCTCAAAGAATCTGAGGCTAAAGTTCAAAGGAGAGTAAATTAGAGAGGGATTCAGAAGGAAGTTAGGCAGCAAAAATCCATAAGTTCTTGGGGTTAGGCAGGAAGAGGTATTTGTTATTTGACTTTCATTACTTTCTCTATCCAAATTCTATCTAGATTAGGGATAAAGAGTAAAAAATAAATCTTGAATTTGGAAAACAAAAACAACGACGAGGATAAAAAGAAAAAGCAAAAATCTTTGTTCAAATCTTCATTTGGATATCCTGACTTCTTTCTAATCTCTCCTAAAATATACCACTCTTTCGCTCGTATCTGCTCATTTTCGTGTAAGTTGGTTGGACCAAGTGGGTTCAAATTGAATTCTCAACGAAACTTTGCAAACCCCCTTTAAGGGATATCCGCATAAGAGATATATGGGATCTCAAAAGACCAGACAAATCGAATTCAAAAAATATATTTCCTCATATTTTTGGACTACTATACATAAAACGAAAAAATAAACAATAAAAGTCGAGCTTGAAGTTTAAGACTAAAAAATAAAGTTCAAACGCGTAATTTCCAGTCTCTCATGCATAGATAATAAGTGGATTTTGAAGTGAAAAAGAGCGCAGCGCCTTGTGAAAAACAACGAGAATGAAAATCAATAGGAACAACTTTGATAAGGCATTGGTGCCAATCAGTAATTTAGGAAGTTTTAAAACTCTATGCTTATAATAAGCTAGAAGTTATAAATTTCGAAGTGCGATAAGGTTTACATATCCAATCAGGGGTGTACAAACATTGAATTTTGGGTTTGCATTTGCGTTGTGAAAAGCACCCAAAAAGTGTGTTTTGCGTTAGGGTTATTTAATAACGCGCTATTTTTGTACACCCCTGTATCTGATGAATCGATTTGAGAATAAAGGCCGTCAATTAAATTCGGATCTAATGAAACTGGAATATGATTCTTTTAAACTCAACATGAATTAGTGCTGAGTTTCATATGAATTGGAAAGATTTAGGCACTAGTGTATTCTTGACAAACAAAATTCGAACCGAGTGAGAGTAAAGAGGTTGTGCGGTATTAATTTCAGACCTAAATCCATACTACCGGGAAATTAATATGTGCGCGACGCATAGACTATAGTGAATAGGAGAGTGGAAAGAAGGAAAAGGAGAGGGAATAAATTGCCAGGAGCGGAATATTATGATGGAACACAACAGACAACGGATATAAGACCCGGGGATTAAGAGCGGGCAAAATAGACGCGGGTCAGAAGTGGAGAAAATGCTAGCGCAGAGAAGACATAATCACGATGTCCCTACATAAATATTAGAGGAGACCCTTTTAGGGAAATGAAGATTACAGCAGGGATTCCCACCTTCAGCTCCACTAAACTTATTTTGAAAGTGAAGTTTACCTGGGATGTAGCGAAGTCAAAATGAACACTAGTCACCTATCAAAGTTGAAAGAAGTAAAAATGAAAGAGAAGCTTCTTATGAATCTCATCATAGATGAAATTGAGTTATGCATATGTTAAAGTGAGGGCATTACTTAGGCATACATCAAATTGACGCTATCTAAGAAATGATCTAGAGTAATCTTAGACAAGCTAATCAAACTGAATGTCACAGAATTGATTTGCATCGAAATATTTCAACGTTTGGGAATTGCGTTGACATGAGAGTCTGGAATAAACAAAGGAAGAGTGGCATACATTTTCGTCTCTCTACACACTCGGAATTGAGTGTTCAGTCACATTCCATGTAATTTTCCCCATTTATGAGTTACTAAAATTTGATAGACACTTGGCGGTGAAGTATCCAGCTGATTGTAACAAGACAAGTCAAGGCTCCGAAATGCTCACAAGATATTGGTAACCTGAAAGGAACAAATAAAATTACAAGAAAATAAAAATCATAAAAAAGCGAATGACGAACACAGTGCGAGCAATGAGAACTTTTCTTTGAAGAAAACCGCTTTGCCATTTGCTCTTTCTATTCTCTTTCTCTCACTCTCTCGTTTTCCTATATCTATTGCTAGTAAATGCCGGACTTGCACTGTTGATTTCGATTTGTCGATTTCTTCTTTCATTTTCGAAAATTATTTTTTTCCAGAATGGTCAGCAACGTTCTGTACCTCCCGAAGCGGGCTACGCTGCTGATTCGAGGCTCTGATGCGGTTCCGTTTTTGCAAGCCCTCATCACAAATGATATGAGGTATTTTTCGTCTTCCAAAAACCTTATTTTTCACGAAATTCGACTAATACCAACTTTATCTTCCAAGAGGATTGTTTTTTTAGAAAGAAAAACACTAATTTCAGATTTTTTAAACTCGTAAAGAACGAAACAATTCATTTTTAGGGAAATATCTAAATTTCAGACTACTAGAATCCCGCAAAGGCATATCGGCAATGCTTCTAAATACGCAAGGAAGAATCGTCGAGGACATGCTCCTCTGGAAAAGAGGCAACGAATTGCTGCTCGAGTGCAGTGCGGTTCACAGGTATTTAACTGTGTTTTATTTTATTTTACTTTTTATCATTTCAGAGACGACCTCCTCGCTATACTCAACAAGTACAAAATGAGGAAGAAGGTAGGAGTTTTTAATCAAATTCAAAAGGAAAAAAAGTTTGCTAGAAAAATATCTTGTCCTATTTTTCCTATCATTTTTATCAGATTTCAGAAGAAATCCTGGAATTTGTAAAATGTTTTAAGATGATTGAGAACAGGAATATTTATTTTTTTAATTAAAAAATGCCAGGTGGAAATCGAAAATTCGCCCGATCGGGTCTTCTTCATCCCTGGAAAGAACTGTGACGATCTACCCGACCCTCGACTTGCTGATTTCGGATGCAGACAGTATTCTTCCACAAGTGATGAAAGCCAGCTGAAAGATGGTATTTATTAATTCTTGAAAAGAGATCTTTGTTAAAAGATCATCCTCAGGAACAGACACCTACAATCGACTCCGATTCGAAATCGGACTATCGGAGGGGCCTGAAGAGCTTGCGAATATGCTACCTTTTCAGGTTAGAAAAGATTCAACGCTTTTAAAAGATGATCCAAAAATTGTTGAAAGACCATTTTCAGGCGAACGCTGATCTCTTCAAAATGGTCTCCTTTGACAAGGGCTGCTATATCGGGCAGGAGTTGACGGCAAGGACGGCTAATACTGGTATTTTAAATTTCTAATTTCATTCGAGAGAAAATATTGAAAATTTGTTCTTGTAAAAATGGATTTTGAAATTGTTTTCAGGAGTAATTCGAAGAAGAATTTTGCCATTCTATGCAGAAGCGAAAGTCTCCGGCGAGGTGAAACACGGCGAAAATTCGGTTGGGAAGGTGAGAATTGTATTATTTTTTTATACTTAAAGGTTTCTACATATTTCAACTTCCGAAGAAAGTGCAAATTTTAAGTTTTTAGGTTTTGAACAGCGACTCAAAGGGCGGACTGGCGATTTTCCAGTTGAACTCGTTCAGCAGGCCTTTGACGGTAGGAGGCGTGCCAGTCAAACCATTCAGGTATAGTTTTGATATCTGATAGCCGAAAATGCTAATTTGAATAAGAATATTAGCATGCTTTTATTTGTGATACATTTCAAAAAGTTTGAATATTTTCTTTTGCTTCCGGGAAACAAGATAAGATTTTCAGACCCTCTTGGATGCCGGAAAAGATCATTTTGAACTACGAGAAACGCACCAGTTTGACGGACGATTGAAATGGCACTTTTCGTTAAAGTTTAGCGTGAATGCTAATTTGCAGAAAATTAGCTACTTTAGACTAGTGGCTTAGCTTTAAATAGCAGAGATTTCCCGAGTCTTTCATGCACTTATCAAATTCAGTTTTGCTCAAATATACCGAGTTTATCACGCCATATATGCTACCTTTAGTTATAGATTTGCTTGAACCTGTTTTTATCTGAGCGAAGGTATTTTGAAGTGCCTTGAAAAATAAACTTATCGATTTGTTTTATTTATTTTTTAGAAAGTAGTGGTTTTAACCCCCAGAAAAGGTATTTAATTCAATTTTCTTTCAGTCGCTTCTATTATATGCTTGTAATGTAACGTAAAGGCAGTATTATTTTCCCCTGCGTCTTCTCCCTGCAATTCCCCTACTCTCCTTTCTTTTCCCTTCTCTAATATCCTTTCCTCTCTTCATTTTCTCTACTCTTTTCCCTTCCTCTGTAAAACTTTATGCTTCGTGTCGACTGATTCTTCCAGAGAATTTCATCAATTGCTCGATTTTGAGGATTTTTGCCTCAACATATTTCAGAAACGAACTCTCTAATCGTGAAAATCGGTCGATTTCAGATGTCCGGAAAGTCTCAGGAAAAACCGGTTCGACATTTGGTCCTCGATTCTTCGGCAATTATTGAGGGATTCAATCTGCATGTAAGTCCAAAATTTAGTCAAGGATAATTCAAAACTATCTAAATTTTAAACATAAAAAGTCGAGAAAGAAAAATTTCGAAATTGGCAAATATGACCAACGTTATCGCCTTTTTCTGCAAGACTCATGACGCAAATGGCGTTTGGAGAGAGGTTTCCAGAAAGAGACTTTATTTCCTGAGTCATCCTTCAAAATTTTGCAAATTTGGCCAACTTACTGTATCTTTTCTTTCAAAAAATGACTTCAAAAAAATATAAAATTGGCATAAGTTTTTTTTTTTCGAATTTTTGTTTCGCTAGATTTTCCCTCAAATTGACTTTTCAGAACCTCGCCGAGAAATTCTACGCTCCTCATGATGTGCGTCCCGAGTTGGTCTCTGCGAAAGCGAAGAAAAATTTCGAAATGCTGCCCTTCGAGGTCGAATTCAGGGAGCCGACTACGGCGGCTTTGAAAGCGGGTAAATTTTATTAAAATACAAAAAAAGCATTTTTTAAATTTAGAAATGATGGAAAAAATTGTAAATTTTCTGAAAGATGATAAAGTAGCAAATATGTTTTTAAATTTCAGTTTTCGACGCGGCGAAGAAGATGGGTGAGTTCAAGTCGTTGTCGCTGCACGATTCCAGGGTAATCGCCTTGACCTACGATCTCACCAACGAATTCATCAAGAAGCAAGAACTGACTGAGGTAATTTTTATTTAGTTTGGGATTTTTTATTCTTAGAATAGAAAAATGACTATAATCATGCGCTTCTTTCAATTTTACAAATTAGTCATTTGAAGAGTTTCTAAATTTAAAGATGCCCTTTATTTGAAGAAAGTTTCAGCCCTCACCCTCCGATATCAAAGAAGTCGAATCCGCTCTGGCAGATATGAGAGTTGAAAATAAGGCAGAAAATTCTTCGAATGGAAAAGAAAACGGAAAATCAGAAGAAGATGGAGATTCTGAATCTGAAGAAGACGAAGATGAAAGTGAGGAGGAATTGGAAAATGGAAGAATCAACAATCTGCCGGAAGGATTCTGTGAGGCGGTAATTTTCAAAATGTTTATAAGATAAAATAATAATTTTCTTCCAAATATTTTCGAATTTTCTATTAAAAGACTTGTAAAAATCCTTTTATTAAAATTTCGAGAATTAAAAAAAATGAAAATATTTTCAGTCCGATTCGGACGACGAAAAGGGCTGGATCACTAAGGACAACTTGGCGGCTGCACTCAGGAAGATTGGCGCATTTGAGATCGAGGAAAACATGGAAGTGGCCTGTCTGACGAAGGACTTCGCCCTGCAGAATCTACTGTTGGCTATGGATTTGAGACTCGTGTCACTGCATGGTTAGTTAGATTTTTTAAAAATGATATAAAGGTCAAAAAGTTTTTTTCCACCTAAACCTGCCCTGATAAGAATTAGTCCTGACTCAGCGTACAAATTACTTTTACAGGGTACCGCATCAAGAAGATCAAATCGTACGTTCTGCGATGTCGCGCCTGCATGAACACGACCAACAACATGGAGAAGGAGTTCTGCCCCAGTTGCGGACACAAAATGCTCCACAAGGTGCGGCATTTTTGGGTTATTGTAAAATATGGATTTTTCTTGGCCTCCTATATTCCACACCCGTTTTTACCTACCTCTTTTTCCTACTTTCTCGTAAAAAGTGAGTAGACTACAGAAGGCCATTTTCTTGGCTTGCAAATAAACTTTCCTATAAAAAATTACAGTAATCGCTCAAAAATGTTGTATTTTCAGTGTGCAGTTACGGTTGAGGAAGATGGCACTCAAACTGTTCATGTGAACTGGCAGAGACTCAACTGCAGACGGGGCCTCAGGTACCACATCAAACCTGTGAAAGGAGGCAAACATGCGGTAGAAATTGAGTATTTGAAAAATATGAAAAATATCTTTTTCAGATGGACGAAAAGCTCTTCGAAGACCAAAGGATGCCCCAGAATCGTGAAGCAAGACTTCGCGCAGATCCAATGTGCGACAGCCCCTTTAAAATGCACGACACTCAGTCGAAGTGAGAAACTTAAAAATAAAAATAGACCCACAGTAATTTCCACTATCGTCTTTTTAAAAAAAAAAACTTTCATCATGCTATTTTTGAAAAAGCTAAATTTTCCAATGAGACAACATTTCAAGGTTGAAAGGTAGAAACATAAAAAGTTCAGATCGGCCATGCTCGGCATCCGCACCAGGAATAACCGGATGAACCACCGCCGGGGAAATCCGAATGAAGCGAAACGTGGGATGAGAAAGAAGAAATAATTTTAAAAGTTCCATTTTTTTCAATTCTCTTGTTGGCCTTTCAAATTTTCTACCTAGAAACTGTTGTTGTTGGATTTTGTTGTTTGAAAAATCATATTTTTTCATTTTTGTTTCAAATTTTTACGAGATTTTGGGGGTCTAAGCCCTTGGATATCTTTTTAATTTATATATATATTTTTTTTTTTTAAATAATTTGATTTTTAGGTAATACTCGAAAATTGAAAAAATGCCGTCAGGAGACCAAAATGACCCGCCCAATCAAAATTCGAGTCAGAATCAGCATGGGCAAAACCAGGGTCAGCCAAATCCATTCCGTAAGATTTTCGACCAAGGATTTCATATATCCGATCTAAATTCGGTCTAACCAATCTAAAATATGAAATTTAAAAGGTAGAGCACGAAACTAGTGCTTTATCAACTTTTTAATCTAAGCTTTAAGTCCGGATATGCTGTATCTAGGGTGTGTAAATCCCATATCTTATAGTGTGATGTGTGAAATGAAAGGATGGTACAATTGATTTTGAATTAAGAGGCACATGATTTTGAAATTTGCACGAAAAAGGGTGTGGCAACTTGAAATTTGTGATTTGAAAACTGGAACTTGGCAATGAGTCATTTTTCTCATGAAAAGTAATTTTGGAGATTTTGCAGGCAGTTTTCCGCCGCGTTTCATGTCGAACTTCCCGGGCATGAATCAGCCCCAAAATGGGTCGGGCTCAGGAAACACGCCCCCAAATCCAGCCACATCCAGCCAGAACACCACTGCTCAACCCACCACTACTGGAGGGCTGCCCAATCAGGTAAATAAAAAAACAAGATGGAGTATTTTTACTAAAAATGATATCAGTTGCCAAAACTAAAATGGTATAACTTTGCCACAAATCGCATCTTCAGGCGACCCAAACCAGTCCCCAGCAACCGTCTCAGCAGCCCTACCATCACCATCCCTACCATCCGCGTCCCACTCAGCCCAGCCCCAATCAGGCCCCGCCTTCAATGCAGCCCCATTTCCATCAGGTATACCATTTTGCTACCATTTGGGACTAGAGATACCATTAGGTACCACCGCAACAACAGCGAGCCCAATTTCCATTCATGGATCCTATTTCGATGGCGGCGAACGTGGCGCTGCCATTTGTCAACTACATCACTAATAACGCTGGTAACGGCGCTGTTCAGAATCCGTTCGGCTTCCCCATGCAGCCGATGAATGTAGCATCAATGCCACAGCAGCATGTAGTGATGTTTTTTATATTTAAAAATAATTCTGAAAGGACATTTTCTTCGACAGATTTTCTTTTAGATTTGTTAGAACCTTGAACAACAATTATGATTTTTAAATGTTTTTAAAGAAGCTATTTTGTTCGAGATTTATAATGAAAAAGATGCATTTTTGTTCTTTCGGGAGAATATTTTGCTAAGAACTATTTTTATTGTTAAAGAGGGCAAGATTCAAATTTTCAGGCTCACGCTTCAAACCAACTACCTTTCGGCGGTCTGAGATTCCCCCAGCCTGCATCGCAATTCCAGCAACAGCAACAGGCTCAGCAGGTAAAAATACTGAACTGCAAAACTTTTAAACTCAGGCCCTAATTAACTTTGCATATGAAATCTGACTTCAAAATTAACTTAGTTTAAAATCGGCCCCTAGAAACAAATTTTCAGCCCCCACCCCCGAATGACGTGTTCATGGCCTATCAGCCTCCGTCGGCATCGGGATCGGGGCCAAATGGACAAAATCTGAATTCTCAGCAAAATTTGCCGCCTCAGCAGAATCATCAGAACCCGCATCAAAATCAGCCACATGTTCACTACTTCCACCCGCAGGGCCACCACCACATTCACGTTCATGCCATACCGGTATTTTATTTTGTTTTCAAAATCATCCCTATTCCCTCTTTTAAATTATCCTAAACTTAGCCTTTCGTTTCAAGATGAAGGAAAAACACATTGAAATTTTGTAAGACGAATTACACTTTTCTAGATTATAAAAATGGGGGAAAAAAACCAACGAATTTCAGCGTCCCCCACCCAATCAGGTGCATTCTAATTTCAACCCGCCCTCCGCCGCTTTTCCCGCCACCCCGATTTTGTATCCGCTGCTCCACATGCCCCCACATGCGTCGGTCTCCGCACACGGGAATATGCCTGCTAGTGGGCAGCTGCCCGTCCATCAGAACATGCAGAACATGAACGGCCAGCAACAACAACAGCAACAACAACAACAACAACAACAACAGCAACCGGGATTTCATGTTCATCATCAGGTTAGAAACAACTTGTTCTTATTGTGAAATATTTTCACATTTTCGAAATTCATGAAATTTGATGAAAATTTTATTGAAAGAAAGTGGTGTTGCTAAAAAAAACCCTATTTAAAGGCCTCATTTGAAGATGGTACTTATAAATTTGATGGGACCAGCGAAAAGTCGACTTCGAAAGAAAAAGACGTTTTTTTATTAAAAGCTTAATGTAAATAAATTACGCTTTTTTATTTCAGGTGTTCCATCCGCACGGTCTTCAGGTGCATTTCAACGTGTCCGGAGCGCACCCTCATCATCATGGGCCTCCACAAGATACGGCCCATGCGGCTTCAGGATCTGAACAATTCGGACAGAATCAGCCGAGCGATGAAGCACAGCAAAATCAGCAACAGTTGCCAAGACCTCAGGTAAAATTGGATTGTACTTAACTAGTGAGACCTTTAAAGGGTATACTTAATGGAGCTTGGACAAAGCGGTGTCGATTTTTAAGCTTTTCTGAACAATTTGCCCTAACTCACATGGTTTTTTAAACCATTCTCTCAGTAAATGATGCTGTCTAAGAATAATTGTCTATCTTTTTCATTTTTCAGCCAGTACATCGTGGCTTCAATTCTGATCATCATCGATTGATCCAGTTTGGTGTCAATCCACCAATTCAAGCGTTCACGCACAACATCGCTCGACCCGTCCCGCAACAGTTCCGCCCCATGCCTCATCAGCAGCCGCAGCAGGGAAATATGCCTCAGGTTTGCTATTTTTTTACCGGAGGTGATTTGTACCAAGAAATCTAAAGAAGCTCCTACAAATTTTGTAGAAATCACCTCCTTTGTTTGGGGGCACAAATCGCCTCGAACTTAATTTTGTGCAATAATGGTGCACGGTCTTCCTTTAGCCGGCCCAAATGATCAACCCCGTTCAGCCAATCATCGACTTTGTCAATGCGATCACCGGGGGGCCCAGCGATGTGAATGTCGAGATCAGAGTGGTGAGCTTTGACAATTTTTAAATCAGGAAAGTCCACCCCTTCAATTTTTCTTAAGCTCTGAAAGCATGAACTTTTTGAAGTTCACCAAAAGGATATTTATTTTCTAGATTTATTCTTCAAATTTTCATTGATTCTGAAAAGAAGCAAAAGTTTATAAAGTTGACCAGGGCTATAATTTGTATACATTTTATTTTTGAAGAGTTTGAAACTAATCAACTTTTCATAGGTTGTTTTAATCTCGGAGATTTGCCCCATCACTGATAAAATTTGAGATTAACGGCAACGGGCCAAACGGGAATACGGCCATGTTGACAGGCAGACCTCCCGCCCAGCCCACTTTCGATGCGAACGGGGCTCCAGTCAGAATCGTCTGGGAAAACGGCGGCATGATGGTCGTACCGGGTGACGAAGAGCCTATCGCGGTACAGGGATTTTAGAGGAGAAATTTGAAATGTGAATTTTTTCAGGAATTCATCAACAACCTCCTGAACATGTTCCACGTCCAGCCGATGCAGGTCGGAATTCTGCCAGATCATCTCAGAAATCTGCCGATGACCTCAGTCAATGACAAGCAAGTCGAGGACAAGACCCAGTGCGCCGTTTGTCTGGAGTTCTACAGTATTGGTGCATTTTTCCCTTTCTTAAATTGATATATTGTGCGAAGAAAATAAATTTAGCCAAAAATCTATTTTTTGCAAAAACTACCGAACATCTTGCAACTAAGCTAAATCTCCTTGTATAAATAAGCATATTTTTAGAGGAAAAAGTTGCCGTTTTGGGATGCCGCCACATGTTTCATCGGGATTGTCTGGAGCCTTGGTTGAAAAACAAAGCTAGGTATAAGAAGATTTCTTTAGTATTGCGACGATTTAAAATTATTATTAGTTTATTTCAAAGTGATCCTAAATCATTGCCTGCTTATTATACATTTTTATTTTATTGCAGTTGCCCCGTCTGCCGAGTCGATGTTAACCCCTATGACTGGCCGGGAAACGAAAGGGGTGAACGGAGGGCGGACCAGAGTGGAAGGAATGCGGAACAGGCCGGACCACCATCGGAAGAACAGAATCACGATGATTCAGGGCAGTCGAATCAGGTATTTTTTGTTTTAATTAAAAAACTCGAATTTTACTATTTGGTATCTGAAAAAAGCGATTTTTCTATGGATCTTTATAATTTTTGTTTTGCCACGTTTTTATTGAAAAATATTTTTTTATGGAAAAAAATAGAATTTTTATGTTTTATGAAAAGGCGAAAATTTCAGTCCCAGCCTTCTGACACGTCGATGAACATGCAGGACATGGATTTGGACTAAAAGTGGGCAGAGCCAAGATTTCGAAAGTTGGAAAACCAAGGGAAGTTTTTCTTCGTGTTTGAAAATGTGAAAAATCATCGTTATTCATGTTATTTATCCAAAACTGAAAATAATATCAACCTGTCTTACTATATTATATTCGAGATGAACGTGGTCTTTCTCTGGGCTCGAACGCCGGTGCGAAGCCACCCTCCTTGTCCTCGCCGCACTCTCCTTTTCTCGTACTATTTTCATTCGCGGTTCGCACCAGCGCTACTGCCCTTCCCGCTAGGCCACGTTCATCTCATAGATAATCGAGAGTGTCACTGTTAAGAAAATCTAGTCATTTTCAGTAACGAAACATTTCAATTGTAATTATCATCTAAGGAAAAGACTTAGTGGCGTCAGCGAATTATTTGTTTATATTTTGATTTTATACGTCATGACGTCACTACGCCATATCGTATCTATTTCTTTCGCTTTTCATTCCGCTTTTGAAAATATCATTCATTTAGTCTGTCCTGTTATGGCTAGATTTGCGGATAGGCTTTTCCCTAGACTCGGTGTAATAATATCTGGAGGGGCGTATAGCCTAATTTTTATTATACTAGGATTTTTTCTATTTACCCCTTCCAGATATGCATTATTCGTTGTGATCGATTCAGCACTTCGATAGTATATTTTTAGATTATTTGAAAAGTAGATTTTTGAAAAAAAAAAAAACTTTTCCAAGAGCATGTATAGTTTTTAAATTGGGCGTCTAAAGAACCATTGACTTTGCAATGTTATCGGTAAAATCGAATAGTTTTAGAAGAAAGGAAAGTTTGAGTGCTTTTCAAGAAAATATCTTCTTGGAAAAGTAATGATTTCTTTGCTTTCTTATTGAACAGTGGGTGAATATTCAGTTCTGTAAAAATGGCTTCTGAGTAGGTAGAATCGTAAATAAACTACGTCATGAATTTTATTATTTTAGCAAAGAAATTCATATCGTATGCACCATCCAAATTTTGACTTCCTGAAAAACGCCTTAAGCTAATGTTAATGACAGCTCTTTTCTTCCACTATAAAAGATGAAGAAAAGAAAGAAGAGTCACTGATACTTAGCATCAGAGCATGTTTATAGGAGGGCAAGATCTGAGAGGCGCATGCGTTGCAAGTAGACAAAAAGCAGGCTTTCTTGAGAAAATATGGGATTTGAAAAAGTTCACATTTGTAGTAAATTATGATACGTCGTCGCGATAGATACACCAAAACTTGAACCGTCAAAGATAAAAATCACAAAACAATCATCTTTTCAGAAAATTGATATTTCGAAACAAGAAAAAATAAATAAAAACCCAAAAAGTGAAGTAAATAAGAAGAAGCAGGAATTTTGGTAGCATTTTCATTTTGGTAAGAGTAAAAGCTAGCCCTTGGTAAAATAGAATTGTTATATTTCGTATACCTCAAAAGTCAAGCCCTGAATTGAAATTAGGGGCAGTTGAAAACGATGGGGTGACAACAATATTATCCTTTAAAAATACTATATCTTATCCTCATAAAAGTCCCAGGTCTTCTAATTTTCAATACATTTTAAACAAGTTTAAAAAAGCAAGAAACGTTCAAAGGAGGTTCTTCTATTAGAAAAATAAAAGTCACTTCTCTCGAAAATTAAAAAGCGGGCATTACTTTTCCCTGTGCAAAATGACGAATAGTCCGAGGACGGCCAGAATGGCGTATTTGAATTTCGGGTAGTCGTTCATCAGAATTGTCACCATACCGACGTATGGCAAAATGCCCTTCGTACGTCCCACGACGTCAGAGCGCTTCAGCCACATCTGAAAGACGTTATGAAGAAAAGACGTCGTTTTTAAATTTACCTGTCCAGGTGCGTAAAGACCACGATCGTCAACCTGATTGTTGTCGCCCTTCGTCAAAAACTTTGTCTCCTGCGCGGTTTTCTCGTGGACCTAAAAATTCAACAGAAATTAAATGTCGTATAAGACCTATTTTTGAGCCTATACTTTACAGTATGAACTTTAAAAATACCTTGATAACCCTGTGCACAATGGGAATATCTCTTCCATCGATCTTGAAGACGGTGATATCGCCGGCGCGAATCGGATCGTTCAGATCATTCGTCAGCAGCAGCAGGTCTCCACGATAGAATGCCGGCTCCATCGACCCTGAAAATTTAGCCTTAATCAATTGATAAAATTTGAATATGATTTTTTGCGAAATTCAACTATATCTAAAAATTCAAATTCAGTTAACTAGCAAGATTCTCGAATATTTTTTGAAGAAAGTATTTTAGTAAAACGATCAAATTTTGGGTTTTAGGTATTTTTGTAAGTGATCTTTTTAATTTTACCATAGGGGAGCATGCGTTGTCCAACAAAATCTTTGTTGGGCAACGCCTCATTTTTCCGTGGCGTTGTCCAAAAAGATTTTGTTGGACAACGCTACGGACTCTTTACCAGAGAGCACGACGACGACCGGACTTTCCGAGCCGGTGGCCACCATGAGACCCTTCCAGATCATGAGGGCCGAAGATACCACCATGCAGAAGTTGAGCACCTGAAATATCATTTTTAGGAGTTTTTTTTTTTAGAAAAAATGTAAATAATCACCCTGAAAATGTCGAAATGTAATGAATTTTCGGAAAAAGTAAGAAAGAGGATTTACTAACAAGGGGAGTGCACAGATCTTGATGAAACTTATCAAACAGGAGTTTTCAATGACGGGGACGATGATGGTAAAATCAAAGTGCTGAACAGGAATCTGGAGCCGGAGAATTTTAAGCCGTTTTCACTTGTATTTCGTATGAAAAATGAGCGAATTCGCTATTGGAAATGCAAGCTAATTTTGCAAATTTATGAATACTAGCGAAGAATTGACGATCCTCACTGATTTTCAGTTTTCAGGCTCCTATTTAGCACTTTTCGACTTCGCCATCATTATCCCCGTCTTTGATAAGTTGCGTCAAGATTTGTGCACTTCCCTTGTAAGATTTAGAAAAGGACGACTAGTAGATTTTCGAATTGCTAGTATTTCTTTTTTAAATTAGCATAAAAATGACCTGATAGACCATCTGCCTCTTGTCCATGCGACGAATCTCGTCAAACATCGCCAAGTCGAAAATCGCCATTTTTGGAAATCCCTAATTTTATCGATTTAAAAAATCAATATTGCCAGAAAAAGATATAGAACGGCTAAAACCGTTTGGTTTCAAAGAAAAAATAGAAAATCTGAGATCTTTATGCCGGTTGGAAATGTGCTTGTATAAATATAATAAGTGCATATATAAAATTAGTAAAAATGAAGGAATGAGATTGATCTCTTTCCTTGAAAATTGGATTTCCTTTATTCAGAAGAGCACAGTCCGAGGTAGTCGTCCATCAGGGTGCCAATTGCGAAAATGTCGGTCGCGTCAACTCGAGTTCCGATCAGTTTAACCTAAAGTTGATTTCCTTCTTGGAAAAGTCATCGGTTTTTCTATTTTCTAATTTTTTCTTTCAAAATTTACTCGAATTTCATCGTCCTGTTTGATAACGATCGATTCGTCGTTGGTCTTATAGCAGGGCGGATTGGCGTTCGGGTCGAATTCCATGTCAGGGGGAATGCAGTGACGAGATATGAAGCAGGACAGAGGACCGATGTCGCAGAAAATTCCGAGTTTGTTGACCTGCAGTTTAATTTTTAAAAGCGGAAGATAAAACTTTTCTACCTCCAAAATTGAAAAGTCCAAAGTTATACGTTTCTTTTAAACTGACCTGATTAACGACGGCATCAACGACTTGTCCTTTGAAGGGCCTGAACACGATCGCCTTATACTTGACGGGGTAGATCACGAAGCCGCGGCCTGAAAATAAACAACATGTTTCGGAAGGTAGAATTTTTAAAGTTTTCTTTTTGAAAAGGAGGATTACCTGGCTGAATAATTCCATGCCCAATCGTATCGATCGTCGTGACGGCGATGACGAAGCCGTACTTGCCTGTACAGGTGCCTTCCACCTGAGAATCAAAAATCAAATAAATTTAAAGAAAGAGTTCGCAATTTATAATAACCCTAGATAGAAAATAAAAAGAAGCAAAATATTTAAACATCCGAAAATTCGGACCTCACTGAAGAGTTTGATCTTGATGGTCTCGTTGAGATTCGGTCCGAAATACCTCGGATGCAGACAGACCTCGTGGTCGAGTGCCAAGTGGAAGAACATTTCTTGGTGTTCCTGAAACATTTGAATAAAATAATTCGAAATATAAAACTCGAAGAAATAACAGTCAGAAATAGATTTCTTAAATCCTTCATATAGAATTTCTTCAATTGTTTACATCGAATGGAGAGCCTGAATGTTCTCGTAAAACGATAAAAAGAAAAAAAAATAATAAAAATCGAGAAAGGAGAAATTGGAAATAAATAAACGTCAGCCTTAAATATTCGAACAATAGCTGTTAAAGATGGCGACTAAAAGCTATGCATTCTTCGTTGACACTTGGCTAATTCTGATTTCATCGATTTATTGATTTTTCTTGCAGCTGTATGGTTTTTCGACTCGGAAATCTGGCATAGATGTACACGCTGTCGGCCGGTTTGTGGGAGAAATTCTTCAAGAAGAAGGACTACTATGTGGTTATCGTCGGTCTGGACAATGCTGGGAAAACGGTCAGGGTTTTCCGATTTTTAGTTTTTATTTGTATCTTTCTTAGACTTTCCTCGAACAAGCGAAATCCCGATTCGTCAAGGACTACGGCATGCTCAACCCAGCGAGAATCACCAGCACAGTCGGGCTAAATAGTGAGTCGTTTTTAGTCAGCCTTTCACTTGATAAAAGCTACCACGAACGTTTCTTTGAGATTTTGAAAGGGATCTAAGTGATTTTGACTGATGTCATGTTTTATTATGAAACAAGATTTCAAATATCCAGTGCCGTATAAAATGGCAACAGCTAAACGAAAACCTGACGACCCCTTTCACGTCCTACACTAACCCCCTTCCTTCTCACTAACGATATATAGGGGTCGTATAAAATCCATTTTGTATTCCTATCCTTCATCATATACGAATCTTATAATTCAGTTGGCAAAGTCGAGCTGAACAATACGTGCCTGAATTTCTGGGACTTGGGAGGTCAGGAGGATTTGCGGAGTCTTTGGAGCACGTACTTCGACGAGGCGAGTGCCCTGATTTTCGTGGTCGACGCGACAAGACCCGACCAATTTCCAGTGGTTTCCGATGTTTTCAGTAAGATTTTATTTTACAATTTTATTAAAGTCGATAAAATTGAACACTATAGAAAAAAGTATTTTTACGGACATCTAAAATTCAATAGGATTTTGTAAAGAAAAGTTTTTTCAAGAAAATTGAAAGAATAATTGAATTTTTTAAAATGCTACTTTTCAGAAGACGTAATGTCGAACGAGTTGATTCAGCGGATACCCGTTTTGGTCGCGGTCAACAAGAGCGAAATGGAGGGTGCGGCGCCCGCTGCTGAGGTACGAAAATCTTATTTATTACTTGATTAAATTTCATTTTAAAAATTCCTACCAACTAAAGAAAAATATTTTTCTTCGGACATGTCTTTCTTGAAAACGATTTTAAAAATATTAAGATTTGCCAAATTCTCCTTCTACTAAAATATCTTTCCTATGAAATTTTCGCTCCCATGAAGACATGAAAACTCATAAAATTAACCTTATTTTATCGAAAAATAAAAATGTATAAGTTCTAAAAATTTCAGGTCCGTTCCGTGCTACACGACGATAACCACAGTGGAGATCTGGCCGTACTGCCTGTCTCTGCTCTGGAAGGCACGAACATCGATCGATGCGTGCGGTGGATCGTTCGGACCCTAGCCAGTCAGCCTCTGTACCTATGATTTGAAAGACGTCAAAACTTTATATAGTTCTGTAAATTGAATTACTGGAAAAACGTTTATTTTAATTACTTCTTTCGATACAAGATTTACGAACCTGTATCTTCTTTTAAAACTTGACTAGCCATATTGCAAAGTATCTAACTCACTGTGATTTACAAAAATTCGGAATCAAACAACATTTTCTAAGCATTGGTAAGGTGTATAATTTTCCTATTTATTTTAAAATTAATCCATGATTTGTATAGATATTCATCTCGGATCTTGACACTAGCATTCTTTAATTGTGAGTTTTCGACGACAACGGGTATTTCCATAGAAATTCTTGTGCTAACTTATGAAAAGTCGACGGAATAAAGATTTTTAATGAAATTTGAATGCATCTTGATTTTTATTCATTTTTTCTAAATCCAGTCATTTTTCATCTCAAAATGGGCACATTCGTCTCGAAAATCGATAGCTGGCTCGAACGCTATGAAGGCAAGTCGTAAATCGTGTCAGATCAAATTAAAAATCGAAAGGGGGAGAGACGTGTAATTTTTTTACGAAAATTTCGGATTTGCACCTCAAAAATAGGCACCTGCACCGCACCGCGGAAGCGGGTTTTTATTTTCAGGTGTAAAGGGGTCTTTAATACTAAGAAAACGAAAAGTATAAAAAGGAAGTTTTTTTCACTTGCCTATCTAGTATGCACGCATCCTAAAATGACAGCTTCTCACCGATTAAACTACCGTATTTTGAAGATGGTTATTTGACGCGCTCGGATTCGACGTGCTCTTGGTATGCTGAAGCGCACGACAACATCGACGTCAAAAAAGACGACCTAAACGTTGTCGAAAATGGGAAGACGCATTACAGTAAGCGGCGTAATCCAGACAACCTCATATGAAATATCGTAATCCAAATGGCATCATCTTATTTGCAGAAAATATATTTTCTAAATTGTCATATTCCAGAAGGACCGACCAACGCGAATCGCATCGCGAACGACGAATCGGAACTAGATTCTGAATTATTCGACAGCGACTCGAATTCGGCGGCGACGTCGGATTCGGAAATCAGCGACGATGACGATTCTGGCGTCGATGCGTCGTGGAACGTCAAGTCTTTTACCATTGATGAGGAGAGCATCGGCGAAAATTAACTTAATTCGGCAAGAAATTTTGCTATTTTTAGTTCTACCCCATATTTAAGGCAAAATAGTTTTGGTGAAAAAGAAAAATCAGGTAAACTATCTAAAATACCACTTTCTCATTTTTTTCTAACTTTATTATTTTATTTCCTTTGAATTCCCATTAGCATCAAGATAGGTATGTTCGTAGTATTTTTGGCGATCTACAATTGAGATGCATGGAGTTAATGAGTTGTTTTCCATTGTTAAAGAACATGATATTTTGAAACACTAATAAATTTACTCCATAGTTGGGCTTTCAAGTTCAGAAAAGTGAGCAGAAACTAAAGAAAGAGTTTTCAGAACATCACTCAAGAAGTGCAGTGCATTGACCAGCCAGTGATCTAAACGACTCTGCGCCGAACTTGTAAAATAGACGATTTTTTAAAATTACAGTATTTCAAAGATGAGAAAAATTAGCATACATTTGAAAATTCGGTATATATTGAGAAAAAAATGATATTTTGGAAATTTTTGAAAATAAGTCAAAAAATTTTCAAGACGAGCCTGTGGTAAGTCGATTTCGGACTAAACTCGAAAAATCCACCCAAACTCTCACCCCTACTTCAAACAGATCTTTATCGCATACCAAAAAAGCCTTTTCTGAAAATAATAAATTCTTTATTGAAGCTAAAAAATAAACAAAACTGGCACGAAAATAATGGGATGAAGATCAAATGTTTTGTTAAAAATATATGAAAAGTTATGGGAAATCAGTGAGATTCACCGGTATGATAAAAAAATTTTGTGATCTTTCTAAAAATCGGAGGAGCTTTTGCAATGTGCAAGATCTTTTCTGGAATGTATGCAAGTTTTTTGAGCTGAAAAACTAGTTAGGTAAAGTATGTTGAGATCTCTATTAGTTTTGTCACAATAACATAAAATCCGTAGAAATCTCTTGATCCACAAAAATGATGCGGGACTTAGACTTGTGATAGTTTTTGAATGGGGTCCAAAAGTGAACTGTCAATGATTTGAGTGGGGTCCGCAGCGAGTGAGGTGATCGAAGGCCGACGAGCCTGCGGGGCAATCGCCCAGCGAAGGCGCTAAAAGTTGATGTTCGTTAAAAAGAGAAATAAATCTTATTGTAGAAAAGTTGATCTTCATGAAGAGATATAAATTTTCCTATCAGCGAACTCAAAAATCGATAAAGTATGCTAGAGTACAGAGAAGGTTATCTTCCATTAAAGGATGGGAGAGTCTATTGACTATTTTCGGCGTCTCTCTGTACCTTTAACAAGATAGATATTTAAATTTTTGATCAATGAATTGTTTGGATCCCTTACCTCTTTAAGTGATCCCTTCGCGACGACGATCAAGTAGAAAATCATGAATAGCGGAATGCTCAGAACCGAAAGACTGCGTATAAACCAACCTAGATTTTTTTTAGAAAAATCGATATTTACTAACTTTTCCGAGATTACCTAAAATTACACTCCAAACTGGGTAAACGTAGTCGGCCATTTCCATGGGCTTGAAGGAGGCCTCGTAAATGGTCAACAGGAAAAGCACTAGGATGAATATCGGGCTGCACATCCAGCAGACGCGCCAGTAGATGCCCGGGTAAAAGCCAAGCATCGCCCTAATTTGGTTGATTTTTAAAACTTCATCTTTTAGCATTTTTGATATTTCTACTTGATGTCCCGACTAAACCGATTAATCCCATAGAACCAACACACGGCGATCGTCTCGCAGGTGACGATGAACAGAATACTCAGCGATACGCCGTAGTTGTCCAGAAACGCGATCACAAAGCGACCCCCCTGAAGTGTTTAGGCAAAATTGTTGTCGCTTGAACTCTTCTGTCGTACATAGCTGATTGCAGGGAAGCTGCCGAAGTAGTAGATGAGGCACACAATGAGAACGAACCACTTGCGGTGCTTCGTCAGGAATTTCGACTCATCGCAAAATCCGGTGATCAGCGCCTCGATCCCAGCGAACTACGGGGATTCACAGATACTATTGAATTGTGTACTTCAGAATTACCGTGCTGTCGATTCCGAGGGTGATGAGCATGACGAAAAAGATGAAGGACCAAACGCTGGAATAAGACATCGTTGCCAGGGCTTGAGGATACACGATGAAGATCAACGACTCCTCATGATCTCCCACTACCTGAATAAAGATTTTATCCGGTGTTTTGAAACAAATTATAAATATGCTTAGGCACCTCGCGGATGTCCTTGTTAGTGAGCTTCGCCATGTAGCCGAGCGTGGAGAAAATGACGAACCCAGAAAAGAAGGAGGTCAACAAATTGATCGCCGAAGTCACCACAGCGTCCCTGAACTCCATTGAAGCCAGAATAGAGGATGAGCTCGTACCGATAACAATTGTTGTTGAACTCATTATAGCTACTCAAAGCCAGCAGCACGCCAAAGCCCGGCCCCAGAGAGAAGAATATTTGCGTAGCCGCGGCCGACCAGACCTGGAAGATAAGGAATGATAGTGAATTCGGGAAAGTCATAAGGAGTCACCTCGACATTCCCCAGATGAGTGAAATTGGGCATTAGATAGTACTTGATGCCAGTAGACGCTCCTTCGAGGGTGACACCGCGAAAAAATAGAATCGTCAGAACGACATAGGGTGCGATGGCGGTGAACCACACCATCTGAAAAATTAAACCTTCGAAAAACATCAAGCTCGAAATCGAACCTTGCCAGAACTCTTCGGTCCTTCCCACAGTGCGAAGTAAACCATGACGAAAACGAGCGCCAAGCAAACTGTCATCGACGTCTTGACGCCACCGAGGTCATGGAAGCCTGTGGAGTTCTGGACGTTGAGCACCTCGTACCTATAATGTTTTGGTCACTCATTTTTAGCGAAGAATCTTTTACAAGTAGTATTCTTCGCTTGGCGTCGCCAATTTCGCACCGGATTTGCTCATGGTGACGTTCAAGTCATCAGAGCACAATTCTGTGTTCCAAGGATTGCCACATTTGCTCCAGGGTACTTCAAACTAAAATTTGCTTCTAACTTTTTTCTGCACTCAACGATATGTGAAGGAGCAGAGTACGTGTGTTCATTTTGATAATTACGTCTTTTCTTCGATGATGTGTTACGTAAAATCTATGTGCATAGACATTTTGTCTATATGCCATAGGTAAATTGATACGCGGCGAAACGCATGAAAAATGCACAAGTCCTAATCATTGCAGTGCAATGCGTTAGAGGCGAGAACAAAAACGTAACACCACATGGAATTTTTGCGTCCTATTCAATGGGCAGATTCTCATGCTGTAAAAATCAATGGAGACTCGAATTTTTCTCGAAAAACTACAGTAGGACCTACCCCTATCGATGCATAAGCGAAGTAGAACGCATGCGCTATGATGGCGTTATAGAAACAAGCGATAAACGTACAAATGAAGCAGATGCCGTAGCCTATTCCTGAATCCTTGTTTCATTTCAACTGAATTCCTCCCGACTTTTTTTTTTGAGCTTACCCTTGAACATGGGACAAATTTTTCTCCAGATACTAATGCAGCCACTTCTGTGATATTGGCCCAAAGCCAATTCCATGTAAAATATCGGTAGACCGCCGACAAGTAACATTATGAAGTAGGGTACAAGAAAAGCTCCTATGAAGATAAAACGTAGCTTCGATGAAATAATCGAGTCACGACTTACCTCCTCCATACCTATAGCATACTGCGGGGAATCGCCAAATATTTCCCAGATCGACTGCATAGCCGATAACGGCCAAGAGGAACTCCATTTTAGTCGACCATTTCTCGCGTCCCGCCGAACTCCGCCGACGCAACGCTTGAGCTCGCGACTCTTTTGTTTCTCGGGAAGGCGTCGTACCTTTAATTTTTTTCATCTGAATCTCCTAATAGACTGCTATTGGAGTCAATTCTCAAATGACTTATGTAGTCATGCAGTCAAGTACTGGAACAACTTTTTCTCCTTGTGGGAGAACGATGATAATCTTCAACCCTTTCAAGGTTCAGGATCAGAACACGTTTTAAAAACATTAGAACCAACCCGCTATAGGCTCGATACTGTCACTCTCCTTCAAAGCTAACGTTACCGGTTTCTCTAAATTCTCTACGTTTTCCACTACCACAACTGGCTGGTACTCCACGCCTAAAACTAGCAACATTTTTCAAAGGAGATGCGAATTTTTCACTCTTTCCGGTAGAGCGATTGCTGAGTTTCTTCTCGAGGTTTGTCTTGTTGTCATTCGCGTCGATAAATTTGTAGTCGTCCGTGCCTCCGTAGTGATTCTGGTTCTGCAGGTCCATGTCCCGTTCCCTGATGAGGGACTGCGACTCCCGAGCTAAAAGTTAGTGTTTGTAAAGATTCAATCAAAATTTAGGAAGGTAATCAGCTAGACCAAGCTGCCTTTATAGAGGGACTAACTTTTTTCCTTCTCGATACATATCGCTTTATCGCATAAACAGACCAATGTTTACCCAAGGATTTACTAATTCATGAGTTGCCTAGAAGACGCACAAAGCTGGTGGGTTTCGGGTTTTGGGTTTGCGCCGTGATGTAAATCGGAAAAAAATCGTCCGATTCGATGAAATCGATATTTTTAATTACAAGAAAATCGCTAACTTGTAAATATCACCAATGCTGCGTTCATGGTCGAAGAATATCTTATTGTTGAGAAAATGAGTAAAAAATTGCCGACGTATGCAAATCATGTCGAGAAAAACCTTCCATCGAGAAAAATTAGACCGGATTTCCGGAAGAAATGTGATCTTACAGAAATGCGATGCGCTTTTGATGAATGCCCTTGTTTGAGAGAACGGGATAATGATGTAAACAACATCAAAACACGTGATTTTATCAAAATCATGAAAAGTTTGAAAATCACTAACGCCTTCTCCGCCATTGACGCCCTTGACGACGAATCCAACGCATTTTGATCGATCAATATTTTGGATAAGATCCAGATGGGGAAAATCTTAGGTCAATTAGAATTAGTGCGCGCGAGTGATCTAGCTGCAAGTCCAAAAGGAGATAATTCGACGAAAATACAGCTTCCAGAAACTTTCCCGAGAATGAACGCTTTCTCGAAACTACAGACGCTCCAGATGAAGATAGCCTTTACTTATGAAAAGGCCCTGGATTTTGCGCGGATGAAAAGATCCGATCCCTTCGGCTCTAAGGGAGCACTCGAAAAAAGTTCCGGCGCGACTTTTCACATGGTATTCATAGTCGTGAGAATTGCTTTCAAAACCTTAGAATTTTTTCAGCAAGGTTAACGATTTTCTCTGTACTTAGGGAGCTGAATAACCCACAAATTTGCAATTCAAACCCACATGATTTGAATTCGTCACGTCATACGATATGATCAATTAATTCTGATTGAGAATTGACGTGAGTTTTTCGACTTTAACAAAATTTTGGTTGGCGATATTTTGACGCTCATTTGTGCCATGAAAATTGTATGCTTGGGTGAACGGCCAGAACTTTAGCCAGTTTCCAGTCGTGCTGATGTTTACCTAATTATGAGAGTTCTGACTCGAATTTGTACCCATTGGTCAAACATTATCATATAATAATCTGAGCTTAATTTTTAAGATGAAACCCTTCCTTATAATTAGAACTTGAAATCTACAAGTTTCCACTTTTACTTGCAAAATTTAGCAGCGAATAAATTTTTAATCATATGTAGGCGAAGTAAAAGAATAAGTATACGGGCGTTCTCAGGAATGAATTTCTTATTAAAGAAAAAGCCGCGAATTTCAATGGACTCATTTCTTTCATTTAAAGAATACTGAAAGTCAATCAGAATACGTAATTATAGTAAACAGTTGGGGTTTAGTAGGCGAAAACTTGGATAACTTTTCGGCAATATCTTGCTAATATCTGCCAAACTCCCTACAAAAATAGTTAATTTATTGAAACGTTGCCGAGTTGTGGGAACAAAGTGTTCTCATAAGTTTGCGAAAACTCACCAACTAACGCATGATGTTGCTTCCTTCGTACAGAAGTCCATCGTAGCATTTCCAAACTAACCGATAATGAGGTGCAGGGCTCTATCCGATATGTGTCAAACGATTTCGAACTTCTAAACTCAAATTTACAAAATTTGCCGAAATCTCTGGAAAATTTATACTCCAACATTCAGATAGTGAGAAAATTTGTAGTGGCCTAATCAAGAGCTGAATAGACTTCTTCGATGTCGCATAAATAGGCAGTTATGTATGTATAGGTTTGAAAATTAGAAATAGGGTAGATAGGTTTATGAAATTTATAGAATCCAGCTAAGGAATAAGTATAATGACAAAGTGACAGAACTTTTAGTTTGAGTTTAGGGGTGTGGGAAACCACAATTCGTATGGGATTAAATTCGAATCGAAAACTACTTTAATTTGAAATGCTGATTTTATATACGAGATAAAATTAAAAGGTCTTTAAATTGGCAAATATCTCGATATTATTCAGAAGCACCGTATTTTAGATCAAGATGATGCAATAACGATTTTTTCTTCCAGTAATATCACGATATTTTCTAGGAACTAAAAGCCTCGTGGATATAATTTTGAGTGGAGAGATCCATACCTCATGACTTGGAATGTCCTAATTTTTCCCGAGGGTCGACATATGAAATATTTACGGCCTTTCTTTTGAACTTGTATCCGCGCGTCTCGAACTAGCTAATTTTCCCAGGGAAAATCGCGGTTGCTATCCCCGGTCTCACATTTTTGGTGCCTCGCAAATTTTGTCCCAATTGAGTTTGCTGAATGAAGCGCAACGCGTGGTGAATGAGCTATGAAACGATTTAAGAAAATTTTTGGTACACTCAAAAATTAGCCTTGAAAAATTTGCAAAAATTCAATACATGCACCCATATGATTAAAGTTTTCAGGCTTTCAAAAGATCTAGCCAAAATTTTGCCAATCTTTCCAAGATTGATACAATGCCTATTTTAGGAAAGATATAGATTTGAGCCTATAAAAAATCTGAAAATATCAACTCGAAAAGAAGGTGGAGAGTCAGAAGCTCGAGGTTTCAATGAGAGAAGATGGTAGAATGGCGCTGGAAATAGCAATTCTTTGGGGATAGTGCAAAATTTATTAATGAATGGGTGAAAATCTGTCTCGAATAATTCTTGAGAAAAATCTTCACGTAAAACGGCTCATAAAATTTATATCCGAATCGTAATGACCTTATGATATAATTCTATAAAAATTAGGTTATGGAATCGATTTCCAAAAGATTTGTACAAGTAACTTTGCTGACAATTTATAAGAGTTGCGATTTCTCGGATTTTTTGCGAGTCCGAAATTTCTCACGGATACTAAAATTGCAACGTTATGAACGGCGCGCGGATAAGAAAAGTTTAGATTTGTGAAACTTTCGAAAAATCTTTCACGAGCACATTTATAGATATGATCAGAAAAGGACCGGGACATTTCAGACCTCATGATTTATGAGGGAAATTTTCCAACTTCAGAAAGAAATTCTACAAGTCTAAAGAGTTTTCGTATGACATGGGAATTTTCGAAATTGAACACATTTCCAAAGAGTCACATGGTGATATTGTAGATCGTGGTAAAGGTTCGTCGGTTGGTTAAATTGGATTTTGGAAATTTAGCAAAATATTGATATATTGGTAATTTTAAAAAATCTATGGTGATCAAGTTTAACTGCCATCAGAATTATAAAAATCAACCGTACCTCAAAATCGGCCTCATTTTCGGTCCTTGCAAAAATCATTGACTAATTTTAAGTGTTCCGGTGTACAAATTCGCCAAGTTTCGTAACATCTCAGGTAATGTTCTTAGGCTAGCATGAGTTAGTCGCACATCTAGGCGTATGCGGGTGGCACACTTAGACCTTCATTCACAGTGCGTCATTTTCAGGGGGTGACGAAAATTTGCCGAAAAACCTTGACTCATGTGGCGATGCATCTCAATTTTCACTAGGTAAGCACACCCTCACAAAAATTCGGTGAAAATTTCATCTGACTTTTAAAAACTATCTTTTATATTTAGTCTAGAAAATTTTGCACGATTTTCAAAAGCTACCCCTACCACAAAATCTAGGATTTTTGCAAAGTGAGCTCAAAATGTTCTGACATTCCAAGATTTAAGTCAAAATCATAGTGATGTAGTATGAAACTCACGGATTTTAGGTTAAATGGAACATAAAATAGGATTAGTGCTATTAATCTTAAGGTAACCCTAGAAAAATGAATCATAAAAATCTGAGGACAATTGAATTCTAGACGAAAAAGTGTAAGGATTAGGGTGCAATTTTATAGGTGAGTGCGATTTTTCTGGGCCGATTATTTCTCGATCCCCCGCTACCTCAATTTCATACATTAATCATGGATTTTGGCTTAAGCCCGAGAAAAACTCGGCGGCTATTAATTACACCGGTCTTGATGAACGTTTTTTGAGCAATTAAAACTTTGTACGGATCATAAATTATCAAATTTGTGATATCCTAACTAATTTCTAATTTCATACCTTTCCACTACGATAAAACAAAAATAGAGCCGTTTTTCAATGTTAATGAACTTACTATATTTTTATCTAGAATTTTAAATTCTTACCTCTTAACCATGATAACATAGAAAATTACTTTAAGTCTAGATTTGAAGTTTGATAGACTGACGCAAAGATAAAATCTTTGAAATGTTCTTTATGACATAGTTTGGGCAGGTGTATATTTATATTTATACTTAGTCTGATCTCCCAAAGATCATCATTTTTAATAACAAGAACCAAAATTGTGTATATTTTAGTTTGCTCTTACTTTTAAAAAAAATTTTTATTGTCGGCTGCAAATCATAGAAAAGCGAGCTAACATTGACGCAGTGAGGGGAGAAAAGGGTGTACGAATGCGCCATTGTTCGTTACTTTATTCAAAAAGCAAGTATCGCGCGAATTTCTTCGTTTCATTTTGTTAACTTATTCGGTTTTGTTATTCAATGTCAGGAACAATGGCTAGAAACTCCAGGGTCCGTACTAAACTCCTTCAGGTCAGATTAACTGTCTCTCTCCCAAAATGCAGAGGAGATCGAGTCAACTAGACTAGTTAATCTGAGATCAAGTTAGGGGGTTTAGTACGGGTCCAGAAGTCGATAGAACCGAAGAACTCGCGAAGATGATCGTCAATTTGGCTGTTGAATTCGAATTCTTATTTTCATGATTTTTCGCTGTTGGCGGCATTCGTTCGACGTCTCATCGGCTTCAGGAGTTTCTGGCCATTGTGCTTGATATTTAAATGACAAAATTAAAGAAAAAATTATATAGAACGGAGAAACTCGATGATAATCACAATCACTTTCTGAATAAAGCGACGAACTATCGTGCATTCGTACACCTTTCTCTCTTGCTGCACCAATGTTAACTCGCTTTCTATGGTTTGCAGCCGACAATAGAACATAACTTTATTATCTTTCTCAAGTAGATAGAACTTGATTTAAATTCAAATCATAATATCACATTTCTGTAGCGGGGGAGATATTTGGAAGAATGGAAAAACAATGAAATTCTATCAGCTACGTGTAAAATTAGAAATTATTTTGATAAAACGCTTCTCTCCAAAGAAAAATCCGTAAAATTTAAAAACAGGACCAGCGGTAGATAACAATCAATAAATAAGCAGTGATAAGACAGAATGCAGATAAAGGCTTAATTCCAATAGGAAAATGATTATGATAAATTAGGACGCATATATAAAATAATAAATAAGTGTTTGATAAAGGAATGTGAACATTTTCGTTGATTTACAAACATTCAGACAGAAATTCACAAAAATCGCCTAATTTTGCGTTTTTTTCATTTGGATAGATTTAGAGAGAACAGACCTAAGGAGCACTTTCGTCAGATGAAGATAAACTAAAAGGGTAGGTCGCAGGGGTTTCTGACGATCGTCCTCCCTAGGACTGAGAAAGAACAGCTAAAATCATGAAATTTAATCTCGAAAGGGGAAATTTAGCCTTTTCAAGAGCTAAGAATGAAAATAATACTTGTATTCGATTGTCATTGTTGTTGTGTGGAGTTATCGCAATCAGGGTTTTGTCGGGAGAGGACTTGAATTTGAAGATTTGAAGGCAAACGATTTCGGTCACGCGTCGGAACGCATGATCTACAAATTAGAAAATTGAAGAGGAAAAATAATGCTTTCAGAAAATTCTCTTCAGCATTATTCCTTCTAAGAATGTATTAGCTGTCAAAAATCAAACAAGAAAAACTTCTTGAAAGCTTATTCAGTATTCTTCTCTACAACATCATTTTCCTTTCAAAATAGAAAAATGAAACAAAAATCTTACCTATTTAGCCTTTCCGTTTTTCTTGTCCTTGCCGCCGCGCAACTTTCGCTCCTCCTTCTCCTTGATCGAGTTATAGAGCTTCCAACCGCAGAAGGCTGAAATTTTAACAAGGCTAATTTTTTTTTTAAATAAAAAAAATCCTACCGACAATGGCGATAATGCAAACGCCAGGCAGAATGAAGACGGTGTTGTCGAACGACTGGCCTGGAAGTTTCCTTTTACTTTTTTAAAGAATTTAAAAAATAATATGTTAAATTATTTTATGTAAAAATGAATAAAAATCATATTTTTAAGAATAAACCAGGAAAACCCTATCATTTTATCTATAGGAAAATGGCTAAAATTTATGTTTTGAAAAGCTAAGGATATCTTCTTGAAAATTCGCCCACCGTAAGGTCCCTTGCTGCCGAGGTCGACCATCTTTGCACGATGTTTTGCAAACTTCAACCGGTGGTCAGAGAAAGGCTCTAAAATTGAATTTTTTTAAATCCAAAAATGTTCAAATTCGATAGATCCAAGCGTAATTTCAATGGAAAGAAACGGGATGATTTTGGAAGGAGATAATTAGTTTAATTAGCTAAGATAATTAGGGTTAGTTAACTAAGATAATTGGGGTAATTAAAGTTCGAATAAAAGGCGTAGTTCGCTAGTTGGACACGCAACGCGGGCGCACGCGTGCTAATGGGAAAGATATTTGGGGCGTAGAGAGAGAACATTAGAAATGAAGAGGGCGGAAAAGAAAACGAGATAGATTAAAGAAATCTACCCGAAAATCGGATGAAACGTTGATAAGAGGAAACGAAAAATCGCGATTTTCAAGATTTTTTCTTCGAAATGTTTGAAAGACTTTATTTTATCATCTTGGAAAGACAACTTTGCATATGACGTCATCATTGAATTTGAATTTGATAAAAGTTGTTTCAATGTAGTTCGATAGAGTAGATGGAAAAAATCGAAAATAATATTGCAGAAAACACACTTGAATGAAACAACCTCGTGAAAGGTTTATAAAAATCGGCAACGTAGAAAAGTAGTTGCAATAGTTACATACGAAACGAAATATTATGGGAAAAGTAATCTTTTCTCTATCGAACACTATCCTATTTCGCATATAACGATGCTAAAATGTAGCTAGTTTTCCAAATTGCCTATAAATGTGATGTATCTACAAATTCGGTGAGATTTTCTAGACTAAAGTCGAGAAATGTTGATAGTCGCCTTGTCGTGGCGGGTATGTGATCTGCGTCCAGAAGAGACTCGTTCGGACGGCAATCGTCACGCAAAATATCATCGTCGCGATTCCTAAGGCTATGCCTACTCCCCTAAAATTGGGCTTAATTTTTATAGTTTACATGTAGAAATATCTCAATTTCTAATTTAGGGACGATATTTTCTCTTAATTTAAACTAAAAATATACCTAGCCACTAATCCTCGTGTAGGATCCAACGCGCATGATATCAATAGAACTGAATACTCTCATTTCGTTTTAGCACATTTTTCATTGAGGACTAACCTATGATGTATAATAACAATGATAGAAACCAAAATGTGTAAATAACTAATCGAAGAAAGCTAGTCTTTCGGAAATATTCGAGAACTCTGAAAAATTGGCATGAAGATTCTAAAAATTAGCATATTTTCCTACGTTTCCAGGTCGTATGGGCAATTTTTGAGCATTTTTAGAGCGAATAATAGTTGAATAACCGAGAAAAAGAACGCCGCTAGTGAGCACACGATAACGCCTATGTCCAAACAGTCGCTAATATCTTTTAATAATTCCTAAAATAAACAAAATTGGCTAAATTGCTACAAACTAGAGCTCTCTTCTTACGATATACGCCTTATTTTCGACGAATCTCAGTTTCGTCATGAATTCACCCCATCGGTTTTGTAGGTAATATTGTAATGAAACAGCACATAGTAGAATTGAGGCGATAGACATTGCTGATAATAGCGCTAGGGTCCATTTTATCTAAAAAAGAATATTTAACTCGACAAAGAGAAGCAAATGAGCTAAGAGTTGCTCCTTCTTGGCAAGAAAAAAATTTCTAAAACCCGCTATTCCACCACTCGGTCATTTGATCACCTTCTTGCTTACCTTTCCTTGCTCTACATCATCTCCCTGAACACTCATCATGCAGCTTGCTACTTCCGAATGTTGACTACTGCTCATCACTTCTCCACTAACCGTGAAAACCTAGAATTTCAAATAAAACACGGAAGTTTGCTTTTTTTTTTTTAAATTGAGCACCTTTTTTTTGAACTGGCTCGGGATGCCACTGCCTGTGGTGCTTTGGGAGAGGAGTCGCTTCGGCATGCTGGTGATCTAAAAGAAAACGTGTCGCACTTTGCAAAAAGTTGAGATTTAGCAAAGGTGACATGGCTTTAAGGCTTACAAAATGACCGTCTAAAGTGTTGGGATACGAGCTTCTACCCGGATTCGATGAAGATATTGGCAAGGCCATCGAGGACCCGCGATTCAACTAATGAATCTAAAAGTTGGAAACAAATCAGAGAAAATCGACGATAATCAATTCACATCAACATTTTTCGATGAATTTCGACGACTCCTCGCATTCATTAATTTTGGCAGAGAAATTAGATTGATGGATTTTGAGTGAAGTGCATGCAGGAAATTCGTTAAATTGTGAGGGGAGGCATCGCAGAAAAACGAGCTACGCGAGGGATGGACTGAGAGATTGAGTGAATTGAGCATGGCAAAAAGATTGAAGGAGTTTGAAAATGATAGAGATCGAGATAGAAACGAACAGCAGAGGGGAACCTAGGTGGTACATAAATTTTTATGGTATGAGATTAGGAAACCGATATGTAGTAGGTATGAAAACATAGTTATCGAAAGAATATGATGATCTAGGTGGAGTTTGAAATCGTGGGTAATCAGAATTTCGATATCAAATGGTTCTACGAAAACGAGATTTTCTGAAATTTCAAGACGGCAAAAAAGGTAATCTAGGATATGAAAATCCAGCGAAATATATGCACCTGTGGTGTAGTTTGAGGCTAAAGACATCGAAACAGAGAAGCCGAGTGTATAGTTAGCTATCATAAGTGAGTGGACAGAGGAGACTTTTGAAAGAGGGAGCGCGATAAGCAAGAAGATAAACAGATATGATAAAAAGACGATGGTGATTTGCATAAAATAATCGATGGATAAAAATGTAATGCTATGCAGAAAAATATAGTGAAGAAATTTGATGTTTCTGATTTCTGAGAAAACTATATATTGAAAAGTAAGGAAACTCATCTAATATCTAATAATCGTGCCTTCCAGTCCGTGCGGATAACAATCTAATTATCTATCTAGTGATTTCAGAAAAATCACGAAAATTTGATATTATTAGAAAAAGTAGGAGAGATCATTTGATTGAAAAATGTCAAAAATCATCATGGAATGATATGAAAATTCTAATGGACTTGAAATAAATACGACACGACAAAAAATGCCAGGAAATCTCGTCCATCTACATGAAAATGATTGATATAATGACAAGCTTCGAATATATCTGATCAGTGCAAATGTGCGGGCAAAGAGAGCGAACTCCCCTCGAGATTCTTACAATTTTACATGGCTATATCGGATTTCAAGCGATCGCATAAAAGAGTTAGAGTTAGAAAGACATTCTTTATTTATCACAGGAATTTTACAATTTGTATTCTTTTAAGAGTGTAAAATTGATGAAAAACGATAAAGTATGACCTTGGAGATGAATTTTAAGACAGAACCAACTTTTTTTCCGAAAACTAAATTTCAAAACACAGATTTAGAATTATTTTGTAGGAAACTTTTAGCTCTTCAATGGTAGATAAAAGTCGAGATTGACGAAAATAAAAATTTAATTGGATTCGAAAATATCGGAAAATCTAAATTTCTTGCTCTGACCTATCATCGTTGCTACCCTAGGTAACCAAGCAAAGCGCCAAATGTGTCGGATGACCATAAATAAAAGGGTCTATGGATAGAAGGATAAAAGATAGAGGTGAGCCTGCTTTATAAAGCCGGAAGGCAGGAGTATCTCGTAGGGAGACGAAGAGGTCAACCAATTTACAGCTCTAATCTAGGGATAATGAAGTGAAAAGAGAGTGGCAGCATGACATATCAACAATGGCAATCAACTCAATAGATTCAATGGGTTTATTGAGCAATATTATCCAGAAAATGGATAGAAGTTTTATAATTTAATGAGATCAATTATTATGTAAGCGAGTCCGGAAACGACGCAACGTGATTGGAAGGGTGCATAGCTTTATCCATCAAAGTACAGAAGAAGCAGAAATAAGTCAATTCAGTGCATTGTAATGAATGAGACGATTTTAAAACGGATACTGACAGTTATTTTTATCAATTTAGTCTTTCAACATAATATGCAGCATTAGATATTCATTCACTTATTCCTACCATAACCTATCCTATATAATGGTTCCTTATATAGTCTTATTCTGCATCAATATATTTCCAAACTTTGTCTATCCTTACCCTATCTCTTACATAGTATTCCTGATGCTTTAGTGGATAGCGTTACGCACCCTTTCAAATCATGTTGCGACAATTCCAAATCGTCTTATGTAAGTATGCCCTTGTTGCAAAAATAACAGGGCTAAGACTGAATTATACCTCCCCAGAAAATTATTAGCCATTCTGATTCAGATATGCGAGATTTTCATTCCGTCTCGTCCTTGAAGAACAAAGGTGTATTTGCTCTTGAATATGCAAATTTTGGCTATTTCACCACAGGCAATTCCATATCCCGCACGTCGTTGCAATTTGGTATACTTGCTTGACAGCATCCATTGATAAGAAGTCCAACAGATGATAACTTCTAAAATAATCATGACTCATGAGTTTTAGCAGTGTTTCACAAACCTTAACAACGCTATCTTCTCCGTCTTACACACCGTGCAAAAATCACATTTCATGTAGCAATCGAAGTGGCTTTGAAAAGCTCGATCTCGTAATTTGTCGCAAGTTTGAGAGTAGTCCTACATTGTTTCACTAGTTTATACAAATTCGTAATGACCTACTCTAGCGATAACTGACATAGCATTTGTCAAGCATGGTGTAGAACAATTCATAAATTCAACGCCTATTGGACTAAATAATGATAGATCATCTAAAATTGATAAAATCGAATAATTTTTTTTATGATTAAGGTACCTCGATTACTGAAAGTTAAACAATTTTTAAGTCCATATCCAATCGGGTAACCGCTAGGACCACAATGGAACAATTGCTCAACTTTTTGATAGACATTACAAACTGAGTAGTCTTGAAGAGATGTGGTTATCTAAAAGCTTATTTGATCGAAGAAAATTTAGCCGCCCAACGTTCTTTACTATGCTTTTGCTGTAATCACACAATCAGATTCATTAACAAACGATTTTCTAAACGCAGGATAAAGGCGCCGCGTGGAAAAGAGCGAAGTGGGTGGGCCTAAAACTATTGTATTGTTACGCTAGTAGCCAGTTGCTTGCTTTATTTATTTTTTTTTTTCGAATTTCAGCTATTTCTTGATTTTCCGTCGATTAATTTTACTTTTTCTTTTTCCAAAAACTATTTTGCAATATTCCAGAGCTCCGACGCCCTCTGCGCATGCGCAAGCAGTCCATGGAGAAGCAGTGGAGTGCCTGGATTGCCAAATTCTAGCTAAGTGACTCTTTGAAAGTTTTCAATGAAAATTGATTTTTTAAAGAGTGTCTCTGGTTGAAATTTGTTGAAATTAGCATAAAAATAAAAGAAAAAAAAACTTAGCTGAAATCTACGAAGAAAGTCAATTTTTCCTTAAAAAAATGGAGTATTGCAATCCTCCCGCATGGTCTCTGCAAGGTGATCGGAGCCAATTTCCTTTGTTAAAGAAACCTAATTGTGTGACGCAATATGTGAAAAGAAGAAAGATAGGTTATTTTAAAGTGCATCTAAACTTATCGATTTACCAATGAACACAGTGTAGTTAGAAGTATCATTATCGCATTTTGAAATAGTTTAATAAAAATACGGAATATTAGCAATTAGTAATTTTTGCCGGAAATTTGGCAGGAAATCGATTTGAAAGTTTCAAACTTCGAAATTGAAGAGAACAGAGACCAACCAAGATGATAAGTGTCCTCTTACAATGGTTCTCTGAAAATTCTCTCACTGGATACACTTTGCTTCAGTAATCAGAAAGGTTTCAAAGAAAAAAGTGTCTGGCCATGACGATAAGGAAATGGGCTAATTTGATAAGACTATGATATCAGTTCAGCATAGATAGAAAGTAATTGATATTTAGTTGTTTGAATGATAGTGTTTGATAGAAATTATTCATAATTGTTTTATAGATGCTGAGCAGTAGGGTCATCATGAATGCTAGAAAAAGTTAAGATTTCATCAATTGAACTAGATTAACAACTATGATCAGGAAGGGACAGATCTAAGGAGCACTTTCGTCAGACGAAAAAAAACTTACGGGGGATAGGTCGCAAGGGGTATCTGACGATCGTTCGCCCTAGGTATGGAAAGGAATGAATTTAATATGCAGTTTGCAAAATGCTCGAACAATCATTGAATTATGGAACTTTGATATTGAGTTTGAAAATCGATAGGGAATAATTTGATTTTGATTGTAACTAAAAATGAACGCTCCTATTGATATGACGTCAGCAACTTTCGAAATGATAAGATATCTTTGCGGAAAACACTTCGAAAATCGAAGACTAACTCATTTTTCCTGTTCGTTTTGCATGATATTTATACTGAAACAAATATTTTACATTTATTAGCACTTGATTTTTCACTCGCACAACAAAAGTATATAACAATTATATTTCAATTTTTACTTGGGAAATGATACGCAAGTCCCATTTATTTAAAAACATGATCAAAATAGAGTCCATGGATTTTCAAGTAACGATTTTGGCGATGAAGTCTTCTAGTTGACGAACGAAACTGACGAGAAGTAGACTGTAGACGAAGAATTCGAACATTGTGTGAAGATACGTAGGCTTGTCCGCAATTTGACGACGATTAATCGTGACATTGGTTGAATTTTAAGTTGGAGTTTCTTCGGACCAAATTCCATTGCCTCGAGCGAATACCCGTTGAGTGAGACCAATATGTACGTTGAAACATCGTAGTAGCTGCTAATGATGGACGTGAAAATATCGACGTGTGGGTTCAGGTGTCTCCAGATGACGTTGACGTCGGCGACGGCGAATCGTCACTCGAAAAGCCAGGAACTCAGAATGAAAAAATGAAGTTGAAACTGGGAACGCGTATCATAACCACTTTAACTAGTGAAAGAAACTATTCAACGGGCAACACACAAGAAAGAAAATAATTGCGGGGCCGGGAAAGAAGGGAATGAAGGGCAGTTTCGTGTGTGGTGGGCTTATCATAAAATAGCTAGACGAAACTAGAAAATCAGGCTAACACAATAAAGATTATGATAATGTAAGATATTGCCGGAAAGCTATATGCAAAATATCTGATGTTAACCTTATCGGTGCTTTAAGGAGTCGGATTAGACACTGATGGTTAACTCTTGAAACACCGATAGTTACAGGCAAAATAAAGTTAAATGAAAAAAATTAGAATGGCGGTGGTCCGTTGACGAAACTCAGCGATGGATCGAAACTCTTTGCGAAATTGTTCAAAAGCTGACAGCAGTACTCGTCATCGCAGTGGGGCACCAGGCAAGCGGCGCCCAACAATAAAACCAGCATTGCCTGAAAAAGTTCCATAAACTCCAATCTTTCCTCATTCTCCAAACAATTGAGTTGATCGCGCAACGTCTCAACATTGCAGCAGGAATCAGCGTAGAAGAAGGATATCCAACCCCCCAACTAAAACTTTCCCTACTGTGTTCCACCTACGATAAGATTCTTTCATGTTGAGATGTTCTGATGAAGAGTAACGTAGGGATGCTCCCTTACCTGCAAAGGCAACGCGGTCCTAAGTACCCGTCTCCATCGGGACCTTTGTCGTCGGACCTGCAAATCGGTCTCGGTCGCGTCCTCGGGCAGTGGGGACATTCTGCTATCCGTGGACGTGTCCAACGAGTCGAATTCGCTGTCCGTGTCGTATATTTGACCTGAAACAGTCCTTCGTTTAGCAAATTGGAAGAGCAATCCAGTGCACCAATAGGTTTTCTTCCGAAACTTGAAAATAATTACGATGTGTTGAGCGAATGGTAAAGAAAACTAGGTTAGCTTTCAGAAGTTTCTTATGACTCTTCAAGATCCTCTCCGATGACACTAGTAATGGGATCATTAAGCTTGCTAACTTTCATGACTGGACCAAAAAGAGACTTGTCGTAACGATAAAAACCTACGACTATGAAGAACGCATAACTTTTATAGGCAAAAGGCCAAGGAAGTTTGGAGGTTTACGAAAATCTCCTACCTAGTTCTCCAGCATGTTCGGCGATCACTGCGCGTGGATCTTGGTCGGGATAGAGGTCAGCCAGGAGCCGCACAGCGGTGGCCTTGTCGATGAAGCGGGGCTCTTCACCGCTGACCGTGCTGGGGCCGGGCTCCTCGTCTTCTTCGGAACTTTCCGCCGCGCCGCCGAACGCATCAAGCAACGCTCGAGCCTCGGCAATGAGGTTGTCGAGGCGTTGTCGGGTGTCAGATCGAATGAATCGACGAGCGTTCTCGCTCCGTTCCACAATCGCTCGCTGGTTGTCCAGGTGAGCGATCATATCGTCGAGGAGTCGGCGGTAGCTCTGAAACTCGTGGAGTTGGTGTGGCAGAATTTTATAAGCTATACAGGAGTGAAGATGGTACACCTTTAATCAGTTAATAGCACATTTCTAAATTTTGCAGCCTATAGAAGCGTGGTACTGACTGCTCAGGACATCAAGTTGCAAGTATAGAAAGACTTACGAGTCTATCGTGGCTGATCGGTTCGCCTCTCTCCACGTCTTCTCTATATTGCTGCAATTCATTCGAGAGAATGTTCAGTGTTCGCTCCAATTCTTCCTCGTCGTTGATCTCGACGTTCAATCGATCGAGGGCGCTCTGAAAGAACGCTTGATTTTAGAATCAGTGTAGAGATAAACACAGAAGTTCGTTGTTGGACCAATAAGTGGTTCGCAGAATTTCTTACGATAGCCCATAACAAGCCCTGCCCTATCCCTTGTCCTCTAAATACTGTTTTTCATCCAAGTCTAGTCTGGCTCGCATTTTTCTCGTTCCTCAGAAAATCCCGATAAGAAATCATGGACAAAGATCTGCCACACGCCTTCCGCCAGTTATAGTTTCCACAAAAAAGATCGGAATAGTAAAATCTTGCTAATTTTTGGACATACTTGCACAGATAAAAATGTGTTTTTCTAAGGACGTGTTCAGGGTTGTGCTGAAATCCGCATCAGCACAAGATAGCGCGCAAAAAGAGTGCAGGCGGCTATGTTCTTTCTGCTGTCTGTTGATGCTGCTTTCAACGCAACTCTGAACGCGCCCTAATTTAATGCAAATTTTAATATTACAAGGGAACAAGTGATGCATTTTCACGCGCGCTTTTCCCCTACAATTTTTCTATGTCCCGGGCACTCTATGTTATTATGTCAGGCGTTCGTAGTTTCAGACGCGCGCTACGTCACAGACCATTCTTCCTTCATTTTTTCTCCCCGATTTTTTAGTTTATTGCGCTGAGCGTAGCTCAGCGCGCAAATTTTTACTACTTTTTCCATTTTATGGAACACAATAGTAAAGGATTGATTTTAAGCTAGTCTCGACCGTTTTTGAGGTCCAAGTTTTCCCAAACAGTTTTATTTTGCAACTCTCCCTGGTCGGTTTGTATATTGGTATGAAAAGTGAAATTTAAAAAAGAGGCGACTAAATCCTTACATAGTGGACTGCGAGTAAGTGGATGTTGCATACCCTTTGCGACTTGCCTCTCCCACGTTCTGCCTCTATTTCTCTTCGCTTTTCTCGAGAGACAAAAAGAAAATAAGAGCGGGGAGGAAGGAAAGGTGGGGCGTGTGTAAAAGCGAGCTGCAAAGAGCATACAGTATCACTTGCTCGGGGTCGACAATATAGTAGAAGTAATGACTATGGAAACTCCAATGCTTCAATAAGTGCTTGAAAAGGGAAAGAACTTTGGCTAGACATACGTTGTAATTGTCTTCAGCACTCTCGACGTCGACCGAGAGGAATCGAATCTCTTGCTCGACTTGAGTAAGAGGGTGAAGTTGGTCGGCAAGATCGGACAGGTTGCGCATGTCGTTGCGCATTTCGGTGATGGTGGAGTCAAGTGGCTGCAAATAGATTGGCTTAAATAGTCGAAGGGGAGAGTTTCTTACCATGAGTTGATCGAAGAGTTGTCGTCCTTCAACTACAGGCATAAGTGCGGTGTTGTCGCTTTGAGGTAGTTCTCCAAATACGCGATCGAGGCTGGCTTGAATGCGGTTTCGGAGATCGCAGAACTGATCCCAAAGGGATGCGCGTTCAGAGAGTCGTGGGATTCTCTCCTCAGCAGACTTGGTCGAGTCCTTTAGTTTTTGGGCTATCGGATCACTGGATGGGTCACGACCTTGGAGCAAGTCTTTGGCTCGGGAAACTTCAGATCTCAACTGATCGGCAGTTGGAGCGTATTGAGATGGGATGCCTTCTGGATTTTCCATCAATCGGTCGGCAGTTTGGATGAGCTCAGCGAGTCTTGATTGTAATGGGGCTACGAGTTCCATGAAAGCTGCCTTCTCTTGGGCATCACGATGCGATTTTTCGGCTGCCTCACGACGATCACGCAAGATGTCGGCTGCGTGTGCAAGTCGGAGCAACAGGTCATCGTATTCGCGTTTCTCGTCCGGATCCAACTCACTGCTGTTGAGGGTTTGGATATTGTCACGCATTTTCGCGATAGCCTCTTCATTTCGGGCCAGATCAGCAAGCTCTTGTTCTGGAGATCGTCCCTCTGAAAATCAAAATCGTAAAATCTCAAAATCTCGTATTCATTGATCAAATCCTCACACACACACACATCATTGTGTGTTGTTGTGTGTATTAACTTCTTATTTTATTTATTATTTATCAAATTATTGAAATAATTTAAATTTATTTTAGTTAAATTATAAATAACAAAATATATATATACCTGGGCTCTCAGCGGTGATTGTCAAAAGTTGATCTTCAGCTTCTTTTCTTGCAGCTCGGAATGCGGCCAGGGCGGCCATCTTTTCTCCAAGCTTGTCGCCGAGCGCCTTGAGCAAGTCCTTGATTCGGGACAGATCCCAGCTCGTCTTCTGCGCCAACTCGCGTCCAGCTTCGGTATCAGGAATATCGCTCATGATCTTATCGATTTGGTCTTTTGTTGATGAAAGATTTTCGAACATCTGCTGCTGATCATTGATGTTTTCGGGCAAGTCAGAAGGCAGTGTGGCCAAGGAATCAGAGATTTGTTTAATTGCTGGAGCAACACTTTCGTATTGAACCTTGTCGCTGAGGCCACGCTGCATGTCGTTGATCTCCTGTTGCAATGCTAAGACATCTGTTGGCAGGTGGTCATTCAAATCGCTATGGTTGACGATATCACTTGGACGATGAACTTTGTCGCTGTTGTTGTCCGCATCAGATTTGAGTTGTCGTGCGGCATTCGCCAAGTCGCCAGCAAGTGCCAAGGCTTGTGATGGATCGAGATGTGGAAGGTCGGATGTTGCTGCCCGCAATTCGGTGATCTGGTCAGAGATTCTCTTCTGCTCATCACGAATTGGTTTCTCGTTTTGGATGTTCTGATCGAAAATCGACGATTGCTCTTTGGCTTTCTGCTTCACATCATTCAGGTCTCTTGCCAATTGTGGACTCGATTCGATGACAGATGGATCGACGTTTTGAATATCGTCGATGATGGACTTCAAGCCTCTCGAATCTTGTTCGACCGTATCGAGTGGCTGTGGGCCTTGTTGGTATTTGGCCAAGATGTCATCCAGCTGCTGTCGCTTGTCGTTGATAATTCCTTCTGCAGCACGTTCTCGGGCTTCGTTTTCGGATGCCTTCGAAATTCGGTCATCGATATCCTTGTTCAATTTGTGAAGACGATCACGCAGTCCATCGGCTTGTTTCGTGAAATCAGCTGGAACGCTGTCGATGTCCTGTGCTAGTTGGGCAAGATGTGGAATTGTGCCTTGCTTGAATTCGCCAAGTGATGATGAGGTTTGAGGGATGGTATCGAGGTTCGATTGGGCCTTATCAATTGCATCCTGCAATCGATTCAGAGCAGTGTCGACACGTTGACGTTCTTCTTGGTCGGCGATCTTTGAGTTCAATTCGCGTTGAGTGTCATCAGCAAGCTGGCTCAATCGACCATTAATTTCCGAAATCTTGGTTTTGTCTTCATCTGATAGGATTGGATTGTTAGCGAGTTCTTGTGCTCTTGGCAGAAGGCCTTCAATGGTCTGAAGCTTCTCTCGCAATTCGTCGATGCTCGGACTGGCTCCTTTCTTCTTGGGCTTCTTCTCCAATTCTTTAACGCTCTTCTCGAGGTCTCCAATTGAATTTCGAGCATCCGCAAGTTTTGAATCATGCTCATCCTTTGCCTTTTTCATATCGTTGATCTTCTCCATAATTTCTTGAGCGTCTTTTTCTGGCAACTTTCCGATGTTCAATTCGAGAGCGTTCAATTCGGATGGAGTCAATTCGCTGATTGGCTTCTTGTTCAGCTGTTCGAGTGTAAGTCGTAATTGAAGCACGAGCTCATCACGCTCATTCTCATCAGCCTCAAGCTTGGCATTCTGCAGAGCCGATTCCAAATCTTTGATTTTCTGTCGAAGCTCATCCAATCGGTTCATGCCTGGAGAGACGTGCTTTCGGGTACCAGCCGCTTCGGCGCTCTTATCTTCGAGTGAGCTTAATTGGGCTCGAAGCGCAGGAATTTGATGATCTTCCAAATTCGAATTATGCTCACGTGTAGCTGGATTATTTTGAAGGTCGGCTAGCATTGCATCGATCTCGCTGTTGATGTGATTTGCTGAGTCGGTCAAAATTTGCTCGTCTTCGATTTCTGCATTGATGTCATTCATTGTTTCATCATACTGTTTCTCGCTTTGCTCGGAATCGACATCCAAAAATCTGACATCAGCATAGGCACTTTCGAGTGGATTCAATCGTTCAGATAGTCCTTGCAAATACTTGATCTTCTCGGACAAAATTGGAATATTTCGGCTGGCGGTCTTCAAATTCTCGAGATCTTGTCGGGCTTCATCAACTGAACGTTTCGGTTTTCCAAGGACGGCATCAAGCGGCTGTCGCAATGAGTCCAATGTTGAATCTGCATCATCTCTGGCTCGAACGAACTCTTCCCATGTACGGGCTCGGTCATCAAGCTGGGGAATACGATTTTCAGCTGCTGTTATTGCTGTTTCAAGTGCATGGGCTATCGGATCACTGGATGGGTCACGACCTTGGAGCAAGTCTTTGGCTCGGGAAACTTCAGATCTCAACTGATCGGCAGTTGGAGCGTATTGAGATGGGATGCCTTCTGGATTTTCCATCAATCGGTCGGCAGTTTGGATGAGCTCAGCGAGTCTTGATTGTAATGGGGCTACGAGTTCCATGAAAGCTGCCTTCTCTTGGGCATCACGATGCGATTTTTCGGCTGCCTCACGACGATCACGCAAGATGTCGGCTGCGTGTGCAAGTCGGAGCAACAGGTCATCGTATTCGCGTTTCTCGTCCGGATCCAACTCACTGCTGTTGAGGGTTTGGATATTGTCACGCATTTTCGCGATAGCCTCTTCATTTCGGGCCAGATCAGCAAGCTCTTGTTCTGGAGATCGTCCCTCTGAAAATCAAAATCGTAAAATCTCAAAATCTCGTATTCATTGATCAAATCCTCACACACACACACATCATTGTGTGTTGTTGTGTGTATTAACTTCTTATTTTATTTATTATTTATCAAATTATTGAAATAATTTAAATTTATTTTAGTTAAATTATAAATAACAAAATATATATATACCTGGGCTCTCAGCGGTGATTGTCAAAAGTTGATCTTCAGCTTCTTTTCTTGCAGCTCGGAATGCGGCCAGGGCGGCCATCTTTTCTCCAAGCTTGTCGCCGAGCGCCTTGAGCAAGTCCTTGATTCGGGACAGATCCCAGCTCGTCTTCTGCGCCAACTCGCGTCCAGCTTCGGTATCAGGAATATCGCTCATGATCTTATCGATTTGGTCTTTTGTTGATGAAAGATTTTCGAACATCTGCTGCTGATCATTGATGTTTTCGGGCAAGTCAGAAGGCAGTGTGGCCAAGGAATCAGAGATTTGTTTAATTGCTGGAGCAACACTTTCGTATTGAACCTTGTCGCTGAGGCCACGCTGCATGTCGTTGATCTCCTGTTGCAATGCTAAGACATCTGTTGGCAGGTGGTCATTCAAATCGCTATGGTTGACGATATCACTTGGACGATGAACTTTGTCGCTGTTGTTGTCCGCATCAGATTTGAGTTGTCGTGCGGCATTCGCCAAGTCGCCAGCAAGTGCCAAGGCTTGTGATGGATCGAGATGTGGAAGGTCGGATGTTGCTGCCCGCAATTCGGTGATCTGGTCAGAGATTCTCTTCTGCTCATCACGAATTGGTTTCTCGTTTTGGATGTTCTGATCGAAAATCGACGATTGCTCTTTGGCTTTCTGCTTCACATCATTCAGGTCTCTTGCCAATTGTGGACTCGATTCGATGACAGATGGATCGACGTTTTGAATATCGTCGATGATGGACTTCAAGCCTCTCGAATCTTGTTCGACCGTATCGAGTGGCTGTGGGCCTTGTTGGTATTTGGCCAAGATGTCATCCAGCTGCTGTCGCTTGTCGTTGATAATTCCTTCTGCAGCACGTTCTCGGGCTTCGTTTTCGGATGCCTTCGAAATTCGGTCATCGATATCCTTGTTCAATTTGTGAAGACGATCACGCAGTCCATCGGCTTGTTTCGTGAAATCAGCTGGAACGCTGTCGATGTCCTGTGCTAGTTGGGCAAGATGTGGAATTGTGCCTTGCTTGAATTCGCCAAGTGATGATGAGGTTTGAGGGATGGTATCGAGGTTCGATTGGGCCTTATCAATTGCATCCTGCAATCGATTCAGAGCAGTGTCGACACGTTGACGTTCTTCTTGGTCGGCGATCTTTGAGTTCAATTCGCGTTGAGTGTCATCAGCAAGCTGGCTCAATCGACCATTAATTTCCGAAATCTTGGTTTTGTCTTCATCTGATAGGATTGGATTGTTAGCGAGTTCTTGTGCTCTTGGCAGAAGGCCTTCAATGGTCTGAAGCTTCTCTCGCAATTCGTCGATGCTCGGACTGGCTCCTTTCTTCTTGGGCTTCTTCTCCAATTCTTTAACGCTCTTCTCGAGGTCTCCAATTGAATTTCGAGCATCCGCAAGTTTTGAATCATGCTCATCCTTTGCCTTTTTCATATCGTTGATCTTCTCCATAATTTCTTGAGCGTCTTTTTCTGGCAACTTTCCGATGTTCAATTCGAGAGCGTTCAATTCGGATGGAGTCAATTCGCTGATTGGCTTCTTGTTCAGCTGTTCGAGTGTAAGTCGTAATTGAAGCACGAGCTCATCACGCTCATTCTCATCAGCCTCAAGCTTGGCATTCTGCAGAGCCGATTCCAAATCTTTGATTTTCTGTCGAAGCTCATCCAATCGGTTCATGCCTGGAGAGACGTGCTTTCGGGTACCAGCCGCTTCGGCGCTCTTATCTTCGAGTGAGCTTAATTGGGCTCGAAGCGCAGGAATTTGATGATCTTCCAAATTCGAATTATGCTCACGTGTAGCTGGATTATTTTGAAGGTCGGCTAGCATTGCATCGATCTCGCTGTTGATGTGATTTGCTGAGTCGGTCAAAATTTGCTCGTCTTCGATTTCTGCATTGATGTCATTCATTGTTTCATCATACTGTTTCTCGCTTTGCTCGGAATCGACATCCAAAAATCTGACATCAGCATAGGCACTTTCGAGTGGATTCAATCGTTCAGATAGTCCTTGCAAATACTTGATCTTCTCGGACAAAATTGGAATATTTCGGCTGGCGGTCTTCAAATTCTCGAGATCTTGTCGGGCTTCATCAACTGAACGTTTCGGTTTTCCAAGGACGGCATCAAGCGGCTGTCGCAATGAGTCCAATGTTGAATCTGCATCATCTCTGGCTCGAACGAACTCTTCCCATGTACGGGCTCGGTCATCAAGCTGGGGAATACGATTTTCAGCTGCTGTTATTGCTGTTTCAAGTGCATGGGCTATCGGATCACTGGATGGGTCACGACCTTGGAGCAAGTCTTTGGCTCGGGAAACTTCAGATCTCAACTGATCGGCAGTTGGAGCGTATTGAGATGGGATGCCTTCTGGATTTTCCATCAATCGGTCGGCAGTTTGGATGAGCTCAGCGAGTCTTGATTGTAATGGGGCTACGAGTTCCATGAAAGCTGCCTTCTCTTGGGCATCACGATGCGATTTTTCGGCTGCCTCACGACGATCACGCAAGATGTCGGCTGCGTGTGCAAGTCGGAGCAACAGGTCATCGTATTCGCGTTTCTCGTCCGGATCCAACTCACTGCTGTTGAGGGTTTGGATATTGTCACGCATTTTCGCGATAGCCTCTTCATTTCGGGCCAGATCAGCAAGCTCTTGTTCTGGAGATCGTCCCTCTGAAAATCAAAATCGTAAAATCTCAAAATCTCGTATTCATTGATCAAATCCTCACACACACACACATCATTGTGTGTTGTTGTGTGTATTAACTTCTTATTTTATTTATTATTTATCAAATTATTGAAATAATTTAAATTTATTTTAGTTAAATTATAAATAACAAAATATATATATACCTGGGCTCTCAGCGGTGATTGTCAAAAGTTGATCTTCAGCTTCTTTTCTTGCAGCTCGGAATGCGGCCAGGGCGGCCATCTTTTCTCCAAGCTTGTCGCCGAGCGCCTTGAGCAAGTCCTTGATTCGGGACAGATCCCAGCTCGTCTTCTGCGCCAACTCGCGTCCAGCTTCGGTATCAGGAATATCGCTCATGATCTTATCGATTTGGTCTTTTGTTGATGAAAGATTTTCGAACATCTGCTGCTGATCATTGATGTTTTCGGGCAAGTCAGAAGGCAGTGTGGCCAAGGAATCAGAGATTTGTTTAATTGCTGGAGCAACACTTTCGTATTGAACCTTGTCGCTGAGGCCACGCTGCATGTCGTTGATCTCCTGTTGCAATGCTAAGACATCTGTTGGCAGGTGGTCATTCAAATCGCTATGGTTGACGATATCACTTGGACGATGAACTTTGTCGCTGTTGTTGTCCGCATCAGATTTGAGTTGTCGTGCGGCATTCGCCAAGTCGCCAGCAAGTGCCAAGGCTTGTGATGGATCGAGATGTGGAAGGTCGGATGTTGCTGCCCGCAATTCGGTGATCTGGTCAGAGATTCTCTTCTGCTCATCACGAATTGGTTTCTCGTTTTGGATGTTCTGATCGAAAATCGACGATTGCTCTTTGGCTTTCTGCTTCACATCATTCAGGTCTCTTGCCAATTGTGGACTCGATTCGATGACAGATGGATCGACGTTTTGAATATCGTCGATGATGGACTTCAAGCCTCTCGAATCTTGTTCGACCGTATCGAGTGGCTGTGGGCCTTGTTGGTATTTGGCCAAGATGTCATCCAGCTGCTGTCGCTTGTCGTTGATAATTCCTTCTGCAGCACGTTCTCGGGCTTCGTTTTCGGATGCCTTCGAAATTCGGTCATCGATATCCTTGTTCAATTTGTGAAGACGATCACGCAGTCCATCGGCTTGTTTCGTGAAATCAGCTGGAACGCTGTCGATGTCCTGTGCTAGTTGGGCAAGATGTGGAATTGTGCCTTGCTTGAATTCGCCAAGTGATGATGAGGTTTGAGGGATGGTATCGAGGTTCGATTGGGCCTTATCAATTGCATCCTGCAATCGATTCAGAGCAGTGTCGACACGTTGACGTTCTTCTTGGTCGGCGATCTTTGAGTTCAATTCGCGTTGAGTGTCATCAGCAAGCTGGCTCAATCGACCATTAATTTCCGAAATCTTGGTTTTGTCTTCATCTGATAGGATTGGATTGTTAGCGAGTTCTTGTGCTCTTGGCAGAAGGCCTTCAATGGTCTGAAGCTTCTCTCGCAATTCGTCGATGCTCGGACTGGCTCCTTTCTTCTTGGGCTTCTTCTCCAATTCTTTAACGCTCTTCTCGAGGTCTCCAATTGAATTTCGAGCATCCGCAAGTTTTGAATCATGCTCATCCTTTGCCTTTTTCATATCGTTGATCTTCTCCATAATTTCTTGAGCGTCTTTTTCTGGCAACTTTCCGATGTTCAATTCGAGAGCGTTCAATTCGGATGGAGTCAATTCGCTGATTGGCTTCTTGTTCAGCTGTTCGAGTGTAAGTCGTAATTGAAGCACGAGCTCATCACGCTCATTCTCATCAGCCTCAAGCTTGGCATTCTGCAGAGCCGATTCCAAATCTTTGATTTTCTGTCGAAGCTCATCCAATCGGTTCATGCCTGGAGAGACGTGCTTTCGGGTACCAGCCGCTTCGGCGCTCTTATCTTCGAGTGAGCTTAATTGGGCTCGAAGCGCAGGAATTTGATGATCTTCCAAATTCGAATTATGCTCACGTGTAGCTGGATTATTTTGAAGGTCGGCTAGCATTGCATCGATCTCGCTGTTGATGTGATTTGCTGAGTCGGTCAAAATTTGCTCGTCTTCGATTTCTGCATTGATGTCATTCATTGTTTCATCATACTGTTTCTCGCTTTGCTCGGAATCGACATCCAAAAATCTGACATCAGCATAGGCACTTTCGAGTGGATTCAATCGTTCAGATAGTCCTTGCAAATACTTGATCTTCTCGGACAAAATTGGAATATTTCGGCTGGCGGTCTTCAAATTCTCGAGATCTTGTCGGGCTTCATCAACTGAACGTTTCGGTTTTCCAAGGACGGCATCAAGCGGCTGTCGCAATGAGTCCAATGTTGAATCTGCATCATCTCTGGCTCGAACGAACTCTTCCCATGTACGGGCTCGGTCATCAAGCTGGGGAATACGATTTTCAGCTGCTGTTATTGCTGTTTCAAGTGCATGGGCTATCGGATCACTGGATGGGTCACGACCTTGGAGCAAGTCTTTGGCTCGGGAAACTTCAGATCTCAACTGATCGGCAGTTGGAGCGTATTGAGATGGGATGCCTTCTGGATTTTCCATCAATCGGTCGGCAGTTTGGATGAGCTCAGCGAGTCTTGATTGTAATGGGGCTACGAGTTCCATGAAAGCTGCCTTCTCTTGGGCATCACGATGCGATTTTTCGGCTGCCTCACGACGATCACGCAAGATGTCGGCTGCGTGTGCAAGTCGGAGCAACAGGTCATCGTATTCGCGTTTCTCGTCCGGATCCAACTCACTGCTGTTGAGGGTTTGGATATTGTCACGCATTTTCGCGATAGCCTCTTCATTTCGGGCCAGATCAGCAAGCTCTTGTTCTGGAGATCGTCCCTCTGAAAATCAAAATCGTAAAATCTCAAAATCTCGTATTCATTGATCAAATCCTCACACACACACACATCATTGTGTGTTGTTGTGTGTATTAACTTCTTATTTTATTTATTATTTATCAAATTATTGAAATAATTTAAATTTATTTTAGTTAAATTATAAATAACAAAATATATATATACCTGGGCTCTCAGCGGTGATTGTCAAAAGTTGATCTTCAGCTTCTTTTCTTGCAGCTCGGAATGCGGCCAGGGCGGCCATCTTTTCTCCAAGCTTGTCGCCGAGCGCCTTGAGCAAGTCCTTGATTCGGGACAGATCCCAGCTCGTCTTCTGCGCCAACTCGCGTCCAGCTTCGGTATCAGGAATATCGCTCATGATCTTATCGATTTGGTCTTTTGTTGATGAAAGATTTTCGAACATCTGCTGCTGATCATTGATGTTTTCGGGCAAGTCAGAAGGCAGTGTGGCCAAGGAATCAGAGATTTGTTTAATTGCTGGAGCAACACTTTCGTATTGAACCTTGTCGCTGAGGCCACGCTGCATGTCGTTGATCTCCTGTTGCAATGCTAAGACATCTGTTGGCAGGTGGTCATTCAAATCGCTATGGTTGACGATATCACTTGGACGATGAACTTTGTCGCTGTTGTTGTCCGCATCAGATTTGAGTTGTCGTGCGGCATTCGCCAAGTCGCCAGCAAGTGCCAAGGCTTGTGATGGATCGAGATGTGGAAGGTCGGATGTTGCTGCCCGCAATTCGGTGATCTGGTCAGAGATTCTCTTCTGCTCATCACGAATTGGTTTCTCGTTTTGGATGTTCTGATCGAAAATCGACGATTGCTCTTTGGCTTTCTGCTTCACATCATTCAGGTCTCTTGCCAATTGTGGACTCGATTCGATGACAGATGGATCGACGTTTTGAATATCGTCGATGATGGACTTCAAGCCTCTCGAATCTTGTTCGACCGTATCGAGTGGCTGTGGGCCTTGTTGGTATTTGGCCAAGATGTCATCCAGCTGCTGTCGCTTGTCGTTGATAATTCCTTCTGCAGCACGTTCTCGGGCTTCGTTTTCGGATGCCTTCGAAATTCGGTCATCGATATCCTTGTTCAATTTGTGAAGACGATCACGCAGTCCATCGGCTTGTTTCGTGAAATCAGCTGGAACGCTGTCGATGTCCTGTGCTAGTTGGGCAAGATGTGGAATTGTGCCTTGCTTGAATTCGCCAAGTGATGATGAGGTTTGAGGGATGGTATCGAGGTTCGATTGGGCCTTATCAATTGCATCCTGCAATCGATTCAGAGCAGTGTCGACACGTTGACGTTCTTCTTGGTCGGCGATCTTTGAGTTCAATTCGCGTTGAGTGTCATCAGCAAGCTGGCTCAATCGACCATTAATTTCCGAAATCTTGGTTTTGTCTTCATCTGATAGGATTGGATTGTTAGCGAGTTCTTGTGCTCTTGGCAGAAGGCCTTCAATGGTCTGAAGCTTCTCTCGCAATTCGTCGATGCTCGGACTGGCTCCTTTCTTCTTGGGCTTCTTCTCCAATTCTTTAACGCTCTTCTCGAGGTCTCCAATTGAATTTCGAGCATCCGCAAGTTTTGAATCATGCTCATCCTTTGCCTTTTTCATATCGTTGATCTTCTCCATAATTTCTTGAGCGTCTTTTTCTGGCAACTTTCCGATGTTCAATTCGAGAGCGTTCAATTCGGATGGAGTCAATTCGCTGATTGGCTTCTTGTTCAGCTGTTCGAGTGTAAGTCGTAATTGAAGCACGAGCTCATCACGCTCATTCTCATCAGCCTCAAGCTTGGCATTCTGCAGAGCCGATTCCAAATCTTTGATTTTCTGTCGAAGCTCATCCAATCGGTTCATGCCTGGAGAGACGTGCTTTCGGGTACCAGCCGCTTCGGCGCTCTTATCTTCGAGTGAGCTTAATTGGGCTCGAAGCGCAGGAATTTGATGATCTTCCAAATTCGAATTATGCTCACGTGTAGCTGGATTATTTTGAAGGTCGGCTAGCATTGCATCGATCTCGCTGTTGATGTGATTTGCTGAGTCGGTCAAAATTTGCTCGTCTTCGATTTCTGCATTGATGTCATTCATTGTTTCATCATACTGTTTCTCGCTTTGCTCGGAATCGACATCCAAAAATCTGACATCAGCATAGGCACTTTCGAGTGGATTCAATCGTTCAGATAGTCCTTGCAAATACTTGATCTTCTCGGACAAAATTGGAATATTTCGGCTGGCGGTCTTCAAATTCTCGAGATCTTGTCGGGCTTCATCAACTGAACGTTTCGGTTTTCCAAGGACGGCATCAAGCGGCTGTCGCAATGAGTCCAATGTTGAATCTGCATCATCTCTGGCTCGAACGAACTCTTCCCATGTACGGGCTCGGTCATCAAGCTGGGGAATACGATTTTCAGCTGCTGTTATTGCTGTTTCAAGTGCATGGGCTATCGGATCACTGGATGGGTCACGACCTTGGAGCAAGTCTTTGGCTCGGGAAACTTCAGATCTCAACTGATCGGCAGTTGGAGCGTATTGAGATGGGATGCCTTCTGGATTTTCCATCAATCGGTCGGCAGTTTGGATGAGCTCAGCGAGTCTTGATTGTAATGGGGCTACGAGTTCCATGAAAGCTGCCTTCTCTTGGGCATCACGATGCGATTTTTCGGCTGCCTCACGACGATCACGCAAGATGTCGGCTGCGTGTGCAAGTCGGAGCAACAGGTCATCGTATTCGCGTTTCTCGTCCGGATCCAACTCACTGCTGTTGAGGGTTTGGATATTGTCACGCATTTTCGCGATAGCCTCTTCATTTCGGGCCAGATCAGCAAGCTCTTGTTCTGGAGATCGTCCCTCTGAAAATCAAAATCGTAAAATCTCAAAATCTCGTATTCATTGATCAAATCCTCACACACACACACATCATTGTGTGTTGTTGTGTGTATTAACTTCTTATTTTATTTATTATTTATCAAATTATTGAAATAATTTAAATTTATTTTAGTTAAATTATAAATAACAAAATATATATATACCTGGGCTCTCAGCGGTGATTGTCAAAAGTTGATCTTCAGCTTCTTTTCTTGCAGCTCGGAATGCGGCCAGGGCGGCCATCTTTTCTCCAAGCTTGTCGCCGAGCGCCTTGAGCAAGTCCTTGATTCGGGACAGATCCCAGCTCGTCTTCTGCGCCAACTCGCGTCCAGCTTCGGTATCAGGAATATCGCTCATGATCTTATCGATTTGGTCTTTTGTTGATGAAAGATTTTCGAACATCTGCTGCTGATCATTGATGTTTTCGGGCAAGTCAGAAGGCAGTGTGGCCAAGGAATCAGAGATTTGTTTAATTGCTGGAGCAACACTTTCGTATTGAACCTTGTCGCTGAGGCCACGCTGCATGTCGTTGATCTCCTGTTGCAATGCTAAGACATCTGTTGGCAGGTGGTCATTCAAATCGCTATGGTTGACGATATCACTTGGACGATGAACTTTGTCGCTGTTGTTGTCCGCATCAGATTTGAGTTGTCGTGCGGCATTCGCCAAGTCGCCAGCAAGTGCCAAGGCTTGTGATGGATCGAGATGTGGAAGGTCGGATGTTGCTGCCCGCAATTCGGTGATCTGGTCAGAGATTCTCTTCTGCTCATCACGAATTGGTTTCTCGTTTTGGATGTTCTGATCGAAAATCGACGATTGCTCTTTGGCTTTCTGCTTCACATCATTCAGGTCTCTTGCCAATTGTGGACTCGATTCGATGACAGATGGATCGACGTTTTGAATATCGTCGATGATGGACTTCAAGCCTCTCGAATCTTGTTCGACCGTATCGAGTGGCTGTGGGCCTTGTTGGTATTTGGCCAAGATGTCATCCAGCTGCTGTCGCTTGTCGTTGATAATTCCTTCTGCAGCACGTTCTCGGGCTTCGTTTTCGGATGCCTTCGAAATTCGGTCATCGATATCCTTGTTCAATTTGTGAAGACGATCACGCAGTCCATCGGCTTGTTTCGTGAAATCAGCTGGAACGCTGTCGATGTCCTGTGCTAGTTGGGCAAGATGTGGAATTGTGCCTTGCTTGAATTCGCCAAGTGATGATGAGGTTTGAGGGATGGTATCGAGGTTCGATTGGGCCTTATCAATTGCATCCTGCAATCGATTCAGAGCAGTGTCGACACGTTGACGTTCTTCTTGGTCGGCGATCTTTGAGTTCAATTCGCGTTGAGTGTCATCAGCAAGCTGGCTCAATCGACCATTAATTTCCGAAATCTTGGTTTTGTCTTCATCTGATAGGATTGGATTGTTAGCGAGTTCTTGTGCTCTTGGCAGAAGGCCTTCAATGGTCTGAAGCTTCTCTCGCAATTCGTCGATGCTCGGACTGGCTCCTTTCTTCTTGGGCTTCTTCTCCAATTCTTTAACGCTCTTCTCGAGGTCTCCAATTGAATTTCGAGCATCCGCAAGTTTTGAATCATGCTCATCCTTTGCCTTTTTCATATCGTTGATCTTCTCCATAATTTCTTGAGCGTCTTTTTCTGGCAACTTTCCGATGTTCAATTCGAGAGCGTTCAATTCGGATGGAGTCAATTCGCTGATTGGCTTCTTGTTCAGCTGTTCGAGTGTAAGTCGTAATTGAAGCACGAGCTCATCACGCTCATTCTCATCAGCCTCAAGCTTGGCATTCTGCAGAGCCGATTCCAAATCTTTGATTTTCTGTCGAAGCTCATCCAATCGGTTCATGCCTGGAGAGACGTGCTTTCGGGTACCAGCCGCTTCGGCGCTCTTATCTTCGAGTGAGCTTAATTGGGCTCGAAGCGCAGGAATTTGATGATCTTCCAAATTCGAATTATGCTCACGTGTAGCTGGATTATTTTGAAGGTCGGCTAGCATTGCATCGATCTCGCTGTTGATGTGATTTGCTGAGTCGGTCAAAATTTGCTCGTCTTCGATTTCTGCATTGATGTCATTCATTGTTTCATCATACTGTTTCTCGCTTTGCTCGGAATCGACATCCAAAAATCTGACATCAGCATAGGCACTTTCGAGTGGATTCAATCGTTCAGATAGTCCTTGCAAATACTTGATCTTCTCGGACAAAATTGGAATATTTCGGCTGGCGGTCTTCAAATTCTCGAGATCTTGTCGGGCTTCATCAACTGAACGTTTCGGTTTTCCAAGGACGGCATCAAGCGGCTGTCGCAATGAGTCCAATGTTGAATCTGCATCATCTCTGGCTCGAACGAACTCTTCCCATGTACGGGCTCGGTCATCAAGCTGGGGAATACGATTTTCAGCTGCTGTTATTGCTGTTTCAAGTGCATGGGCTATCGGATCACTGGATGGGTCACGACCTTGGAGCAAGTCTTTGGCTCGGGAAACTTCAGATCTCAACTGATCGGCAGTTGGAGCGTATTGAGATGGGATGCCTTCTGGATTTTCCATCAATCGGTCGGCAGTTTGGATGAGCTCAGCGAGTCTTGATTGTAATGGGGCTACGAGTTCCATGAAAGCTGCCTTCTCTTGGGCATCACGATGCGATTTTTCGGCTGCCTCACGACGATCACGCAAGATGTCGGCTGCGTGTGCAAGTCGGAGCAACAGGTCATCGTATTCGCGTTTCTCGTCCGGATCCAACTCACTGCTGTTGAGGGTTTGGATATTGTCACGCATTTTCGCGATAGCCTCTTCATTTCGGGCCAGATCAGCAAGCTCTTGTTCTGGAGATCGTCCCTCTGAAAATCAAAATCGTAAAATCTCAAAATCTCGTATTCATTGATCAAATCCTCACACACACACACATCATTGTGTGTTGTTGTGTGTATTAACTTCTTATTTTATTTATTATTTATCAAATTATTGAAATAATTTAAATTTATTTTAGTTAAATTATAAATAACAAAATATATATATACCTGGGCTCTCAGCGGTGATTGTCAAAAGTTGATCTTCAGCTTCTTTTCTTGCAGCTCGGAATGCGGCCAGGGCGGCCATCTTTTCTCCAAGCTTGTCGCCGAGCGCCTTGAGCAAGTCCTTGATTCGGGACAGATCCCAGCTCGTCTTCTGCGCCAACTCGCGTCCAGCTTCGGTATCAGGAATATCGCTCATGATCTTATCGATTTGGTCTTTTGTTGATGAAAGATTTTCGAACATCTGCTGCTGATCATTGATGTTTTCGGGCAAGTCAGAAGGCAGTGTGGCCAAGGAATCAGAGATTTGTTTAATTGCTGGAGCAACACTTTCGTATTGAACCTTGTCGCTGAGGCCACGCTGCATGTCGTTGATCTCCTGTTGCAATGCTAAGACATCTGTTGGCAGGTGGTCATTCAAATCGCTATGGTTGACGATATCACTTGGACGATGAACTTTGTCGCTGTTGTTGTCCGCATCAGATTTGAGTTGTCGTGCGGCATTCGCCAAGTCGCCAGCAAGTGCCAAGGCTTGTGATGGATCGAGATGTGGAAGGTCGGATGTTGCTGCCCGCAATTCGGTGATCTGGTCAGAGATTCTCTTCTGCTCATCACGAATTGGTTTCTCGTTTTGGATGTTCTGATCGAAAATCGACGATTGCTCTTTGGCTTTCTGCTTCACATCATTCAGGTCTCTTGCCAATTGTGGACTCGATTCGATGACAGATGGATCGACGTTTTGAATATCGTCGATGATGGACTTCAAGCCTCTCGAATCTTGTTCGACCGTATCGAGTGGCTGTGGGCCTTGTTGGTATTTGGCCAAGATGTCATCCAGCTGCTGTCGCTTGTCGTTGATAATTCCTTCTGCAGCACGTTCTCGGGCTTCGTTTTCGGATGCCTTCGAAATTCGGTCATCGATATCCTTGTTCAATTTGTGAAGACGATCACGCAGTCCATCGGCTTGTTTCGTGAAATCAGCTGGAACGCTGTCGATGTCCTGTGCTAGTTGGGCAAGATGTGGAATTGTGCCTTGCTTGAATTCGCCAAGTGATGATGAGGTTTGAGGGATGGTATCGAGGTTCGATTGGGCCTTATCAATTGCATCCTGCAATCGATTCAGAGCAGTGTCGACACGTTGACGTTCTTCTTGGTCGGCGATCTTTGAGTTCAATTCGCGTTGAGTGTCATCAGCAAGCTGGCTCAATCGACCATTAATTTCCGAAATCTTGGTTTTGTCTTCATCTGATAGGATTGGATTGTTAGCGAGTTCTTGTGCTCTTGGCAGAAGGCCTTCAATGGTCTGAAGCTTCTCTCGCAATTCGTCGATGCTCGGACTGGCTCCTTTCTTCTTGGGCTTCTTCTCCAATTCTTTAACGCTCTTCTCGAGGTCTCCAATTGAATTTCGAGCATCCGCAAGTTTTGAATCATGCTCATCCTTTGCCTTTTTCATATCGTTGATCTTCTCCATAATTTCTTGAGCGTCTTTTTCTGGCAACTTTCCGATGTTCAATTCGAGAGCGTTCAATTCGGATGGAGTCAATTCGCTGATTGGCTTCTTGTTCAGCTGTTCGAGTGTAAGTCGTAATTGAAGCACGAGCTCATCACGCTCATTCTCATCAGCCTCAAGCTTGGCATTCTGCAGAGCCGATTCCAAATCTTTGATTTTCTGTCGAAGCTCATCCAATCGGTTCATGCCTGGAGAGACGTGCTTTCGGGTACCAGCCGCTTCGGCGCTCTTATCTTCGAGTGAGCTTAATTGGGCTCGAAGCGCAGGAATTTGATGATCTTCCAAATTCGAATTATGCTCACGTGTAGCTGGATTATTTTGAAGGTCGGCTAGCATTGCATCGATCTCGCTGTTGATGTGATTTGCTGAGTCGGTCAAAATTTGCTCGTCTTCGATTTCTGCATTGATGTCATTCATTGTTTCATCATACTGTTTCTCGCTTTGCTCGGAATCGACATCCAAAAATCTGACATCAGCATAGGCACTTTCGAGTGGATTCAATCGTTCAGATAGTCCTTGCAAATACTTGATCTTCTCGGACAAAATTGGAATATTTCGGCTGGCGGTCTTCAAATTCTCGAGATCTTGTCGGGCTTCATCAACTGAACGTTTCGGTTTTCCAAGGACGGCATCAAGCGGCTGTCGCAATGAGTCCAATGTTGAATCTGCATCATCTCTGGCTCGAACGAACTCTTCCCATGTACGGGCTCGGTCATCAAGCTGGGGAATACGATTTTCAGCTGCTGTTATTGCTGTTTCAAGTGCATGGGCTATCGGATCACTGGATGGGTCACGACCTTGGAGCAAGTCTTTGGCTCGGGAAACTTCAGATCTCAACTGATCGGCAGTTGGAGCGTATTGAGATGGGATGCCTTCTGGATTTTCCATCAATCGGTCGGCAGTTTGGATGAGCTCAGCGAGTCTTGATTGTAATGGGGCTACGAGTTCCATGAAAGCTGCCTTCTCTTGGGCATCACGATGCGATTTTTCGGCTGCCTCACGACGATCACGCAAGATGTCGGCTGCGTGTGCAAGTCGGAGCAACAGGTCATCGTATTCGCGTTTCTCGTCCGGATCCAACTCACTGCTGTTGAGGGTTTGGATATTGTCACGCATTTTCGCGATAGCCTCTTCATTTCGGGCCAGATCAGCAAGCTCTTGTTCTGGAGATCGTCCCTCTGAAAATCAAAATCGTAAAATCTCAAAATCTCGTATTCATTGATCAAATCCTCACACACACACACATCATTGTGTGTTGTTGTGTGTATTAACTTCTTATTTTATTTATTATTTATCAAATTATTGAAATAATTTAAATTTATTTTAGTTAAATTATAAATAACAAAATATATATATACCTGGGGCTCTCAGCGGTGATTGTCAAAAGTTGATCTTCAGCTTCTTTTCTTGCAGCTCGGAATGCGGCCAGGGCGGCCATCTTTTCTCCAAGCTTGTCGCCGAGCGCCTTGAGCAAGTCCTTGATTCGGGACAGATCCCAGCTCGTCTTCTGCGCCAACTCGCGTCCAGCTTCGGTATCAGGAATATCGCTCATGATCTTATCGATTTGGTCTTTTGTTGATGAAAGATTTTCGAACATCTGCTGCTGATCATTGATGTTTTCGGGCAAGTCAGAAG